>CM062612.1:7505472-8105472 GCA_025617555.3 Puccinia polysora | reverse complement strand
AAGCCAAGACTTGAACCTAAAGACTTGCAATCAAGCAGAGGATGTAGAAAATTAACAGATGCCCGGCAAGATCCTTCTTGATTTGAACACATTGAAAAGGAATTTAAGCGGGCAAAGAGAAGCAGAAGGGCACCAAAGAAGAAAAGAAAAATGATTTTAAGTCTTTTCTTTTGTGAAAGGTTCATTTTTTTGGTTTAATGAACTGATTTTTAATTTTTTATAGTCCAAGTCAGTCATCCAAATTTCAAAGTTCAGTTGAAGAAACTGGAAGTTCATCAGGTTTGGTGCTTTTGGAATCCAATTCCCTTTTGAAGGATGAAGAAGAATAAATTGATGAGTCAAACAGAAGCTGATCTTTGGTGAGTGCTGAATCCTTTAATGGGTTTAGAATTTGGGCTAACAAACGTTTTGTTTTAGGAAGTGGATTACCTCAATCAAATACCCAGGAACTTACATAAGTTATGAGGTGGGGTTTGGGATCCGGTTGGTGATGGAAATTGTGGTTTTAGAGTAATTTCTAAATCAATTGGGTATGATGAGGATGGATGGTTTAAAGTTTGGAGCAAAATGGTTGAAACATTGAGGAAAAATAAGACTTGCTACGCTAAGATGCTTGGTGGCATTGAAGATGTTGAAAATATAGAAAAAAAACTTGATTTCAATGACATCAATGAAAATACTCCATTGTTCTCAGCTTTCTGATACCAGAAACTTTGCTGTCCTTTAGCTACAGAAAGTGATATTGGTGTTGGAATAATAATTCCAAGAAAATTATGGTAAAATGCTTTAATAATTTGATTAAAAGCAAGTGCAAAGTTTGGTTGGTTTGGTTGGATTAAATTTGTTTAAATATATTTTTAAGAGGGGCCACATTTTGTGCAAACTGGGGATCTTTATTGAATAACAACCTCTCTTGAAGGGGCTCTTTTGAACCGTGTAAAGACCTTGGTATAATGAGGTCTTAAATGATTGCTCACAAAGACTAACTCAAGGGGATGGGTGGACTGGCTGTCTTACAGCACTTATGCCTGGGTTGCAAGGAGGAGACAACTTACTAGTTTAAGTACTTACTCCAGGATGCTTTCAGAGATTCACAGTATGAAAGGGTCTTAGGACAATTATTGGGGTTATTTGCTGATATTCTTCACGGAATCATTGTTGGGGTCAGAATTATTAATAATACTATCAGACTATAGCCATATATCACTTGTTTATCTTGAATAAACACTTTATCACGGATGGCAAGGGGTCTGGATTGATACTTAAAAATTACTCCGGTTTAAATCACTTAAAAAGGGTTGTTTATATACCTTTTTGGGGTGATAAGACCTTCTCAGGGCACTTAGAGAGGGTTGTGCTTGGATGCTGAGGCTAGAAGGCTGGTCAGGGCTAGTTTGGCACGTAGTCCTGGTGCTGTCAATCTGCTAGCCTTGTCTATGTCATATTTCTTTGTGAAATGATTGTCAGAAGGTGTTTAAGTGTTAATTTGTTATTTTTATGATTCAGACATATTTCCTCATTTTGTATTAACTTCTTTTGAGTAACATGGGTGGAAGTGGGTATTAGTAGATTTTACGGCATCTTCTGCACACGTTGGGAATTTTTAATAATTTTAAGGTTAACTCCTTGTTGTGTTTCGTGGTTCATAAAGATTTGGCAATCTCATTTACGTGACAACCTTCATTATTGGTTCTCACAATTTATTTGCTTTATATTTTGATTTTCATATTTTTTATTCCATATTCTTAGGTTTCAGACATCCCTGTGTCCGGCAGTCAAGTTGTTAAATATACATGATGTGTGCATGCAGGTTGTAGCCTGTTCCTGCGGTACCTGGCTGTCAGGCTTAGTGCAATTCCTGTTGACGCGTGCAGGCTTGACAGCTGCGTGCGGGAATCTGCTGCCTGCGGCCAGTCAGTCATTTTGCATGCGGGCCTTTTGACATGCGCCTACATATTCAGTGTCAGGCGCGTGTACCCTTACTGTATGAATGCGGGGCTGCGCGCAGGAATTGTGACACAACACAAATCCGTCTTTAACTCCTAAAATATACACAACACCTCAATTCTGACTGAATTTTAGGTGTGAAACCTATACATGGCATAATATGTGAAATGATAAAATGGCCAAAACATGCCATGGTGGTGTCGTGGTCTATTTTGTTTAATAATTGTTTAAAAATGTAAGGAGTTAGAATTCAAGGGTGGGGTGAGTGGGTGACCCTACTTAATTTTGGGTGGGAAATCCATTTCTGTAATAATATTCATGGATTTCTTACTCCTTCTAATTTTATTATTTTTATTTCTGTTTTAAATCTGCTTTGACAGGTTGCTCTTTCCAAGTAGCAAGCTGACATTCTCACACTCCAAGATATGTCTATATCTGAAAAAAATTATTGGGGCTCAATGTCTTTTATTAGCTCTGTAATTTCTTAAGTGGATAGGTCCATCTGGAATGTTGTTTTCAGGTAACCATTCATCTTTGTCAGAAGATTCTCCTTTGTATCTGACTAGATAGAGTCTGACATCTTTCCCATCTATCCTTTCTTTCTTGTCTTTAAGGACTTTGCTTATTTTCTTTTTGTCTTTCTTGGTTTCATCTGCAATTGGAATTGCTGGTGACAGAGTGTGTTCTCCTTCTTGAGGATGGTAGTGTTTGGCAAGGCTTACTGGGAAGACTGGGTGCTTTCTGGAAAGTTCATCACTGATAATTACTTCCACAGCATTCTTTCCATGGAGTTTCTTAATGGTGAATGGTCCAACAAATGCAGGTCTGAGTTTCTTTTTTCCAGACACATTAGTGAAATTGGTGGTAGAAACTAAGACTTGATCACCAATCTTGAAGTCAGATTCTTTATGGGTTCTGTCCCATCTCTGTTGGTTGTACTCAACAGTTTCTTGGACGCATTTTGCAGTGTGTTTGTTGTCTGTATCTATCATATGCTTGAAGTCAAGTGACGTGGGGTGGATATTGGTTAGCTGCTGATTCAGTTGCCCCTTGGTTAATTTAGGAATCCATCCTCTCTCAAGTACATAGGGGGCTTACTTGGTGGTGGAATTTTTTCTGCTGTTGTAAGCCTGTCACGCCTTGCACTTAGGGATTATTGTCTTAATCACTTTGACATGTTCTCTCCTCAGTGCCATCTACCTCAGTCTATAAGTGTGACACAAATAAAGCACAACATCAATGGTGATCCGCTTACTTCCTCTGGCTCGCATTGACCTTCCAATCTCGGCAACCAACTCAGTATATACTTGCAAACTTCGCGGTTAACTCCATACTGGTTGGCCATCCATTACAAGATCCAATCTCCTTCCCTGGCCCATCAACAGCCTCGGACTTCCATCCCCGGTCATGCACTGTTTGTTAGTTTGCATCTACGTCTAATTAAGCCATCATTACTGTACAGTTTGCAATTGGACTAGTCCCTACCCTGCATACACTATTACTTCTCACTTGTATTACCTTCAACGTCATTCGCTCCTGTCTCAATTCATCATACATTTGTACACTCAGATTCCATTGTCTTGCACTTACGCCATGGCCTGGGATATGATTATACTATTGCTCTATTTCCTATCCCATTCCTGTCTCTCATTTGCCTCACCGCCTTTAACTGTAGATGGCTCCCCATCAGGTTGTATCTAGTCACTCTGGATTACCTTATAAGGGCTACCCACTTGCCTGATGATTGTCTCCTCAGTTAGTTAATTTCATACATTCTTGCATTTTGCTTCAACCCAGTTATCACATTGGACTCAGGTTGGGTTTCCCTCTTTGGAACACACTCCATTCCCCTTGCCGTTTGACGAGTGGCATCACTAAGTTTGCACTTTGCAACTGAGTCTCGCTATTTGCACTTGCCCTTGCACTCAGCATTCCCCCGCGCTCACAATCATCTAAGAATTGCCATATAGTACGTGGGGTGGTCGTGTGACAGTAAATTAACTAACTCAACTCATCTATTGTAGCTTGCCAACCTATAGTAGACTTCTTCTTCTCAATGTCACGTACTCGCTCAACCGGGAACGCTTCCCTTGCCCCTTGCAATGATGATATCCATTGGGTAGGGAGAACCAGCGCTCCTTGGGCCCAACAACCCTTAGATCCCGTTCCTCCTTTTAAATTGCCATCTGTTGAACCCCTTGATGATCCTTGGACTCCTCCACGGGATGTTCCGGTGGACCCCCTTGCGCAATTTGCAGATTCCAATCATTCTTCCAATGAAACCTTGACTTGTGGTAGACCAGGGGTCCGCACTACGGCTCCCAAGACCAATGCTTCAACCCTGCTTTTGACATTGATCCAGGCCCTCACTCATGGTGCCCCGCAATCTAGTCCAAGTACTCCTAGCTTTTTCACTCCAGGCATGAAGCAACCCAATCACTTTACGGGAGAACACCCTCATAAGCTTAGATCCTACTTACAGTCCTGTAAAATCATCTTCTCAAATGACTCCAACAATATCCCTTCCAATAGACATAAAGTTTTGTATGCTTCATCCTTCTTAGGAGGTAGAGCCTTGCAGTGGTTCAAACCGTACCTCAAACTTTTTTCCAGCGACAGTCCCACGTTTATTCTCAACAACTGGGACAGGTTTTAGAAACAACTTTTCACCCTGTTTGGCGACCCCAACAAACTTCAAAATGCCAAATATGAACTTAACAGTCTATTTATGAAGGAAAATAGTAGAGCTTCTGTTTATATTTCTCACTTTCAAACCTTGAAGTCTTGCATCCAGTGGAACGAGGCCGCTCTTCTATTCCATTTCCGAAAGGGTCTACAAGCACGCTTAATCAAACAGCTTGCAGTTGGGGGGCATAAGACAACCTCGCTCCAGCAGCTAATCGATTGAGTGATTGAGCTTGATAATGGCTATCACAACAAGAATTGCTCTTGGCAAAACAACCATGGACCGTCCACTTTGGCTCCAAGGGTGGATGACTCCTTGAAGCAAAACACAAGGAACCCAAAACCATCCAAGCCAACCCCAACTTTGAACTCCAACTCAAAAGGGAAAACCGTCACCAAAACTCTGAAGTTCTTGGACAAAGAAACGGGGATGCTATGGAATGAGGAACGGCTACGGAGGAAGAAGAATGAGCTGTGTATGTATTGTGGAGGAAAACATGATTTTGACAGTTGTGCAAAGCAGTTAGCGCATGAAGCTGCTAAACAGTCAAAAAATTAGCTTTTAGTTTTTCTGATACTTGCAAGGAAAACTACACATTATCTAAATCACAGGAAGTAAATCTTTGCACTTGCAAGTCACTAGGTGCTCCTAGTTTGAGATTTATCCTATTCCATTCCGACAACGCCCCTTATTGAGTTTTACTTGACTCCGGCACTAATGTTTCCTTCATCAGTGAATCTTTTGACACTTCCAAAAATCTTATGCGTTCCAAGATAGATAAATTTCCTATCTATTTAGTAAGTAGTGCGACTGAACTTTCTTATTGGGTCTCCCAAAAGGCAAAATGGACCTTTGCATTCTCCAATTTCCCCAGCTTTGAATGGAATTTATTTGTCTTGGCTATACCCAGAATGGATGATACCATTCTAGGCCATGATTTCCTAGTTTACTGGAATCCGGATGTGAATTGGCAAGAAGGAGTAATTAAACTTCAAACCTTGCACCCCCAGAATGCTAAGCTTTCCGTCAAACAGTAATTAAACAGCCTACCTGACACTGTCACTGAGTTGGATGACACTTTTCCGCCAGGAGATTTGCAATATCCTGACCTCCATTCCCAAATTCCCTCTTCAGATTTAGGAGTCATTGCTTACCTATCCAGCTTAACTCTTTCCTTTTCCTTCAAAGAGAAACATAAACCAACCAAAAATTGTATCTTGAGCTCCCTAATCCTCTTGCACAATGCAAGCACCTCAAATCCGGTGCTCGAAGATGACGATATTGAAGATTTAGAAATCATTCAAGAGTCTTTAACTTCAGTTTATCATGACTTTGCTGACCTCTTCTCAGCTGCAAGAGCAGATAAACTGCCTCCATCCCATTCTTACAATCACAAGATCAAACTGACTGGCCCACCTCCAGAACCAGGACCAGTCTACTCTCTCTTGATGCAAGAATCAATTGCGCTTCAAGACTACATTGCGGAAAATGTAGCAAAAGGATTTCTTTGATCAAGCAATTCAAATACTGGTTCACCTGTCCTATTTGTTCCAAAAAAGGATGGTGGCCTTTAACTTTGTGTTGACTACAGGAAACTGGACCAGGTAACCTGGAAGAATGCCTATCCAGTACCGCCTATGTCACATCTCCTCACCCTCTTCCATGGAGCTTCTTATTTCTCGAAGTTAGACCTTGGAGGTGCCTATAACCTAATTTGCATTATGAAAGGTCATGAGTATTTGACCGCGATGAGAACCCGGTTTGGCAGTTATGAGTATACCATCATGCCTTTTGGCCTCTCCAATGCTCCTTCCACTTTTCAACATTTTGTCAATGACATTTTCTCTGATCTTGCAGTTAAATACCTCGTGGTATATCTAGGTGATATACTAGTCTACTCGAGGAACCTCAAAGATCAAATTGCACATGTGCAAGAGGTGCTGCAGAAACTTTGTAAGAATGACCTGTTTGCAAAATCCTCTAAGTGAAAATTCCATTCCTCTTGCCTTTGGTTTCTAGGTGTTGTAGTCTTGCAGCAAGGACTATTGATGGACCCAGCCAAAAGCAAACACATATTGGACTGGCCCCCACCTTCTTCCGTTAAATCCCTTCAAGTTTTCCTTGGTTTCAGTAATTCTTACAGGAGTTTCATTGAGCGTTACGCCAAGAAAACCGTGAATCTTACTAACCTTCTTCAAAAAGACACTCCTTTTGTTTTTACAGAACAGGCTGCTTTGGAGTTTGAAGCTCTAAAGAAAGCGTTCACCACTGCTCCGATACTTGCTCACTTCAACAAGCTGGCTCGCACTATTGTCAAAACAGACGCAAGCAACTATGCAATTGCAGGAGTAATCTCGCAGTTCTCTTACTCCACTTCTCTCTTTCACCCCGTAGCTTTCAAGTCTTGCAAGTTGCTTGCTGCGGAGCTTAACCATGAGATTCATGACAAGGAACTTCTTTCAATTGTTTATTGCTTAAAGAAATGGCGTTCATACCTTTTGAGCCTTAGAGAATCCTTTGAGATTTTAACTGATCATAATTCTTTAAAGTATTTCATGAGCTCAAGATTCCTCACACGTAGACAGGCACAATGGGCTGAATACCTCTCCAAGTTCCACTTTACAATCACGTACCGCCACGGGAAACAAGCGGTAGTCCCTAATGCTTTATCACTTTGGGACAACGTTTACCCAGGGGGGGGAGAACCTTTGCTAAAAACAACCCTGAAAAGGTTAGGACACTCTTCTCAACCCAATCTGCCCAACTCAGTTTGATCATTGCTCACTTACAAGATTTGGCATCCAAAATCCGACAAGCTAAACGCGACAACCCCAAGTGCATCAAACTTTGCAAGAGAGCAAACTTATTAGATAGTAGTTAAATTATTGATGATAATGACTTCTTAGTCTATGATTATTGTATAGTAGTACCAGATAATTCTTGCATTAAGTTAGATATCTTTTAGTCATGTCACAATTCTCCACTTGCTGGTCATCATGGGCAGGATAAAACCTACCAATTGATTGCACAAGACTTCTACTGGCCTGGTATGACCAAAGAAGTAAAAGACTATTTCAGCGCGTGCTATGATTGCAATCGTAACAAGTCCTTGAATCACCGGAAGTATGGGCTGCTCCAGCCACTTCCAATTCTGCCTCATCCTTGGCACTCGCTTTCTATGGATTTCATCTCTCAATTACCTTCTTCTAGTGGATATGATGCTATTCTAGTAGTAGTAGATTGCTTCTCAAAGATGGCTTTATTTCTGCGCAGTAATGTGACGGCCTCTTCAGAAGACTTAGCTAACTTGTTCATAGAATATGTATTTTTGAAACATGGTCTCCCTGAGAATATATTTAGTGATTGTGGATCTTTGTTTTTCTTGAGCTTCTGGACCTTGCTATGCCAACATTTGAAGATCACTCGCAATTTATCAACGGTGTACCACCCGGAAACGGACGGGCAAACCAAGCGAGTTAATCAGATTCTCAAACAATATCTTCAAATGTATGTTGCCTATCAACAAGACGACTGGCTGCAATGGCTCCCACTAGCCGAGTTTGCCTACAACAACTCCACTCATTCCTCCACCAAACAGTCGCCCTTCCAAACTCTTTATGGTAGAAACCCAACTTTCTCTTCCCTTCACGTAGCACCTTCTCAACCTGCTACCAATTACCTTCAACAAATTCAATCCCTTAAATTGCAACTTTGAACCAACCTCAAAGAAGCAAACCAGCGCTATAAGGAGCAAGCAGACCAATTTTGCACTACGGCTCCAACCTTTGCAGAAGGAGATGAAGTGTGGCTTGATGCTTGCAATATTTGCAGTACTCGCCCAAGCCGCAAACTCTCCAAAAGAAAGCTTGGCCCCTTTAAAATAGAATCAGTCATCTCCCCTAACACCTTTACTTTAAACTTACTTTACCTGCAAAATGGAAAGGTATCCACCCGGTCTTTCATGTGTCTCTCCTAGAGCCAGCTTGAGTCCTATACCCGGGCAAGACTCATCCCCCTCCCAATGTGGTGCCCCATCCTGGACACCCTGGCTGCCTTAAGACCTCAATCCATCAACAGTTGCGCAAACGTACCATCCGGCCAAACAACTTATCCTCAGGCTCATCCAAACTGTCCTTTATCCGCGCACATTGCGCGTTGCGCGTCCTTGATCCACGCGCGTCGCGCGCCGCGCCTCGCGCGCTGCGCTTCGTTTCCCCGCGCGGGTCGGGCGCCGCGTCTCGCCCGTTGCGTGTCCTTCATCCGCGTTGCTCATCATCCTTGCCGTTGTGCGTTGCTTGTCATCTCCGCCGTCGTCATTGCGCGTCCTCTTCTTTGTTGTTGCGCGTCCTCATCTTTGTTGTTGCGCGTCCCAATCTCCTCATTGCTACTGTTGCGCGGCGCTCATCCATAATTTACCAAATCCATCCCGACCGCACCCCCAAGCATTTGGCAAATCCTTGGATCCGTCAAATCTCCCATCTCACTTGATCTATCAGTCGTGAATCTCAAGGCCGTCAGAATTTACTCAACTGTCTCAAGATGATCTCCTATCCGCCCATCCGCGCTCTCAAGGTCTTCATCCTTCACCTTTCCTGGGGCTCTCCAACCCGCTTCTGCCTTTGGACAAGGGGTGAAGAGTGCCAACTACCGCCCGCGGACATTGGCGGCGGTTTGGTTCATTTCTCTTTCCCACCCCTTCCACCTTTGGACAAGGGGTGGGTGATTCTGGTATTGTTGCGTGCGCCCATCCACAGACGGATGCAAGTGACCACATGATTTTCTTCCCTTTTCCGCTCTATTTGTAGAATCCGTTGTACATAGTCTAACAGGGCCTCCTGCCCATATAAGGAGGGGCTCTCCCCTGCCTTTTGGATCTGGATCATCAGAGCATGGAATGATCCAGCATGAAATCAGCACACCCTTGATCCTTGAGCCTCCATACTCAAACCCTTGATCCCTGATCCTTATCACCAACCAATAGCCTTGCTGGTTGAAGAAAAATTCTGTCTGTTGGAATTTTTGAGTGTGTTATACCACTCCTTGATCCCTTTCTCTGACCATACTTGTCCTGATCCCTGATCACCTTTCTGGAGCCAATCACAATTGATTGAAGAGGTCTTATTAAGCTTAAGACCTGGAGTGTTATACCTCCCCTTAGCTTCTTTGGATTTGCATTCTGCCAGCCTACTGTTGAATCCCTTTAGAAGTGTTGAGGTTATCCTTTCTTCAAATCAGTTACTGTTTGCTTTAGAGATTCTTAAAACATTGTGATTTGTCCTGTACAGCCACCCACAGTTATCTGGTACCCTTCAAGCGCTTGATTGCGGAGAGTTGGGCAGGTTCATCAAGAACCTGGAGGTTGCTTGGGTTTGAGTTGATCATCCCCAATCTTCTGCTGACAACCAGAGTTATTAGCTTGTGGGCGTTTTTCACATACAAAAGCTTTTGTTCTTTGAACTCTAAGAAGACTTTAACTTCTTTTGTTCAAGTTTCTCCCTGCATAATCTTGTCTCAGATAGTGCTGTTCCATCGCTACCAAACTATTATCATCCTTATCCTCTACTCCTTGATTCCTCATTTTCCAGGTTCTGGACCTTGATCTTGGTTACATTTAAATATTTTTGTAACACTCAGGAGGGCAGCATAAACAGCACCTTTCCCCTCCGCAGAACTGCCACGGCCTAGCACCGTTTGGAGTCTTACACCAAACCGTCCACTGTCCTCAATCATCAAGAGTGGGAAGTAAGCCATATTCTGGATTCCAGGTTACGCAAAGGAAAACTTCAATACCTTGTTGAATGGTCTGACTTCCAGTCCAATGAAGATTGCACCTTTTGGGAACCAGCCCATCACCTTTGCAATTCTCCCAATCTGATTTGAGATTTCCATGCAAGCTACCCTTGCAAACCTTGACAATCATGATTCCATCCCATCCAATCCCATTCCATTCCACATTCCATCTCATCCAGTCCCATTCCATTCCACCTCACCATTCCATCAATCAACCCCTTCATCTCACCGTTTTATTCCTTCTTCTCATCCCCCTCTCATTCCTACCAAATAAAAGACCCATTCCTTATACACAAAAAAAAAATATATAATAAAATAAAATAAAAAAGTATATATAATAATAGTTACAAAGTCTCTTTTATTTCTTTCTCTGCATCTTCCAAATTAGAATTCAGCTCTGCAACCATGGATCGAAAGGCATCCAGGTCTTCCTCATTTATCAATGATGACATCCTTCAAAGAACTAGCACCTCCGTTACAATGTGCCTCTTGAATATCTCCTTGCACTTTGCAATTCAAGCTTGCTTTGGCCAAGCATTCCATCCACCTTCCTCCAAGAGTTCCTTGTATGCTCTCTTGCTTTGGCATCCCAACAAACCTTTGCCAACATTGCCCGTCAATTGCCTTGCATCAGTCTTGATCAGCACTTTGACTCGCAACTGGTTTGCTTTGCCTTGGCCCTCCATTCTTTCCATTCCATCCCTTCCATCTCCTCCATTCCCTTCTCCCATTCCTTCCGTTACAGCCCCCTCTTCTTGTTCCGTTCCCTCTCTTCCTCCACTTCCGTCTCCATCTTCTCCATTTCCCAATTCCCTTTCCGTTTTGTTCCTTCCTTCCTCCCTTGCTTCCTTGGCTATGACCCCAACCGGTTCCGCACCTGGCACTTCATCTTGCACCTTGGTATTCATCTGGGCTCCCGTAAATTCAGTTGGCGGTCCCCAATAAGGTGGTGGTGGCGGTGGTGCATTTGTGGTATGTCTCCCAAAACAAGGCAACACTAGCAAGACGAGTGAAATTTAGTCACTACCTTTCTTATCACTAGTCAGTCCCAATTAGTACTCACCAGGAACTTGAGTACCCAGGAATTTGATCTCCGGAAATGGTGGTATCTTTTAATTAACCCTCAGCGCGGATCTACAACTCCGCATCTCCCTTGATGACTCCGTGGGAGCATCAACAGACGACTTGCTATTTATTGGGAAGTTACAGGCAACCTTGCAAAGACAACACTGCTTGCACTTGTGTTAAGTCTTCAGCGGTTCTCAACTAATACCCAAAACCTCTTGGGGTGAATAAACTCTATTTCTGTTTCATGGTCATCTGGATCTAGAGCAGGATTTGAGGTATTTGAAATAACCGCTCAGTTTCATGAATTGTACTAGTTCAATCTTGTCTTCAGTTCTTCTTCACAAATCACAATAGACCTTCAAACCATCAGCCTCATTGTAGACTGGTCAAACCTTACTTTCCATATCATTCTCATTGCACTTTTTCCTTCGACTCAATCTTACATCTCTTATCCTTTCATTCTTCCCAAACCACCCTTGATTAAGATCCTTGTACTTTGCCTTCATGCCCGGTGAGATGTTCTTCCTTTTCATGAATCCTTATTTTCTTTTCTCATTCTTGTATTGACTCAAGATCTGTTCAGCCCTACACTGTCAACATCTCCTCACTGGCATCACTCCAATCGTGCTCTGATTTCCTTCATCTTTCAACTGCTTCTCCAAGACCACATCCGTGCTACACCTCCATCAGCCATCTCCTCAGTCAACACTCATCTTTCAATGCCTGATGTTTGTAGAATTCTTTCTTATCTGAGCTTGTCTTTATGCTCTTCCTTCTTGTCCTGATGTTTCATCCCTTCTGTGTGTGACTGTAGTTCCCAGTTTTCAGTAATATCAATTCAACCTCTTAACACGGTTAAAAGCCAAATCGACAAACGACTCTACCATGATTAACCTCTCTTGGTTTCAAATCAAAACTGAATAACTGGGAAATGACCACTGGCTCGATCTCCGAAGGATTTTGGCAGGCTATGCTGAAAACCGCCCTTGATGCAATACCTAGACTCAGCGAGGACAATTATGGCGTATGGAAGGATAAGATGGACGCAATATTGGACGTACAAGGATGCTCGAGAGCTATCAATGACAAAGACTCCGTTCTTGACCATGAGGTAAACAACGAAATCAAACTCTTGATCATCTCTAGACTCGAAGCTTCCACGCATGATAACATAGTTACCCCTCAGAACAAAAACTCAGCAAAACTACTGTGGAAATCCATCATCGACAAATATGCGTCTTCACAAGCCTTGAATCATGCTAGGATTTTTAACGAATTCTTGTATCTACGATTCATACCTGAGGACATCGAAAATTTCATCACCAAAGCCAAAGTCTCTCTCAAGAAAATGTCCGAAGTCGGTATTTCTCTGCCAAATGATATCCTAGCCTACCTACTCTTGTTCAAATTTCCTGAAGCTATGAAGGACTTCAAACAACAAATCATGCACACGGATAAGGAGCTGACTGTCGACTATGTTTTCAACCATCTAAACCAACTCAATAATGAAGCTAAGGCACAAATCACTCAAGATAATCAAAACTCCAGGACCAAAGTGGCTCTGGTCAGTTCAAAACCATCAATTCCTAACAAACAAGGTGAAATTAAGAGGTGCACGGAAGGTCATCACAATCCAAGGCAAGATAAACACCACTCAGCAGAAAATTGCTGGCATTTACATCCCAAAGTCGCTCCAGATTGTTGGAAGGAGGAGGAAGCCAAATGGAAAGCCAGGAAGAACCAGTCAAAATCCAATCCTGTCGCACACTATCTTGCCCTTCTGTCGACATGGATTGATCACTGGGACCTTCGATCCAAGTTTATTCTTGACAGTGGAGCCTTGGTCCGCATGATCAACGACATTTGTTACTTCAAGGAGATGGGACCGCACACCAAGCAGTCAATTAAAACCAGGAAAGAAGGAGCCAAACTTGAAATTAAGGGACAAGGCACTGTTGAACTTTTATGGGGGAACTTCACTCTCAAATTATCCAATGTGTTCTACGTACCTAGCTTGACGATTAATCTAATAAGTGCTGGTGCACTGAATCAATCTGGGTGCACGCTTCAAGCCTGCAAGAATCAATTCTCTGTGGTAAAGGATAATCTCAAGGTATTTTTTGAAAAGATAATCAATAATCTTTATACTCTCAAAACTCCACAATTCAATTGACCACGAATCTCTGGCCAAAATTCTAATCTAGCCTGGACCGCTGAGGAAGAACTTTTTGAAATTCATTGTAATCACGGACACACCCCCATCTCAAGACTTGAATCGATGACAAAACACATTCCATCTGCTGCAAAACGGAATTTCGAATGTATACACTGCGTTACCAGCAAGATAACAAAAGCGCCATTCAAAGAAACCTTGACAAGGGCAACCAATGTATTTGAAAAAATTCATTTGGACCTTGTAGGTCCCCTCAAACCATTATTGAAGGGGGGCCACAGATTCTTTCTCACCTTAGTAGACAGTGCGTCTGGCTATATCGGATCCTTCCCGTTGAGCTCAAAGGACGAGACTTCTGATGTCATCATTGATCTTGTAGAAAAAGAATGTTGTCGTTGAGGCTACTATCCAACCAAAATTTGCTCCGACGGTGGCTCTGAATTCGTTAATCTGAAACTGCAAGCGTTCTACGATCAAAATCATATCAAGCAAGTCATCTCCAAACCTTACCATCCCAAGCACAACGGCAAGGCTGAACGGGCCAACAGAACCATCATTGAATCCACACAAACGATCCTAAAGGATGCTCAACTACCAGCCAATTTGTGGCACGAGATCATCAAATCAAGCGCATTGATGCTCAATCAAATCCCTAGGGACGATTATCCAGATTTGCCTTGGTTTTGTATACACGGCTTCCATCTTCCAGCCTCCTATCTGAAACCAATAGGTAGCCCATGTGTTTACCTACTCAATCGTCGCAAAAAAGGTCACAAATTCCAGGAAAAGGGGGAGGAGGGAATCTTAGTAGGCTTCAATATCATTTTCCGCTCATATCGTATCCTGACTAAATCGCAATCAATCATTTCTTTGAAACATGTTAAATTCCTGAAGATGTCAAATCCTTTACACTTGATCTTTTTGATCTCATCTGACGATGCAGTCACCACCAGCAAATCATCAGAACCTCAAATCAATAATCAGTCTTGTGTGGTCGACAAAGCAACGAGGGACAAGCCAGCGTTTACCAAGTACAGGTCGACGTCTGAAGATGAATCTCTCTCAAACTCAGAGGACAGTTTGTCACGGGATCAGGACTCATCTGAATCCGAAGGATCCGAAGGTATCAATGATGATTTAGTGGCCTCTTCTCCACCCTCTCAACCTCAGGTTTCTCCACCACCAATTCAACCCACTCGAACACTCAGGGATTGTTCTGCCATTTGACCACCTCGACGATATGGCTTCTTTCATTATTATGAGCCCAGAAGCTACAAGGATGCCGTTTGATGCAAAGAGAACAGCAAATTGATCGCCGCAATGGACAATGAACTTGCGTCAATAGAATCCTTCGATGTCTGGGAAGATTACGACGGACCAGAACCATTGAATCCACTCCGGACTACGTGGATCTACAAACTGAAAGAAAATTGCCATGGGGATCCAATCAAATACAAGGAGCGCCTCTGTGTACAAGGCTTTAACCAAATCAAGGGCCTAGACTACTTCGACACCTTCGCTCCGACCGGAAAGCCGTCCACACTCCGTCTCCTTTTGGTTTATGCTCTCAAATCCGCACAAAAGGTCCTTCAATTTGATGTAAAAAGTGCATTCTTGCACTCGCCCATCAAGGAGGAAGTTATTATTCAAACTCCAAAAGGCTCGAGCCGACCGTCGAAATTTCTCAGATTAAAGAAATCCCTGTACGGACTGAAACAGTCCCCCAAGAATTGGTACGAAACACTCACGAACTGGTTTAAGGAGATTGGATTCTACAAATCGTCATGTGATCCATGCCTATACTTATCAAAAGATGGGAAATCAAGGCTGTTCTTTCATGTTGACGATCTGATTCTTGTGGGTGATGGTCAGGGATTTGAACAGAAATTCTTGGAAAAATTCAAAGGGTCTTCTTGTCAGGACCCGAATACAATCCTTGGAATGAAGATAGTAGTTGCAAACGATAAAATACTTCTCTGCCAACCGAATCATATCCAACACGGTCTCGAGGAGCTAGGACTTAGCAGCTCAAAAGGCTCATCAACTCCACTCACACACAGCCTTCAACTCAAACCCGCCTCTGATCAAGATCACGAAGCTTTCAGGGCATTAAACATTAATTACCGCGCCGCCATTGGGTCACTCAACCACATTGCATGTTACACCAGGCCCGACGTCAGTTTCGCAGTCTCAAGTCTTGCTCGATTCAATGTCAAGCCCGGACTTACCCACTGGAACAAACTCAAAAAGACCTGGAAATATTTAAAGGCCACCCAACACTACAAACTCGAGCTCACTTACAGTCCTTGTGCCGGCATCCTTGAAGCTTTTTCAGACGCTTCCTGGGCCGACAACCCTAACACAAGGAAATATCAAACTGGCTATCTATGCGTAGCATATGGCAGCCTGGTCTCATGGAACAGTTGCAAGCAAAAGAGCATCACTTGGTCGTCAACTGATGCCGAATTGAACGCTCTTGGGGACTCTTTCCATGAAGCCACGTGGATCAAAGCTCTCATGGAAGAAATTTTCTCTCTGACGATTAAAACTCTTCCTTTAAGTATTGATAACAGCGGTTTAGAAAACAAGATCCGTAAATTTGGATCAAAGTCAAAGACTAGACACTTGGACTTAAAAACCAAAGGGATGAGGGACGAACTTAGCGACAATAGAATTGAAATTAAACTCATTAAGTCTTCCCACATGCCGGCGGATTCCCTAACCAAAGCTGTCTCTGCTCAAAGAATTGCTCTTCTGTTCCCTTTCATTCATACTTCTTCTCAATGATTTCTATTTTATCTTGATTTTGTTTCATTTCTTTGTTTTGTTTGTTTTGTTTGTCTTTTCCTTCACTTTCCTTTCTTCATATCAGTCGCAACATCTCTACGGGCATGGAGGGGTGTTAAGTCTTCAGCGGTTCTCAACTAATCCCCGCAACCTCTTGGGGTGAAGAAACTCTATTTCTGTTTCATGGTCATCTGGATCTAGAGCAGGATTTGAGGTATTTGAAATAAACGCTCAGTTTCATGAATTGTACTAGTTCAATCTCGTCTTCAGTTCTTCTTCACGAATCACAATAGACCTTCAAACCATCAGCCTCATCGTAGACTGGTCAAACCTTACTTTCCATATCATTCTCATTGCACTTTTTCCTTCGACTCAATCTTACATCTCTTATCCTTTCATTCTTCCCAAACCACCCTTGATTAAGATCCTTGTACTTTGCCTTCATGCCCGGTGAGATGTTTTTCCTTTTCATGAATCCTTATTTTCTTTTCTCATTCTTGTATTGACTCAAGATCTGTTCAGCCCTACACTGTCAACATCTCCTCACTGGCGTCACTCCAATCGTGCTCTGATTTCCTTCATCTTTCAACTGCTTCTCCAAGACCACATCCGTGCTACACCTCCATCAGCCATCTCCTCATTCAACACTCATATTTCAATGCCTGATGTTTGTAGAAGTCTTTCTTATCTGAGCTTGTCTTTATGCTCTTCCTTCTTGTCCTGATGTTTCATCCCTTCTGTGTGTGACTGTAGTTCCCAATTTTCAGTAATATCAATTCAACCTCTTAACAACTTGCCTCAAAGACCTCTGACAGAAGTACTAGGGATACACCGCTTGTTTCGCCAAATACAGTTTTTGCAACAGTGGGATGACAATGACGACATTTTATAATAATTTATAAGTCTAAGAAGTAATGAAGTAAATAATGATAAAGGGTATACAGTATTATAAACAACTTGAAATCAATGGGAAAATTTATCTGAATGCTTGCAGGAGCTTGTGTCTTTATACCCTGGAAACTGTCACGCCTTGCACTTAGGGATTATTGTCTTCATCACTTTGACATGTCCTCTCCTCAGTATTATCTACCTCAGTCTATAAGCGTGACACAAATAAAGCACAAAATCAATGTTGATCCGCTTACTTCCTCTGGCTTGCGTTGACCTTCCAATCTTGGCAACCAACTCAGTATATACTTTCAAACTTTGCGGTTAACTCCATACTGGTTGACCATCCATTACAAGATCCAATCTCCTTCCCTGGCCCATCAACAGCCTTGGACTTCCATCCCCGGTCACGCACTGTTTGTTAGTTTGCATCTACGTCTAATTAAGCCATCATTACTGTACAGTTTGCAATTGGACTAGTCCCTACCCTGCATACACTATTAATTCTCACTTGTATTACCTTCAACGTCATTTGCTCCTGTCTCAATTCATCATACATCTGTACACTCAGATTCTATTTTCTTGCACTTACACCATGGCCTTGGATATGATTTTACCATTGCTCTATTTCCTATCCCGTTCCTGTCTCTCATTTGCCTCACCGCCTTCAACTGTAGATGGCTCCCCATCAGGTTGTATCTAGTCACTCTGGATTACCTTATAATGGCTACCCACTTGCCTGATGATGGTCTCCTCAGTTAGTTAATTTCATACATTCTTGCATTTTGCTACAACCCAGTTATCACATTGGACTCAGGTTGGGCTTCCCTGTTTGGAACACACTCCATTCCCCTTGCGGTTTGCCAAGTGGCATCACTAAGTTTGCACTTTGCAAATGAGTCTTGCTATTTGCACTTGCCCTTGCACTCAGCATTCCCCTGCGCTCACGATCATCTAAGAATTGCCCTATAGTATGTGGGGTGGTCGTGTGACAAAGCCATTTCTAGAGCAGGCAAGAGGCTGACCCAGTCATGGCAGTACCCATCAGTATTCTTATATTCTAGACCAAAGCAGCAGAATCTCCTGAGCATTTCTTCCAGGGTCTGGATCATCCTTTCAGCTAATCCATCTGTGTGGGGGTGATAAGCTGTAGAGAAAGCTAAGGTGGTTCCCAGCATGTCATGAAGATTTCTCCAGAACTCAGAGGTAAATTTAGGATCTCTGTCACTGATAATAATCTTGGGAACTCCAAAATTAGGCATGAGTCTGTTCCAGAATAATAGGGCAACTTCCATAGCAGTGTCTTCCTTGTGATTAGGTAGAAAATTTGCTTTCTTTGAGAAACTATCCACAATGACTAGGACTGAGTTGTAGGAATAGGCTCCTCCTGGTTGTAGTCCAGTGAAAAAGTCCATGTTGATGATTTCCCATCTTTTCTTGGGTTCAGCAATATTTTTTAGGAGACCAAACCTTTTCCCAGTGGTCCTGTTAGACTTCTGACAAGTTTCACAACTAGTAACATACTTGATAGTGGAGTCTCTCCAATTGATCCACCAAGAATTTTGTTTAACCTTATTTAAGGTTCTATCAGCAGATAAATGACCAGATGAGCAGTTATCATGGCATTCAGCCAGGACTTGTTTGACATGGTCATCCTTAGTTAAGACTATAACACTTGAATGTTGATGCCTGTAGAATACTAAACCATCCCATATGGTGAAACTTCCGGCTTTGTATGGTTTCAAGAGGGGTTCAGGTAGGCTATTGATCAATTCAGATGGTGGATAAGTACTTTTGATAATGTTGATCAGAGTTTCCATGCCAGAATTGTAGGATTCTTTGATTGAGTTGAACAAGGACTCATCCAATTCACAAATGTGGATTCCCATTATAGGAGCTTCACCGCTCAATATGTTAATGTTAAGGATAGGGAAGATATCATTATCCTCTGGGTCATAAGCGGGGTTACTTGGGTCATTGGGTAGAGCATTCCTACTCAGACTGTCAGCATTCTGGTGTTTGTTTCCAGCTTGATGTACTATTGTCATTTGTCCTCTATACTGTTGGATAGCTATTTGCCATCTTAACATGTGTGGGCTGGGAGTCTTCATTTTCATTAGGATTCTAACAGCATTGCAATCCGTAATAACCACAAATTTAGTACCTTCCAGATAGTAATGGGGCTTTTCTAAGGCCCATACTAGAGCTAGGCATTCCATTTGACTGGCACCATATCTTTTCTCTGTGTCCTTTACTTTCCTAGAGATAAAGAGTATTGGTTTTTCTACTGGTCTATCATTTTCTATGACTTCTTGATGAAGTGCAGCGCCTAGCCCTTCCATTCTGGCATCAATATATAGTATAAAGGGTTTACTGTAATCAGGTTGTATTAGTACGGGGGCAGTAGTCATAGCCACCTTGAGTTCCTCATAGTTCTTAACCCTTTCATGAGTCATTTCAAACAGGGTATTTTTGTTGCAAATCTCATACAAACACTTTGTTTGTAATGCAAACTTGGGTAGGTACTTCCTACATTAGCAGCAGAAACTGAAAAAGGATAGGAGTTCAGTTTTGTTCTGAGGCATTGGCCTGTTCATAACGGCTTCTTTTTTGTTTTGGTCAGCTGTAAGAGTCAGAACAGATACTATGTGACCTAGTGCTTTGAGTTCACCATATCCAAAGTTGCACTTCTTCATGGATACTTTTAATCCTGCAGCAGAGATGGTTTTTAGGACAAGTCTTACTTAATCCATATGGGAGGTCCAGTCATCAGTGTAGATGATAACATCATCAATGTGTACCATCATCCATCCTTGCCTTGAGAACTGGCCTAGTATGGTTTCCATCATCCTCTGAAAGTGGGAAGGAGCATTCTTGATCCCAAAGGGCATCCTCAAGTACTCATAGATACCCAGGTGACATATGATCCTCATGAACTTCCTACTGTCTGGGCTGATGGGGATCTGGTGGAATCCTTTCAGCATGTCCATGGTAGTAATAAACTTAGCTTTTGAGAGATTATGAAGGGCATGGTCAATCCTAGGAATGGGGTAATAGTCTGCTTGAGTGTAATTGTTCAGCATCCTAAAATCTCCTACCATTCTTGAATTATCATTGTTCCAAGCTATGATCACAGCAGTAGTGATATCTACATGTTTGATGTGTTCTACTTTCCTCAGGACTTGTAAGTCAATTAGCTCCTGGATGTGAGTTTCCAAGGCTTTTCTTGATTTTGGACTGGAAGGATAAGCAGTTCTTCTCAGATTAGGAGGGTAAGGGGTTTGATAGTTAAGTTAAGGATCATATCATGTCCTTTGATGTTACCAATAGGGTGGTCCTTAGTGCAGAAAGCATTCTGATTCTCAAAGCAGACCTGAAGGATATCACGTTTTTGATCTTCACTGAGTTGGTCATTCAGGGCAGCTTGGGAGAAGTATTCCTGGTTAAAGCTTTCCAGGTGTTTCTGATCAGTGGAATCAGTGGTTTGAGCATTAACATGGCATATTTGCAACTTTTTGTTCCTATTGCCTCCTATAGTAAATTATCTTCCTTTACTTTGGAATACATCTATACCATACAGGAAAAGAGAATCATTTCCTAAAATGAAGTAATCACACATTCCATTCTGGAGTACCACAAACCCAACCTTGAGTCTCAGGGAACCTTTGGGATGGGGCAGAATGAGATCTGTAGACCATACTACAATGGCATTAAGGGAGGAGTTGAAACTGCTGAACTTAGCTTGTGGAACTGGTTGCAAGTATACTTTCAAGTTGGGGACTTGGTTCTCTAAGTAACTTGACCCAACACAGGAGCAGAAGGCTCCGCTATATAGGAGTAACTTCACGGGAGAACCTTGGATTAGTCCAGTAGCATAACAAGTTTTTCCAGTGGTATAGCTCTTTCCAATAGAGGTTTTCATATTCTGAGTCTTGGCTTCAGAAACATGTTGGATTTTCATGTTGGGAGTCCATTGTTGTGGTAGATTGGAATCCTTGTTGACTGAATTGATTTCCAGGGAGGATCCTATGTCTCCTTCAATGACATTGATGGGGTTAGTAATCATTAATTCATACTCAGATAATGATCCATCAGTGTCATCCAGTTGAGGGTTGAGTTCATTATCCTCATCTCCTCCCTCAATGAGATTAATCTTTCTTCTGGGCTGGGGACAGTCAGGTCTTACATGTCAAGTTTGGTTACAGTTCCAGCATACCTTTTCTTTGGTCTCAGAATTCTTCTTGATTTCTAACTGGGGATTGGTGGAGTCCATAGTTTTTGGATTATACTCTTCTCTAACCTTGGGGGCAAGTTCCCTGGGTCTATTGGTCCTTTTTTCAAGACCATTCATGTCAATAGTTTCCTCCAAGATGCCAATAAGGGTGGAGAGGTCAGCATCCATGGACATCCTACACCTTACACTGTGATTAAGGTGTCCAGGACATAGGCTGAGGAGTCTTTCATTGACTTCCTCTTTATCATCTTCAGGGTAGAAGCAATCTAATCTCTTCTTTTGTTCCAAACACCACTTGTGAGGTTTTTCCTTAGATTCATTTCCAGGAAAAATACATTTTGATAAGCTTGAGAGTCTTTTGTTTTCCAGGGTGACCTGAAAGAGGTGATTCATGGCATTGATGAAGTATCCTCAATTTGAGATGGTTAGCTTGGTCAGGTATGACCAATTTACCCTCAAACAGGAGTCAGCCACTAAAGAGGTCTAAGGAATACTCAGCTACTTCCTCATTCTTGTTCAATCTTTTAATGATACCTTGAAGTAACTTTCCAGATATTTGACCAGAATTCAATCCCCTCAGTTTATCATCAGGTAGGTTAGGAGAAGGAAAAAAATAGTTTAGAAGCTTCAACTTCACTTTTTTTCAGAAGCTGTTGAAAATTTGCAGGATTCATTTCAGAATATGGTGTGCCCCCCGCTGGATACATGTAGTCCAAACATGGAAGGATATCTGGGATTTTTGCAAATTTTCCAGGCCTGTAAGTGATCACAAAATTGAATTCAGAGAGAAACTCTCCCAAGAAGCTTGTCTCCTAATAAGGAACTTGGAAGAAATAAAATAATTTAAATAATAATTATCATTGAAAACTTCAAAGTGGTAAGTAATTCTCAAGAGGTGAGCACACCATTGTTGGAGAGCAAAGACAACTTCAACAAGTTCTTTTTCATGTATTCCATAGCTGAGTTAAGCACCAGACATTTTTCTACTGTCAAATGAAATAGGATGTTTTGTCAGCTTGCTACTATGTATAGAGCAACCTTTCAAAGTAACAAAAATACAAAATAAAAAATATATATTAAGAAGGAGTGTGAAATCCATGAATATTATTGCAGAAATGGATTTCCCACCCAAAATAAGGCAGGGTCAGTCACTAACCCCACCCTTGCAATATAACTCCTTCATATTTTAAATAATTAAATAAGAATTGACAAAAATTTCACGGCACCAATATGGCACATTTTGGCCAATTTAATATTTCACACATATTTTCACATATAGGTTTTACACCTAAAACTCAGTCAGAATTGAGGTGTTTTGTATATTTTTGGAGTTACACATGGAAAGGTGTTATGTCACAATTCCAGCACGCAGTCCTGCATCCCTATACAACCCCTAAGTATCTGTGGCAACACATTCCTGCATACAGAAGTCCCGCACGCAGCCAATTTTTCTATGCACACAGCAGATCCTACCCCAGTTGCATCTGAATGGACTGATCCCTGCGTCAGGATCAGTCATGAAAAATCTGGCAGCAGGTACTGCTCACAGGAGCTACAACCTAGTAGGGTTTACCAAGCATATGTAATAATTTGAAATGCATTAAGAATGGCCTAAAAACCTTAAAAGCTAAATAAAAATATTATATAATTAATTTTGAATTTTTTTAAATCATAAATCAGATATTGAAGGCTACCATGAAAAAAACAGAGCCCAATCTTTAAAGACCACAAAACAGTACAAGGAGTGGCCTTAAAAATTATTAAAAATTACCTACGTGCTCAGAAGATTATGGAAAATCAATAAATATCCACATTGTTGTACTTTAAATCAATAATAATATTACAAATGAAGGATAAATGCAGAATGATAAGAATTACGCCATTAACTGATTAGTAGATCCTGTGGCTAAAATAGTACAGAAATCCAGCATATTTGAGGACAGCTGATTGAAAGCACCAATTGGAAGTGCTAAAACTGCCCTGAATGGCCTGCAAGCCTCATCCCATGAGCAGAACCCTCTCTATGTGCCATGAGAAGCTCATTATCATCCCAAAAGGTATTTATACAGGCCTCTTTGGATCCATTATTCCTCATCAGTTTTACCAGGAATTTCTTAATATAAATTAGACACCATGTCATTTTTAGTCAAGTTCTTTTAAAGAGATAAGCAAGTGATTTATGAACTAGTATGCAGTATTATTATTACTTCCCTAAACTAACCAACCTGATTCATTGAAGTTTAGTCTGTCAATCAACCCCATCTGTCCTGAAACCCTTTATTTGAAGCTTTGCAGGCTTTTCTGTTGATTACTGACTCAGGTTGAGTGTTTCCCTTCCTTTCTTGGCCATTGTTCTGTTTTTCCCAGCCATATCAGTGGATAATTCCTGAGAAGGCAACAATTATTCATTCCAAGGCTCTTGAACTGCCTAAGGAGGCCCCTTGAAGAGAGGTTTTCTGTCTGTAAAGATCCCCAGTAGTATAATACTGTGGCCCCTCTTTTTATAAAAAATTGAAAAACTTTTTAACCAAACCAATTAAAACTTGCACCAGCTCTTAGCATGTTTCTTATTTGAGATTTTTAAGTTTTTATCTTTGGAATATTATTATTATTATTATTCCAGTATTTTTATCACTCTCTGTAGCTAAAGGACTGCAAGATTTCTTCTATCAGAGATCTGACATATTTAGTGTTATTGTTAGTTACCCGGTGCAGGAAAGCACCTAAGGCATGGTCACTGGTATCATTTTCAACAAATTTTCTCAGAACGTGGTTAAAATGGCAAAAGACTGTAGCTTGGGTGAAGTATTGCTTGATTTTCTCAACTTGTTGCAAAGCTTCAGGAGTGGGGAGGAAAGGAGAGATTTTTCCAGAAATGAAAGTTATATGTGAAAACTCTTTGGAGTAGTTCTTGATAAACCTGAAATGTACTTTGGAAAACCCAAGAAAAGACTGCAAGGCCCTTCTTTTTTGAGGAACTGCCAGGAAAGGATGGTCTTGAATTTTTTTTTTGTCCATGAAGATACCATCCCCTGAGATAAAATATCCAAGCTAGTCCACAGAGGGTGCACTTAAGTTGCATTTGGAGGCCTTGGCATAGATTTTGTTCTTCCTGAATCTGTTTAGTAATTCACCCTTGTGAACAGTGTGTTCCTGCAATTTCTCAGAGAAAATAAGGATATTATCAATGTAAAATACCACATAGATTATGAGGAGATCAGAAACGATGTTGTTGATAATTTTTTGGAAAGAAGCTGGGGCATTAGTCAAGCCAAAAGGCATAACCAAGTATTCATAGCTTCCTAAATGATAATCTTAATTCTTTTAAGTGTTCATCCCCTTCTTTGATTTGCAAAATATTGTAAGAACCTCAGAAAATTATTTTGTAGAAGATAGAATAACCTGAAAAGACAGTCATTAAGAAAGTCATTGGAGGAAGTGGATATCAATTCTTCCCAATAGCAGTGTTAAGTTTTAAATAATCAACACATACTTGTAAACTCCCATACTTCTTTTTCAAAATAATGAAAGGTGATCAAGTGCTTGAAGTGCTGGAATGGATGAAAAATTTCTTTAAATTCTCTGCTATGTAGGCTTGTGGGTTTGACTTTTCACTTCAAGATAGAGAATACACTTTCCCAACTGGAGGTAGAGGTCCTTCCATTTTTATGTAGTGATTGTGAGAGCCGCAAGGAGGAAGTTTATCTGCTTTGACCTTGGAGAAAAACTCTAGAAAAGAATGGTAATCAGCAGGAAATTTCTGAAAAACATTTTCTATTTCTTCAGGGTCTTCATCAATATCAAACTCATCTCAGTTAGCTGAAATTTCTCTACGGGTATTAAAATAAATGTTAGAAGAAGTAACCAATTGTATGACATGCAATGATGAATCCCTAGATTCCTCCTCCAGAGAAATATTCAGTGGGTCAATTAATATCCAAGAAAGGTGATATGTTTTTGAACTCAAAGGGAATTGGATTCTGTTTTGAGGATGCAAAGGTTCTGAAGTGAGAGGGAATGCATTGGGCTTCAGTTCCAAAGGCAGAGTAGAAGGAAAACCAGTTGAAGATAGTTTTTCCATGTTGAGTTCAAAAGATTTGTAGGAAAGGTTTTCAGTTGTCTTGAATCTTGGGCTGATCATCCCTTTCAGTGATTCAACATTTAATGCTATACCTGGTCAAGGTTAAACCTTCAAAATCAAGACAAAACCACTGATTTGATCAATTGATGACTTAAATAAGTAAAAAAGTATCAAAAATCATACACACGTGAATAATACCAAGGTATTAGTAGTAAAAAGCCACACCTCAAACCTTTATAAAAGGCAAGGGTCCTGGCTTTCAATGAATTAAGCTCAAAGGAGCTTTGCCTATAAATAAGCTTACACCCTTTATAGTAGTAACACACAAGGGTTACTACTCCAATTTAGACCTTCCACTCAAAATTTGGGTTGCCAATAAGATTATTAATTGAGTATAATACTTAAGTTTATATCCCCTGTCAATCGCTTCTTGATATTAATTTTAATGGGCTTGTTAACTCTTGCCATATTCTCTTAAAAACAAATAATAATATATAACTGATGGAGGGGCTATAGGGTACAGATCCTCCTCTTCTAAGGTAACAGGAGCCCTCAGGGGACTCAAGAAATCATCAGGGGATTTCTAGGCTCTCCCTGATTTACTCCTCAAGGTCTCAGAACCACATTACATCATACCTAATGAGAGATAGGTTACTAGTACTCATTGGGGAGGGTTTTCAATGTAAATTTTCCATTTACATACCCAAAAGTTTAATTAATTGATCCTAGGACTTAAAAATCAGTGAAATGGATGGGTTAGAAGTCCTAGAGCACCTCACAATGATCTCATACCTCCCTTTAAATATAGATTGATAGCCTTGGCATTTTTTTATCTCTTAATTCCTTGTACCTTGGCAGACATTATACTTATGGAGTATGTATACTCTTGGAAATTATATCACAAGGTTCATACCTTACAACAAAGCTCAGGGCCCCCTTAGTGGATGCTCTCAAGGCTCAGTGTATTATGTTAAAGTATTAATGCATCCCAAAGATGGATAAGATTAAAATTATGCAATTTATCTATACAGAGTAGGGAGTATGGTTTAACAAAATTACTATAACTGATTCCCAAAATAATATAACACATTGGGAACTTCTATATCAATTTTTTGGACACTTCTGAGTCCTCATTACTTAATTTGAAGTTATATTGGATCTTTTGGATGTTGGTTTCTCTTCTCATTTCCTCATTCTCCTATTCCCTTTTAGTTCTTCTCTTCATCTTGACATAAGCCTATAGTTTGGTGTGATTATTGATGTCCTTGGAACTATTCTATGAGTACAGAAACTTTCTCCTCACTTATTATTAAATTTCACCTAACCTGTCTAGTCAGCTAGTCCTTTATTGACCTACTGATTCTTTCTTATTGGCTTAATCCATATTTCCTCACCTTTTCACTTATTCATACAGTTTCTGCCATGGTTTATTATTCATCACCCTTAGGCCCCCTGTGAGGGGCTCTCTAGTTGTCTATTTAAACTGTTCTTTTCCAGGACCTTGCAATTCACCTCATCCAGTTTGATTCTCTTCAATGAAGAACCACCTATAGTGGCTGGGTCCCTCCTGGTAATCTGGGTTTTAGATTTTTTTGAGGTATTCCATTAGGGCTTATCAAAGTTAAGCAAACCGGCCATTTTTTAATGGGGGTTTTCAACCCAAATGTGCCAATTCAAACCCGTCATTAAAAATAAAAAAACTCACTTATTTCACATCAGACGTGTCAAAGTTACCTGAAAATAAACTGGTTTTTTTAAATAAAGTATATAAAGGCCTTCAACAGCTCAACCACGCGTCATTCCACATCATAACCCCTAGGCTCATCCTCCAACCTTATTGGAACACTTCATCACTCTCATTGCTCCATTTCTATCCTCATCACTTCATTACTCTCATTGCTTCATTGCTATCCTCATCACTTCATCACTCTCATTGCTTCATTGCTATCCTCATCACTTCATCACTCTCATTGCTTCATTGCTATCCTCATCAATTCATCACTCTCATCTCTTCATTGCTATCCTCATCACTTCATCACTTCCATTGCTTCATTTCTATCCTCATCACTTCATCACTCTCATTTCTTCATTGCTATCCTCATCACTTGATCACTCTAATTGCTTCATTGTGCTTCATCACTTCATCACTCTTACCTTTCTTTATCACTTTCATCAATTTGTTGCTTTAATCACATCCATCCTCTCATTGCTTCATTTCTTCATTGCTTAATCCTGACTTTCATGAAATCCTAACTGTCATTGCTTTATTACTTTATAAATTCATCCCACTTACTCTTTTTAAATGGCCCCTCAGCAACACTCCCCCTGCAAGTCCCCTCCACCAAAGCAAACATCCCCCAGGAACTCAACATCCAACATTACTCCCCCATCAGCTTCCAAAGGCTCAAGTAAGCTCAAGAGAGCTGATCACATCATCCTGGTAAACTGGCTCAAAATTCCATCCAACTACAATGCTTGCTTTGGATCTGGCAATGAAACACAAGTTGGCCAACCTCCATCCTCTAACGTTAATGGTTATCTCCTGATTGCCAATGAACTCAAGAATAAAACCAAAGGTAGGCTGGATCTTTCATCCAAACATATGCGGGAGAAATTCAAGAACTATCAAACCAAGTACAAAATAGCCCACTCAATGTCAATCTCCACGGTCTTTGGTATCACCAACTCTAATAAAGCAAAGGGAATCAACTCAGTGGTTGATAAGTTGGACTCCTTTTGTCCTTTTTATGTTCAAATGGATGAAATATTTGGAAAAAATGCCAATATCACCCCTTTAGCTGCTTTTGATGCCCAAAAATGAGATTCAGTTGATGATGAGGACCTGGCTGTCAATGCTTGGCCTAGAAATGATGATCCAGATGAAACCTATAAGTTGCCCCAATCTGATGTGGAGAAGGATATTCCAACAGAATCAGCTCCAATCACTTCTACATCTGCTTTGATCAACAATTCAAACCCTTCCTTGGACCCGTCACTTCCTTCTTTGGATTGCTCTCTTCCTGGGGTGGAAGAACTTAACAAATTGGCCAACAAGGATCAAGTTATTCCTGCATCACCACCATTGGAATAATCTGCTCAAGTAAGGAACCAAGATCTTTTCTCTTCTGTCTGGTTAATCCTGAATGATTTAGATTGTAAAAAAACAGGCTCATCCATTCCTGAATGGCCAAATACTCAAGCCAATGGGGCCTCCCACATCCCCTTTAAATAAGAGCAATGAGGTTCCCACACAAACCTCCTCTGCAAAGGGGAAGCAAAAGGCCTCCAATTCCATCAACCTCAACCCTAATAACTGTCAAAAGCGTAGAAACACTTCAAATTTTTCTGGATTTGAGGATATCATGGAGAAGCAAGATTCAAGTAATTTCCTTTATTGATTTTACTTGCTTCAAAAATCAAGCTTATTCCTATTCCCCTCCAAAAAACAGTGAAATCACAAATAGAATCCAAAAAAATTCAATTTGAAAAGGAGAAGTGGGATTTTCAACTGTGTATTTATTTTCAAAAGTGGAAATATGATATTTTGGCTCATCAACACAAGTTGGATGCTGAGTGCCAAATCAAACAGGCCAAGCTGGAGTTTCAAAAAGGGGAAAAGGAGAAGGATCAAGAGCAAGACCAACTCAAAAAGGAGAGGGAAAAGCTATCCACAGAAAAAAAGATAGGTCATTGATAGCCATGGCATGTATTGGTAGCAGTAGAACTGTGGATGAAATAAAGGAAATTACTCAATTGCTTGGCTTGTAAAAATATTTACTTTGATAAAAATTTCAAAAATAAAAACAAAAAAAATATTTTTTATTGAAACAACATTTGAGATTATTTTTAACACCACCAATGAACAAATTTTTTTTATTTATATTTTTTCCCTAAGATATATTTTTCCACTGGCCAAGTAATTGCTAGTGTTCTTAGTTTTTCCATTGATTTGCATGGACATGGAAATCCTAGTATGGGTGGCAGTATCCACTGCAGGAAAAGTACAGTTATTGTACTTTTTTCCTTCCCAAACCATTTTCACAATGCCCTTTTGTTTGAAATCAATCCCAAGACACAAGTCTGGGAACACAAATTGGCCCTCAGATACTTGATATTCATCCTTGTTGTCAATACATTGTCCATTCAATTTTTTGGTTGGGACCACAAGTAAAAAGGAATAGTCACAGACATCACCTTGGTCAATATGGGGAAAGTTGTAGAATGAGTCTGAGGTGAAGGTGATGTGAGGTGAGCAGTCAAAATCAGTAAGGCCAGATCCAAATTTCAATTAGGAGAAGGAAGGGATGTTATTGTCCATAATAGCTTCACGGTTGGAATCAAACGCAAGTTTGGCTAATTTTCAAAACATTTGGCCCAATATTTGAGAGATCTTGTCAGACCTAAGGTTCAAAAAATAATACTCTTTAGGGGATGATTTGACAGCATCTTTCTTCAAATATTGTCCAAATAGTTCAGAAGGGTCCATAAATTTTTGCCATCCAATTGCCCACATTTTCCCACCCCAAGATCTTGAAGGACCAACAGTGTTGACAAATTTTTTGCATTGGTGAAGGAATTTTGTTACTGAGTTTATGTCCTTCTTCTCTTTCTCAGAGATTTCATTCAAAGGGATAAATTGGATGAGGGCAACCATATCCTCATGATCCAATTGATCTTGAACATATACTTTTCCAGAGCTGAAGAAATGGAACGGTTTGGTCTTCTGTTTGGCCTTTTCCAACTCTTCAGGGGTGGGGTTTTGAGTTTTCTTGACAATGGATGGATAAAGGTTCAATAGACGTAGTTTGCATGAAGACCAAACAAACTTTTCATTAATTGTTTTCTCAGTTTCTTCCAATGAAATTTCCAAATCCCACATTTGAGCCCTCCTTCTCTGGCAAGCCCTTTTATTCCCACTTCTCTGTATGTTTTTCAAACTATCTCCTTCCATCTTTTTCCCTCCCAACCGTATAATTTGATCAGGGTGAGGATCAAGATAGAAATCCATTAGTTGTAAAATTTTGAGTTTGGTGGGTGAAGAATGGGCCATCAAGAAAGGGTGGTCAAAGCCGTGGAATGTCTAATTGCATTGCATTGGATCCAAAAAAAAGTCATTAGTCCGGTATAAACCACTTAGATGATCATCAAACATAGAAAATAACAAAAACAATACCGGCAATTGTCCTACCAAAAAAAATCATCAGTCTGGTATAAACCACTAAGATGATCAACCAACATAGAAAATAAGAAGAAAGTTACCAGTAATTTCCTACCAAAAAAAAATGTCAGTCAACTTCTCAAGAACTGGGAGGAGGAGGAGAAGCAGAAGGGGGGTATGTCACCGGTTATTCAATTGATGGGTTGATTGACCAGCAAGATTGGTTTTTGCTGGTTGACCAATCAATCAATTGGCAAGCAATTGATTTCTTTCCTGTTGACCAATTGATTACTCACTGTTTTACCGGCAAGCAGCAATGGCTTGCCAATTGATAAGGGGCAGGGAGAGGAGGAGGAGGAGGAGGGGCTCATCTTGATTGGGATCCAGGGTTGACCAAAAGGTTGAATGATCAAAGGATCTGCAACCTGTGAGGGGCAGGAAGAGGAAGAGGGGGGAGGGGCTTACAAGGGTTAGGAGGAGTGCAGGCAGTGATTGAGGTGAGTTGAGGTGGAGGTGGTTAGTGAGGGAGAGGTGATGGTGAGGTGGAGGTGATGGTGAGGTGGAGGTGATGGTGAGGTGGAGGTGATGGTGAGGTGGAGGTGATGGTGAGTTGGAGGTTATGGCTGAGGTGGTTTGGGTGGTGGTGGTGGTGAGGTGGTGGTGATGGGTGAGGTGGTGGTTGTGGGTGAGGAGGAGGAAGTTTAATGGTGAAGGTGGACCAGTGGTTTGGTGCGCTGAGGTGGTTTTGAATTTTTGGCCTTTGTCTAAGTCCACCAAAAAAAAAAAAAAAAAAAAAAAAGAGTCAGCCTAGGATTCTTGGTTAAACAACCAAAACCAAAAAAATTCTGTGATTTTATTTTTTACCTATTTGAAAACCCAATGCTACTCATCAAAGTGAGAAAGCGTGAGGGGTAGAATCTGCTCTCTCATGGCCAAAGATGAGGTAGAAGATGAGGCTGTGATGACTTGAGGAGGATCAGGAATATCTTCTTTGAATATTTTGTCCCATTCATCTTTGATGTTGGCAAGAAGGTTGTGAAGGATTACACAACTGATAATCCAGTTGATGAGGAACTTCATGTCTTAGGAAGATTGGAGCTTGTTTTTCATCTCCTGTAAGCTGGCCCATCTTCCTTTCAGGATTCCTTTGGCATGCTCAATCCAAACTTGTGATTGGGCAAGATGATAGTTGAAATGAGTTTTGGCTTGATCATTGGTTGAAACATTGCTGTATGCTGGAACCACATATTTCCCGCTAGCATAAGCTAAATTGGCCAGAAGTTATTGATCTTGGTCAAAGTTGTTATCTGGTTTTTTGGCAATCCGCATCCAATTGAAAACATATGAATCATGATAAGAACCCAGAAGGCCAGCATGGAGGGATATGAGCTTCTTGTTTTTATCACAACCAAGTTGTAGTTCCACAGAGTATCTATACAACCCAATAAAACAAATTTTGTCAGTTTATTATCAAAGGCTTTGGAAAGGAAATGAATCAATTGCCTTTTTTCCCAATCAAGATAATGGTTTTGATCTAGCTTGGTTTTTTGACTCAAGGGGATAGTGGTTCCATAAACAAAACCAATGAAACCAGGAAAGCCTTCAGTATCCATTACTTTAGATATCTCATTGCAGTCTTCTTTGGTTGGCCAACAAAGGAAATAGCAGTGGAAAGATAGGATAGCAATCATGACTCTTTTGGTGTATAAGTCAATGGATCCATAACTGACCAAAAATAGATTTTCTAATCAATGAATTGTTGCTCCATTTCCATTTTATCCCAATCTACAAAGAGCAACAGCCAGTTGCATAGCTGGATTGCATTGAGGATTTGGAGAATTGTTCTGGAAGATGTGGTGGTCTTCAATCATCTCCAAAAGTTTCATGAAAGAAGGCAATAAAGTTTGGAACAGATTCTGGAAGATTAAGTTGGGAAGTAGGTGAAGCTTTTACCTTTCATACATAGTTTTGTGGAGATTGTTTCTTTGTGGACTCATGTATTGCTTTTCCAATAGAGAATTAAAAGCTAACAATGTTGATTCCAAATTGGAGTCTGAATCTGAGTCAAATAGTAAAAAAAGTTCTGTCAGCTTTTTTGCATTTTCAACTTGCTGCTGGGAAGTTTGATTGGACATGTTGAGAAAGATGGTGATGTGATGATGATGGGATGTGTGTGAAGCAATGGAGATGTAAAGCAATGGAGATGTGAAGTGATGGAGATTTGAAGCAATGGAGATGTGAAGCAATGGAGATGTGAAGTGATGGAGATGTGAAGCAATGGAGATGTGAAGTGATGGAGATGTGAAGCAATGGAGATATGAGGCAATGGAGATGAGATGTGTGTCATGCATATGGATTTGATGAGTTGGAGGTGTAGATGGGTATTTTGCATGCCATGTGTTATGATTTATATGTGTTAAGTGATCTGCCCGGATCACCAACGCCACAAAATTAGCTTCACCCGCTGCTGATGTTGGACTCAAACTCTGATAATCATTACTAACCTGCCCGGATCACCAACGCCACGAAATTAGCTTCACCCGCTGCCAATGTTGGACTCAAACTCTGATGAGGAAAGTCCTCTCTGGTCAGCGGGTGAGGCTAGACTATATACATGAGGATTTTAGTTTAGTAGCATAATCCATAGATTATGTTTATAGTCTAGTATCTATGGCTATTCGTGGGTATGGTTTTATACAATTTGCAAAACGTGTTACCATATGTCTTTACACCATGGATGGTGGATGGGTGAAATGGCGGGTTTCATGTTTGAAACCTGCCATTTTGAAATACACCAGTTTGGGGGTATGTGTATTTCAGAAACCTGCCATTAAAAATGGGGGGTTTGGTCAAAAAAAAATGGCGGGTTTCTAATGGCAGGTTTGCTAACTCTGATATGCCCTATTATTAGTATTATTTAGTAATTTTGAGTGTATGAATTTTCAGCCTGGGGCCCTCAAAGGTCCAAAGCGCTTGATTCTCTGGGGTAACCAGAAAGCCCAGCTTCCTCAGCTCATCCATGGTGTGCTTTCTCAACAGGAGGCCACCAGGCCTTCTTCAACCTGCAAACAATCAAAACCCCCGACTCCCCAAAATCAGTGATGGATCAAGTTTTGGTTCAGAATTTGATGGAGGAGAAGCTTTCCAAGTTACAAGAGTCCAAGGTACATTAAATAATTTGAACTTCAAATGCCTTAAAAGGTTTTGGTTATAAGGACTATTTGAAAATCGACGAGAGGTGAAGGTTGGAAGGAATTTGAAAGAAGAAATCGAGGAGGAGCTCAAGGTGTTGGACAAGAGGAATGTATGGGAAGCTCTCCCATTCCCCAAAGGCAAAGACCTGGCACCAGACTGCCGATGGCTCTTTGCCATCAAGGAGGCTTTCCACTCACAAAGCACTCTATAGAAGGCCGACCACCTTCCAAAAGGTTTCAAGAAGGCCAAGCCAATAGAATGTGAGGAAAGACTTGACTCCCATGGTCATTTTTGTCTCTCCCCAGGTGCTTTCGATGCTGGTGGCTTGCCACAACCTGCAACTCTATAGTTTCGTTCGGTCATCAACCTCAAGAATGCACCTCTTGTACATACGTACATACATCCAATTCATCCCTTACCATTTTCTTTCTCCCGGTCGAGAACGGTTGATCGCTTTCACATTTGGACGGGTACGTCCTAGTCCATAAATATATGTTGAAGAAGCTGATGAGATCGTAAGTATTGGCATCCATGACCCTCTCGTCCCTTAACTCCCCCTCCCATCACAACCTTCAAAAACATATGATATCGACGGGATTGGATTTGGATCCAAGAATCTGAAGACCTATGAAGATCATCATGACTGCTGTCCCTGTTTATCATAAACCCCAACTGGCTTGATGTGGGGTACCCTCACCTACCTCGAGAATGGCTTCAGATCCCCCCACAGACATAAACACACAGATCGAGTCGCATATCCCATTTGATATCAATACACCTGAACATGATCAATAAGATTCCAAGGGTTCTCCTCCTCCCTTTCCGGCTTGTATCAATGAGCATAGACAATCCCAAGAAAACTGCTACAAGGTTGCTTGACCATAGAGAATGGGTGATGAACGTTAAGATGGCGTCATAGGGATAACATAAACCATGATTCGTTCGATAATGCTTATAATCTCGAGCTCACTCTGAGTCCCGATGGTATTTTTTCTGCGATCCATTCCCGTTAATAAATCTGCTACTCTCTTTTATTTTATTGTTTCTTTCCCCCTGCCTTCGCCGCCGGCGTCCTATTCGAGGATCCCAGGCGCGATCGAAGTTGATTCAAGAAAAACGGGTACGGGTGCCGATGATTCATGAGTTATGGATTGAGCCGGACGAAATTCGACGCAGCATTTCGTACGTGGCGTCGACGATCAGCTGATGTTCGACCTCATGCATCCGTTGTTCGAGAGCTTCGCAAGATTCACCCTTCCTCAACTCGACGGTCTTGATCAAGATGGGCGTGCCTCGGTCGACTTCAGGAATGACCTAAGTGAAAAGGATAGGGAAGAGGAAGGATTGATGAATGGGCTTGGTCGAGGAGATGGGAATTGATGGGATCGGAGTGCTGACTTCGTGAACCATGACCCCGGTCTGGTCGATCTCCTGGCGACCTTCGGGGCCAGCTTCCCAGGCCCTTTGGATCGCATTAGTCCCATCGAATTGGCCGGGTAGGGCGGGGTGTAGGTTGATGATCTGGATCGATGGTCCGGCAGAGTCGTTGATGGCTTGGAAGAAGTTTTGACCGAGGATGTGCATGAAGCCGGCGAGGACGATCAGCCTAGGTCGACCGCTACGGAGGATGAGATCGGCGAGACGGCGATCGTAGTGTGCCCGGAGTTGAGCTTGATCGGTTAGATCAGCGTTTTGTTTACGGAACGAGGCCAGGCTGAAGATTTCCGTCGGGATCGGTGGTCGAGCGTCTCGGGCGCGTTGGAGACCGTAGGCCGACTTGGAGTTCGAGATCACCAGACTGATCCTGGCCGCTGGGTTTTGAAAGTTGGGGATAGCATCGATGAGAGCCTGTAGATTGGTACCTTGTGAGTCGATCGAATAGAAGGGTGGGTTAGTCTTGATTGGAAGATCGAACGGGATTCGGACCACTGACCTGAACCGGAGATGAGGACGACGACTTGGAGAGGATGGTGATCAGATCCTGCTGATTCGAGCATGATGGAGTTGTTGTTGTTGTTGATAGATCTGATTTCTAGTTGTTGATGGTCTTCCTCTTCCTCATCAGTTCATCGTCCAGCTTGGCGTGGGTGGTTGATATACTGTTTATGATACGGCTTGGCGCATGAAGCCTGATATATGATATAAATATCGATAAATATTTCTTGACGTACCGTGAGCTAGTAGTGTATTATTGCCCCCAAATTTGGGGAGGAAACCCTTTTGGTCGGTGCAAGTACATCTGTTGCCGGTGAACAAGTCCAGTGGATCAGTAAACCCTGTCCAGTTGTCAAGTGAGGAAGGACACATGACAACCTATCAAGACCCCTGTTCAGGTAATTCAAGGCATCAACAGAATTTAAGGCCTCTCAACAAGGGATTGAAGGCCCCTTGACAATTGCTCAAGTCCACTTGAAAAGGGTAGGAAGTCCCCAGGACAAGTCAAGCCGCCACTGTGGTTTTTGACCAACAAAAAAAAAAACCCCTTGATGGGTGTAGCTGTTTGTATTGGGGTAAGTGAACTTTGATTGATTACAATGACAACAACAAAAAACAGAAATTTCTTGGGAAGATGTGGTATGGTAGATGAAAGGTTGGTATGGTGGGACCTTGTAGCTGTTGATCACTGGCCTTCACACCCTGGTCAACAGGCATGATTTGCTTGAAATCATGATTTCATTTTTCAACAGAACAAGGACTGCCTTCAAGCAAACAAGGCTGCAACACCCAGTAAACAAGTCCACTGGACTTGATCCACTTGTTTGGTGGACTTGTTCACCAGGAAAAGTTCTATTTGTCCTTAAGCTTGGACACCATGCCAAAATTTCAATTTTTTTTTTTTTTTTTTTAATCCATTTTGCCCTGTTTTTTTTTCCTGGGGTTTTGGCCCAAGGTTTCTGCCCAAATTCCCTCCCAGCTTTGATGGTCAGTATCTGGAAAAAAAAACTTACCTCCAATTGGATCCACTCCACTGTAGATCATCAAAAGATTTTCTTCTATTCCCCAATCAGGTTCAACAATGATGCCAGAGAACCCCCCCCATCAATCATTCATCCAATCTTAAACCTCATATCAACACCAACATTCTTGGCACTGTTATCTCTCAGTTACTTGGCAACCATGGTAAACACCTCAATAATAACTCACCTTTTGCAACTTTGCCATCTTTAGAACCTATGAAGAATAATAAGCATTCACTCCAAGATTATGTTCAGTGGATATGAATCCAAGGTAATTCCAATGAGATAATAAGATGCTTAGAATCCAACAATATTGATTCCTATCAACTATTCAAATCCAACAATCTCTGCAACATGGATCTCAAATAAATTGGGTTGACTATTGGTATAATTGCTTGCCTTTGCAATAATGTGCATTGTTATGAGAAGTACCTCTGCAACAGGTCTTCTTGATATCTATACTTTTGAATCACATTAATCATAGTCTCATGAACTGCAGTTTCTCAATTTTTGGATTCCAATTTTTCTTGAATTAATGATTCCCTCAAAATTATTTGTTTGAACCAACAGCAGGTACAGCAGGCTAGATCTAACCATATGAGTGTTAGGCAGTCTGTTGTGGAGGTAGGTTGCATTGTGGTAAGTGTAACTGCCATTTGAATCTTGCTCAGCACTGTTCTAGCCATATTGCTGGTTGTTCTGTTTACCCTCTTGGCCTTGCCATTCTGGTCTGGGAAGAACGGTGGCACCAGTGCTAGTCTGATCCCCAGCACACCTAGTTGGTTGTGGAGTGGTCCAAAATATTCAGCTGTGTTTTCCAATTGGAAATACATAGGGAACTTACCCACCACATTGTGAACATGATGGATCCAGCTAATGATTTTGGTCAGGACTTCACTCCTACTCTGGAGTGCCACCCCAAAGGTGTAAGTGGTGGTGTGGTCCCTGAAAGTCAACCAGAACCTGGCCCCATTCAGGTCCTTCTCAAATGGGCCTATCATGTCATTAACACACAGTTTTAGTGGCTTGCCCCTTGGGATATCCAAGGCCACACCCAGGGACTTACATTCCAGTGCCTTGGAGGTAGCACACCATATTCAGAAGAAAGATTTCCAGGCCATTCTCTTGCATTCTGGGAAGTTCTCCAGGAGGAATTGGCAAACCACCTTCTCAGATACAAGGCCCAGTTGGAGGTTCCATTTTTATAGTTCCATAGAGGATATTTGAGAAACTTTACAACAGTATTCATTGTGCAGTGGTGAAAAAGTCCAGCAAAAATTCTTGAACTCTGTCTCAAAATGGAAAGAGTTCCAATCCACAAGGGTAAGAGAGGTTCCATCATGACATACAAACCATTCATTGCCAACCAGCCTTCCTGTTGAAATAACGGAACCTTTGATTCCTTCACAATAGAATAGCCTATCAATGGTCATCACACATGTCATTGTTGGGATTTCCAACCTGCCCACATAGGAAACCATTGCAGATTTTTTAGGAATAGCTAATGTCAGCACTACTGGGGTTTCAAGTTGCTTTATTATCTATAAAAATGGTGAATGCCCACTAATGTGTGCTTTCAATCCCAAGTCATTCAGAATTTCCCCTTCATTCACTTCCTCAAGGTCTAGTTGACAAACTTGTCCCCCTTGGATGGGTAAGTTGACTGGTCTTGTTGGTGGAATGTATTTCAAACCCTTGTTGGCATGATTATCTGGTGGTGCCATCATCAGCTACATTTGCATGTGGTCCCAGAATTGATTGCAATCAGTGTACCAGTGGCCCAATTTCTTGAAGTAGTGGCCAGTAAACCCAAACTTCCTGAGCAATTGATTGGACTGCACCCTCCATTTGAAGTAAGTTGCTTTTTCAATTGAGAGACAGCCCTGGTGCTCACCAGGATGGCTTTTGTTCTCCTTCTGATTTTTCCTTTGTGCTGGTGGAAGGTAGTTTCCTGTTTGCCAATGGGTCATTTATTGTGCAGCCATCTCTACATCAGATGGTAAAATCCCCATTGGAAGTTGTGCCCTTCTCTTAAGTTTGTTTTTTCAAGCCTGTATGATGGTCAACTTTCTGTAAATGTTGGAGGCCTGGTTGAGTTGTTGGGGCTTTGACCAAGTGTGGATTTGAATTTGTGCTTATTGATCCAATCTGGTTCTGTTACACTAGCCTGCATAAAAAGACCATATAGTTCATCAGTGGACACATCCACACATTTGAGATCCACAATTTGGTGTCAATTTATAGACACGGATTGGGAACTGCGTCGCGGCTGCGCGCTCAGCATTGGAGGCAAGTGGGCTCAGAATTAGGGTATGCAGAGTGCTCAGCAGCAGCCGCTGTTTGGCTCCGCACCTGGTGGACGGGTCGGTCTCAGCATTGAATGCGGTGTGGGCGGCGATCCGCCCCGGAGATTGGATTTGGAAGGTAGTGCCCTCAACCAGGTTTGCGGGCGCGCCGGTTTGGATACGTAGGGGCGGAGCAATCCGCGGGCTATGAAGGAACGGATGGAGCACGCGTTCAAGCGCGCGGATCATGCCGGATATTACCAGACACCCATGACGGGCGCGGACAAACGGATGCGTACAGGGGCGGGGGGCTCCAAGTAGGGCGCGGTGCAAGGACCGCATCATGAGAAGGACAAACCGGATGGACGGAACAGCGTACGGACCACGGGGGGAGTTTGGTACGGAGGTGGGGAGAGGAGGCTAGGGTTTCTGTTTTGGGATTGTTTTCTGTTTTGTTGTCATACTGTTATTTGCGCGTGTACTTCGGTTAGGGTTGAGAGGGAGGACTTATCCTCACTCTCAAACTCCGGGTGTGGAGGAGGGGAGGAGGGAAGGAGACCATCACATCATTGGATTGGATCACTCATCTCACCAAGAGATTAAAGGAACTCATACCAGATACACATCCAGGTGGAAAGTTCTTAGGGTTGAAGGATTGGCGATTTCTCTCTCTCTCTACTTTTCTTTATCTCTTTATCTCCTTATTTCTATTTCTCATTTAAGTGCAACTTTGGACATCCTCATCTCCTTTCAAACGCAGGGAACCGTTAACTTCCAAACCTTGGGACAATTATAGGGGGATAACCTTTATTCTTTCCACATCTGGGGGTCTGGCCGGGAAGTAACCTTCCGTTTCTTGTCTTTCAAAGGTAACTGGGCGCAATTTCCTATCCATACCTCCCTACAGTCGCTCCTTCTTCTTCTTCTTCTCCTTCCGTCTCCAGGTCCGCTACTCCAACCCCACTCTTGTCTTCCATCCCTCCTCCTCCCCCTCCCTCCGCTCAACCCAGGAAAAGCTACGCCGTTCCCCCATTGGTCTCCAGTGACCATGAACCCACTCGTCTGGTTTGCATCAGGCCACGTGACTACCCTCACATCCAATTAAACACCGTGGATGTGGGGCGATTCATCTTGAGATACAAAGGTATTGCAGATGCGGAAGGTGCGTCGGATTCCAATCAGGCCCGGCTTGTTGTCCTGTTCATTATGGACAAAGAGAAGCTCCGGGATGTGGGGGAAATGGAAGGCTACAAGAATCAAGATTGGCCAAAACTGAAGGCAGAGATCCTAACGTGGTGGGGTAGACGCGAACCTTGATTCCGGGAAAGCAATTTTGACCGCGTGGCCTCGGAGGCAAGCGCGGGCGGAGGAGTCAGAACTTGGGTGGAGCTGGCGGAGTACACCTCAACATTTGATTGGATCTATTGGTACTTGTCAAGGAACGAGGTGGTGACGGGACAGACAGGGGCCATGAAACGCGCATTTCTGGGCGGTTTAGGCGCTCAACTCCGGGAAAGGGTGCAGCGGCATCTTTACGATCACAACTTGGTAAAGCAGTCATTGGACGAGAGCATCACGCTCCTTCCGGAGCTGGCTGTCATTTGCCAGGCTGTGGAGAGCGAGCTTGACTTAGAAGAGCTTATTGAGGATACCGCTAAGTCCTTCCCAGCGGGACCAAAGAAATCAGTCCCCCAGGTTTCGGCTCTGGAGCAATTTCCGGGCCCAGATCCACCTACTTCCATGCATGCTCTGGTTCCTCAACCCTTGTCCGCCCCTCCGGTAAGTGAATTGACGGAGCTGATGAAGGATTTGAAGATCTGCATGAGCCGTATGGGCCAGCAGCAGCTGCGAGGGCCTCCACCGCACATGGTGGAAGGGTTTTGGCCGCCCGGTACCTTTGTGCCAAGGGGGTGTTTGAACTGGGGGGCAAACAGTCATTGGCGATTGGCGTGCAAGGAGCTTACAAAGGATCTCCACGCGGGATTGGTTTGGCCGGTGGGGATGGGGTACATGTTTCCAACGGGCAAACAGATTCCAATGGAGCCAAGCCAGCCAACCGCAATGCAGCAGGTGCGCACATGGGGTCAGGAGGCAGGAACAACAGCGCAAGAGTCACTAGGCATTGTTACCGGTCCTGGATTGTGGCAACCACCTTGGGTGGAAGCTGAGGTAAGGGTAGTGGCAACGGAAGAGAAGGTGGCGGTTTTGGATAAGATGGAGGTGGATGCAAAGGAGCGACCCCCGTTGACCATTCCAAAACCGGTGTGGAAACTTTTGAGGTTATCCCTCACAAAGTTGCCGCAGGTTCAGGAGTTCTTGGATCTAAGCGTCTGTAAGGATTAGATAACAAGCATAAAGAGAAGTTTTAGAGAGCCCGAAGAGGAGAAAAGGAGAGAAGAGGGGAGGTATTCTGTTTTCCTAAGTCTGCTCCTTTTTCCGCTCCCCCGCCTCCTGATGATACGATGGTAAGATGCCCCCCCTACAACCCGGAGTTGAGGGGAAAGGTATTTGAGCCCTCCCCCTCAACCCTAACCTAAGTACAAGCACATGAACAACCCAACAACAATGAAGAAGGAAACCCTAGGCCCAAAACCCTATCCCATATCCTAACCTATACCCTGTCCGTATCCTATTCCGCTTGCTCGCCTGCCATTACACGCATCCGGTTTGTCCCCCACGGCGCGGCCCTCCGCCGCGCGCTTCTCGAAGTTCACCGCAATTGCCCGTATCCCCCCGACGCGCCGTCATGAATTTCTTAGTCCTGTAGCCGGCCCGCGCTTGCGCGGGGCCGTCCACGGATATAGCCCCACAATCGCTCCGCCCTTTCCTTCCCTAACTAACCGCCCAAGAACCTGATCGGCCTGGCTCCATCACTGGGTTGGACACCCAAGCGGGTCGCGGCCCGCCTCCCCTAGTCAGACCCGGCCCGCAGCTGCGTGCTTCGCCCTGCTGCGCCTTCTGCTGAGCCCGCAGCGGCCACTTCTGAGAACGAGCGCACCCCAACTGCTGAGCCCGACCTACCAGATGCTGAGCGCGCAGGACGCGACGCAGTTCCCGATCCGAGGCTATATAATGACACCACATCCCCCCCCAACTTGAGTTCTGTCCCCAGAGGTCCTCCCCATCATCACCTCGGCCGTCCTTTGCGCCCTACCCCTCTACCGACTCTAAACTCCGCTCCGCATCCCTAGCCCTCCACTCCATCGTCATCATGGTCCACTGCAACTTCTGCGCCCGAAACGTGCTTGCATGCTCTATCGTGCCCGGCCGCCGCGCCTGCTCCGTGTGCGGCCGCGTACACCGCCGCTGCTTGCTTAGCAAGGGTATGCCCCGTGCCCCCAACCAATCTGGCTCTCGTCCTTGGCCGCGCAAGAGGGCTTGTCCGGACCCGTTCATGGTTTTGGATGACGACACTATCTCTGAGGACTCGTGGACTCCACCCGGATCACCTCCCCGCCGTCCTCGTCCAAACTCGGACCGCGACTCCTCTTCTCCGCTTTGCCGCGCGGGACCACCGCGTAAGGAAGACTATCCGGACTTCGCGGCTTATTGGAGGGCTTTGCAATTTTGGGCGGATTGCGTCCAAGTTACGCAAGGCGCGAGGGACCCACGAATCGACGAAATCCTTAGGCGACGCGCTGCTCCGGCCCCAGCTCCTCCTCTTCCCCCTGCTCCGGCTCCTCCTGCCTCAACTCCCGTACCGGCTCCTCCTCCTCCGCCCGCTGCTCCGACTCCTCCAACTCCACAAGGCCCTACTCCTCCGCCCGCGTCGCCGGTGGTCATCTCGTCATCGCCTCCTATTGGACCGGACCCTCCCCTTGGATCCCCTGAGCGCCCGTCCGCACCAGCCCCTCCTCCCGCCAACTCTCCGGAGATCCCGGAGATTCTGGTCGTGATGGCGCTCCCGGCGGCCGGCTTCGAAGTTTTCGCGGAAAGGTTGACTACAATGCTCCGCCAATACCTTGCAACTCCCGGAGCCCAATCCTCGGAATCCCGGCGCAAACTCTTGGCGTCATTCCGGGCTCTACTGGCGTCATCAAGGGCGGAAATGGAGGAAATGATGAAGATGGCTTAAGCGCCTTGGCCTTGTCCCCTCTTCCCCTTTTCTTTTTCCCTTCCTTCTTTTATCCGCTTTTTGTTGTACCGCGTTTCCCTATTCCTTGAGAGAAATACACGCCTCAAATGCGAATTATTTTTACCGAGAAAAATCCGCGCCGCGCGCATCGTGAGGGCAAGAATGAGAGCCGGGTCCGCGCCTGAGTGAGAACTAAGACGCGAGGTTGAGAACCGCGTCCGCACCCAAAAAATGATAAAAAAAAATGAGAAGATAAGAAAAAAAGTGACGAGTGAGAAATGATAGAAAAGGTGAAAGATTTTTTTTTTTCTTATATCCCATTGCTGCGCCCGCGCCCTATCCTCTAGTTCCCCCCCAAACTTAGCTGCTGTCCCCAGCTGGTGGCTTCAGCCAATGCCATGAGGGTTGCATCCGTTTCCTGATCTCCCTCCATTCCTCCAAACCATGCCGTCAGTGCCTGATCTGTCCGATTCTCGGTCCCGGCGCGCTTCCCTTTCCCTTTTGGCATCCGTTTTGTCCGCCGTCAAAAGGGTCTTGCCTCGGTTACGATTGCCTGACACATGACCTGCTCCCACCACCGCTTGTCCCCCACCTCCCATCAGATTTATCCGCCGTTCGCCGAGTCCCGAACCGCACGGAGTATCCTCTTCTCGCTTCGTCCTCGCTCGCTTCCCGCCGTTAGACTGAACCGGTCCCGCCGATACCCGCTTCCCCAACACGCACCCTGCCTCTGCCGGCCTCGGATCAATCGGGTTTGCCGTCCGACTCTTGTGTCTCGTCCGCCCACCATCACCGTTGCTTCCACGCGTGCGTGCCCGGGGCGCGGAAATGCTAGGACGCTGGATACTCTTCAGATAGGCCTCAAGGCCCTCCGCCACCTCTGCGAGTTCGTCAGCCCAAGGGGTGGCTACCAGTGGCAAGGCTGGGACGCGCGCTGCCCTGTAATACAGCTCCGCGAAGCTCGGTTCCGCGGGTGGCCTGAAGTTGCTTCCCCGGAAATGAGAGTCACGCCCCCCCCATCTAGCCAGCATGTTCCCCTTCAACGTTGTCCAATTCCGGTTGAGATAGCCGCTCATCTCCTCCACGTCCCGACGTTCTTCCGCACCTTCAATGAACAAGACAATATAGCGTGCCTTCTTGGAATCCAATGCGCCTTCAGAGTCTGCAATCAGGTCGTAACGCGAAATAAACCGCTCCACACCCGCGACGTTGAAGCGGATGTGCGGATAGTCCCTTGGGTCAATGAGGAGCTGGCGAGAGGAGGAGGAGGAAAGAGGAGAGGCAAATAGCATCTGAGTACCTTCAAGAGACATTGACGAAAGAGATTCCTGGCCAGACCCCCAGATGTGGAAACTTTTGAGGCTATCCCTCACAAAGTTGCCGCAGGTTCAGGAGTTCTTGGGTCTAAGCGTCTGTAAGGATTAGATAACAAGCGTAAAGAGAAGTTTTAGAGAGCCCAAAGAGGAGAAAAGGAGAGAAGAGGGGAGGGATTCTGTTTTCCTAAGTCTGCTCCTTTTTCCGCTCCCCCGCCTCCTGATGATACAATGGTAAGATGCCCCCCCTACAACCCGGAGTTGAGGGGAAAGGTATTTGAGCCCTCCCCCTCAACCCTAACCTAAGTACAAGCACATGAACAACCCAACAACAATGAAGAAGGAAACCCTAGGCCCAAAACCCTATCCCATATCCTAACCTATACCCTGTCCGTATCCTATTCCGCTTGCTCGCCTGCCATTACACGCATCCGGTTTGTCCCCCGCAGCGCGGCCCTCCGCCGCGCGCTTCTCAAAGTTCACCGCGATTGCCCGTATCCGCCCAACGCGCCGTCGTGAATTTCCTAGTCCCATAGCCGGCCGCGCGCTTGCGCGCGGCCGTCCACGGATATAGCCCCGCAATTGCTCCGCCCTTTCCTTCCCTAACTAACTTCCCAAGAACCTGATTGGCCCGGCTCCATCACTGGGTTGGACACCCAAGCAGGTCGCGGCCCGCCTCCCCTAGTCAGACCCGGCCCGCAGCTGCATGCTTCGCCCTGCTGCGCCTTCTGCTGAGCCCCCAGCGGCCACTGCTGAGAACAAGCGCACCCCAACTGCTGAGCCCAACCTACCAGATGCTGAGCGCGCAGGCCGCGACGCAGTTCCCAATCCAAGGCTATATAATGACACCACAACGTACTCGCTCAACCGGGAACGCTTCCCTCGCCCCTTACAATGATGAGATCCATTGGGTAGGGAGAACCAGTGCTCCTTGGGCCCAACAACCCTTAGATCCAGTTCCTCCTTCCAAATAGCCATCTGTGGAACCTCTCGATGATCCTTGGGCTCCTCCACGGGATTCTCCGACGGACCCTCTCGCGGAATTTGCAGACTCCAACCATTCTTCCGATGAAACCTCAACTTGTGGTATACCAGGGGTTTGCACTACTGCTCTCGAGCCCAATGCTCCGACCCTGATTTCTACATTGATCCAGGCCCTCACTCATGGTGCCCAGCAATCTAGTCCAAGCACTCCTAGTTTTCGCACTCCGGGCATGAAACAACCCAATCACTTTACAGGAGAACACCCTCATAAGCTTAGATCCTACCTACAGTCTTGTAAAATCATCTTTTCAAACGACTCCAACAATTTCCCTTCCAATAGACATAAAGTTATGTATGCTTTGTCCTTCTTAGGAGGTAGATCCTTGCAGTGGTTTGAACCGTAACTCAAACTGTTGTCCAACGACAGTCCCACTTGTATTCTCAACAACTGGGACAAGTTTGAGCAACAATTGTTCACCCTGTTTGGCAATCCCAATGAAGTTCAAAACGCCAAATACAAACTTAATAGTTTAGCTATGAAGGAGAATAGTAGAGCTTCCGTTTATATTTCTCATTTTCAAACCTTGCAGTCTTGCATCCAGTGAATCAAGGCCGCTCTTCTATTCCATTTCCAAAAGGGTTTACCGGCACACTTAATTGAACAGCTTGCAGTTGGGGGTCATAAGACAACCTTGCTTCAGCAGCTAATTGATTGAGTGATTGAGCTTGATAATGGCTATCATGACAAGAATCGCTCTTGGCAAGAAAACCATGGACCATCCACCTTGTCTCCAAGGGTGGACGACTCCTCAAAGCAAAACACAAGGAACCCAAAACCATCCAAACCAACCCCGACTTCAAACTCCAACTCAAAAGGGAAAGCTGTTGCCAAAACTCAGAAGTTCTTGGACAAGGAAACTGGGATGCTTTGAAGTGAGGAACGGCTGCGAAGGGAAAAGAATGGGCTGTGTATGTATTGTGGAGGTAAACATGATGTTGACAGCTGTGCAAAGCGGTTAGCGCATGAAGCGGCTAAGCAGTCAAAAAATTAGCTTGTAGTTTTTCTGAAACTTGCAAGGAAAACTACACATTATTGAAATCACCGCGAGTAAATCTTTGCACTTGCGAGTCACTAGGTGCTCCGAGTTTGAGATTTATCCTATTTCATTCCAACAACACTCCTTATCAAGTATTACTTGATTCTGGCGCTAATGTTTCCTTCATCAGTGAATCTTTTGCCACTTCCAAAAGTCTTACGCATTCTGAGATAGATAAATTTCCTATCTATCTAGTAATTAGTGCGACTGAACCGTCTTATTGGGTTTCCCAAAAGGCAAAATGGACCTTCAAATTTTCCAATTTCCCCAGCTTTGAATTGGATTTATTTGTCTTGGCTATACCAGGAATGGATGATACCATTCTAGGCCATGATTTCCTAGTTTGCTGGAATCCGGATGTGAATTGGCAAGAAGGAGTAATTAACCTTTGAACCTTGCACCCCCAGAACACTAACCTTTCCGTCAATCAGGAATGAAACAGCCTACCTGACACTGTCATTGAGTTGGATGACACTTTTCCTCCAGTAGATTTGCAATATCCTGACCTTCATTCTCAAATTCCCTCTTCAGATTTAGGAGTTATTGCTTACCTATCCAGCTTACCTCTTTCCTGGTCCGTCGAAGAGAAACAGACACCAACCAAAAGGTGTATTTTGAGCTCCCTAATCCTCTCGCACCATGCAAGCACCTCAAACCCGGTGCTCAAAGATGACGAGATTGAAGATTTAGAAATCATTCAAGAGTCTTTACCTTTGGTTTATCATGACTTTGCTGATGTCTTTTCAGCTGCAAAAGCAGATAAACTGCCTCCATCCCGTCCTTACAATCACAAAATCGAACTTACTGGCCCACCTCTGGCACCAGGACCAGTTTACTCTCTCTTGACGCAAGAATCAATTGCGCTTCAAGACTACATTGCGGAAAATGTAGCAAAAGGATTTCTTCAACCAAGCGATTCAAAAACCGGTTCCCCTGTCCTATTTGTACCAAAAAAGGACGGGGGACTTTGCCTTTGTGTTGACTACAGGAAGCTGAACCAGGTAACCCAGAAGAATGCCTATCCAGTACCGCCTATGTCACATCTCCTTACTGTCTTCCATGGAGCTACTTATTTCTTGAAGTTAGACCTTTGAGGTGCCTATAACCTAATTTGCATTAAGGAAGGTCATGAGTATTTGACTGCAATGAGAACCCAGTTTGGCAGTTATGAGTATACCGTCATGCCTTTTGGCCTCTGCAATTCCCCTTCCACTTTTCAACATTTTTTCAACAACATTTTCTCTGATCTTGTAGGTAAATACCTCGTGGTATATCTCAATGATATACTGGTCTACTCGAGAAACCTCAAAGATCACATTGCACATGTGCAAGAGGTGCTACAGCAACTTTGCAAGAATGACCTGTTTGCAAAAGCCTCTAAGTGCAAGTTCCATTCCTCTTCTCTTCATTTTATAGGTGTCGTAGTCTCGCAGCAAGGGCTATCAATGGACCCAGCCAAGAGCAAACGCATATTGGACTGGCCCCCACCTTCTTCCGTTAAATCTCTTCAAGTTTTCCTTGGTTTCAGTAATTTCTATAGAAGGTTTATTGCGTGTTACGACAAAAAAACCATGGATCTTACTAACCTTCTTCAGAAAGACACTCCTTTTATTTTTACCAAACAAGCTGCTTCCGATTTCAAAGCTCTGAAGAAAGCATTCACCACTGCTCCAATACTTGCTCACTTCAACGAGCTAGCTTGCACTATTGTCAAAACAGACGCAAGCGACTATGCAATCGCAGGAGTCATCTTGCAGTTTAATTCTTCCACTTCTCTCTTTCACCCCATAGCTTTCAAGTCTTGCAAATTGCTTTCTGCAGAGCTTAACTATGAGATTCATGACAAGGAACTTCTTGCAATTGTTTATTGCTTGAAGAAATGGAGTTCATACCTTTTGAGTCTTAGGGAATCCTTTGAGGTTTTAACTGATCATAATTCTTTGAAGTATTTCATGAGTTCAAAAGTCCTCACACGTAGACAGGCACGTTGGGCCAAATACCTCTCTGAGTTCCACTTTACAATCACATACCGTCCTGGGAAAAAAGCAGTAGTTCCTGATGCTTTATCACGTTGGGACAACGTTTACCCAGGGGGGGGAGCACCTTCGCCAAAAACAACCCTGAAAACGTCAGGACACTCTTCTCAACCCAATCTTCCCAACTCAGTTTGATCATCGCTTGCTTACAAGATTTGGCTTCCAAACTCCAACAAGCTCAACGCAATGACCCCAAGTGCATTGAACTTTGCAAAAGTGCAAACTTATTAGATAGTAGTTACAGTATAGATGATAATGACTTTTTATTTTATGATAATTGTATAGTAGTACCAGATAATTCTTGCATTAAGTTAGATATCTTCGAGTCATGGCATGATTCTCCGCTTGCTGGTCATTATGGGCAGGATAAAACCTACCAATTGATCACACAAGACTTCTACTGGCCTGGTATGACCAAAGAAGTAAAAGACTATATTAGCGCATGCTATGATTGCAATCGTAACAAGTCCTCAAAACACCGGAAGTATGGGCTGCTTCAGCCACTTCCAATTCCGCCTTGTCCTTGGCACTTGCTGTCTATGGATTTCATCTCTCAATTACCTTCTTCTAGTGGATATGATGCTATTCTAGTAAAAGTAGATTGCTTCTCAAAGATGGCTTTATTTTTACGCAGTAATGTGACGGCCTCTTCAGAAGACTTGGCTAACTTGTTCATAGAATATGTATTTTTGAAACATGGCCTGCCTGATAATATAGTTAGTGATTGTGGATCTCTGTTTGTCTCAAGCTTCTGGACCTCGCTATGCCAACATTTGAAGATCACTTGCAATTTATCAACGGCTTACCACCCGGAAATGGATGGGCAAACCAAGCAAGTTAATCAGATCCTCAAACAATATCTTCAAATTTATGTTGCCTATCAACAAGACGACTGGTCGCAATGGCTCCCACTAGCCAAATTTGCCTACAACAACTCCACTCATTCCTCCACCAAACAGTCACCCTTCCAAACTCATTATGGTAGAAACCCGACTTTCTCTTCCCTTCATGTAGCACCTTCTCAACCTGCTACCGATTACCTTGAACAAATTCAATCCCTTCAATTGCAACTTTGAACCAACCTTGAAGAAGCAAATCAGCGCTATAAGGAGCAAGCAGACCGATCTCACACTTCGGCTCCAACCTTTGCCGTAGGAGATCAAGTATGGCTCAATGCTTGCAACATTTTCAGCACTCACCCAACTCGCAAACTCTCCAAAAGAAAGCTTGGCCCCTTTAAAGTAGAATCAGTCATCTCCCCTAATGCCTTTAAACTTACTTTACCTGCGAAATGGCAAGGTATCCACCCGGTCTTTCATGTGTCTCTCCTAGAGCCAGCTTGAGTCCTATACCTGGGCAAGAATCATCCCCCTCCTGAACTGGTCACTGTCCTCCATCATCAAGAGTGGGAAGTAAGCCGTATTCTGGATTCCAGGTTATGCAAAGGAAAACTTCAATACCTCGTGGAATGGTCTGTCTTCCAGTCCGACAAAGATCACACCTTGTGGGAACCAGCCCATCACCTTTGCAATTCACCCAATCTGATTTGAGAATTCCATGCAAGCTACCCTTGCAAACCTCAGCAATCATGATTCTTTCCCATCCAATCCCATCCAATTCCATTCCATTCCATTCCACATTTCATCCCATCCAATCCCATTCCATTCCACTCCACATTTCATCCCATCCAATCCCATTTCATTCCATTCCACATTTATCTTAATCAATCACATTCCATTCCATATTCCATCCCATTAAAACCCATCTTATTTCACCATCATTTCATCAGCTAATTCCTCCATCTCACTGTGTTATTCTTTTCTCATTTTCCTTTTCCACTTATTATTAAAAAAAAAAAAGAAAGAAAAAAATAAAGAAAAATAATAATAACATTTCTATTTTTCATAATAAAAAAAATATATATATATATATTAAATTACAAAGTTTCTTTTCTTTCTTTTTCCGCATCCTCCCAATTTGCCGTCAATTCCGCAACCATGGACTGAAAGGTATCAAGGTCTTCATCGTTGATCAAGGCGGACATTCTTTGAAGTACCAGCACTTCCGTTACGATGTGCCTCTCAAAAATCTCCTCGCATCTTGCAACCCAAGCTCGCTTTGGCCAAGCATTCCATCCACCTTCCTCCAAGAGCTCTTCATATGCTCTCTTCCTTTGGCCACCCAACGTGCCTTTGCCGATATTGTCTGTTAGGCGCCTTGCATCCGTTTTGACCGGCAATATGATTTGCACCGGATCCGCTTCTCCTTGGCCCTCCATCCCTTCCGTCCCAGCCCCTTCATCCCTTCCATCTCCTTCATTCCCTTCTTCTAATTCACCTGCTCCATCTTTGTTCTCTCCACTTCTGTTTCCTCCATTTTCCGCTTCTCTTTCTGCTGCGTTTTCTTCTCCCTCCCTTGCTTCCTCAGTTATAACTCCTACCGGTTCCGCACCGGACACCTCGCCTCTCACCTCGGCATTTATCTGGGTTGCCCGGATTTCAGTTGGCGGTCCCCAGTAAGGTGGTGGTGTGTTGGTAGTATATCTTTGAAAATGGGGCAACACTAGCAAACAAGCAAACAATTAGTTACTATTTGAAGTTCATTAGTAAGTCCTGATTAGTACTCACCAGGAACTCGAGTCCCCAAGTATTCGATCTCCGGCAATGGTGGTATCTTGTAATTAACCCTTGGCGCGGACCTACAACTTTGCATTTCCCTCAATGATTCTAAAGGACCCTTGACAGTCGACTCAACATTTATAGGGAAGTTGCACGCCACCTTGCCAAGGCAACATTGCTTGCATTTGCCTCGGAGGCCTTGGACGGCAGTACTGGGAATACATTGCTCATTGCGGCAAATACAGTTTTTGCAACGGCGGGATGACAATGACAACATTCTTACAAAATTTATAAAAATCTATTGGGTAATGAATTAAGTAACATATAAGGGTATACAGTGATAATTAAACGACTTGAAATCAATGGGAAAATTTACCTGAACGCTTGCAGGAGCTCGCGTCTTTATACCCGGGCAACTGTCACGCTTTGCACTTAAGGATTATTGCCTTCACCACTTTGACATTTCCTCTCCTCAGTACCATCTACCTCAGTCTAAAAGGGTGACACAAATAAAAGCACAACATCAATGGTGCAATCCGCTATTTCCTCTGGCTTGCACTGACCTTCCAATCTTGGGGACCAACTCAGTATATACTTGCAAACTTTGCGGTTAACTCCATACAGGTCAGCCATCCATTATGAGATCCAATCTCCTTCCCTGGCCAATCAACAGCCTCGGACTTCCATCTGGGGTCATGCATTGTTTGTTAGTTCGCATCTACATCTAACCAAGCCATCACTACTGTATAGTTTGCAATTGGAATAGTCCCTACCCTGCATACACTATTACCTCTCATTTGAATTACCTTCAACGTCACTCGCTCCTATCCCAATTTGTCATGCAATTGTATGCTCAGATTCTATTGTCTTGCACTTACGCTAAGACCTTGGATCTATACCACTGCTTCATTTCCTATTCCGTTCCTGTCATTCATTGCCTCACTGCTTCACCTGTAGTTAGCTCATCACCAGGTTGTATCTAGTCACTTTGGATTACCTTATAAGGGCTATCCCCTTGCCTGATGATTGTCTCCTCAGTTAGTTAATTTCATAGGTTCTTGCATTTTGCTGAAACCTAGTTATCACATTGGATTCAGGTTGAGTTTCCTTCTTTGGAACACATTCCATTCATCTTGCCGTTTGTTGAGTGGCATAACCAAGTTTGCACTTTGCAACTGGGTCTTGCTATTTGCACTTGCCCTTGCACTTGGTATTCCTTTGCACTCACGATCATCTAAGAATTGCCCTATAGTACGTGGGGTGGTCGTGTTACAGAAATCTGGAAGTCAAGAAGGCAGATATGAAGGCTGAAATGGGCCAGTTGACTGTCATTTTGAAATCTGAAGAAGGCTTTCCTGATGAGGAAAGTGGAGAGATTCTGAGGATGTTGAATAAAAAGGTCCAAGATGAAGTTGAAGGGTGGTTGAATGAATAAATTTATATATATATTTATATATATTTCTAATTACCCCAATCATATTCCAATATGAATCTTTTCTCCCTCAAATTGAGCTGTGCCTCTTTTTCCTTTGGTCTTTATTGGTTTTGAAATCCATACTTCCTGGATACATGAAATGGAAAATTACAAGTTGAAATTTTTGTACCTATTTCTGATTTGAAACAAAACAACAACAATAACCAGAAAACTTTGAGAAATTGAAAATCATCATCCATCAATTTCCCTCTTAATACAACTTTAAATCTCCAAATCATTGATGAGTTTTTAATGAATGTTTGAATCATGAATCCTAGAAGAACTTTGACCAATGTGGTGGTCTTTTATAGACGCAAGTTGGGATCGGCTACGCGCTGCATGCTCAGCAGTAGAGGCGGGCTCAGCAGGATTAGCATGCTCAGAAATAGGTGCAGCTTTGCCGCAGCATTCCGTGCTGTGGGCTCAGCAGCAGTCAAACTGTGCTCAGCATCTGGAGAAACAGGATGGATTGGATTGCGTGCAGATTGCGTGTTGCATGACACGGATATATCTTGGATATCTGGAAAGGCGTGTTGGGCGGATGTAGACATATGCAGGGGGCAAGGGCCGCGTCATGAGAGGGACAAACCGGGTGGACATAATGGCAGGTGGGCAATACAGATGGATATGGATTATGGGATGGGAAGGATAGGTTTGGGGCTAGCTTTCTGTGCTTAGGGGTTGTATTTCATTATTCTTGCTTGTTTCTGGTTGTACTTAGGTTAGGGTTGAGGGGGGGTGGTTACTTAAACTGCACGCTCAACCTGGATGGAGGGGGGAGAATTGGAAATTGGATCATCATAGGTTTTGGAAGGATCTTTTTACACTCAATTCTCTATCTCTCAGTCAATGAGTGAACAGTTGCACTCAGGGTTTACAGATGCAAGGGAGCAATAACTTCCAAACTTGGGAACCGTTAAAGTAGAAGTATTACTCTGAATTCCACATCTGGGGGTGGGACCGGGAATTAATCTTTTGCTCCTTATATCTTGAAACTAACAACCTCAATGTCCCAGTACCACCCATCAACCCTTGCGGGGTCATCTAACATTACCCCCACTCCTCTTCCTCCTCCTCCTCCTCCTCTGGCTTCTCGGAAGAAACCCTCATCAGGGGGGGGATATGGTGTCCCTTGTTCCAACAATGGGGCCAATCACAAGCCCATTTGCATCAGGCTGCGGGACTATCCTCATATCTGGTTCAAAACTGAGGATTTTGAGCAATTTGTTGCGCAATACAAAGGAATTTCCAACACAGAAGGTGCAATGGGTTTGGATAAGGATTGGCTTGTTGTCCTCTTCATCAGGGACAAAGAGAAGCTTTGGGATGTGGAGGAGATGGAAGGGTATGAGCAACTTTATTGGCCAAAACCAAATGCAGAAATATTGGCACAGTGGGGAAGGCGCAAACCTTTGTTTTGGGAGAGCAATTTCAAGCAAGCCGCGGCAAAAGCAAGCCCAAATGGCGGAGTCCAAATGCAAGTGCAATTGGGGGATTATGTAGCAATGTTTGATTGGATCTATTGTTACCTGGAAAAGAACAAGTTGATATTGGGGCAGATGGGCGCAATGAAGAGGGCATTTTTGGGAGGACTCAGTCCCCAACTCCGCAGGCGGGTGCAGCAGCACTTGTACGACAACAACTTGGTAAAGAGGTTGTTGGATGGGAGTATTGCGCTTCTTCCAGACATCCTTGTCATTTGTTGGGCATTGGAAAGCAAGTTGGACTTGGAGGAACTGATGGAAGACACGGAAAGGTTGTTCCCAAAGGGGTCAAAGAAGTCTGCTTCCCGTACTCCAGCAGCACCAACACAAGCTCCAGTTGCGGGCCCCTCAAAAACCCAATGCACCCCAGCAACATCACTGATGACGGGCCTGGAGGTTAGCAAGATGACAGAATTGATGAAGGATTTAGGGATCTTCCCAAGTCAAATGTTGTCAGGGCTGCGTGATCCGCCTCCTCACCTTTGGGGACCGCTTCCGCCATCAAATTTGCCTCCCTTGCGGTTATGCAATTACTCTGGGGACAAGGGACATTGGCGGTTGGAGTGCAATAACATGACAAAGGACCTCAAGGCAGGATTGGTTCAACCAGTGGGAAGGGGATTCATGTTCCCAAAGGTGTGGTGTCATTATATAGCCTTGGATTGGGAACTGTGTTGTGGCCTGCGCGCTCAGAATTTGGTGGGTCAGGCTCAGCAGTCAAGAAGCACGCGTTCTCAGCAGTGGCCGCTGCAGGCTCAGCGGTAGGTGCAGCGGGACCAGCACGCATCTGAGGGTCGGGCCTGACTAGGGGGGGACAGGCCACAACCCATTTGGATACCCAACTTAGGAATGGAGCCAGGCTAATCATGTTCTTGGGCAGTTAGTTTGGGGAGGGGAGAGCAGGGCGATTGCGGGGATATGTGTGTGGACAGCCGCGCACAAGCGCGAGCCCACCACAGGACTGGGAAATTCACAACAGCGCTTTGGGCGGACAAGGGCAGGCGCAGTGAACTTTGAGTAGCGCCTGGAGGAGGGCTGCGCCACAGGAGGACAAACTGCATGAGTGTAACGGCAGGCGGCTGAAGGGATAGGGTATGGGTTAGGGTTCTGGGTCTAGGGTTTATTCTTCAAATTGTTGTCAGGTTGTTCTTGTGCTTGTACCTAGGTTAGGGCTGAGGGGAGGGGATGTAAAAGGCCTCTGCTCAGCACAGGGAGGAGGGGGGGGGGAGGAGGAGGACACCGGGTGCTGAGGGGGAAGAAAAGAAGAAAAGAAAAGGAGCATCCTCAAAATCTTACAGATGCTAGAACCATTGACTCCGCAATCAGGGAAAAATTCATGAGGGACAACCTCAAAAGTTTCCACATCTAGGGGTCTGGCCGGGAAACTTCAATCTGTTCTCAGTCTCTTGAAGACAATGCAGGATGCTGCCAACAACCGCTCCGGGATCCAATGTTCCCCCTTCCTATCCTCTGCACTTGACTCCCGTTTCTGCTACTCAACCCCCCCTTGCCACCATCTGACCAAGCTCCTAGAGCTAGCAGTTTTGCTCCTCCCTTGGAGGGGTTGTCAGACATGGGGGTGGAGGTCCCTTGCTGCATGTGGCAAAGAACAAGGGACTTTTCTCATCTTTGGTTCAGTACCTCAGACATGGAACAGTTCCTTTCCAGGTTTGAAGGCATTGCAGATTTGGAGGGCGCGACAGGCGCAGACAAGGTTTGGACTATTGTGCTCTTCATTACCATGGAGGAAATGGTTGGTTAAAAGAGGCAGGATTGGGGGAAGTTGAAAAGCAAGATGTTGGCAAGGTGGGGAAAGCGCAAACCCCGGTTCCAAAAAAGCAATTTCAAACAAGCCGCAGAGGAAGCAAGCAAGTGTGGGGAGGTGCAATCACGCGAAGGACTGGTGGAATATATGTCAAAGTTTGAGCGTATCTATGGCTACTTGGCAAAGAACAAGGTTGTTGCGGGTCAGACAGGTGCTATGAAGCGGGCATTTTTGGGGGGTCTTGGGCCCCAGCTCCATTCCAGGGTGCAGCGGTACCTGTATGACCACGGCCTGGTTAAGAGGTCGCTGGATGGTAGTGTTGCAATTCTTCCCAATCTCTTGGTTATTGGCCAGGCCGTGGAGAGTGAAATCAATTTGGAAAAGCTCATTGCGGACACGGCACAAACGTACCTGACTTCCTCCAAGAAATTGGTCAGGAACTTGGCACTGGCTCCTGATCAAAGCTTGACCGGGCGGACGCCAACACCCTCTCATGCCAGACCTTCCCAACAAGCTCCGGGACCACCGGTCAATGAGATAACGGAGATTCTGCGGGACCTAAGGGTTTCCTCAACCAAAAATTGGCTCCTGCGGCTCTGACAGCCACTACGTCTCTGGTGGCTTTTGCTCAACTACGCGCAACACCGCCTCACATGGTAGAAGGGTTCCAGCCCCCCAGTGGACCCTGCGGGCTGTTTGGGGTGTGCACTTGTACGTATTGCAGGGAAAATGGGCACTGGAAGTCAATGTGTGAAGGCCTCACTTGGGACATGAACAAGGGGCTGGTTTGCACATCCGGGATGACGTACATATTCCCATTGGGCGAGTAAGTGGATTTGACCAAGGAACAGCCGCTGCCAATGGTGCAAGTGCGGGAGCAAGCAAAGGCTCAGGCCAAGAAGGTCTGGGTTTTTCTTGGAATTTTCACCGCGCCTGGGACCTGGGTAGCGCCAAGGGTAGAGGCCAAAGTCAGAGCATTGACAACAAACAAACAAATTGTGATGGATGTCGACAAGAAACCAACGGCCCCAAAGCCAACTGCACGCGTACCAGCAACAGACAGACTGTCCGCTAATCCCGCGGGGAAGAAGAAGGCCGCAGACATTGTCCAAAGGGTAATGGGGAACGACTCACCAATACCCCTGACCGTACAAGAGTTAGCAGCGGTGTCCCCGGCGGTTGTTGAGGAGATGGTTGAGGCCTTGAAAGAATGCAGTCAGAACCGGGTACCAACAACAATTCAGCGGGTGAACGTGGCGGAGGAGGAGATGGATTGCAAGCCATGCGGGTCAAAGTTGGTATTGGTCCTGCTTGCTTATGTTGCAATGTCTATTGCGGGACGGAAGGTGTGGGAAATGGTGGACAGCGGGTTGATGGTCAACTTGCTTTGGTCCAGGTTGGTGGAAAAGCTTGGCTTGGTGCGGAGGAAGTGCGCAATGGGTCTCCGGGCGTTAAATGGCGGCAAATGCTGCATGGACGGGGTAGTGGAGGCAGAGGAGTTTGAAGTTGCAAAGGTTTGTAAGCCCCTATTGTTTCTCTCAGTAGAATGCGGTGAAGTGATGTTGGGTTGACCATTCTTGTTTGGGTTCTGAGCTCAAATGGCCTTCAACGCCAAGGAAGGAATGGAGGATCTGAAGGTTGAGGATTCACTCCGCGCATGGTTCAAGACAACAATCTGCAATCAGGGGAGAGGTAGATGGGTGCAGGGGTCATTGTCTGGCGGCAACAAGGAGTCCGACGTGGGGGCCAACCGTAAGGGTTACCCCGCAGAGGATTTTTCCTAGTTGGCCGCGGTTACCGTGCGGAGCAAGCTCTGGCTCAGTGCAGGCGGCCAACGGGTAAGGAGCAAGAGGAGGAGGGTGTGCGTAGGGCGCAGGCGCCAGAATTAAGTTCCATTCCTCAGTGTGCATTGCCGGAAGGTTCTAAGCTTTGAAAACCCTATCATTGTGCCACAGTTGTGAGCAAAGGCAAAAGCCTTTGTTTTGTTATTAATAGGACTCACAACAGCAACAACCGGGTCTGGATGGCGCGGTGCAATGTGGGAAAGTACAAACCAGTGGCACAGAAAGTTTGGCCACGGAACAAGCCAATGCCTCAGGGGCTCAACGGACCCTTACAACCAGTCGCGTGGTCCCAAGACCTGTGGGAGATGCCCCTTATGAAAAACAGATGGGTAACGCAGTCGGCGCAAATCACAGATGAGCGGGTGGACTTCCTTAACTTTGGACCGGTGGGCTGGTTGAGTACGGAGGAAAGAGATCTGTTGGTATCAGTGCTGGTGTTGAGGGAGAAGGCCCTTGCCTTTTGACTGGACAAGCATGGGTTGTTGAAGGGAAATATTGGGGATCTTTATGTGATTCCCACGGTCCCTCACAAACCGTGGAAGATCAAGCCAATTCCAATCCCTCGTACCCTTTGGGAAGCTTTTCTGGAGCTTGTACAGGAGCGCCTGAGGACAGGGCTTTACAAGCAGTCCACATCAAGTTATTCAATTCCTCTTTTTGAGGTTGTCAAGCAGGACGGGAAGTTGATGAGGATTGTTCATGATCTTCATATGCTGAACTTGTTCACTATTTGCAACGCGGGGCTTCCTCCGCGTGTGGAAGAATTCCTGGACTGGATGGCCGGGAGCGCTTGTTATGGTCTGGCAGATGTGATGGGAGGATACAATCAGCAAGAACTCCACCCCAACTTGCAGCCACTTACCCCGTTTGAAACCGGGCTAGGGAGGATGCAACTGATGCGGCTACCGCAAGGCGCAACCAACTCAGTGGCAGTGTATCAAGCTCAAATGAATTGGATACTGCGCAAAGATCTTCCAGAGGGTGTGCAAATCTTCATTGACCATGCTGGCATCAAAGACCCCAGAATTGACTATGAAGGTGTGGTTCTGACAGATGCCCCCGCCATCCATCAATTTGTTTGGGAATACGCAGTGACTCTGGAACGGATCCTGTTTTGGATGGAAGAGGTGGGCCTTACCATGTCTGGAAAGAAGTTAGTGGTCTGCCTTCTGGCACTCAAGGTTCTGGGACACATTGTAGCCTTTGACAGTAGGTGGATAGTGGAAAGGAAGCGGAACAAGGTTCTCAAATGGCCAACTCCCCGGATGGTGTCACATATTCTTCAGTTTCTGGGGTTGTGCAGCTACGTCCATATGTTCATTGAGCGGTTTGCAGAAGTAGCAAGCCCTATGCGGGCGCTAACGCAGAAGGGTGCGGAGTGGAATCGGCCCATGGAGTGTGATGTCGCGTTTGCAAAGCTCAAGGAGATCATGGGGCGCAACATTTTCCTTTGGGATATTGATTAAAACTCCAGGGGAATACGCTTGGCGGTTGACTCTAGCAAATTTGGTGCCAGGGGGGTCCTGACGCAGGAGGAGGATGGGAAAGATAGGCCAGTGCTATACAAGTTGGTCACCTTTAACACAACCAAGAGCCGCTTTTCTCAGCCAAAGCTGGAGTTGTGCAGCGTCACCAATATTGTTCAGAGGCTGCAGCACCTTTTGTGGGGCATGCATTTTGAGCTCTTGGTGGATGCGGAGGCTTTGGCGCAAATGATCAACTCACCAAAGTTGCCAAACGCGCCCATGACCAGGTGGGTGGCATTTCTTCAGTTATTTTCCTTTAGTGTGGTGAATGTTCCAGGGAAGGCATTCAAAATGCCGGGCGCACTATTGCGTTACCCGCAGGGGGACCCATACAAATTGGAGGAACCTCTGGACATGGAACCTTTGGTTGTTTGGTTGGGAGTGGTGGAGGCAGAGGTTTGCCTTCTGTTGCATCAGTCAGGGCGTTACGCGGTCTTGTGCTCTTATTTGCAGGATCTCTGGTGTGGAAAGAATAAGGGTTATCCCCCTATAGTTGTCCCAAGGTTTGGAAGTTAACGGTTCCCTGCATTTGAAAGGAGATGGGGATGCCTGGAGCTGCAATTAAATGAGAAATAGAAATAAGGAGATGAAGAGATAAAGAAAAGTAGAGTGAGAGAGAAATCGCCAATCCTTCAATCCTAAGAACTGTCCACCTGGATGTGTATCCGGTGTGAGTTCCTTTAATCTCTTGGTGAGATGAGTGATCCAATCCGATGATGTGATGGTCTGATTCTTCCCCCCCTCCCCCCTAACCCAGAGTTGAGCGTGAGGATAAGTCCTCCCTCTCAACCCTAACCTAAGTACACGCGCAAACAAAAGTATGACAACAAAACAGAAAACAATCCCAAGACAGAAACCCTAGCCTCCTCTCCCTACCTCCGTACCAAACTCCCCCCGGCGTCCGTACGCCGTTCCGTCCATCCGGTTTGTACTTCTCATGACGCGGTCCTCGCACCGCGCCCTACTCGGAGCCCCCCGCGCCTATCCATATCCGTTTGTCCGCGCCCATTGTGGGTGTCTGGTAATATCCAGCATGATCCGTGCGCTCCATCCTTTCCTTTACAGCCCGCGGATTGCTCCGCCCCTACATATCCAAACCGGCGCGCCCGCGAACCTAGTCAAGCGCACTACCTTCCAAATCTGATCTCCAGGGCGGATCGCCGCCCACGCCGCATTCAATGCTGAGCCCAACCCGTCCACTAGGTGCAGAGCCAAACAACGGCCGCTGCTGAGCACTCCGCATACCCTAATGCTGAGCCCGCTGCCTCCAATGCTGAGTGCGCAGCCGCAACGCAGTTCCCAATCCGTGTCTATAAATTTACACCACATCCCCCCCCAACTTGAGTTCTGTCCCCAGAAGTCTTCCATCGCTTCACCATACCACTACCCCTGCTACTTCCACTCCCACCCCCACCACTCCCACTACCGCCTTCCCCCGTCCTCCACCCGCTCCATTGCCACCATGCTCCCATGCAAGTTCTGCGCCCGGAACGGGCACGCGTGTTTGATCATCCCTGGTCAACGCTCCTGCGTTGCTTGCCGTCGCGGCCACCGTCACTGCTTGCTTAGCAACAGCATTCCCCAAGCTCCCCCCCAATCCAGCTCTCGCCCCAGGCCGCGCAAGAGGGCTTGTCCGGAACCGTTTGTGGTTTTGGACAACAACTTGATCTTGGAAGGCTTGTGGACACCCCCCGGTTCACCTCCATCCCGCCGCCCCCAAGCTCCGTCACCCCCCACCTTGCACTTGAGCTGCGACTTGGCATCACCTCTCCGCCAGGCCGGACCTCCGCAACGGAGCAAATACAAAACCTCGGAGGAATGGCGCGCGGCAACCCGCGCTTGGGCCGCCGCTGTCAGCGTGAACCAAACGGTACCGGACCCAAGGCTTTTTGGATGACCCGTGGCCGCGCCAGCACCCTCTTCTCCTCCTCCACAATCGCCGACACTGCCCGCGCCACCAGCGGCCTTGGATGAGAGGCCTGCGACCCCCAATGTCCCTCCGCCTCCATCACCCATCATTGTCCCATCCTTGCCTCCAGCTGGACCAAGCCCCCCTGTTGGTTCCCTGGAGGCCCAATCTTCACCGGCTGCTCCTCCCCCCAGCCCTCCCAAGATCCCGGAAATTCCAATTGTAATGGCACTCCCGGCGGCCGGCTTTGAGGTTTTTGCGGAAAGGTCAACCACAATGCTTTGGGATTTCCTTGCAATCCCCAGGGCTCAATCCTTGGAATCCCGGCGCGAGCTCCTGGCGTCCTTCCGGGCCTTACTGGCGTCATCAAGGGCGGAAATGGAGGAAATGATGAAGATGGCTTAGGCGCATTGCCCCCCCTTTCCCCTTCTTCCCTTTCTTTCCTTCTTTTCTTCTTTTTGGTTGTACCGCGCTTCCCTTTTCATTAAGAAAATACACGTATCCGCGCGATGTCCTAACCTTCTGAGAAAAAGTGCGCAACCGCGCTTTGTGAGAGTGAGCTTGAGATTGAGGTCCGCGTCCGGGCGCTTGCTTTGTGAGCAACCGTAAGTGACCAACTGTTTCAAAAGAGGCACCTGGACTGCCCCAGACAAACTGCCAAACAGCTCCCCATACCCATCCTGTAACAGACACAACAACCAAAACACCAGCGCGCGCCACCGTAAGGGAAGAGAGAGAGAGAGTAAGAGAACAGACATTCTGGGGTGTCTAGTTGTTCTGGCTGTGAACCGGCTAGAGCACCCCCTCACCAAATCAAGCTTATTCCCATACCAACCACCCATCCTTGAGATATCCTGAGAAAAAAGAAAAAGAGAAAAAGAAACCAACAGAGAAGAAAAATAGAAAAGAACACATTTTTTTTTTGCGCGACGCCCATAGAACGCCCGCAAATCGCTCTTCATCCCACTTCCCCCATCCGCGGGATTGTCCTCGCATCCCGGTTCCGCGGGGCTTGTCCTTGCGTTTACAGACCCGGCTTTGTGCCGTGCCCGCGTTTCCTGCAAAAACCCCAAGCCAGCAAAGACCCCACAATCCAGATAAGAAAGAAACATAGAGAGACAAACATTCTGGGGTTTCTAGTTGTTCTGGCTGTGAACCGGTAGAGCACCCCCTCACAAAATCAAAACTTATCCCCTACCTCCACTACCTCCCCCCCCAACTTGGCCACTGTCCCCAGCTGTTCGCAACCGCCTACTCCGTTGCAACGGCACGGTCTCTGCTTCTCCGCCCAAAGACAAATCCCCGACCCATTCCTACACCATCCCCGCGCTCCACACTCCCCTTGTCAGATTTGTCACCCCCTTCTGCTGTTTTGTTGAACGAGGTAGATCCTTGCGCAAAGAAGCGCTTGACATGCAAAGCCGCCACCTTCCGTTTCAGCGGAGTACCATCTAATTCCTCCAACTGATAGCTGCCACCCTCGAACTTGTTGGAATTTTTGTCATCTAATTGTTTTGCCTGAACATTTAGTGCATTTTAGCTTTGACTCTTACTGTTATTCATACTGTTATCCTCTTGAGTATTGATGCCTAGTGAGTTCTTTATACTATACTAGTCTAGTTATAGTTCTAGTTTCTTCTTTGTCATCTATCCTAGTGGCTCCTCTCTTCTCATTCTACTCTCTGTTGTCCTCCAATCTGTGCGGACTCCAAGGCTCAGCTTTGAATACTTATTATTCATTATTGTTCCTCATCTTGTCAACCACCAGTCAGCCCCTCTTGTACTTAGACTACTTAAGCTGCCATGTTCTCAAGTGAATGAACACTATCTGTTCTTCCTCACACTGAACCGGAGCGCCCTCCTTGGCTCCCCAGATCCGCTCCTCTTGGCATCATAAGACTTCTCATCATCTTCTCTATTAACATTTCAACCAAAGCATCAACTCAAATCTCTACAGAACTTGGACGACACACGGAAAGGGCTGTTCCACCGGTTAGCAAACAACTTCCCCCACTGAGACTCCAGACTTTGGTTGTACAGGAGCACCAAATCCCCCTTCTGCAAGGGATCCCGGAGACAATGCGAGCAGCGCTTGTCCCAATAGCGCACCAATGCCGTCCAAGTCTTCTTCAGCCAGTCTGCGGCCTTTTCTAGCATCTTGTACCGTCAAAGGAGCTGTTTGGCGCGAGCCTCAAGCAATTTGGCAGAAGTCTTCACCTTCCACCAGTCAACCCCCAGGAACTTCTCCAACTCAATGTCCACTGGAAGCACAGGGCGCTGTCCAAAAAGTAACTTGTACGGTGGGTAGCCTGTTGACCGCTTCACCAAGATCCAATCCGCAAATAGAACCATCGGAAGGGTCTCCTGCCAGCGCTTCCCGTCTTCCCCACACATCTTGACCAGGGCGTCCTTGATTGGTTGATGCCCGCGTTTGATCATGCTGGCCCCCTTGGGATAGTAATCCGTTACCCGGCCAAACTTGGCTCTGCAACTCTTCACCAACTCAACCAAACGGCTGCAAAACTCAGCCCCTCCGTCCACTGTAACCAGATGAAGCGACCCGTACCGCGCAAACCAATCTTCCTCCAGAAACAGAGCAACTTTAATGTCCGCCAAGAGCTTGACCAACGGACGCGCTTCCGCCCAACCGGACAGGTTGTCCCGCGCAAGGAGCAGATAGGCAAACTTACCGGCCTTGATGTGGAAAACATCAAGCAAGACTCGACCAAAGAGGGCGTCTTCCCCTGTGGGGTTTCCAACTTCCTTAGGCAATCTTGCCCTCCGCCGTTGACAGGCTTTGCAGGATGCCAACCATTCCCGTACCGCACGCACTACCCCCAGCCACCAGAACCGCTCTTTCACCCGCCTCCGCGTTTCAACCTCCCCTTGATGGCTGAGATTGTCGTGAAGGCTTTGGAGGATAGCTTCCTGATCCGCCCTTGAAGTGGTAACCACAAGAGGAACCAGAGTCTTCCACCGCCAAAGCTGCCCCTCCTGCACGTAGAAGTTCCCCGCTTGCCGCTTTGCCCATTGCATGTGCTTGTCCGTAGTTCCGTTGGGAAAACAAAGGTCCCGCAAATAATCGCAAAGAACCGCGTACCGCCCGGTCTTCCGGAGCGGCAGCTGAATGCCCACCTCCACAACCCCTACCTTGACAACTGGGGTCTCCACATTGAGCAGTTCCGCGTCCTCAAACGGGTTGTCCCTTGGATACCGCAACAACGCGTTGGGCATAGTGAACGCTTTCCCCGGAACATGAACAACAGCAAAGGAGAAAATTTGAAGAAAAACCACCCACCTGGTAATGGGAGCGTTGGGTAACGCCGGGGAATTGATCATCCGCGCCAGCGCCTCCGCATCCACCAAAAGCTCAAAGTAAACCCCCCACAAAAGGTACTGAAGTCGCCACACAATCTTGGTAACCCCGCACAACTCCAACTTCGGCTGAGAGTACCGGCTTTCTGTCGGAGTGAAGGTGACCGACTTGTAAAGCACTGGCCTATCCTTGCCATTGTCCTCTTGAGTGAGAACCCCCCCGCCAAATTTGCTGGAATTGACCGCTAGCCTAATTCCTCCTGCATTGTAGTTGAGATTGCGGAGCACAATGTCATAACCCACAATCTCCTTGAGCTTCTGGAATGCGCGATCGCACTCTTCTCCCCACTTCCACTCCGCGCCTTTCCGCGTTAGTGATCGGAGCGGGCTCGCCACCTCCCCAAACCTCTTGATGAACATACGGACATAGCTACATAATCCCAAGAACTGAAGAATATGCAACACCGTCCGCGGGGTTGGCCATTCAAGGACCTTGTTCTGCTTTTTCTCTGCAATGCGCCGGCCGTCGGAAGCAACAACATGGCCAAGGACTTTGAGCGCCGGAACACAAACCGCCAACTCCTTCCCCGACACCCTCAGTCCTGCCTCCTCAATGCAAAACAGGATGCGTTCCAACTTCTGCGCGTATTCCCACACAAAACGTTGGACGCTGGGAACTTCAACCAGCTCCCCTCCTCCGTAATCGGATTTCGGACCTTTGATGCCCGCGTTGTTGATGAAGATTTGGACTCCCTCCGGAAGATCGTCTTTCAGGATCCAAGCCATTTGTGCCTGGTACACCGCCACAGAATTGGTTGCGCCCTGCGGTAGCCGAGTCAACTGCATTCTTCCCAACCCGGTTTCAAATGCCGTTAGAGGCCGCAAGCAAGGATCCAACTCGCGCTGGTCGTATCCCCCATCACATCCACTAAACCGTAACAAGCGCGCCCCGCCATTGACTCAAGGAACTCGTCAACACAAGGGGGCCGTCCTGCGTCCCGGATTGTAAAAGAGGTGAGCCACTGTAGATCATGGACAATCCTCAACAACTTTCCAACCTGCTTAACTACCGCAAAGATTGGACTGGAGTAACTAGATGTTGACTGTTTGTAGAGGCCAGTCTTCACCCGTTCCCACACCAACTCCAGAAACTGCTCCTGGACCGCCCGCGGTATCGGAATTTTCTTGATCTGCCACGGATTGTGAGTAACAGTGGGGATGACATAGGTGTTGCCGATATTGTTTTTCAGGAGCCCCCGCTCTTCAGGTCCAAACGCAAGCGCTCTTTCCTGAAGAACCAGAACCAAAATCAGCAACTTGCGCTCCTCCGTACTCAACCATCCCGCCTGGCCAAAATTGAAAGCTGCAATCCACTCCTCCGTGATCCGCGCCAAACTAGTAACCCACCCTGAAGCCTTAATTGGCATGACCCAAGGGTCCCGCGACCAAGCAATTGGTCAAAGCGGTCCGTTCAATTCCTGGGGCATCGGCTCATTCCTCGGTCGGAACTTCCGGAACACCGGCTTGTACTTGCCAGCGTTTCACCACATCATCCGCACGCATCCTTTGCTGTAGGTCCTGCGCAGAACGGAACCGCGGCTTTTGCCTTTGCTCACGAGTGTGGCACGATGATAGGGTTTTCAAAGCGTAGTACCCTTGGGCAATGCATACTGCAAAAAGGGACTTACTTCTGCGACGTGCGCCCCCTGCACTTTCCTTCCTTCCCTTCCCTGCTCCTCATTAGTCAACTGCCCGCGCAAAACCAGAGCTTGTTCCGTGCGGTCTCCTTGGTTGACTAGAAAAAATCCTCCAAGGGTCGCCTGTCGCAGACCAACTCCGCGTCCGGTTCCTCCTCATACTCCAACACTCTCCTTTGCTTTCCTTTCCCGTGATCGCAGATAGTTGTCTCAAACCTTCCGCCGGACAAATCCTCCACTGTCAACGCCTCTGTTCCCGCCTCCGGATCGAAAACCACTTGTGCTCGGAACCCAAACATGAACGGCCTTCCCAAAATCACATCCCCACAATCAACCAAAAGAAAAGAAAGAGGCTTACGGACCCTTGCAACCTCAACTACCCCATCCACACAACACTCCCCTCCGTTAAGCGCGCGGAGACCCATTGCGCATTTCCGCCAAACCAACCCCAAATCATCCACCATCCGCAATGGCAGCAGGTTCACCATTGAACTGCTGTCCACCATAGCCCACACCTTCCTTCCCGCTATGACCATCGGAACGTAAGCAAGCGGAGTCAAAACCAATATCAACTCACACTCCTTGCCCCCCTCCTCCTTCTGCGCCACATGAACCCGCTGCACCATCTGAGGTACCCAGCCCTGACCGCAATCCCGCAATGCCTGAACCATCTCGTCTACCACCACCGGAGACACAGCCGCCAGTTCCCGCAAGGTCAGCAGGACCGGAGTCTTGTTACCCATCACCCTTTGCATGATGTCCACCGCTTTCTTCTTCCCTACAGGATTTGCTGCCGGCGCCTCAATTCCGGGCGCGCATGTGGCCGGTTTTGGAATGGTTGACGGGGGTTGCTCCTTTGCATCCACCTCCATCTTATTGGAGACCGCCACCTTCTCTTCCGTTGCCACTACCCTTACCTCAGCTTCCACCCAAGGTGGTTGCCACAATCCGGGACCGGTAACAATGCCTAGTGACGCTCGCGCCGTTGTTCCCGCCTCCTGACCCCGTGTGAGCACCTGCTGCATTGCGGTTGGCTGGCTCGGCTCCATCAGAATCTGTTTGCCCATTGGAAACATGTACCTCATCCCCTTCGGCCAAACCAATCCCGCGTGAAGATCCTTTGTAAGCTCCTCGCACGCCAATTGCCAATGACTGTTCGCCCTGCAGTACAAACACCCCCTTGGCACAAAAGTACTGGGCAGCCAAAACCCTTCCACCATGTGCGGTGGAGGTCCTCGCGGCTGCTGCTGGCCCATACGGCTCATGCAGATCTTCAAATCCTTAATAAGCTCCGTCAATTGACTTACCGGAGGGGCGGGCGCGGGTTGAGGAACCGGAACACGCGTGGCAGTAGGTGGAACCGGGGCCGGAAATTGCGCCAGAGCCAAAACCTGGGGGAAGGATTTCTTTGGTCCCGCTGGGAAGGACTTAGCGGTATCCTCAATAAGCTCTTCCAAGTCAAGCTCGCTCTCCACAGCCTGGAAAATGACAGCCAGCTCTGGAAGGAGCGCAATGCTCCCGTCCAATGACCGCTTTACCAAGTTGTGATTGTAAAGATGCCGCTGCACCCTTTCCCGGAGTTGAGCGCCTAAACCGCCCAGAAACGCGCGTTTCATGGCCCCTGTCTGTCCCGCCACCACCTTGTTCTTTGACAAGTATCAATAGATCTGATCAAATGTCAAGGTGTAATCCGCCAGCTCCACCCGCTTTCTGACTCCTCTGCGCGCGCTTGCCTCCGAGGCCACGCGGTCAAAATTGCTTTCCCAGAATCAAGGTTTGCGCCTACCCCACCGCGTTAGGATCTCCGCCTTCAGTTTTGGCCAATCTTGATTCTTGTAGCCTTCCATTTCCTCCACATCCTGGAGCTTCTCTTTGTCCATAATGAACAGGACAACAAGCCGGGCCTTATTGGCGTCCGACGCACCTTCCGCATCTGCAATACCTTTGTATCTTGAGATGAATCGTTCCACATCCGCAGTGTTGAATCGGATGTGAGGGTAGTTGCGCGGCCTGATGCAAACCGGACGAGTGGGTTCATGGTCACTGGAGACCAATGGGGGAACAGCGTAGCTTGTCCTGGGTCAAGCAGAGGGAGGGGGAGGAGGAGGGATGGAAGACGCGAGTGGGGTTGGAGTAGCGGACCCGGAAACAGAAGGAGAAGAAGAAGAAGAAGAAGAAGCGACTGTAGGGAGGTATGGATAGGAAATTGCGCCCAGTTACCTTTGAAAGACAAGAAACAGAAGGTTATTTCCCGGCCAGACCCCCAGATGTGGAAAGAATAAGGGTTATCCCCCTATAATTGTCCCAAGGTTTGGAAGTTAACGGTTCCCTAGGTTTGAAAGGAGATGGGGATTCCCGGAGTTGCACTCAAATGAGAAATAGAAATAAGGAGATGAAGAGATAAAGAAAAGTAGAGTGAGAGAGAAATCGCCAATCCTTCAATCCTAAGAACTGTCCACCTGGATGTGTATCCGGCATGAGTTCCTTTAATCTCTTTGTGAGATGAGTGATCCAATCCAATGATGTGATGGTCTGATTCTTCCTCCCCTCCCCCCTAACCCAGAGTTGAGAGTGAGGATAAGTCCTCCCTCTCAACCCTAACCTAAGTACACGCGCAAACAACAGTATGACAACGAAACAGAAAACAATCCCAAGACAGAAACCCTAGCCTCCTCTCCCTACCTCCGTACCAAACTCCCCCCGGAGTCCGTACGCCGTTCCGTCCATCCGTTTTGTCCTTCTCATGATGCGGTCCTTGCACCGTGCCCAACTCGGAGCCCCCTGCGCCTGTCCTTATCCGTTTGTCTGCGCCCGTCGTGGGTGTCCGGTAATATCCGGCATGATCCGCATGCTTGAACGTGCGCTCCATCAGTTCCTTTACAGCCCGCGGATTGCTCCTCCCCTACGTATCCAAACCGGCGCGCCCGCAAACCTAGTTGAGCGCATTACCTTCCAAATCTGATCTCCAGGGCGGATTGCCGCCCACGCCGCATTCAATGCTGAGCCTGACTTGTCCACTAGGTGCGGAGCCAAACAACGGCTGCTGCTGATCCAGCAGCTGCCGCTGCTGAGCACTCCACATACCCTAATGCTGAGCCCGCTGCCTCCAATGCTGAGCGCGCAGCAGTGACGCAGTTCCCAATCCGTGTCTATAAATTGACACCACACCGGTTTCCCAAGGGCACGGCAGGCATGGTTGTTGGGTGCGTGAGGCAACATGTTTTGAACTTCTACCTACAGGATGGCCAGTTGTGGCGGCAAAGCCTTTCCATGCCTCTTGTTGTTGCAACTTCTAGGGCCAACCAAGAAGTGATCCTGAGGGTACTGCACGGCAACCTTGGTCACCAGGGCAAGGTAGAGACACGTAGGAGGGTAAAGGCAAGGTTTTGGTGGCCTGGGATTGTACGCACGGTACGCAATTGGGTGAAATTGTGCAGGGCCTGTCAGTGGTGAAGCTTGAGTTTGCCCAAGAAAGTCGGTCACCCCACGGGCAAAGATGCGCTTTTTGGGCGCTTTTTACTGGATGTGGTCCACATCAAGGCAGGCAAGTTTGCGTACTTGCTGGTTGCGCGCAACAATCTGTCAGGATGGGCGGAAGCGCGGCCTCTGGCAAAGTTATTGGCAGAAAAGGTTTCCCAGTTCCTGGAGGAAGACTTGTTTGCGCACTACCGATTGCTTTGCTTGGTCACCATTGATGGGGGCGCGGAGTTTTGGGGCCTCCTGATGATGCTGGTTCAGAGCTGTGGGGCAAAGTTTGGGCGCGTGACGGAGTACTACCCAGAGGATGCAGGAATGATCAAATGGGGACATCAGCCCATCAAGGACGCTCTGGTGAAGATGTGCAGTGAGGACAGCAAGAAGTGGCAGGAGGCGCTCCCGGCGGTTCTTTTTGCCAATTGGATCTCTGTGAAGCGTTCAATGGGTTACTTGCCTTACAAGAGGCTCTATGGGCAGCAGCCTGTGCTTCCGGTGGACATTGAGTTGAGCACGTTCTTGGGCGTGGACTGGTGGAAGGTCAAGACACCCGTGGATCTAATCAAGGCGTGGGCCCAACAGCTTCTTAGGCGTGAAGGTACCTTGGCAAAGGCCGCGGAATGGTTGAAGAAGATCCGGACAGCATCCGTCTGCTATTGGGACAAGTGCTGTTCCCATTGGCTCCGGGACCCGCTGCGGAAGGGCGACTTGGTCCTGCTGTATAATTGGAGTCTGGAGTCCCAGCGGGGTCGTTTTTTTGCCAACCAGTGGAACGGTCTGTATTGCGTGGCTTCTAAGTTCTTGGGCGGCAGTTACCAGCTTGAGGAATTGGACAGGACGCCGCTTAAGCAGAAAGCCGCGGCCTTGCACTTGAAGCATTTTTTTGCGCACGGTTCCACTTTGTTCAATGAAATGGCGGGTGATGGCACGGGGTCCGGGGGCAAGGAGGACCCAGGGTTAGTTGATGACGGGGACCTTTTGGATGACAAGGAACCAGCGCGCAACGCGCAGCCCCGCTGGAGTAGGAGATTAAAGACTGCTGGGAACAGCTGTCAAGCTGGGGGGGGACGCTAGTTTAAAGCTTGATTTGGTGAGGGGGTGTTCTAGCCGGTTCACAGCTGGGATAACTAGACACCCCGGAATGTTCATTTTCTTATTCCTTGGTTTGGACTTGGCTTTGGATTGGTACTGGCTATGGTTTACTTGTTGCAGGAATGCAGGCGCAGCGTGATTCCGGGTCCGTTTATGCAAGGACAAGCCCCGCGCACAGGAGGCAGGACAAGGAGCTCTGCACAAAAAAAAAAGAAAAAAGAAAGAAAAAATATATATATGTGTAGTAATAATAGAGTATTTCTTTCTTTGCTTTTGGTCTGGGCTGTTTTCCTTGTTTATCTGTTTCTCTCTCTATGTTTGGGTGAGAAAGGTTGCGGGTGGTTATACGGTTGGAGTAGCTGCAGGACAAGCCTGATTTGGTAAGGGAGTGCTCTAGCCGGTTCACAGCCGGGACAACTAGGCACCCCAGAATGTTTGTTTCCCATTTCTTCTCTCTATCCCTCCAGGTGTGCGCGCGCGCTGTTGGCGCGGTGTTTGTCTGTTTTGTAGCATGGACATGGGGAACTGTGTGGAAGTTTGTCTGGGGCGGTTCAGGTACCTTTTGGAACAACTGGTTACTTACGGGGCAAATCACGCAGGCAGGACTCATGGTCGCGCAGTTGCGCGCAAAGCGGATTGGATCCCAGCTCTCTCTTTTTTCTTTTTTTTCTCTCTCTCAAGGCTCTCACAAGCCCAAAGGCTACTAAGGATGGCGCGGCAAAAGTGTATGGTTCTTTGCAAACAGGCACAAAGATGGATACAAGGTGAGATCAAACAAAGGAAAAAGGAAAGGGGGAAATCCGCCTACAACGGGCAAGCCCTCATCACATCCTCCGCATCTGCGCAAGCTGCCGTCTCTAGCTCTTGGAAGGTTGCTAGAAGTTTGCTTCGCGCGTTGGTAGTGAGAGCGTGGGGAACCACTAGGAACCGTTGCAGTAGGCTGTCCGCGTTGTTCACCATTGCGTTGAACCTCTCTAGCAGAAGCGCGGGGATGACAGGAATGTCCGGGATATTGGGGGTAGCCGTGGAAGGGGGTGCTGGAGTCAGAGAGGGACTTGATCCAAACAAACAAGGAGGCAATGAGGGGGCTCCCGGGGCATTTTGCGGGGGGCTTGGCTCAGCTGGGGGCAACAATGGGACAAGGATCAGGGATGGCGGAGGAGGGACCTTGGGGGTTGTAGGCCTCTTGTCCAAGACTGGTGGTGGCCTTGCGTTGGGATTTGCAATTGGAGGGGGAGCTGGAGGAGGAGACGGAGGTGGGGCCGCGTGCCACCTGAGCAATTCCTCAACGCATGGGTCCCTTGATCCCTGATTGACTTGGGCTTAGTTGGCCCAGTGGAAGGCGACGGCTGGTTAGGCTGCAAAGGACAAGTAATCCTCCTTGCGCAGAAGCCCAGCGCAACGTAAAGGCAAAGCGGAGTCGCAACCCTCACTCGGTGGAGGACAAACAGGTGGGGAACCCGGCAGAGTCCATGAGTTCTCCAAGATTGTATCATTTTCCAAGACTACAAACGGGTCTGGGCAAGCCCGGCGCAACCTGGGGCAAGAACCAGATTGGCGGGGAGCTTGGGGCATACCCTTGCTGAGCGAGCAGCAATGATGGTTGTGATGGCAGTTGGTACAGGCACGGCGGCCAGGGATTAGCAAGCACAACAACCCGTTTTGGGCACAGAACTTGCAGGGTACCATGGTGGCAATTGGAGAGGGTGGTGTGGAGTGGGAGATAGGGCTTGTAGAGTGGGGTTGGTAGGAGGGAAGGGCGCAAAGACAATCAAGGTAGCAATGGGAAGAATTCTGGGGACAGAACTCAAGTTGGGGGGGATGTGGTGTCATTATATAGCCTTGGATTGGGAACTGCATTGTGGCCTGCGCGCTCAGCATTTGGTGGGTCAGGCTAAGCAGTTGGGGAGCGTGCGTTCTCAGAAGTGGCCGCTGCGGGCTCAGCAGCAGTTTCTGCAAGGCTCAGCGGTAGGTGCAGCAGGACCAGCACACGGCTGAGGGTTGGGCCGCGACCGGTTTGGATACCCAACTTAGGAATGGAGCCAGGCCAATCATGTTCTTGGACGGTTAGTTTGGGGAGGGGAGAGCAGGGAAATTGCGGGGCTATGTGTGTGGACAGCCGCGCGCAAGTGCAAGCCAGCCACAGGACTGGGGAATTCACAACGGCGCGTTGGGCAGACACGGGCAGGCGCGTTGAACTTTGAGTAGCGCACGGCGGAGGGCCGGGCCAGAGGAGGACAAACCAGGTGAGTGTAACGGCCGGAAGGCTGAAGGGATAGGGTAAGGGTTAGGGTATGGGTTAGGGTTCTGGGTCTAGGGTTTCTTCTTCAAAATGTTGTCAGGTTGTTCTTGTGCTTGTACCTAGGTTAGGGCTGAGGGGAGGGGATTTAAAAGGCCTCTCCTCAGCACAGGGCGGAGGGGGGGAGGAGGACACTGGGTGCTGAGGGGGAAGAAAAGAAGAAAAGAAAAGGAGCATCCTCAAAATCTTACAGATGCTAGAACCATTGACTCCACCATCAGGGACAACTTTGTGAGGGACAACCTCAAAATTTTCCACAATGGGCAAGCAGATCTCAGCCAAAGCTGGGAATCCGACTGTCATTGAGCAAGTGTGGGCCCAAGAACAGGAACTGGTGGTAACTGCTCAAGCTTTGATGGGGATCATCACTGGTCCTGGGGTATTGAAACCGCCTTGCGTGGAGGGGGAAGTAAGGGTACTAGCAACAGAGGAACAGGCGGCGGTGGAAAGGATGGATGTGGATGCCAAGGAATGAGTACTTCTGGCAGCTCCTAAGCCAATTGCGCGCGTTCCGGAAACGGATGGACAGCCGGTGAATCATGTGGGGAAGAAGAAGGCAGTGGAAATCATGCGCAGGTTGATGGGGAATTAAACAACTATTCCCCTGACCTTGAAGGAGTTGCTGGCGGTGTTGCCAGTGGTAGTAGATGAGATGGTTCAGGCGCTGAAGGATTGCAGACACAATAGGATCCCTCAAAGGGTGCAGCGGGTGAACTTGGCTTGGGATGACGCGGAGCGCGAGCTAGCAGGGATGAAATTGGTTTCAACTCTGCTGGCTTATGTTACAATGAAGATTTCCGGAAGGACAGTATGGGTGCTGGTGGATAGCGGTTCCATGGTGACCCTTCTTCCGTCTAGGCTGGTGGATGAAATGGGATTGGTTTGGCGGAAATTTGCAATGGGGCTTTGCGCGCTTAATGGCGGGGCATGTTGCATGGATGGAGTTGTGGAGGAGGGAGAGGTTGAGGTCGCAAGGTTTGGTAAACCACTTTCTTTTCTATTGGTTGATTTCAGGGAGGCTATTTTAGGATGGCCATTCATGTTTGGGTCCCAAGTGCAAATGATGTTTGATCCAGAGGTGGGGACGGAAGTGTTGAGGGTGGAATATTTGTCCGGAAGGTGATTCAAAACCACAATCTGCAATCAAGGGTTGGGGAAGTGGATGCGGGATTTGGCAAAAGAAGAAGAGGAGGACTCTGGTGCAGAGTTGGTCCACAAGGGTGGGCTGGAGGTGGATTTTGACTAGTCAGCCAAGGTTACTGCATGGAGAAAGCTCCGGATTTTTGCGGGTGGTCAACCAGTGAGGAGCAGGTGGGAAGTAGGGAGGAAGCACGGGACACGCAAGCACTGGAAGTAAGTCCCTTTCCTCAGTGTGCATTGCCAGGAGATACTTTGCAAAAACACTATCATTGTTCCACGCTTGTGAGCAAAGGCAAAAGCCGCAGTTTGGTTTTGACTAGGACCTATGGTAATGGATGCGTGCTGATGGCGTGGTGAAATGTTGGAAAGTATAAGCCGGTTGCGCAAAAGGTTGGTCCCCAGAACAAAGCAATGCCGCAGGATCTGAATGGACCACTCCAACCAATCCCTTGGTTGCGGGACCCTTGGAAATCTCTGCTGAAGGTGTCAGGATGGGTAATGCAATTGGAGCTGATTATGGATGAGCAGGTTGAGGCCCTTAACTTTGGACCGCAGGACTGGTTAAGCAAGGAGGAACGGGATTTGCTGACGTTGGTACTTGTCCTCCAGGAAAGAGTGCTTATGTTTGGACCTGAAGAGCGGGGACTGTTAAAGAGCAAGATAGGAGACCCTTATGTGATTCCAATGGTTCTTCATGAACCCTGGCAGATAAAGCCAATTCCAATTCCCCAGGAAGTTTGGGGGCCCTGCTTGGAGCTGGTGTGCAAGCGTGTGGGGACGGGCCATTAAGAGCAATCAACATCAAGTTACTCAAGTCTGATCTTTGCAGTGGTTAAGCAGGATGGGAAGTCATTAGAGATTGTTCATGATCTGCAGCGGCTCAATTTGTTTACAATCCAAGATGCAGGACAACCTCCGTGCATAGACAAGTTTCTGGAATCTATGGCAGGTCAGGCATGCTACGGGTTTGTGGATGTGATGGGCAGATACAATCAGTGTGAACTCAATCGGAGTTTGCGGCTGATGACTGCCTTTGAAACTGGATTGGGCAGGATGCAACTGAAGCGGTTGCCGCAAGGTGCAACTAACTTGGTTGCAGTTTACCAAGTGCAGATGACCTGGATTCTGAAGGAAAATCTTCCGGAGGGGGTGCAGATTTTCATCAATAACATGTGCATCAAAGTCCCAAAGATGGATTAAGGAGGGGAAATGCTTATAGACACTCCAGAAATTTGCCAATTTTTCTGGGAGTACGCGCAAACACTGGAGCAGATCTTTTTCTGGATTGAGGAAGCGGGGCTTACGGTGTCGGGGAAAAATTTAGCGGTCTGCGTACCCGGGCACACATTCTCCAGTTCCTGGGATTGTGTAGCTATGTACGGATGTTCATCAAGAGGTTTGCAGAGGTTGCTAGCCTGTTGCAGGCATTGACGCGTAAGGGCGCGGAATGGACCTGGGGTTTGAACTGTGATGCTGCCTTCAACAAACTCAAGGAGATTTTTGGGTGCAACATTGTACTGCGGGACTTGGATTATGACGCCGGAGGAATAAATTTAGCTGTGGATTCAAGCAAGCTTGGCATGGGGGTGGTGCTGACACAGGAGGATGAGGGGAAAGATTGTCTGGTTCTTTACAAGTCTGTTACGTTTATGCCAACAGAGAGCCGGCATTTGCAGCCAAAGTTGGAGCCTTGCGGGATCACTAAGATTGTGCGGAGGTTGCAGCACTTGCTCTGGGGGATTCACTTCATGCTTCTGGTGGATGCAGAGGTGCTGGCGCGAATGATCAATTTGCCAACACTGCTGAACGTGCCTATGACCAGGTGGGTTGCATTCCTTCAGTTGTTCTCTTTCACGGTGGTAAATGTTCCAGGGAAGGCCTTTACAATTCCAGATGCGCTGTCTTGGTATCCGCGCAATGATTCATACAAAGGCGCAGAACCACTGGATGTGGAGGCCCCAATGGTTAAGGTAGGGGTGGTAGAAGTAGGTGTGCAACTTCCGCTCCAGCAGTCCGGGAGGTACGCAGTCCTCAGTTTGTATTTGCAGGATCTTTGGTTTCTGGAAGATACCCCAGCCAAGATTATTAGATGGATTTGGAGGAGAGTGGGAAATTTCTACCTGCGGGAAGGACAGCTGTGGCAGTGGAGTGCAATGGTACCGCTTGTGGTCAGCACGTTGAGGACGGATCAGGAGGTAATCCTAGGAAGTCTGCATGACAATCTTGGTCAACGCAGAAGCGGGTGCAGGCAAGGCTCTGGTGGCCGGGTGTAGTATGCGCGGTGTGGGAGTGGGTACAGTTTTGCAAAGCGTGTCAGAAGCGGAGCCCAAAATTACCTTGCAAAGTAGGTATCCCCACTGGGGAGGATGCCTTTTTTGGGAGGGTTTCTCTGGATGTTGTGCACATCAAGGCAGGTAAGTTTGTGTATCTCCTTGTTGCGCAGGATGATCTGTTGGGATGGGTGGAAGTGGGGCCGCTGGTGAAGCTTTTGGCGGAGAAAGTTGGGCAGTTTCTGGAGGAAGATTGGTTTGCGCATTATGGATCACTTTGGCTGGTAACGGTTGATGGGGGTGCAGAGTTCCAGGGACGGTTGGCGGAGTTAGTGCAAAGTTGCAGAGCAAAGTTTGGGCAAGTGATGGAGTACTATCTGGAAGGTTCAGGAATGATTGAGCGTGGTCACCAGCCAATCAAGGATGCAATGGTGAAGATGTGTGGCAAGGATGGCAAGCGGTGGCAGGAAACCCTTCTGGTAGTTCTTTTTTCAGATTGGATTTTGGTGAATAGATTGATGGTTTATTTGCCGTACAAGCTGCTATTTGGGCAGCAACCCTTGCTGCCAATTGACATCAAGCTGGAAACCTTTCTGGGTATTGATTGGTGGAAGTTTAAGACAGCCCTGGATATAGTCAAGGTCCGCACCAAGCAACTCCTGCAATGGGAAAAAATGTTGGAGAAAGTGGCTGGAAGACTGAAGGCAACCTGCAAAAAGTCCGTCTGCTACTGGGAAAAGCGCTGCGCACATAAACTCCGGGATCCGTTGCAGAAGGGGGACTTGGTTCTGCCTTACAACCGGAGCCTGTAAACTCAATGGAGGAAGCTGTTTTCTAATCAATGGAATGGGCCTTTCTGCGTGACGTCCAAGTTCACCAGAGGTAGCTACCAGTTGGAGGAATTGGATGGAACTCCGCTCAAGCAGAAGGCCGCGGCTTTGCTTGTGAAACGGTTCTTTGCGCGGGGCTCAACTTCATTTGACAAGACGGCTGGTTCAGATAGCAAAGGGGACAACAATGTGGATCCTTCTTCCAAGGACAAGTCCACGCATGCACTTTTTGTCCGGTGGAGTAAATGACTGCAGACCACTGGGGACAGCAGCCAAGTTGGGGGGGGAACAATGGATGAATAGGGGATATGATTGGATTTGGTGAGGGGGTGTTCTAGCCAGTTCACAGCTGGGAAAACTAGACACCCCAGAATGTTTGTTTTCTTATTTTCTTCTCTCTGGATTGGCTTTGAGATTATTTCTGGCTATGGATGGTTTCTTTTAGGTACGGGAATGGCGCAAAGCTGGGTCTGCCAACGCAAGGAAAAGCCCCGCATTCCAGAAGCAAACGCACAAACAATCTCCAACGGATGATTCAGGGAACTAGGAAAGCGTGTGGCGTGGAACGGATGTGGGTCAAAGAGAGAAGGCATGGGCTTGGCAATGGGTTGGTGTTTAAAAAAAAAAATCTTTTTAAGTTTTCTTTGGTTATCTTATAGATGGAAGGGGTGGATGGGTTGGGCAGATACTTTTTCTCTTTCTCTCTCTCTAGGATGTGCGCCCGCGGCTGGTTTTCTTTGTACTCTCTCTGTTCTGTAGATGGATACGGGGAACTGTGTGGCAGTTTGTCTGGGGTGGTCCAGGTACCTTTATCAGATACTCTCAGTGGCATGGATGTTCTCACTCTCACCGGTTACTCTCAGTGGTGCGGATTCTCCTCACTCTTGCGGGTTGCTCTCAAAGTGCGGATCTTGCGCATGGCTCTTATTTCTCTCAAGGTTCTCACAAGGCCCAAAGGCTACTCAGGATGGCATGGAAAAATTCCTTATCTTTGAAAATAGGCGCGGGGATGAAAACAACATGGAAGAAAGGAAGAAAAGGGGGGGCAATCTGCCTACATCATCTGAGTCCTCATCACTTCCTCTGCATCCGCGCAAGCCACCGCAGCTAGGGATTGGAAAGCCACCAAAAACTTGTGTTGCGCATCAGCAGTGTGCACGTAGGGGACCACTAGAAAATGCCGGAGTAGTTTGTCCCCATTGTTCACCATTGCATCAAACCTTGCCAAGGGAAGTGCTGGAATGAGGGGAATCTCTGGGATCTTGGGAGTGGCAGCCAGAGGGGTTGCAGCCACTGCGGGTTCCAGTGACAAATTGATCACCACGGGAGATGGCGCGCGTGGGCTCTGGTGATGACCTGGGAACCGGTGATGGGGATGGCGGGGAAGGAGCTTGTCTTGAAGGAGTGGGGGTATGCGGTGGCAGCGGAGGAGGAGCAGGTCTTGGTGGTGGTGGGGGAGGCATGGCCGGATGGTTGGGGATTCTTGGGTCCAACGCTGGTATGTTTGTTTGTGCCTGTGCGGCCCACTCATGGGCGGCCTTCCAAAAGGCCGCAAAGTCCAGAAAGTCCTGGCGCCTTGGAGGTCCAGCCCGGCGGAATGGTGAACCCAAGTTGTGACTCTTGCACAATGGAGGATTTTGGGCGGCGTGTTGCAGTTGGTTGCTAGGTGAGCTGGGTGGGGTCCACTTTTTGGTCAAAACCTCCTTGTCACTCAAGACCACCAAGGAGTTGCTCCGGGTCCTCTTGTGCGGGAAACCTTGAGGGCGGTTGCAAGGCATGCCCTCCAATAGGGAGCAGCAGCGGTGTCTGGCTTGGCCCAGAAGGATACAGCAAGCAAGGCCATTCCGGCTGCAATAGGTGCAGGACATGCCTAGCAAAGAGGGGCGGATGGGGTGTTTTCTTTTCTTTGGTGTGATGAAATGGTGCAAAGGGGAGGTGGAAAACTATGGTATAGTCGGGGGTAGGTGAGATAGTGGTGGATGGATCTCTGGGGACAGAACTCAAGTTGGGGGGGATGTGGTGGTCTTTTATAGATGCAAGTTGGAATTGGCTGCATGCTGCGTGCTCAGCAGTAGCGGTGGGCTCAGCAGGGGTAGCACGCTCAGCAATGGGTGGGGCTTTGCCGCAGCAAGCCACGCTGCAGGCTCAGAAGCAGTCAAACTGGGCTCAGCATCTGGAGATGCGGGATGGATTGGATGTGTTGCAAGATGTGGATTGGGTTGCACGGATATATCTTGGATATCTGGAAAGGCATGTTGGGTGGATGCGGACATGCGCGGGGGGCTCTGAGTTGGGTGTGGCGCAAGGGCCGCATCATGAGAAGGACAAACTGGGTGGATGCAATGGCAGGCAGGCAATACAGATGGATATGGGATATGGGGTGGGAAGGATAGGGTTGGGGCTAGGGTTCTGTGCTTAGGGGTTGTATTTCATTATTCTTGCTTGTTTCTGGTTGTACTTAGGTTAGGGTTGAGGGGGGGGGGCAGTACTTAAACCACACCCTCAACCCGGATGGATGAGGGGGGGATCATCAGATCACAGAAGATCACATTGGATCACCATAGGTTTTGGAAGGATCTTGACTCTCAATTCTCTATCTCTCAGTCAAAGGGTGAACAGTCCCACTCAGGGTTTACAGATGCAAGGGATCAATAACTTCCAAATTTGGGAACTGTCAAAGGGGAAGTCCTCTTCTGAATTCCACAACGTTTGATCAATCTTTTGTTTTTGATCTGTTCCCTTGACACATTTCAATCTGATCAAGTTCTTCTTGAACTTCAAGCAAGACTTGTTGATGTTTAAGTTTATAATGGGAGGGAAGCTGGAAGTAGTTCTTGAGGGTGAGGAAGCTTGATCTTGGACTTGTGGCAGGTTGGTCATTGGAAGATGAAGGCTGGTTCGGAGTGGTGTGATGGAGTTGATGATGAGGTGATTTTTGACCATGAGCTGAGTTAACACGTTGAGGGTTGATGATGGTTGGACCTAGCTAGCAACCGGTTGATGTGGCACAGGCTTCTGCAATTTTGGGGGTCACTTGCTAGTTGACATGGTCTTATTTATGGAATATTATAGAACTGCAAGATGCACACAAAGAATGGCTTGCTGGTTATCAATTTTTGGCTAGTGAGTGAGTCACTACTACCTCAGTGTTGTGATTGGTATGTGTTAGATCAAACTAGTCATAATATATCACAGGTGGATATCATGTATCCTGCAACACTTGTACATACTATATTTACCTTGCGCGCGGTCAACCCTGAAATACAGTAGGATTCTGATCCCTAACATCCTACAGGTTAAAAGCCGGCTCAACCCTCCGGTCAGCACCTCCCAACAACACTTCTGATATCTCATCGCCCCAACACCGGTCTTTCTCATTCCCAAACTTCCTTCTTTGACTCAACTTTCCAGAACCAGTTTATGCCCCGGCGTGGTAGAGCGAGACCCAGAAGGCCTAGCATCATCTCCAACAAACTTATCTCCAATAGCAATAATGATAAACCGGCCACTCTGACCACCTCATGTACCATGGACGCGAAGGCAATGCCAACCACCAGGACTGTTGAAACTACTGTGAAGGCACGTTTCTTATCAAACCCAACAGAATATGTATCAACAGTCAAAAAACTGAGGCACGATGGCAGCAACATTGACAAATGGATCGAGGGTATTAACACGGTTGGCCTCATGTTTTTTGGTATTAGCAAATTTACTCACAACATCAAAAACCTATGCTTCCTAATCAACAACAAGAGCATCATCCTTTGTGTCTTCTTCACTCTAAAGATCAAATGGGAATTGCAAACCCTCATAGCAAAGGAGGTGACCGCCGCTGGTGCCTTTGAGACAATAAAAAAGAACTTTCAACTGTCAACTCAAACCCGCCAAATAGAGCTTTGGGACAAACTCTTCTACAAACTTACCACGATGGAGGGCAGTATATCCTCCCACCTCAGTCGTATCTTGAACGTTTTCATCAAGTTAGGCTGTCTTGGTACACCGGTCCCAAACAAATGTGTCTTCCTTGTAATGCAGGTTCTTACTCCACCACCCCCTGGATTGTTTGTACCCAAATGCTCCAAAGCATTGGGCCGCAACTTGATTGCATCAACCAACCCACGGCGGCCAATACCCAATCAATTCTAGCCTCGTTCTACACCAAGATCACGCGCGGTAACTTGTCCAACAACCGGTACTTGGTGGCGGCGGTCAACCCCTGGACCAGGGGCGCCGTCCCGGTAACCAATCCAGAAACACCCTCTTCCCCCTTGGGACCCGTGCATCCCGCCACCAACCGACTGCCGCGGACATCCAGGCAGCCCAGAACGTGCTGGCAAACGGTAACCGCCCAATTCCGGCCGAGGTCCGTCAACGTGTCGGCGGTTCATGTGTCTATTGCGGTTTGCCGGACCACTGGCGGGGAGACTGCCCGCAACTCTGGATTGATGCCAACCTGCCACCTCCGGGGGTGGCTAACCCAACTAGGGAACCGCCCCACACCCGCAATCTGCATCCACCACGACTGAACCCTTTCAACACTGGCCGGGTCAACAGCTTCATTACCCCCAACCAAGACGTTGCCGCTGAGGCTTCCCATGAGCAGCCTGTTGTACGTTTAGTGGCAATCCCTCATACGTTGGTAATTGACTCTGGGGCAACCTCAACGGTAAGTTGTCATTTTGCTTCTTTTGCCACCTACACCCCCTTCAAATCACCTATCCCGCTCAGACTGGTGGACCCTCACACTACAATGCTTGCCATTGGTAGGGGAACAATACGCCTGACGCCAACTCTGTGTGGGGACCATGGGGACCCCCTTCTGAGTGATGTCTTATACTGCCCACAAGTCCAAGGGACCCTTGTGTCTTTGGGACACCTCATTGACGTGGGATACACACCAATGTTACACGGATCCAACCTTGTTTTTTCCTCTTCTTGTCACCGTCTCCTTGCTCAATGTATTAACAGGACCTGGTCTATTGTCTTGGCTTTGCCTCTTCCATCCCTTTCCCCTTCCCTTCTTCCCATTGTCCACACTGCTGTCCCCCCTCCCCTTTCCTTGATTCCCCTTCCGTTTGTTTCCCCCTCGTACTTCCACCACTGTTCTCTTGGTCATGTCTTGGACTGCGTTGTGAAAGCTTACCTGAAAGCAAATTCCCCATATTTTGACCCAAAGTTGTGGACCCCATTTGTATGTGAGGTGTGCTGGACAGCAAAAAGCAAACAGCTCCGCGCAGCCATGCCTGAGGCCATCCCGACCAACCACGTCCTTGACCTACTAGTGACAGATGTACTTGGCCCGCTTCCCCCCCCATATCACCGGCAACCAATACCTACTCACAATCCGTGATCATCACTCCACATTCATCTTTGTTCATGCCTTCAAACTGCGCTCCAAAGTCCCCAAACTACTCCTGAAAATCGTAACCTATCTGAAGAACCGACTTGGTAAATCCCCTATCCATATCCGCTGTGACAACGCTAAAGAATACCATACAACATCCCTATTGGAGCAACTATTGGTAATTGGATCCAAACTTTTATTCACCTCCCCATACACCCCGGAACAGAATGGTGAAGCTGAAAGCGTCAATCGGACCCTGGGCAACATGGCCTGTACCATGTTATCTTATGCGCAACTCCCCAAGCTTTTCTGGTCATTCGCTTACCAACATGCCTGTTTCCTTCACAATCGCCTTCCCAACTCCCAGTCATCACCAACAACGCCATCTGAGATTCTCTAAGGTGTCCCCAACAAACCCGTTCTGCTGCACCCTTTTGGTTCCATTGCCTTAGCCCACATCCCCAAAGGAAAGTGGCTCAAGTTGGACGATTGGGCGGAGAAGACCGTGTTTCTCGGCTATCAGGACAACCAGAGGGGTTTTGTACTGTGGAGCGTTGCCCAAAATTCACTTATCTACACTGACTCAGCCAACTTCCCCAACTCTAGCCAGAAACCTTTTATCCCTATCCCCACGACCATTGACAACATTGACCCGGCGCTGCAAAGCGTTGAATTACGCCTAGGAGAGTTTCCAAGCAATCAAATCTGTGCTGAACAGGACAGCCAACTGGACGCCCTCCCTACAATCTCCAACCTTGCCTTACCCACCTCAATCAATCAAGCGCTGTCACCGACTCACTGGCCAGTCTGGCTGACCCCACTGGGGAGCAAGATAGACCAGCTGTTCAATATGGGCGTCTGGATACCGGTAAAACACCTGCCGGGGATGAAGGTCATTGGTGCAAGGTACGTCTTCAGTGTCAAGCAGCAGACTGATGGATTGGTTGATACTCCAAAGGCGCGGTATGTTGCAAAGGGCTTCCGACAGCGCCTGGGAGTGGACTGCTATGAAACATTTGCGCCGACTGCCTCCCTCTCCTCTCTACGGCTCCTGCTCGCCCTGGCTGTTTCCAATAAGTGGCATATCCACAGCTTTGATGTATTGGCAGCGTACCTACATTCACCAATCAACAAGGTGGTTTATGTCAAACCCCCAAACCACATTTGGCCCAAGCTCTGGGGTATGGTGATGCTGCTGAAAAAGTCACTCTACGGGACTTGCCAAGCTGCAAGGTGTTGGTGGTTGTTCTTCCGTGACATACTGACCGATCTTGGATTCAATGGTGGTTCAATCAAACAAACAGTCTACCTATACCGGAACGGCGAGAAAGTTGTTGCTATTTGGTTGCACGTTGACAATGGCTTAGTTGTGGGAAACAACAAGGAAACACTCCAATCTTTGCAAAACATCATGGCTGAGAAAGTAAAGTTGAAATGGGCAGAACGGTGCAACCGGATCGTTGCCATACAACTGACACGTATCGGTGACTCCTTGGCGCTGGACCAGTGTTTTCTTGCGGAGCAAATAGTTAACTGGTGGTCTAGTACAAGATCTCAACTTATTTTGGCAAGCACTGTCCTGCTGGATGCCTCCCTGCTCACAAATGACAGATTGGATGGAATAGATGTTGAAGTGTTCCAGAGCTACGTTGGGTCCATCAACTACTTGGCGCTTGGTACCCGGCCAGATATTTCCTTTGCGGTCAGCTACCTATCATGGTTCAGGAAGTGCCCGGACGCCTCCCACTGGCTTGCTCTTGAACACCTCATTCGTTATATCTCTGGGACCACTACCAGGCAATTACGTTTCAAGCCCAATGGGACCGGCCTCCAGCTTTGGGTGGACGCCAACTGGGGGGGTGAGTTCCACTGGTCAACCTCTGGGTTCATCATCCTCCTCAACGGATCCCCAGTCTTGTGGGCATCAAAACGCCAGAAGATGGTTGCTACCTCAACATGTAACACTGAGTTTATATGACTGGGTACGGCAGTGGAATTTTTTGTTTCCCTTCACTCTATGGTTTCAGATCTTGGCCTCTTTTTCAACACTTCCTTACATTGTGATAACCGGGGGGGCAGTATTAGTTGCAAATAACAATGGCTCACGCACATGAATGAGACATATTGCACGTAATTTTTTCTTTGTTAATGATGTAATACGGGAGCTAGGCATAGATGTGAAATGGGTAGAAACAGCTTCCCAGCTGGCTGACATCATGACGAAAAGGTTGGGCGCACATAAACAATCAATTTTTTGTAAACGTTTTTTCTTGGATGCCTAGTTTGTGGGGGAGTGTTGTGATTGGTATGTGTTAGATCAAACTAGTCATAATATATCACAGGCGGATATCACGTATCCTGCGACACTTGTAGATACTATATTTATCTCGCGCGCGGTCAACCCTGAAATACAGTAGGATTCTGATCCCTAAGATCCTACACTCAGCTCATGAGATAAGTAAGTCAAATTACTCATTTGCCCGGGTCCAGATCCCGAGGGCGGATGATGATGTCATCGATCGTGGGCTAGGAGGGTTCCCCGGGAGCAGAGCCGGGCCCCCCCTCCGTCGACCGCCCTCGACCGCCCTCGACCGGGGTCCGGGACGACGACGGTCAGGAATCAGGAATCAGGCCGGATAGGAGGACCAGAGATGATCGGAACTGGAGAAAGATTTCAAACTGATCAAGATTATCGTATGACATACAGTACGTGACTAACTTCGACCAGAAGAATTCATTCTCGATAGAAGCTAATCTATCATCAACTCAGCCATCAGATCGGGATAGGAATCGCAATACCGATAGGATACTCACACCATAGATACACCAACCGATCTTCAAACCTCACAAATCGTTCACCATCGAACCCAGTCGGAGATGCCACTAGCCAAACCGATTCGAGCCAGTAGGACAAGGCGACTCGCTCCCGACGCAAGGCATAGGGTCATCAAGATCAAGGGTGACATCTTTCAATCCACCGCCATCATCTGTGAATTCTTATACTACACCTTCCAAGCCATCCTCGGCCTCAGAGAGATCTATCCCAATCAAGACTTCAGATGGGAGAAACGCTACGATATCTACCTACCCCTCCTGGTAGACCCTGATCTCAAAGCTTATCTCAACAAGGTCACCAACCAATTAAAACGTTCGTCACCCCCCACACCCTCTCGATCAACGTCACTTAGATCATCCCGACTCACTCCTCGATTCGATCCTCTCATCTGACATCTTTGACCTCGATCCATATCCCACTCACCCTCAAAAATCGATGTAAAAAAAAAAACAAAAACAAAAAAAACCTCATTCACCATCTCCGATCTTGAAGCTTAGCTTGGCTCGAGTCGAAAAAAGTGAATCGAGTCGTACTGGCTCTGGTCTCGAAGGAGACTCGAGAGACGGTCGAGAGGTGGCAATTCGATATACACACCCTCCTACCCGATCCCATCTCACCCAGCCTATCGAATCCCAACCCAATCCCACCCCCACCAACTTATACACGATCATCCCAAATCGATCCCAGCCTAAATCCATCCACCGTCGATGATCAACCCAACTTGGAGCCAGTGCCTCGATCCGATCATGATATGCAAGCCGAAGCCTTACAAATCTTTCGTCAGATCTTTTCCTCCGTCAGCTTCATGCCCTCCTTAGAGCCCGACCAGTGTCAGTCACTCGATCCTTCCTGCTCTGTCTCTTCTCATTCACTCAACCAAAAGTAGATCTACAAGCGCCATTCGAGGTCGGGACCACGCCCATCGCTTCAATTCCTGTGATCCTGAACTCGTCCGACTTCTCCATCTCATCTCAGGTCTTTTTACCATCCTGAGTTATGTTGATAAATCGGCCCCGATCCCCATGGGTTGGACCAAGAGTAACCCTCACATCATTTCAGCTACTGCGGATCAGGTGACTCATCTATCTATCGTTTGGTTTGAGCCTACCCACACTCGATCAAGAGTCATACTTACCCATCTGGTCCTTCCTCCACAGGTCCCAATCCATGGCCTTACCACCTCGGTCCATCGTTTGGTGCCCACCGTAACGTACTGGTGCGCGTCACTTCCCCCCCCTCTCTCTCTCTCTTCCACTCTTACAAGCTCCTATTCCATTGCTGAGGTACGACTTTGAACGGTGGAGCCGCCTCCCAAAAGGTCCCCCAACCATATATACTTACGTTCTCCTTCCTCCTCGTCCTGCCTTGGCGGATTTTTCCCGATCGTGCGTTTTTTCTACCCTCAGTGCGAATCGAACAGTCGTCGAAGAAGAGGAAGGGTGAACGATCATCATTGATGGTGTGTATCTACATCCGTTCACCATGGTCTTCAAGATTCTCATTCTGATTTTGAGTCGAAACGGTATGACCAATCGAGCTGCCTCATGTATGTATCTCCTCAAGACTTAGTAATCGGGTTTTTTCTTTTCCTAGTAAGGCGCTCTCCTTCGATTTTTCAAGAGCCATGGTCTTTGGATCTCATTCGGATCAAGGCATAAGCCTAGTCTGGCCGATTCTCATAGTTCAAATCGGTTTCCGGACGAGGGGGAGGGAGATGCACAGGTCGACAGAGATGAGACCACTCCCCCCACACCCCAACTCCCCACTCGTGAATGGATCCCCCGATCCGATCCGATCCGACCAATCAAGTCCTCTGCCCTGATGGTTGTTTCTATTTATTTGTTTATACTTGTCGATCTGAGAACAAGGGAGAAAAGGCAAAGACAACTGCACATTCCTACGGCCGGATCGGGACCGCCAATTTGGGAACGTATAAGCAAGGACCTGCTAACCAATTAAGAATCAAGTTCCAGCCTTCCAGCACTGAGTCAGTCGGGTGATCCTGGCCCCGAGAACGGGCGCGGGAGCATCTCAATACACAGAAATCTATGCCATGAGTTGGCGGCGTGGATGTGTCATCTCGGCAGACCGCGAGGCCCTAGTGAGCCGAGGCCGACCGATCCGACTCGGGGAGGGAACCGGCAGAAGGTAGGCGTGAGGGGAGAGTTAGGCTGGTGGTGCAACAAGTTTGGCGTGCCAAGAGTCTCTCGAAACCCACCCTGATGGGGCCAAGTATCGTGTACCGAAGTGGGAAGTGTGGTCGTGTCGACTAGGAACGGGGGCGGTGGGCTTGATTCGAGAGCTCGAGGACGAATCTTCGGACGGTCCGCAACGTGAGGCTTGGATGGCACAGAGACTTGGAGTGTTATGGGCACTCGCGCGGGCCCATGACTCAAGAAGGGATCAGGGGTGAGGGCCGCCGGGCTCGGCACCAAGGCCTGGGACTCTCTGGCCCATCGGGAAGCATCATCTCGGGCGTCGGGACGAAGGAACGGGGCGCTAGTGAGCTGCCCCAGGAGCTCGTGAGGAGCAGAGAACGGAACAGCGGTAGCGGGCGGGAGCCGGGCTCGCCTGGCAGACACACCACTAGCCCAGCCGTGCTGGGCCTGTCAAGGTCTGGGGGGAAAGCCTACCACGGTTCGTGGCGGCGATCGAAGCCACACCTGCCCATGGCACGCGGGGCGCTCCAACCGTCGAGCTCCAACCGCATGCATGTGGTGCGTGCAATAGGGTGTCGCATTTCAAAAAACCCCGCGCGGGGGCTTTGGCCCTCGCTAAGGCTGTAACCCGGGGCTTCGGGCGGGGCATGAGCCTCATCCCGAACCCCAGACCCTGAACATGCCCTGAAATACCCCGAAGCCCCGGGTGAATTGTATACATGATCACCTCCTTTGTTCATTCCTCCATCTGATCATCATCAACACACACATCCTTTCCCTCTATTTACAATCCTATCAGTCCCTCCAAACTACCCGACTTCATCAATTGAAGCCATTTTTTAAGAACATGAAACGGAAACGCAAACTGAACGCTCCTCCACCTGATCCCCTGGACCTTCCGTCATGTTTAACCCAGTCCAATCCAACTATCCTCAATGATCTGAGTGAAGGCCAACCCCCCCCCCCTAGTAGTAGCCAAAACCAAAAACAAAGCTGGGTCTAGAACTACTTCAGGGTAGCTGTTGATGGTAAGAACACAATTTGTCAGGTCACTTGCAAAGGAGGAACTCCATGTGGTGGTACTCTCAAAAAGGATCAAAGTGGAAGCGCAAAAAACTTCCATGGCCATCTGATGCATATCCATCAACTTGCTGACCCACAACTTTTGAAGAAGACCAAGAAGGAAGTGCACTTGGATCTAGAGAAGTGGACCAGGACTGGAGTGTGAAATCCAAAGGTTTGTTTTATTTGATTATCTTACCTCTGTAATTAATAATTAATATTCATGAGCTCATTTACTGGTTAATATGTTGCAGAAGGAGCTTAATAGTGACACACTGAAGAATGTGCTAATCTATTTCATGGCTGAGTGCAATCTACCCTTCACAATTTTTAAAAAAAAAATTCATTCTGAGAACTATTTGAACTCCTCCAATCCTGGTGCCACAGACCTCATGTTCAACCACTCATCTTACTCAGGTCTTTCTTAAAACACAGGAAACCATCAAGCTGGAACACATTTCAAGACAAAAATCAATCTCATTTACAACTGGTGCCTGGACCCCTCCCCCAATTATGTTGCTTTTATGGCAGTGACAGCACATCACATTGATGAGAGATCTCAGCTTAAGGACTTGATGCTTTCAGTCCCTCATATTCAAGGTATGTTTCTTCTTCTTCACTTTTTGCATGCTTAATTTCAAGTACATCAACTGATGTTTTATCTTTCACAGGCCAACACATGGGAGAGATGTTTCCAGAGAAATTCCACAAGGTACTTGATAGTAATGATCCAAGAGAGAAGCTCTTGACAATCACTTCCAACAACACCTCAACCAATAGCAAGATGGAAAACCACCTGTCTGATCAAATTAGTGGCTTCAACAATCCAACACACCTGCTTGGATGTGTTGCACATGTCATCAACCTGGCTGCAAAATCTGGAATTTCATTGCTTGGAATCATGGAAGACAAAAACAATTCAATTGATGATGAGCTTCCAATGCCAAATATGGAGTCACAAGGTAAACTATACTGGAATAAATAAACCAATGGGAATTTCATACCTCACTACAAGGCCCAATTGCACCCAATTGAATGCATTATTGATAATAAAACAAGTCCATAGGTTGTGTAATTGGTTTTGTTCTTACCCTCGATGGTGTGAACAATTTTAGAAGGTTGTATCATGATTTTCTCAGCCGGACCATTATGAAAAAAAAAAAAATGTCTTGAAATCAATGTCTCAACCTGTTGGAACTCCACTTTTACAATTTTTCAGAGTTCCCTCTAACTCAAAGACTCATGCAACAGTTTTTGTCAAGCTCAAGTGGAAACCCAACAGTTTGGCTTATCAAGCAAAAAATATGATGTCTCACCTTGAACTCATATCTGAGGCCACCAACATTCTATGTGTTTCAAAGTATCCAACCTTGAACACTGCAATTCCAATTTATGTCATCATCATCTTCAAGCATCTTTATGCAGCCAGGAAAGGCCTTTAAAACCAATCTCAACTTATTGCCCCAGCCAATTTGATGATCAAAAAAAAAAAAAAAAAATGAAGTTTACCTCAACAACAAACTCCAAAGACTGGCCTAGATTGTTGCCATGATCTTGGATCCCAGCTTCAAGATCATTTTCTGGTTCACTCGTGCCAGTTTCATAGAGTAAAACTTCAAGATGAACCTTGATGATATCACCATTCTCATTTTAAAAATTTAAGACAAACTTGAGGAGGATTTAGGGTGCCCCTCAAATCCAAACAAAAGCAATAATCCACCATCAAGCTCCACTACAAAAACTCAATCATTTTTTTTTTTTTATTTCATTAGACTTGTATCAGCCCATAAGTCAAGCAGAAGGAATTTGAGATCAAATCACCCAGTACTTCAGGGAAGACCCTGAGTCAGAGGGTGTCAAACTCCTGCAATATTGTGCTGTCCATCAAAAAACCATACCTATCATGTCCCAAATCGCTTGGGTATATCCTGCAGTTCCTGCTACGAGTGCAGCTTCCAAGTGAGTTTTCTCCAAAGTTCCTTGGGTTGTTTCCCAGTAGCATTAATCATCACTAAAACCAAGAAACATTGAAAAATTTGTTTGCCTTAAGGCTTGGCACCAAGCCTTCAATGTTCCAATTTAGTTTTGTTCATTTTTTTTTTTCATTATTTTGTTACTTTTTTTATTGAAAAAAATAAAATAAAATAAAATAAAATAAAAATAAAAATAAAAATAAAAATAAAAATAAAAATAAACATAAACATAAAAATAAACATAAAAATAAAAATAAAAATAAAAATAAAAATAAAAATAAAAATAAAAATAAAAATAAAAATAAACATAAAAATAAACATAAAAATAAAAATAAACATAAAAATAAAAATAAACATAAACATAAAAATAAAAATAAACATAAAAATAAAAATAAACATAAACATAAAAATAAAAATAAAAATAAAAATAAAAATAAAAATAAAAATAAAAATAAAAATAAAAATAAAAATAAAAATAAAAATAAAAATAAAAATAAAAATAAAAATAAAAATAAAAATAAAAATAAAAATAAAAATAAAAATAAAAATAAAAATAAAAATAAAAATAAAAATAAAAATAAAAATAAAAATAAAAATAAAAATAAAAATAAAAATAAAAATAAAAATAAAAATAAAAATAAAAATAAAAATAAAAATAAAAATAAAAATAAAAATAAAAATAAAAATAAAAATAAAAATAAAAATAAAAATAAAAATAAAAATAAAAATAAAAATAAAAATAAAAATAAAAATAAAAATAAAAATAAAAATAAAAATAAAAATAAAAATAAAAATAAAAATAAAAATAAAAATAAAAATAAAAATAAAAATAAAAATAAAAATAAAAATAATAAAAATAAAAATAAAAATAATAAAAATAAAAATAAAAATAAAAATAAAAATAAAAATAAAAATAAAAATAAAAATAAAAATAAAAATAAAAATAAAAATAAAAATAAAAATAAAAATAAAAATAAAAATAAAAATAAAAATAAAAATAAAAATAAAAATAAAAATAAAAATAAAAATAAAAATAAAAATAAAAATAAAAATAAAAATAAAAATAAAAATAAAAATAAAAATAAAAATAAAAATAAAAATAAAAATAAAAATAAAAATAAAAATAAAAATAAAAATAAAAATAAAAATAAAAATAAAAATAAAAATAAAAATAAAAATAAAAATAAAAATAAAAATAAAAATAAAAATAAAAATAAAAATAAAAATAAAAATAAATACATATAAATATAAAAAACAAGCAAAACAATTATAATTAAATCCAGAGACTTTTTTTCACATTGATTAAAAGACCATCAAGGATTTATGGTATCTTAATGGGCTTCAGACTCTCTAAGAATGCATCACCATTAAGGTTTTTTTCTTTCTTTTTGGTTCTTGAACACAGAAATTATTTTGTATTTAATCATGTGGCTCTATCCTGTGTATGGAATTAGCCATAAAAGGTTTCAGACTGCACATGACTTAATGGTGTTAATAATTTCACATTTTTCCAACCCCAAAGCAACTGATGAAATAGACATGACCCTTGAAAAGGATGTTAGAACCACTCTGAAACATCTGAAATTGACCCCAGATGTTATGATTCACATTTTCTGTCCAAAAATTCTTCAAAATTTATTCAATTGAATCTAAACAACTACTTGGTGAATATTGGGTCACTCCGAGCTACTCAAAATGTCAATCAGATCTAATCAAAACCCAGAAACATCTCTCATCTCAAGTTCTACCAAAAATTCTCAACCAAAACATTGTGCAGCCCCAGTGATCATTCAAAAACAATCTTTGAAATTAAGGGTTTCTCCAAGTGGCTTCAGTGGTTCCTCTGCCTTCCAACCATTGAAGCTTTGAGAAAGGACTGGACCAAAAGTGTTTCTCAAGCATCCCAAGATTCTGTGTTTGATTACCAGCAATCTCCCAGGTGGAAAATACAAATGGGGATAAAATTGAACCACATGCCAGAAGTCAATATCTCAAGCTAAATTTAAGATCATTTGTGGATTGGTTGAATCCATTTGGCAACAAACTTTCTGGACAACAAGGATCTGTGGGTGTTTTGGCTCTTACCTGCCTTGAAATTCCACCCCACCTTTGGAACCAAAAACACAATCTTTTCCTTGTGGGGATTATTCCTGGACCCAAAGAGCCAAATATGAGAACCATGTCCAACATACTTGGCCCTTTGATTGAAAAATTTCTGGCACTGAACAATGGCAAGATAATATCAACATTTGGGTATCCCAAGGGTTGTAAGGTTTGAGCCAGATTAGGGGAACTTATTGGCAATGTTGTTCCAACCCATAAAGTTTCAAGTTTTGCATCTCGATTGGCAACACAATTTTTCTCTCATTGAAATTTTCAAAAAGAGGACTTAGGTTTTTTTGACAACTGAAAGACCATGTGAAGCTTGGCAAGGGAAATTGGCCTATCAAGTTTATGGAAAGACACTGACATGCTACAGGCTAGGGAAAAATTGGTCAAATAGACTGGGTTTTGATGGTCAGAATTGAATTGTCTACCTTATTGAGATCCTGTGAAGAATGTGGTGCTGGTTGCAATGAATAATTGGTATGAAAGAATACTCCAACATCATTTAAGAATTAGATGGGGATTCAATGGACAAGAGAAATTTGATCCTTGGGAACATGACATTGAAAAAAAATGAACCAACCAATTTTCATCAGCCATTAACTAGCTGGAAAAGAAGAAAGCTGCAGAAATTACTTCCCAAGGTCATTTTACCCCCATGGATTTCTTGAATACCAAAAGGGGTCAGAAGTGCATCAAATGGCAAGCTCAAAGCCATCAAATGGTAAAGAGATAGTATTCCCAAACTCAAAAAGTTGAAGGCAGGAATTTAGGGATCAACAAAAAGTGGAGATGGAGAGAATGAGACAAAGAAATGAGAGTGACAAAGATGAGAAGCCACTGAGCAGGGTCAGAGTTGAGAGTGAGGTTGAAGTTGAGGCTGACAAGACATCAACAGGGGTTGAGGAATTTGAACAAAATAAGAGTCAGGCTGAGCCAAAGGTAGTTACAGAAGAACAGAATGATCTCACCAGGAACAGGAAAGAGATGGGTTGATTTGAGAGCGGCAGACAGTAGGTAAAAGAAGATAAAAATTAGAATGGAATGAAGCAGACAGAAACAGAATAGAAAGAAAAAAACAGTACAATCAAAAAGCAGTCATAAAAAGCAGTAGGGGTTGTTGTGGTGGTAGAAGTGGATGAGAGTAGCTAAGCAGAGTTCAAGTTTTTTTTTTTTTTTAGTTCTTGGGTTGGGTTTTCCCTCTATCACCTAAAACCAGAGAAGTTCTTCTGGTTGTGGGAGTTGGAATTGAAGCGTTGGTAGTGGGGATTTGATGGGTGGCCTTGGGTGCGGCAGGGAGTGAACTGAAAAATTCCAAAAAGAAAAGAAAAAAAAATCACACTCATTATTCTTGACACATCTTCCTCTGATTTTCCTAGAGGTCTTTGGAATCTCCTGGGAAGAAAGAGACTGAAAGCACAAGTCAGAAACACTGGTCAATCTATGTAGTTTGGTCCAGTGTACTGAATTTATTGAAAAAAAAAAAAGAAAAGAAAAAAAATCAATTAAAACTGAAGACACCATAGAATTTGAAGACAATTATGAAAACTACTGCAAATCATCTGCTAGATTGATACTTGGAATTGCTATTCAACCTAATCATCACTATTTGATACATATTGGTGAGTTATCTAGATGGTGGGGACCCCTAATTTCCTTATAAGATTTTTGTAAAGAGAAATCAAATGGTGTGCTTCAGATTCAATCAAATACTGGATGGATTGGTCAGTCAATTTAAAAAGATGATTTGCAAGATTGAGATAGTGTACTGACTTATTGAGAACAGGAAAAATTGAAGTCTTGATGATGAAGCACTTTTGTCAGATTTAATGATTGGATCATCAATACAAGACTGTTCAACCTCAATCCAAAGTCAAAGGCAAAAAAAACTAACACACATCTAGAATTCACCTTGTACAGCATCCTCTTGAATCACCTGAGACAAAATTGTCATGAATTGTGTGAGTGAAGAGAACTTCCACACTCCAAGGGTTCAAAGATTTTGACATTGAATGTAGTTCAGATGATCTCAGTTGTAATTCAGGTTGAAGTTGTTGTGGGGAAGCACCAGCCCTAAAATAGAGTGTGGTTGGAAGCTAATGGAGTGAGGAATCATGGCTTCATGATCAAATCTTTTGCAATTCTGTTATTGGAGGATGAGAAGGCAACCCAGGTATTTTAGTTGAGCAAACAAGATAAATCATGATGGACAAACAGGATGGGTTAGATTTGGTCTATACTGGAATCTTCACAAGAATGCAGGTTGAAGCAAGTATCAGAGCCCATGGCAACTATGTGATCTGGTCTCCTCATCTCATTGGGGGACTTTTTGCTTACAGAGATTTACTTTCTTTGGATGTTGGGAATCTCCATCCAATTTTACTATGGCTATCAGTCATCAATACTCAACCCCCTGTAGATGCTATTGAGTCCATCTCAATCAAAATCAATGGTTGATTTTTTTTTTAATCTCAATTCAAGATATTTCAAACATGATTTCACCACTAAATTGAGATTTTTTGAAAAAAAATCAACCATTGATTTTGATTGAGATGGACTCAATAGCATCTACAGGGGGTTGAGTATTGATGACTGCTAGCCATAGTCCAATTGGATGGAGATTCCCAACATCCAAAGCAAGTGAATCTCTGTAAGCTAAAATTCCCCCAATTGATCAAAACTAAGTTCAATTCAAGATTTTTCAAACAGGATTTCACCACTAAATTTAACTTAGTTTTGATCATCAAGCTGTTCTTAGGTAGGATGAAGCAACAATTTTTTTTTTGAAAAAAAAAAAAAAAAAAAAATTGAAAGATCTAGGGAAAAGTATTGGAAATAGTTGTAGAAGAAAGGAAACTCAAGTGAAAGTGTAAGTAAAAAGACACAAAAACATGAAACTATAAATTGAAATCCCACATGATGAACATGCTAGACAAGGCCAGATTTGTTGTCTACTAGTATCTTGTTGTTACCAGTGCAAGCCTCCTCATCATCATCCTGTCAAGAGTCATCAATAAACACAAGATCCTCCTCCTCCCCCTCACTTTAATCCACCTCAATTCTGCCAGAAGTGTCAGATAGGTCAATTTCATCACCATGGTAGCTGGAATCATTTTCACTGTTTTCAATTTCATGATCATCATTATTGTCAATGATATGTTTAAGATCATGTGGTTTAGTAGATTCATCCCAATACTTCTTGTTAAATTTCTTGTTACTTAGTTTCTCATCTGATTGCTTCTTTTCCCACAACATTTGATCTTTTTCTAGTAGGAAAGCAACAGAGCTGATATTGGCAACCACATCTTTCATGTCTGACTGAACATCATTTTACCAGTTGGGGTTGTAGAAATCTCATGGTAGGCCTCTTGGGGCTTTTGGAAAACAGGTTGGTCTGGGCTTGGTTGGTAGAGCTTGAGTTTGGTTTTCAATTCACTTTCCTGGTATGTTTTAGTTTTCAATCATCACCTTATCAAGGTAATGGAAGAACTGATTTGGCAACTTTGACCAAAAGAGAAGTGTCTTGATTATATACAACTTGCACTTGGGGTCATACTCATCATCCAAATGAGCATGGATATCAGCTAAGATATTTTGATATTGGGGAGGAAAGTTGTGCTTGACTGAAAATTTGTTCCTTGCATTGATTTTCTGAATTGGTAAGGTTTTAGTCAGTATATTCAAATCAAACAAAAATTCTAAAATACACTTACTCTTTTTCACCCCTTCTGCATGGCCTTCCTTTTTTTTATTTCTTGTGGTACTTACCGGCACTTTTTTGTTCTTTATTTCAGAATCCAAGCTTAAAATGGTGGGAAAATTGATTTTAAGATTGATATGAGAGACTCAAGTTGGTCAAGTTAAATTTTTAGATGGACATGTAGTCATAAGATCTGGCTGCTGCAATCTGAAAAAATGCTCCAACTGTGGATCTACAACATGCCGTTTTGAGCAAGGAGTTGATTGGATCTTCAAGATTGGGCCTCCCAGACATGCAATCCCATCCAAAAAAAGCAGCTATGGGCATAGATGACAAATATTTTTTTCAATTTGAACGATTCCAGCTCCAATCTTCTTCCAACCAGGTTCCACAGATGAAAGGGTCTGGGATTTCAATGACAGGAATAAGTTTTGCTGATTTTTAATTGGAAAGTTCTCTCTCAATTTGATTTTTATTTCTTGATTTATAATATAATTTGGCAAGGATTTCTGGTTGAGGGGTTGGGGGTGTTGGTATCTGTTCAATTAAAACTCAGAGGATCTTGATATGGGTGAAGAGATCAAGCTGAAAAAATGAGATTAAAAGAAAAAAATATTCAACCAAATGAAGGCAGGAATGCAGAAAGAGAGGAAGATGAATACCTTGGTCTTGTTGAAGTTGGATGGTATGTCTATCAAGGTAATCTGGTTGGCTTTCTTGGGTGTGCTAGACTTGGGGGTAATGCCACACTGGTTTTGTTTGGTTGGAGTTGAGGTAGGATTTTTTACTCTGGAGGTTGCTTGATTGGATGGTGTTTCAAGTACTGATGGTCCACTGATTGACTTCATTGGTGGCCTTAAAGCTTTTCTGGTTCTAGAAGTTGCTTGATCAGTCTTTGAGGGAAAGGATTTGGTTACTGGGGGATCACAAACCCACAGCTGAGTAATCAGTTTGTCAATCAAGGCATTTTTGGAAGCAGCTTCCTTGCATAAGTCAGGCAACTCTTGGGCATGTTGGTTTAATGATTCCATCACATAAAATTGAAACTCAGAGTTGAGGTGTTGATTTGAGGTAGAAAAGAAGTTGTTGTTGAATGCATGGTAGGAATGTAACTATAAATGTATGTAAGTATTATTGTTGTTTTCTATAAAATTCTGCTGCAGGGGTTAGAAATAACAGTCAAAAATCTATTGGGATGAAACAAGCTAGGGTGCAAGGTGCAGGAATTAGGTTGACCAGATTTTATGCCAAACAAGCCATGCTACTTCAGTACTCATCCAAACATACCAGTTTGGGTATCAACTTGTCACTGTTTTATTTTTTTAGTCATGAGAAATTTTGATGACCCTACATGATTAGTCAACATAAATGCAAGATAAAAGGAAGAATACATGCATAAAAATTGATGGGCCTACTCAAAAGAGTGTTTGATGCATAATCCAACACAACACTAAAAAAAAAGGGCAAGGGGGGAAGGAAGAGTATGTAAATATGTAATATGTACATACATGCATGAAAATCAATAGATTCACTCTATAGATCTTTAAGCCTCAGGAAGGTTCTGGTGTTTCTTTTCACAAGCTGTTGCACCTCAAGGTGGGTGATGATTGAATTGTGAGTGCACAAGGGCCAAAGCCCCCAAGCCAGGTTTTTAGAAATGTAACACCAAATTGTATGCAGTGTGGTCCAAGTTTTATGAAACATCACTCCTCCTTACAGGTGGTAAGAATTCTGCACACTGATGTGTAAAATGCAACAATCAGGATTTTTTTTTTTTTTTTTTTTTTTTTTTTTTTGAAAACAAAACCTGAAAGGGAGCAAAGTTGATAAAACTTGATCAGTTTTGGATGGACATAGGTATGAGGAAGCCTAAGGATTTCTTATGCTTGAATTTTGAATACTGTCAATACATCTATGCCTGAAACATGCTTTTTTTTTTTTAAAAAAAAAAAAGGTTTCTTTGCTCAGGGACTGTTTGAGATTTGAGATTTGAACTTTGTTTGGTCTGATAGTTTTTTTTTTTTTTTTTTTTGAAGGTGTCAAATGATGCATTGGATTTAGTTGGTTTAATGAAGCAGGTCATTTTTTTTCTTTTTTTTTTTTTTTTGATGATGATTTCAATCAGGTTACAAGCCATCAGATCAGCCCCTCCTCAAAAAACCCAACAACAAAAACAAAAACAACCCCCCTCCCCCCCCCCCCTCACAAAAAGGAAAAAAAATTCTAGAAGCTCCCAAAACTTAAGAAAGAGGGAATCAGATTCAAATCAAATCAAAGTTTAGAAATCATAATAGGATCAGGAAGATGATCTTTTGCTTGAGGTTGATTGGGTCTATACACCCCCCCCCCCTCATCTTGATTGTTTAATCTAAAATTTCATCAAACCCACACAAAAAATAAAGAAACCCACACTAATCTAATTTGCTCTTCTCATGATGGTAGCCATTCAATTTCACTAGGTTCTTATATACATATATTTCTATTCAGGTCCGTTGTTCAAGATCAAACCTGATGACAATAAACCTAACCACATCAGATCAGGTTCATTTCTTTCTCTCTCTCTGTCTCTCTTTCTAGAAAATTGATTCCAGAGGATTTTTTTTTTTTTGTATGATGTTTTTTTTTTAAGAAAAAAAATAAAAGAAAAAGGTAGGAATCAAATGGACTGACTCATCCATCAAATCTGACCTTGTAAGGAGAGCCTGAGATTGTAGAGACTTTTTTCTTGTTTGATTCCAAATTTCTCAATCACCTTCTTTCCTTTTTGACTGGGAAAGTTTGGGCTTAAAAGAATGATTCTAAAGAAAAAAAAAAAAAGAACTAGTGATCTTGGCCGATCAGTCAGAAGACTTACTTCCCCAGCCCTCCCCTCCCACCTTCCTCTGGGCTTTGAATAGAGGGGATACGAGTGATCAAACTTTCACTCCCTTTGGTGTGTGTGTGTGTGTGTGTGTGTGTGTGTGTGTGTGTGTGTGTGTGTGTGTGTGTGTGTGTGTGTGTGTGTGTGTGTGTGTGTGTGTGTGTGTGTGTGTGTGTGTGTGTGTGTGTGTGTGTGTGTGTGTGTGTGTGTGTGAAAAAAATCACCTAAATCCATGGCTTGGGGGATTCCTCCTTCTTTTTTTTGATTTGTGTGGGAATGGTGTGATGGTAGAAGGGAGGAGGGGGGGAATTCTAGAAGCATGCGTCCTGCTTAAAAGAGAGAGAGAGAAAAAGAAAAGAACTGTGTGGGTGTGTGCTTTAAATTGAAGCCTGGGGCCTGAATGAGGCCTGTTCCCAAAGCACTGCTGTGGGATCCATCTCTCTCTGTCTCACTCTTGCTCAAAAAAAAAAAAAAAAAAAACAAGATCAAGAGTTTTTGGTTGTTGGTTCAAGCTTCCTGATTTGAGATCCACCATGAAACAACAAGGTCTTCAAAGCGAGGGAGGCCGTGTCTGTTGCTGATGGGGATCATCATTGGATCCAAAAACGAATAAAAGAAAAAAAAAAAACACGTGGTGAGGAGAGAGGGATGGATGAAGATGAGCAAGAACAAAGGGAGAGATCATAATTATATTTTTTTTTTTAAAAAAAAAAAAAAAAGAGAGGAGAAAAAGAAAAAAAGAAAAGAAAAAGGGAGGAGAATGACTGGGGGAAGAAGGCTGAGGGAGCTAAGAGACGAGCTGAGGACCAGAATATCCCTCTTGGACTGTGCACACTCCCCCCCCCTTTTTTATTATTATTATTATTTATTTATTCACCAAGCTAAAACTCTAGATCCACTTCAAGAGTTCTGACCGTTTAGATCCACCCTTCCGGAGCGTTCGAGCGGGATGGATGAGGTGGACCGGTACCGACGGCGATCTAGCCATATTCCTCCGGCTCCTCAACCAGGCTGTAAGCTTGGCTTCCTCAGACCTTCCTCACCTCTAGTTCAGGTCTCCCAAAAATGTTTTTTTTTTTTTTTTTTTTTTTTTTGTTTCACTTGGGTGGAAGAATTGGGTCAGATCGATCGAAGATCCTGGGTGGTGAATGTCTTTCGAGAGAGATCTCGAGCATTTCTTCTCCCTCTCCTTCTCTTAAGATATATCGTATAAATCAAGTCAAGTAAAGGAACGAAGGAAGGAAGGAAGCTAGCAGGTGTGGCTGAGAGCCATCATCCGATCGAAAAGCGCTCAAAGATGCATCCCTGGCCCAGGTCCAACCATAGGCTTCAAACCCAAGAAGAAAGAGAGAAGAAAAGGAAAAAGACTCGATCGATGAGGTCCCTGCCATGACTCTGTTTGGACAGTATGTATAGACCTCACGGATCCGATCGGTGGGTGAGTTTTTGTATGGTGGGTTGATCTGGCGGGCCGCTTGGTGTGCGCCTAGGTATCTGAAGGCCGTAGTTCGACGTACGGCCGATGGGTGGTTGGGCTGGATGCAATGGGACAGGACGGTCATCTTAAAAAATCCCCAGATAACACTCAGGGCAGCGGAGCGGGCCAGGGGGGCACACTTTTGCCCGCCCAGTCATGGGGCATGGCCAGTGGGCTGAGGCTGATACTTTTAGGTAACGTCCATCTACTCGTCTTGGGCGGGAGGTGGAGAGTGAGTTGAAGTTTTGGTAAGGCTCACGAGGCCCATCGGACTCAAGAGTCGACTTGAGAGGTAGGCAGGTACGAGCATCAAATACATACAACCTAGGAAATGGTTTCAAAGTCTGGGTTTTTTCCTTCCTTTTTTTTTTTTTATTATTATTATTATTCTCGATAGCCATGACAAGATACACCCGGCGTGAGAGTTGGAGGATAGAAGTACAACAAGACACCGAGTAGACCTAGGCCGGTTGGATTAGGGTGTTAATCTGCCACTCCATCCGCTCCGGAACCCAGGCTGAGTGGATCGAGTCAAGACGGCGGCGGGTTCGGATGGGTTCGATCGGCGGGCTCGATGGCTGGCAACGGCCCTTGGGGGATGATCCGAGTCGGATTGATCTGGGGATGCGAGGTGAAATCTGGTCCGAGCCGAGGGTAAGTTGACATTCACATATTCCAAGGTGGGGGGCGGGGGCGGGCGCAAGATAAATCATCATCAGTCTTGAGGAATCGATAGAGTGGTTGATGGACGCAAGAGTGGAAATGAACAGGGAGAGGAGGAGAAAGACACTAGGGAGCTGGGATGTGATCAACGTACAATGAATCTTGATGTGATCGAAGTTGGTCGTTTCTCTAAACGCGGGGTTGTCCTTCCAATGATAAAGTTCTGATCGGGGGTTTTGTTTTGAAGGAGGGGGAGGAGGAGAGAAAGGAAGGGAAGATTTGAGTCGATCAGAAACGCTGGCTGGTCAGGATGAGAAGGATGAACGACTTCAGGGGGGGAAGAGGAATGCAGGGTTGACCTTTGAGCCAACGATGGATGTGGGGATAACCGTGCCGGATGGTTCGAAGGTTACACTTGAAGTGAGAGACGTAGACGACATCGAACCTGACGATGGTAGGATACAACCTGATATCGGCCTCGGTCAATCGATCACCGACCAGGAACCGATGACGGCCCAGGATCGACTCTACCCTATCTAGGGACTCGAATAGGGATTCGACCGCCTCGAGGTAGGCATCCTGGGTCGTCGCAAAGCCGGCCTTGTAGACCCCATTATTGATACGATCATAGATCCACTCGTTCAGTTCATCGATCGATGCTCGTAAGTCGGTGGGATATAGATCGAGCTCTCGGCCTCGTTGGTCCAACAAGTGATCGAACTAAAGTTCAAGACGAGGATGAAACGTCATCTCGGGTTTTATTTTTCTATCTCTCTCATCAGCCGGGGATGGAAGGAGGATCGAGTGACTGACGCTAGAGTTAAAGATTCGAATGATCTCACTCGATTCGTTATTGACGATCGTATGATTCTTAGAATCGAACAGGACGGGTACGGTGAATCGAGCCTGGTAGTTAGGATCTGCCTTAAAGTAAATCTGACGGAGTTGCTGGGCCGAGTAGAGTGGGTCGGGTTTGAGGGTGGGATCGATGGATGAAGAGAAGGAAGGATGGAGATCTTGATCTTCTAAGGTCCACGACCAACCCAGTCGACCGATGTGTGGATGAACGATGGAGGTGGAGATGATATTCTGGAGGCCTTTGAGGTGTAAATAGATCAAGGTCCTGTGGGCCCAGGGACATGCTAGACTGACGTACTGGGGTGGGGTGGGAGGATCGGATCGAATGGTTCAGAGAGTCAGACTGGAGCTTGGATCTGGGTAGATGATTGAGAGTCGGATGATTTAGATCGAAGCTTCGAGCTAGGACTCACCAGATGGTATCGATTCCTCTCGGGAGGGAATCGTCCATGGGGCTCGATGGAGTTCCTGAAGGCTGACTGGGCTCTTCTAAACTTACCATCACTGCTCGCCCAGGATGTGGTGATCTTATGAGTCTGCTGAGCCAGATCGTGGGATGGGTTCATGGTCACACTATCACTCCCGATGCAGGTTGCTAAACTGGTGAACTGGTGAGCAGGATGACTTCCATCGACTGGTTTCGATGAAGAAGGTAAGAATCGTGAGAGTCGTCGAGGATGGAAGATGATGGGCAGACGACGAAGAACTGAATCTAATCTCGATCTCATCTTGAACCTGATTCAATCCAATCCAATCCAATCAGTCCTATCTTAGACTAAGCTGCTCCTACTCTTCTCCTTCCTACCTTAGTTCAACTCAGTCTTGATCTAGATCAAGATCACCTCAATCCGCCCAGCTCAAACTCTCAGCTCATCCACCCCCATCACCTTCGATTCTTCCTTCACTCTCTCGGAGCTCCCCACTACCATCACTTCGATCATCTGTATCGGTCGAGTCAGTCGAAAGTATTCTTGGTCACTATCCATCATAGATAGATACTTACTAGTATTGATCCTCATCATCACGTGTTGCTCATCATGACAGTCTATATTATTCCTGTCTCCATCAGAGCAGCCTCATGAACCTAGGGCTAGGCTCATCGGTCGATCCAACCTCCTTCCGAGTCGGCCGGTCGACAGTCCCACCCATAACAACTCGCAAGATATCCACACTCATCATAATCTCATGGGTTGTTGACCCACGACCTCACTAAACTAGTATATGACTCATGAAATCCTACCCAGCGGATGATAGGCTGTCAGCGCCCACCCTCCAAGGCCGAAGACCGAGTTGAGCTTGGCTGCCCTCCTGCCCCTCCTAGCTCCGCGTCAACCCGAATCTCATGTCCGACCGTGTCCATCCGGTTGGTTGTATGGATCAAGCTGGAGCCATCCTCCTCACAACCCCGACCGACGGATGAGCCCAACCCATCCATCCGGTCTCGCTTCTCTGCCATCTATGTATCTACATCATTCCATCACGCACGACTTCCATCCGAATCTACTCATACCATCCATCCCTCACTCCAAAGAGTAACACCGTCCTTGGGCTCACGATCACTTCATCGCCGATCGAGCCTTGAGAAGAAGAGCACCACACCTTGCAGCCTACATATGGGTCTGTAAAGCCCGTTTGGGGCGCCGACCCAAGTTTTTCGAAAATTCGCTAAAGCGTGCAATAGCGCCTAGCAAAGTTGCTCTAAGGCGCCTGGCAAAGCTAAGGCTGTAACCCGGGCCTTCGGGCGGCGTATGAGCCTCGTCCCAAACCCCACTGGGACCCTGAACATGCCCCGGGTGAATTGCATTTATGGTCACCTCCTTTGTTCATCCCTCTATGTCATCATCATTGACACATTCTTTGACCCTATCTAAAACCCATTCTTGTCACTCCACAGAGATAGGCTGGTATTGGATCACGCAAGGGCGGACCCAACCCTTATGAAGTAGGGATCCGTGGAAGGGACAATGGTGGGACCCAGCCCAACCCGCTGCTCAACTCCTTGATGACTGTTGCACGGGCCCAATTTATTGCAACGAGGGTGCAAGATTGGCTTTCAACAATCATCCACCCTTCCGTGCCTCAACAACCCCTCAAAGTCGTTACGGATATTGTCTAGACAGTGGTAAATGCTCTAAAGCATGACAGTTATTTGGTGACCAAGAATACCCCGGGGCTTTGGGGCATCTTGACAGGCCATCCCAAACCCCAGGGTGATGCCCTGGGGCAATGCCAAGAGGTTACAGCCTTAGGCAAAGCCTTCTTGGCGCCTGGCCAAATCGGTCTGGTGCCTATCAAAGTTGATCACATCAACATTTTTTTTTTTTTTTCATTTTTTTAAAAAAAAGAAAAGGGCAGTGTTAAATCTGTGGCCCAGAACGACCTGTTCACAACCCAAAATAGGTCATGCGGTATGGTTCACAGCCCAGGACTCCAGGGTTGTAAGCGTTTCAAGCAAAATAATAATAATAATAATAATTAAAATAAATAAATAAATAATTGAACAAAAAAAAAAAAAACATCAAAAAAAGTTTACAAAAAATCAAAAAAAGAAATTGAAAAAATTGAAAAAAAAAAAAAATTTAAAAAAAATTTGTGAAAATCTCATGGTTCCAGGGCCATGAATGCACATTGTGGTGGCATTTTATAGACATGGATCGGTAACCAGTCACAGCCTGCGCGCTCAGCAATGAGTATGGATGGGCTCAGAAGTTAGACAGCGCACTCAGCAACAAGCACAAGGTGGCTCAGCATGGGGTCAGTACTGCAGGCTCAGCAGCAGCTACTGTGTTCACAGACAGCTCATAAATTGGGATTGGGGATTGAGGCATGGGTACAGAAGGCACATTGAGTGGGTAAGGTAACCATGGGGGGCTCCAAGGAGGGCACAGAGGGCACCATGAGAAGGACAAACCACACAAATCACAACAGAAGTGGTTTGATGGAGTTTGGGTGGCTACAGATGGGCCCAGGGGGTTGGAAGTAGGGTGCAGAGCAGGCCATGAGAATTAAAAACCAGAAAGATGTAGTGGTGAAAGCGTTTGGGATGGGATGATAGGGTTGGGTTAGGGTTTCTGTTTCTCAGGGTTCTTTCTGGTCATTGTTGGGTTGTATTTGTGCTCGTACTTAGGTTAGGGTCTGGGGAAGGATACAATATCCTTCCCCACCACTGGGCTAGGATGGGGGGAATACCACCATGGGAAAAGGAAGAAAGGAATTCATCCATTCATCATCATCATCATCTCTCTCTCTCTCTCTCTCTCTCTCTCTGAAAAGGGTGCATCCCACTCCTTACAGATGCTAGGGCCCATAATCTCTGAGCTTAAGGACTACTTGGAGAGTTTTAGTCTCTTGTTTCAACATCTTGAGGTCTGGCCTGGAAATATCTTTCATTCTCAGTCTCTCAAAGCTACCACAGGATGCTGCCAACAACCATTCCCAGATTCAACGTTCTGCCTGCTTTTCCTCTACAATTGGCTCCCAACCCCCCAACTCAACCTCCACCACTGGCCACTCATGCTGCTAGGATGGGCTGTTTTGCCCCCCCCCATTAGAGGAAGGGCTTTCAGAGATGGTGGTCAAGGCTCCTTGTTGTGTATGGCTTAGACCGAGGGAATTCCCTCACCTCCTGTTCAACACCCCAGACGTGTAGAAATTTCTTTCTAGGTTTGAAGGGATTGTGGACTCTGAGGAGCGCAAGGGGTGCAGATAAGGTCTGTACTATTGTCCTCTTTCTCACAAAAGAGGAGAAGCTTTGGGAGGTGGAGGAGATGGTTGGGCACAAGAGGCAGGATTAGGGAATATTAAAGAGCAAGATGTTGGCAAGGTGGGGGAAGCACAAGCCTTGTTTCTGAGAAAGCAATTTCAAATGAGCCGCGGCAGAAGTAAGCGGGCAGGCAGGAGTACAGAAACAAAAAGGTTTGGTGGAATACATGTCAAAGTTTGAGTGGATCTATGGGTATTTGGCAATGAAAAAGGTTAATGTGGGGCAGACAGGAGCCATGAAGTTGGGTTTTTTTGGCTGGGCTTGCGCCACAACTTTGCTTGTAAGTGCAAAAGTATCTGTACAATCATGGCTTGGTCAAAAAATTGTTATACGGCATGGGGGTCTTTTATGGATGCAAGTTGGAATGGGCTGCACGCTGCGCGCTCAGCAATGGGTGCGGCTTGGCCATAGCAATCCGTGCTGCGGGCTCAGCAGCAGCCAAATTGGGCTTGGCATCTGGAGATGTGGGGTGGATTGCATTGGATTGGACAGATTGCGCAGATGTACCTTGGATATCTGGAATGGCGTGTCAGGCGGATACAGACATGCGTGGGGGGGGGAATCCGAGTTGGGCACGGTGCAGGGGCCACGTCATGAGAAGTACAAACCAGGTGGATGTAATGGCAGGCGGGCAATACAGATGGGGTATGGATCATGGGATGGGGTTGGGCTAGGGTTCTGTACTTAGGGGTTGTATTTCATTATTCTTGCTTACTTGCGGTTATACTTAGGTAAGGGTTGAGGGGAAGGTTACTTAAACCACACCCTCAACCCAGATAACATGGGATCATCACATCAGGTTGGAAGGACTCTTTACACTCATCTATCTATCTCTCAGTCGTAGGGTGAACAGTTGCACTCAGGGTTTACAGACTCAAGGGATCAATAACTTCCAAACTTGGGAACCATTAAAAGGAGAAGTCCTCTTCTGATTCCACAAGGGGAGCATTTCAATTCTTCTGGGCCTATCATTTATCTGCCAGGCCATGGAGAGCAAAATTGATCTAGACAGGCTCATCACAGACAGGGCAAGAACGTACCTGGCAGTCTCCAAGAAGTTGGTGACACTCTTGGTGCTGGCCCCTGTGCAAGCGCTTGCCAAGGAACCATCAGCACCCTTTTTCACTGCAATTCCCAAGCAAGCTCTGGAACCATTGATGGACAAAAATGACAGAGATCTTGTGGGATTTGAAAATCTTCCTCAACTGGACAACGGCTCCAACTCAGCCATGCGCAATGCCACCTCATATGGTGGAAGGTTTCCAGCCTCCCAGAGGGCCCTCTGGAGGGTTTGTAGGATGCACTTGTCCATACTGTGGGGAGAAGGGACACTGGAAGTTGGGGTGCTCCCACCTAACTGAAGACATGAAAAAGGGGCTGGTTTGCGCGTCTGGCTTAACGTACCTATTCCCAACGGTTGAATTGGTGGACTTGACAACAGGTCAGCCGCCTCCTACTGCGCAAGTAAAAGAATGGGTGAAGGCTCTAGCTGATGCCGCTCTGGTGTTGCTTGGGATTATCACCACACCTGGAACCTGGGAAGCTCCAAGAGGGAAGGCCAAGGTAAGGGCGTTGGCAGCAAACAAACAGGCTGCATTTGAAAGGATGGATGTTGATGTTAAAGAGCAACCACCAGCCCCAAAAGAAGTTGCGCTTGCACAAACAGGAGATTGGAAACCAGTTAATACTGCGGGAAATTGTACAAAGAGTGATGGGGAACAAAGCATCAATACCCCTAACTCTGTGGTAATTGGGGGCAGTTGTTGATGAGATGGTCCAGGTGTCAAAGGATTACAGGTAAGTTTGGGTTCTGACAACCATCCAAAAAGTGAACCTGGAAGAGGAGGAGGTAGGTTTAAAGCTGTACCAGTTGGATTCCATATTGTTTTCTGAACCAATTCAGCTTTCAATTTTTGCTCCTTCCCCTGGAAAAATGATTTAATCAAATAGAAGGAATATTTGATTGGATTGAGTAAAGGTGAGTAGGGAGGTAAAATTTCTATTGAAATTGATTTGGACTTTTGGAAATCTGCTTTGAATTCTTCAAATCAATCCCCACAATGAGTTGAGGATCTTTCATTATGAAAATTGAATCTTGAGGAAGTATGGATGCAAGGGATGAAAGGAAAGGACAAAAATCCTCACTACCTATGCCCTTAGACTGGGTTCCATTGGCATTGAGGAGAGTTCATGATAGATGAATCCATCCTCAGAAATCTCTCCAATTAAAGTGATCTGCTTGATCTTTGGTACCAAGATGAGAAAATCTGGGGTTCCTTAAAAATAGAAATACAGAAATAAATCAATAAACATTTTATTTTAAAATTAAAGAAGAAAAAAAGAAAAATAAAAAATAAAATTAAATAAAAGAAACTTAGCACCTGAGGGGGAATACCCACTAGATCTACCAGAATGGTGATCAAAGCCAGCTTCATCAACAAAAATCACCATTCAATCAATGTTGTTCCTGCAGTGATTGAGGTCATTGGCCCATTTTTCAAGAATATCCAACAGATTCCAAGAGGATGGGATGTTGGTCACCTGTTTCCAGGTGATATCAACATCCTGCAGGTGGTTACTGATTGCCTGGGTGGTTAAAATGGCCTCATAGTTTTTCTTGAGGAATTAAACCATCTCCTTGAGGGTTGAGGTGGATTGAAAATTGGATAAAATAAGAAATTTGGCAACCATCTCTTCATTGAACTTTGATGGTTGTTGGTTGTTGACCTTGATCTGGAGGGGGTATTCCTTGAGGATTTGCTGAACCTGACATCAATATATGTCAAAAGTTGAGACTAATTACTCTTGAAACATTCCCTTTTCCACAATATTCAATTGAATGAGTTTCCAGAACTCAGGTTTGATGATGGTTTTGAAGTTTTGTTCTTGGTTGGTAATCTCATCATTTTTTATAATTCTTTTACCTTCAACTTTTTTTTGAATTTTGAAAACTTTCTCAGATTGATAGTTGTGAAAATTCAATTCTTCAAGTTGTCTCACAAGTCCTCTTAATTCTGCCTGATTTGCTTCAATCTCAAGGATTGTGGTATTAAAATAGTTAGTTTCCTCAAGAATGGTTTGTTCCTTGGCCATCTCACCCCCCCCCCCAAAAAAAAAACATCTATATGAATATGACTACCAAAATAAGAAAAAGAGAAAAAAAAACTTAAATTTTCAGATGATTGAAGGGAAGATGAAAATCAAATAAATGGATAAAAGATTGGGAGGAGAGAAGCTGTTTGGTCAAACACAACCAGCTTTGATTGGCATCAAGGGGAGCTAGGTTGGGTGCCAAGTTTTTGCCCCTGAAAGCCTGACTCAATCAAGCCCTCTGGGAACCTATCCAAGTCCCACTGAGTGCATTCCAAGTCAAACTTGGACAGGTCCCCAGACACCCTTTACACACCATATATAAATCTTCACAACTTGCTGGTCAAGCCTTGGGATGATACAGTTCTAGTAAATCATACAAACTATAAAATACCTTCCCAGAAACACCTGGCCTGGCTGATATCAATATTATCAATCCTTCTCTCTTTTCTTTTTCTTTTTCTTTTTCTTTTTCTTTTTCTTTTTCTTTTTCTTTTTCTTTTTTTTTTTTTGAAAAAAAGAATTAACTTTGCCTTAGCATTGCACACTATGAATCTGAAATAACTGTCTACAAAACCCCTTGTTTTTTTTTTTTTTTTTTTTTTTTTTTTTGGGGGGGGGAGGGGATGAAGGTCTGTTTCAAGAAATAAACCATGGTTGTGGGGTTTACATACAAACATCTCAGAGGTTCAAATTGGGGGAGCCCAGATGGAAGACATGAGTAAGAAAATTGGGAGGGGGGAGGAATTCATTTGGTGTAAGTCCACTTCAACAAAATCTTATTTGAAATGGAGTTTTCAAGAAAATCCAATAGGCCTAATGGGTGTTGAAATTGTAAGCTCCTTCCATGCAAAAAAAGGGGCTGTATAATAATAGGGGGAATCAGAGTTTCAATTTCCAAAAAAAAATAATAATAATTATGATAAAATTAAATTGAATGGCTGATTTCAGGCTCATCCATTTCTATTTATTTTATCTTTGAATTATTATTATTATTATTATTATTATTATTATTATTATTATTATTATTATTATTATTATTATTATTATTATTATTATTATTATTATTATTATTATTATTATTATTATTATTATTATTATTATTATTATTATTATTATTATTATTATTATTATTATTATTATTATTATTATTATTATTATTATTATTATTATTATTATTATTATTATTATTATTATTATTATTATTATTATTATTATTATTATTATTATTATTATTTTTATTGTTATTATTATTATTATTGTTATTATTATTATTATTATTATTATTATTATTATTATTATTATTATTATTATTATCATTATTCATCAAAAACCATTGTGTTTCATTTTTTATTTTTATTTTTCAATTTTTTTTTTTTGGAAAAAAATTAATATTTTTTGCTGAAAATCAGCAATTGAAATATTGTGTTTGTAATGAATCTTGGAATGGTCAAAAAATTTCTCCTTTTTTATTTTCTTTTTTCTTTTTTCTTTTTTCTTTTTTCTTTTTTCTTTTTTCTTTTTTCTTTTTTCTTTTTTCTTTTTTCTTTTTTCTTTTTTCTTTTTTCTTTTTTCTTTTTTCTTTTTTCTTTTTTCTTTTTTCTTTTTTCTTTTTTCTTTTTTCTTTTTTCTTTTTTCTTTTTTCTTTTTTCTTTTTTCTTTTTTCTTTTTTCTTTTTTCTTTTTTCTTTTTTCTTTTTTCTTTTTTCTTTTTTCTTTTTTCTTTTTTCTTTTTTCTTTTTTCTTTTTTCTTTTTTCTTTTTTCTTTTTTCTTTTTTCTTTTTTCTTTTTTCTTTTTTCTTTTTTCTTTTTTCTTTTTTCTTTTTTCTTTTTTCTTTTTTCTTTTTTCTTTTTTCTTTTTTCTTTTTTCTTTTTTCTTTTTTCTTTTTTCTTTTTTCTTTTTTCTTTTTTCTTTTTTCTTTTTTCTTTTTTCTTTTTTCTTTTTTCTTTTTTCTTTTTTCTTTTTTCTTTTTTCTTTTTTCTTTTTTCTTTTTTCTTTTTTCTTTTTTCTTTTTTCTTTTTTCTTTTTTCTTTTTTCTTTTTTCTTTTTTCTTTTTTCTTTTTTCTTTTTTCTTTTTTCTTTTTTCTTTTTTCTTTTTTCTTTTTTCTTTTTTCTTTTTTCTTTTTTCTTTTTTCTTTTTTCTTTTTTCTTTTTTCTTTTTTCTTTTTTCTTTTTTCTTTTTTCTTTTTTCTTTTTTCTTTTTTCTTTTTTCTTTTTTCTTTTTTCTTTTTTCTTTTTTCTTTTTTCTTTTTTCTTTTTTCTTTTTTCTTTTTTCTTTTTTCTTTTTTCTTTTTTCTTTTTTCTTTTTTCTTTTTTCTTTTTTCTTTTTTCTTTTTTCTTTTTTCTTTTTTCTTTTTTCTTTTTTATTTTTTCTTTTTTATTTTTTATTTTTTATTTTTTATTTTTTATTTTTTATTTTTTATTTTTTATTTTTTATTTTTTATTTCTTTTTTCTTTGTTATTTTTTCTTTTTTGATTAGTTGTTTAATAAATTCTTGCTCAAGTTTGATCTCTGGGTTTCAAACCAAGTTTTGACCCAATCCTCCCTCCCATATTTTCCCCCCTACCCCCCAATCAGTTTTTTTTTGGATCCTATGATTGGACCCATCCTTTGTTTTTTTTGGCCTCCATTCAGACAAATATTGCCCAGTTTGCAATCAATCAATACCTCCAAGGACTTTTGATCAATAATTTCCCCAAAACTATCACCCCATCAGTAAGTCTTTCATTTGCAAGTCTTTCTAATGAACCATCTCTTCAATTAACTGAATACTTTTTGGTTTTGGTTTTGTGTTTTTTTTTTTGGGGGGGGGGGATAGAAATTCAAGGCCTCAAAGATGAACAAATCCATCACATTAGAATCTGAAATAAAATTTTTTATTCCTTAACCTCCATCTCTTGATTTAAACTTGAATATTTTTAATCATCCTTCTCATTCTTGGAAGCCATCCATCCTCATGACCGCATGATACTATTTGTACTTCCTCCTCCTTTTTTTTTGATATAAATTCCTTAAGATTTAAAATCTGTTGAGGATCAGGATGAACTTTATCCTTTTCAACAAAAAAATTTCCATAATATTCATCAAGGCTCTTATCCTCCTCTCTTTCTCTATGCCAATGTATCACACTTCAAGTTAAAGGTCATCTCTTTTACTCACAGTTCATCATATCCCCTCCTCAGTAAAAGATACCCCAGTCTAGAATAATCATGACACAAAAAGCACACTAATCAACAGTGAATTCTGCTTACTACTCATGAGATTCACTGGGGCAGCAGTATGAAAGAGATGGAAGGATAAGATTTCATCAGACTAGAGTTAATAGAGAAGATATATAGGAAAATGAGACAGAGACGTACCTGGGGCAGCAGTATGAAAGAGATGGAAGGATGAGGAAAGAGAATCCTTCCATCTCTGTGTGCTGGCCCAGATACAATACAACTTTATGTGACATGTGAGTGATATGTGTGCAGAAGATTCAGAGGAGCAGGTAGGAGAGTCTTGACATGTGATTGATGAGGAGAAAGGGAAGACTGGAGTACAACAGCTCAACAACCCCCCTTGCTGTACACTGTCACTATTGTGCGGAGGGCAATTTGGTGCACAGAGGAGAATATACGCATGAGAATAGCAGGTAGAAAAAATAAAAAAAAATAGGAAGAGAAAAAGAAAAAAAAATTGGAAGAAAGAAGAAGAAAAAAAGATATAAAATAAAACCTAGGATAGCAACACCACGCCCAGGATGTCCCTGTGTTTCTCTAGCATCACCCGGGGAAGTGGCTTGGTGAGAGTATTTGCCAACATATCCTTGGTCAAGACGTGAATAAGGTTGATTTCCGCCACCCCAACACACTCCCAAATGAAATGATAGCAGGCGTGGATGTGTTTGGTTCTTGCATGATGCTCCAGGTTCCTTGCCAGGGCTTCAGCTCCTTGGTTATCAACATGGATGGGTACCTGATCTTGAGGACAAAGGCAAAGTTCGGAGAGGAGGCAATTCAGCCAGAGACCTTCTTTACAGGTGTTGGAGAGAGCCTTGTACTTGGCCTCCATGCTGGAGAGAGAAACCGTTACCTGCTTACATGAACGCCAGCTGATGACACCATCACCCAGTTTGTAGACATAGCCCAAGGTGGAGCTCCTGTCGTCATGGTCCTTGGCCAAGTCAGAATTGGAGAAACCCAAGAGTTCTAGCGGTCCACCAAGACATAGAGCCATGTTCTTTGTGGTGACAAGATAGTTAAGGATCCTGACTGCTGCATGCCAGTGGCCTTCTGAAGGATCCCGGAGGTGTTGTGATAGGCAATTGACCGCAAAAGATATATCCGGACAAGTGCACTGAGCAACCCATAGTAGTGACCCAATGAGTTGGTTATAGGGTCCAGACAACACGGGATCCGGAGGGGAACACCGCAAGAGAGATTTGAAGTGGATGTTGGTTGGAGTGGGGACAGATGTCAAGCTCCCCAAGAGGAAGCAATCACATAGATCATGGATGTAGTGGGACTGGTTGAGGAAGATGTGTTTATTTGGTTTATTGCGTGAAATTTGAAGAGAAAGAAAATGATGAAGATCATTGTTGGATCCAATCTGAAACCTGGCACCTAAGGAAGCAATAAGTTTGGAAACAAAAATCTGGAAGCCGACAATGGCCAAGTCATCCATGTGAGTGGACATGGCACCTATAAGGTTCCTGCCATTGATCTTATAATAAAGGGTGGGGTCATATGCTGAATTTGTTAGTCCCAGCTCAACCAGCGCCGCGTGTATCTTGAGGTTCTGTTGACGCGGGACTGTTTCAAGCCGTAGATGGAACGGTCTAGCTTGCAGAACCAGTTGGGATGTTGGGGATCCTCAAATCCAGGTGGTTGTTCCATGTAGACCTTGTTCTTGAGCTGACCATTAAGGAAATCTGTCTTGAAATCCACGTGGCGTCCCACCCAGTCTTTTGAGGCCAGGAGACTGAGGATCAGGCGTAGTGTTTCAACGCAAAGATTAGGGGAGAAGACCTCCTGATAGTCCAAACCTTGGGTCTGAGAGAATCCCATGGCCACTAGCCTGGCCTTAAGCTTCTGTATTGAATTATCCGGACGCCTTTTCACTTTGAAAACCCACTTTGACTTGATGATCCTCCTCTTATCCAGACGCGGAACCAGCTTCCATTTCTCCATTCCCAGAAGCAATGCAAATTCTTCCTCAGCTGCCTTAAGCCAGCGTAGTTTGTTTGGGGAGTGTAGGAGTTGTTTCCATGTGCAAGGAGTTTCTAGATCATCGGGAGTCTGGACATTGCGCGCCCATTGTCCGAATTGATTGGGAACCCTCCTGGTCTGAGAAGACCTCCTAGGCAGTGGAGGCTGCAAGGCAGGAGTAGAAGCTGGAGAGGTGACGAGCGGGGGAGGTATTGGAATGATGGAAACCTCCAACGCCGGTTCACCCCCAGTAGAGCGGGGAGAGGAAACTGGGGAGGTAGAGTCCTGCAAAAGATGATTGCTTGGGGAGGGGGAAGATTTGGGAGAAGAAGTAGGGCTTGAGTTACCTTGCAACCAATTGTGTGGAGCGTGGATGGAATTGACAAGGCGTTGATTGACTCCATCCCTCAGACAGATTGACAGTGTAGGAGAAGCAGGTAAGGTGTGGTCGTTGATTCCAAGTTGGTCCGCATTTGGCAGAGAGAAAGAGCCTATGGGAAGCGGGCATGAGACATCCACCCTGTGTGGGGAGACGGGATGAAGAAGCTTTGAGCCGTACGGGAAAGAATTGTCAGTGAATGATACGTCTCGGGACTTTATCACCGCCTTGTTGCATAGGTCCAGAACACAGACGCCATCACCATTGGGGAGCCACAATAGAAAGAGGGAGGGCCTAGCCTTGGCGTCTAGCTTCCCCCGATTCGCCTCTGGTACCTTGTACCAGGTGAGACACCCAAAGGGATGAATCTCATTGGGGCAGAAAGCCGGTTGACCAAGGGCAGCCAAGGGAGAGATGAAACCTGCAGGAGAATGGAAGGGGCAGGAGTTATGAGTTTGAAAAGCTTGAAGAAGAGAATCCGCCCAAAATGACTTTGGGAGGGAGGACTGAATCAGAGATCATCGGAAAACGTTCCCAATTGTTCTGTTGGTCCACTCTGCTACACCGTTTAATTCTGGGGAATGAGGCGGTCTGGGTTCATGATTTATGCTGTGAGATTGTAGGAATGATTTGAAAGATGCTGAGATGTATTCTCCTCCGTTTTCGGACCTAAACACTAGCATTTTGGATGAGGAGAGAGACTCAAAAAGGGATTTGAAAAGTTTGAAACAGTGAAAGACATTGCTCTTGAGTTTAATGATAAATGGAGACATATTTGGAGAAATCATTGATGAAAGTGAAAAAGTATTTGAAGCTTTCACTGGATGGTCATTTGAAGGAACCAACGTCAGAGTGAATTAATTTTCCTGGCTGGAAACATTGATAGGGCCTCCTTGACTTGAATTTGGTGTGATGCATTTTACTTTGGACAAAAATGTTGCACCGTTGGACCTTGATTTCATTCATTACCAACGGTCTGACATTGTTGTTGCAAAGAAAATGCTTGAGAGGCTTGAGACCTAGGTGTGATAAACAAAGATGATAATCCATCAAAGAGAGTTCAGTGCCTGCTGATCCAACTGAGAAAGAGCTCACTGGTGACAAGGGTAAATAGTAAAGATTTCCTTTTTGATAACCCAATCCCAAAGGTTTAGAGGAGATGGAAGCGTCCTTGTTGGCATAGATCAAGCAGCAATTTGAGGTGAACAACAGGGATAGGCCTACATCACACAGACCCACAACTGAAAGCAGGGGTTTGTGAAGATCCAGATCAACTAGTGAAGGAATGGATCCACAGTTTCTGAAAGGTATAGAGATCACTCCTTTGTGCAATGCCTTGACAAGAGAATGATCCACTAATATCACCGGGGTTTTATCTGGTATTTGGCAAAGAACTGTATTGAGATGTGGGTTCATTGAGATGGAGAATCCTGAATCAAGGTTTGCATCCGTGGAAAACTGTGGTGTCAAGAGTGAAACGTTCAAAGCCTTTGCTTGGCCAGCGGTGACTTTGAAGTCTGACCCAGAGTAGTCCAATTCCTTGTCTCCATGGTTGGCGTTGGAAGAAGATTGTAACAGAGAAGCAGTTGTCCTACCAGCTCAAGCAGCAGGTCTGGCTGATTTCTTGTCAGGCTTCTTCCTTTGAGAGTTGGACTGGTTTTTCTGAGCAGCTTTAACCTTGTTGAGTACTCTACGTGTGTTGTGGCACTTGTTGAGATTGTGGCCTGTCACTTTACAGAAGTAACATTTCTTCAGTGATTTGTTGTCCAGATTTGGCTGCTTCTGTGGCTTATGCGCTTGACTGGATCTAGCTGAGGAAAAAGAGGTTTTGATTGTGGTTTGTGACTGGCGCCTGGTGTGCTTGTTCTTCAATGAGTTGACTATTGTTTCTGACTTCACATTATCTTGACTCATGTATGCTGATACACAATGAAGCCAATCTTGTGGGATAGAACTAATCAAGGCAGCTACGTGAATGTTTTTGGCAGTGAGAGGATTTTTCAGGGTGATGAGAGAGTTTAGTTGTTTGTAATACCAAGCCATATTGTCTATATGAGCAATTATGTCTTCTCCGTCCATTTTTGTAAGGAGAAGTTTGCAGAGCCAATAGACTCTATCTCCGGTAGTCTGATCCTGATGGGCTTTTGATAAAGCTTACCACATTCCATAGGCGTCTCTTGGATGTTCTTTAACGTAGCAAAGGTTGGAGACATCTATGGCTTGGTTTATTAATGAGCAAACAGTTTTGTTGTTGGAAATACAGTTTTTGGAAGGGATTTTGGGTCAAGGCTTCTCTACAATCTAATCCAAACTTGAGGCTTTGAGGAACAACATGACTACAAACTCCCAGTCTAGATAGTTTGAGTCCGCCCCAGGGGATTTTAGTATAGGTAATTTTCCGGTGGAGAGTTTTTGAGTTTTGGGGGAAACCAAATCCAAGTTGACGTTAATCATTGTTTTGTTGTATGAATTCTTTGTTGGTTTAACGGAGGACAACATCCGTTTTGACGGATAGCTTTAACGGGAAGCGTACGGATCCTGTGAAAACTGCATAGCTAGTAGTGCTCTGGTCTCATAACCTGATGAGATTCACTGGGGCAGCAGTATGAAAGAGATGGAAGGATAGGATTTCATCAGACTAGAGTTAATAGAGAAGATATATAGGAAAATGAGACAGAGACGTACCTGGGGCAGCAGTATGAAAGAGATGGAAGGATGAGGAAAGAGAATCCTTCCATCTCTGTGTGCTGGCCCAGATACAATACAACTTTATGTGACATGTGAGTGATATGTGTGCAGAAGATTCAGAGGAGTGGGTAGGAGAGTCTTGACATGTGATTGATGAGGAGAAAGGGAAGACTGGAGTACAACAGCTCAACAACTACCTCTGGCATATGCAAGTTTCTTTCTAACTTTTGCAACTCATTCTGTACTTGCAAGATTTTCAGTACCATCCAACAAAAATTTGACCCTCCAATCAACCTTGCATCTAGACTCAGTCTCCTCACACCTTCCATTCCTGGCTGAACTCTTTTCTTGGAACTTAGCCAATCCAATCAGGTCACTTTAGTCCCTTTGGCTTTTACTTTGAATAATTCCTGCAATTATTTATTCATAACATCTGCTAGTAAGAACCACTACTTACACAGCCACTATTATTCATTTTCATAACTTTTATGTTTCCCTGCAAACACCCCATTTATCTATCCATTCAATGTGTCATGCATCATTTGGCATCCTTTTTTTTTTTCTTAGCACTTTTATTTATGAAGAAATTTCATTCTTTTTAATTATTATGTTTGTGAAATTCATTGTGTCATCAATTTAATAGCTGTAGAAAACTTTCCATCAGGTTGTTTCTAGTCACCAACTCACTGATGTAGATTACCTTGTATATAAAGATCCAGGCAGCTTGCCTGATGTCAATGTTTCCCTCAGTTAGCTAATTTCATATGTTCTCCCATCTTGCTGAGATTTATTGTTCAAATTGAGCTCAGTCTCAGCTACCTTTATCAGAACCTTCTCCTTGCACTTTGCCTGAGACTGTGAACTTAAACTTCAAAATTTGCTGCTAGCTTTGCCATATTTTGGATTTCTCTTTTCTTATGCAATCCAAAGTGTCACACCCCAAGTTTGCTAAAGGACTAGCCCCATTCCCTTCATAGCCATCTCTGTTCATTTGCATCAATCTTACAAACCCTTGCATGTCATTCATTCACCCTTCATTTCTTTACATTATCTATTGTCTCAGACTTACACTACAACCTTGGATAGCTGTAACACACATTGCATTTTAAAACTTCTGTTCCTGTCATTCTTTGTGTCATCACCCTCTATCTGTGGATGGCTTTCCATCAGGTTGTATCTAGTCACCCCCTGGTTACCTTATAAGGACCATGCAGTCTACCTGAAGATTGTTTACTCAGTTATTTAATTTCATATTTTCTATGCATCATTGCTGAGCTCAGAGTGATCAAATCAAGCCCTGCCTTGGTTTCCCTTTATTGGAACAGATCAATCCTCCTTGCAGTTTTATTGAGACTTTGAACCAAAAATTTGCACTTTGAAGTTAGCCTCTCTATACTCAGAATTCTCTCTCAATCAGCATTCCTCCCATTTGCACCCATGTCCAACTAAGATTGCCCTATATTACTTGGGTTGGTTGTGGGAAACTTAGCTGACCATACATCCTAGGTTCTTGAGAGTGAACTCTGAGTTTGAGTGGCTTGATAGGCTTTTTTAGGATCTCATGCTGGCCGGTCAACCAGTCTTCTTTCAATATTCTTGTCAAGGCTCATGAGTGTAAACCAATTGTGGGTTGATTGAGAAGATTTGGTAAATGCAAGGGGAGGATATATTTTGTGATGAACTTTTAAAAAAAACATTACAATCCAATAATGAAATTCAAGGTCATAACTAGGATAATTTTCTATCAAAACAGGACCAATGGTATCCTAGTAGATGAAATGGGGCCAGTCAAAATCTCTTCCAGAAATACCATTGCTTAGTAATTCAAAATATTGAACCATCTTCCCTTTCTTGTTCTCATCTTTTTATTTATGAAATCCTGGTTTGATTAATGATGTTAGCTTGTCCTTTTGTGAGGCCTTAAATTTCTATCCCCCCCCCAATCAAAAAAAAAAAAAACCAAAAAAACCAAAAAAAACCAAAAAAACCAAAAAAACCAAAAAAACCAAAATGTTTTCAGATAATTGTGCTGGAGTCAAAACCTGCTCTTATGCAGAATGCCACACAAATATTCCAATTCTTGGTACTTAAAGCCTGAAAAGCATTTTCAAAAAAAAAATCAGGTCTTTACAACTAAATCCAAGCAAAACTTTTGGTAAGTGGACAAGCACAATGACCCATACAGCAATAGTTCACTTACACTGCAGGTAAATGAAGAGTTGAAGGTAGGTTATGATGCCAAAGAGAGATAAAGAGGAAATGATGAGGCTACAAAGAAACAAAGGGGAAGATGTAATACTTGTATAGTCAAGTGAAACTGATCCCATGAGGAGGAAGGGACACTCCGGTTTAGTTTTCTGGTAATCAGATGAGTTGCATTCATGGTCCAAGGGAAGGACCAGTATTTATGGACAACTAGAGAACCCCAAAGGGGGCCTAAGGGAGCAGAGTTAAGACAACTAGAGATTCCCCAGAGTGGGCCTGAGTCAGGAACAGTAGGATAATGAAAGCAGTAAGATAGAAATAAAGCTGACTAAATTTGTCAGTTACAAAATATGAACAGAAAACAACAACACACCACCTTAACTGACAAATTTAGGAACCAATTTAAAACCAGAAAACATTCCAGAGATTCATGAGAGAGGAGAATATGAGAATGATGGAGATGTGAGAGTTGAGTAATAAATGACAAGAAACCACCTTGTCATGATATGAGATGGGGAGATGATAGCCTATTTTAAGAGGAGAAACAAGGACCTCAGGCATAGTTGCCTAGCATGATATGGGGAATGATAGCCTATTTTAAGAGGAGAAACAAGGACCTCAGGAATAGTTTCCTAGCATGATATGTGGGAGAATGATATGATGATGATGAATGATATGGGGTAATGGTATAGCTAAATGGGGAGAATGATATGATGATAATAATGGTAGCGGTGATGGTGATGGTAATCATGATGGTAATGATAGCAGTCATTGTAATGGTAATGGTAATGGTGATGGTGATGGTTTGGAGATGAAGCTGGAATGTAGTTGTGACAGTTTTTGAATAATGATGGTGGATGATAGCATGTAATGGTAATGAATGTGATTATGGTAAAGATTGAGGGTGGATAGTAGGGAGATATATAGATAGTATTGAACAAAAGAGGAAGGGATTCCAACAGTAAACAGGTGACAATTTTGAATAATCGTCACCCTGGCCATTTTGGTGTTGCATGTGCAAAGTTTCACACAAAACTTGTGCAACAGTAGAATCCACACCTGATCCATCATGCAACGGCTTGTGAGACAGGCTGTGTGATAATTTTGCACTTTCCCACCTTTCAACTGCCAAAAATTACCAATCTTGGCTTTTCTCATCTTTCAAAGTCTGTGTTCATCACCATAAACAGCATTGTCATCTGCCTTTGCTCATTCTGTTCAGGCTACTTGCAAATTGATTCCAGAGGTCAAACACAGCATTTTTGTCATATTTCTGAGCTTAATCACCTCAAGCATTGTGAGGCAGACCAACAACATGCATTGAATTCAACCTGTTTGGTAGTAAATTTTTCTAGGACTATTGCTTCATCATCTGCAGAAATCAAACCAGGTTATGAATCAACAATATTGAAATCTAGTTTCCATGACAAATCTAATAGATCAGTACAAATCTAGTGTCCATAAAAAATCTAACAGATCAGTACAAAATCCAGAAAGTAAGTATTTCCATTATAAATATATTTTTTTATCCATTTGAGGTTGCCTTGTGGCCTTGTTTGTCCAAAAACTGATGGGTTTGTGGTAATTTACAGGCATGGTTTCATCATTCATCTCATGGTTAAATATCTGTAGCAATTTTAGTTTGAATAATTGTGATATTGCTTGGAATATATTGGTGAAGATGATGAAGGCTGAACTTCAAGTGAGACTTGACTCACTTGTTCTCAGAAGTACCCAAACCATCCTTAAGAATGAACTCAGAATCCGCATATTCAAGATTTCCTGTTGTCCCAAGTGCTTTACTCTCTACCAGACCTCTAATCTACCCAAAAAATGCTCATATTGCAAAACACCCCATTCAAGACCTTGTGGATCCCTTTTATTCATGGAAAAGAATCTGTTTGTGGGTTCCTCCAATATTGGAAAGTTCCAAGGATCCAATTCTTGACTAAAATTTAATCAAGAACCTTTGGTTGGTGTTCCAAAATGCGCCTTTGTTTTACAGAAATTGAAGACATGGGTCAAATGGTTTCTCAACATACCCAGGTTTGAGAAAGAAATAGATGAGTGGAGTCAAAAATTTAATTTATTCCCACAGAGGTGGTCTTGGACATTCAGAAAGGTGATTTTTGGAAAAAACTTACTTGGAAAAGTACCAGAAACACACTAAACCTAGTTTTTTTGTTATTTGTAGATTGGTTTAACCCAAGAGGCAATAAATTAGCAGGAAAAAAAGAATCCATCCGCATGATTTTAATGAATTTCTTTGAACCTTCCACCAAAAATGTGGCAAAAAAACTTATACATTTTTTGCAGGTATCAATCTAGTACCAGAATCCGCTAGCATGAAAAAAATATTCCATCTACTCAGGCCATTGATTAATGAATTGTTTGATCTAGCAAAGCCCTCAAAGTTAAAACCACCTCAAATCCATCTGGGAGATTCTGTGATCTGAATCTTCTCCCCCTAGTTGGTGATTTGGGTGAAACTCACAAGGTTTCTGGTTATGAATTGCATTCAGAAAATCACCACTGCTCTTGGTGTGATTCAAAAATTTACAAGCAACCCCAAATTTGGCTAGGAAATCCTTGGAATGGTACCCAAGTTCAACAAGTATCAAACAAATCAAAATCCACTCCAACCTTTAATGGAAAAGAAAAACTTCCGTGCAAGACTGGCATCCGCCACTCAGAGCTCAATTGGCTGTTTTACCATGAATATGTGCAACATGTTGCATTAGGGGTCCTCAAAAATTGGTGGGAAGGGGTCCTCATGCATCACTTTTGGGAGGGGTGGGGTTTCAAGAGCTTTGAAACCTGCAAGGAAGTTTTTCTTGTCCATTCAAGTTTGGAGTGGATTCCCATTGGTTTTTGACTTGTTGAACTTGGGTACCATTCCAAGGATTTCCTAGCCAAATTTGGGGTTGCTTTTCAATTGCTCAATCACACCAAGAGCAGCAGTGCTTGGCTGAATGTGATTCATAACCAGAAAACCTGTGAGTTGCATCCAAATCAACAACTAGGGGGAGAAGATCCAGTTCACAGAATCTCCCAGATGGGTTGGAGATGGTTGGAACTTTGAGGGCTTGGAGGGGTCCTCATGCATCACTTTTGGCAGAGGTGAGTGTTCAAGAGCTTTTAATTCAAAGAAAATAAAAAAAGAGGCTTCAATAAAGAATCAGGAAAACAGACCTTGCTCAAACCAAGTGCTATCACACTGGATGAAATCAACTCAAATTCCAGTGCCACTAGCATTGATGACAAATATGTGGAGCTCAACCAAGGAGGGAATGGTGGGACTTTTAATAGGAAAGATATGGATTACTTCAGGGAAGCAATGCAAGCTGTTGTAGTTACTCCTGTGGTATTATATGAATAATTTAGCAAATAGCTTTCTGGAAGTCCTTGAAGGGTAATTTAGTATTACTTCTACTCCTTTAGAGTATTAGTAAGACTAAGGTCTTTTTGAATTTCCTGCCCTTCCAGTACTACAGTAATTCTGCACAATAATTTATTTAAATTAATGGCTGGTTTCTTTGAGACTTTAAATATTTCTCAGATCAGACCTAGATTAATAATTACTGTTATTGGTAGTATTTTTTAAAGAATAGGCCAGATGCATTGGATTATTGGTTAGTGATTGATCAGATATATTTGATCTTAACTAATATCCCAATATTAAAGGTTTCAAGGGTTTATCAAAGGGATGGTTCAATAGAGGACCCAAGGATGGGTTTGCCCACAGGGGTCTGGGTAGAGGAAAGGTTGGTAGTTTCTTTTTTTGTGCTCTCTTTCTTTGTAAGGTTTATTTATTTATTGATAGGTGTTTTTTCTTTAATCTGGTTCTGAATGTTTAGTTCACAGAAGAAACCTTATTCAAGCACCTGATGGGCTAGTTTAATTGGTTAAAGATGGTTTATAACTTGGTCTCTGATTTCCTGTTTTCTTCATAACTGGTTCACTGATAATATTTATCTGGGTAGGTACCACAGATGAATAATGATGGGATGAGTGGGTGAATAAGCCAGATGGCATAAGAATGAATGGGTGGCCAGAGGGCATGATGATAAAACTTGAATAGGGGAGAGAGGCCCTCCTTAAATAGACAAATCCTGCCTCAGGGGGTGCTCAAGGCTTCCCCTGAGGGTTCTCCCTGCTCTGGTGAGGAACATTGAAATACAGTTACATGAGGCATTTCTTCTGTTTGGAAAAATGTTTTAAAGTTACATGAGGCATTTCTGCTTTCTTGGAAAAAATCTTTTACAGGGGTTTCATGCATGCACAGCCTTTCATAAATTGCTGTTTAGTGCAGATAAGATATATTTCTGTGCTGTACTGGTAGTTTTTTTAGTGCTACTTGATTCTACCTACATGTATTTCTGTGCAATACTGGTGGTTTGTTTGTTTCTGGTGAAGACTGGTCTCACCTCCTCCTGCATATATTGCCCCTGTATAATTCTTCACAGCCTCCTGTATGTATATTTGCATGTTTTTTTGGTTCTGCTTGATACTGGTTTGACTTCCTCCTGCATAAATTTCTCCTTTATACCTCTGCACAACCTCCTGTATGTATATTTGCATGCAGGTGACCAGATCTAAATTGCTGAAATGCCTCCTATGTCTGTATTTCTGTATTCTGGATGCGGTGACTGGGTCCAACTGGTTGCACTGGCTCCTGTACCTGTATTGCTTTATTCTGGCTGAGGTGACAGGATCTGACTAGTTGAACTGCCTCCTATATCTGTATTTCTGTATTCTGGATGAGGTGACTGGGTCTGACTGATTACACTGCTGCCTGTACCTGTATTTCTGTATTCTGGCTGAGGTGAAAGGGTTTGTGTATGGTCCTTGTGTTGAGGTTAAGGTTACACTGGTATGTACTTGAGGGTTTTCAAGGTATGCCTTATTTCCTCCGCAGATCTGTGGCACCTGGTTGGGTATGAGTTTGGCTACAGTTCAAGGTTTCTTGGGCTGTATCTTCTAATCCATGAGAGATAGGGGGGTACTTTGGGTGAGTGACTATAGGTTATTTCTAATTTAGAATCCATTTCTGAGTTTAATTTTAGATTTTGAGTGGTTTTTATACTAGAAAAGTGAGTCTGATGGCTATAGGACAGTTTTGGTCTACCACACTGTGGTCCTACCAACCAAAATAGGAAATCTTCCAGGAAATCTTGGAAAATCAAAGTGCGGCAAGCTCAAGGCATCTGGATTGTATACCCTTTTTTGTTTATGTGATTCCTCTGATTGTGGCCAAAGTCTTCCTGTACTCTATGGAATACCCCAATAGTAGATCAAAACAATAACTTATCATGGAGAACATTACAAATCTCATTTTCTACACCAACATTGTGGCTTTGCGCAAGGTCCAAGAAATTCACAAAAGTCTTTTTACTCAATTTCACAAGACATCTTTCTTGGCTTCCAAGTGCATCTTTGACAAACTGGCACTCCAACCCAACAGTCACTAAAAATTGCATATTACTGAGCAGCTCAAGCTCTGGAGGCCTATGTTGGGTGTAGCTGAGTTCAGTGGAGAGAGGGTTATTGGCCGCTTGCATGGGTATCAAACAAACAAAAGGTCTGGTAAGTTCATCATAGGCTTTTCAAGTTGAGGGAAAGTTTCATACTGATCACTTTTGGGTTCCAAGTGAGCTGGATAGTACACTTCTGAAGAATCCTTGTTGGGTAAAATGGCTGGAAGCAAGTCCCAACTTCTTGTAGCTTGTGAATAAGGTTGCAGAGAATGAGAGCAAATCAAGCAGAACTGGTGGTCAAAAGTTGATGTTGGAGAATGGTCTTTATGAAAAAATATTATATTATGTAAATCAGATAGATGAAACAATTGTGAATTACTGTGTTTTTCAGAATCCTGAGGGTGCAAGGATCTTGAGGACCACTGCCAGAACTAAGATTGATTGTTTGGGTTTTGATGTGGCAGAAGTATTGGTTATGAAACCAAATAACTGTATGGTTTGGAAAGAAGACAGGAAGATTTACTATGGCATTTTCAAGGATATACTATTGATTAAATTGCCTGTGGGTGGACAAAACATCCTGTGAAACATGCAAACTATAACTGACTATTTCTAAAAGGACACTGCTTGCCCCACCATGACATTTTGCTACTGGCTCTAAAAAATGAAGGTTGTTGTTGGAAAAATTGTCCCACAATCATTCCAGATCATCTCCTCTTCCAGCACCCAGCATGTGGCTGCATATCAACTCCTCCCTGCTCATAAGTTCACCCTTGATAGCAATGGGATCATCCTCACCCCTGTGAATCATCATGCCATCCTACAAATAAATCTGGAGAACCCCTCCCATATCAACTGATAACCCCCTTGATTGTATTTATCTGTTTGTTTCTTGTTTTTTCAATGGATATTTTTGTTTGACTTGGAGAAATTCCAAACAACATGTATATTTTCAGCATAGTAATGATAAACCTAAAAACTATTTAAACTGGTTTTAGAGTGACCATACTTGCATTAATTGGGTTTGCCCCTTAGTTACATCAAATAAGATTCTCAGCTTGGAAAAAGATAGTGGAATACCTCCTTTAAAAAATATCAAATGGTACCTCCAATCATAGATACCACATGCAGTCCTGGCTCATGTGTCCCCTGGACATTGATCACTCCCACATGACATTGTTTCCTGATTGCTCCTTGCTTTAATTGCTTTCTCCTTTTCCAGAACCAATGATTCTGCTTTCATCTTCATCATAGCGTGGATCATCATCTTTTTTGTAATGATTCCCCCAGTCACCATCAGAAAAATTGGTTTACAAGCCCACTGGGCTATCTCCATGCAGATCAATAACCCCCCCCCTCAATATTGGACTTGGCACCTTCATTAAGCTCTTATTCATTGATTTCTTCCTCTTTTTTCACAATTTCAGTCAATCAAAATTATTTCAAAACTTTTTCAAGTTATTTCCTGTTGAAAAATCTGTCAGACATCTTTTAATCTTTGTTTTAGTTGGGATGGTTTTTGGGAAACAGGGACTTGGAGGGATCTGGAAGTGTCAGCTTGCTACTATTGCAGAGAAAGCTGCAAAAGTAACAAAATGACATAAATAAGAATATTAAATTTAAATTAAGAAGAAGTATAAAATCCATTAATATTATTTCAGAAATGGATTTTACACCCAAAATTAGGTAGGGTCACCCACTGACCCCACCCTTGAAATCCAACTCCTTATATTTTTAATAATTAAAGAAAGAAAAAGACCAAAATGCCGCAGCATCACTATGGGAATTTTTGGCCAATTAAATACTTCACACACATTTTCACGTATAGGTTTCACACCTAAAATTCAGTCAGAATTGAGTTGTTGTGTATATTTTAGGAGTTACACACGGAAATGTGTTCTGTCACAATTCCCGCACACAGCTGCGGCAACCAATACACCCGCATGCGGTGTGGAATTAAGAAAAGGACTTCTCCTTTAATGGTTCCCAATTTTGGAAGTTATTGATCCCTTGCATCTGTAAACCCTGAGTGCAGCTGTTCACCCTTTGACTGAGAGATAGAGAATTGAGAATAAAGATCCTTCCAAAACCTATGACAACCCAATGAGATCCTCTGTGATCCAATGATCTGATCCTCCAACCGGGTTGAGGGTGTGGCTTAAGTAGCCTACCCCTCAACCCTAACATAAGTACAACCAGGAACAAGCAAGAATAATGAAATAAAACCCTTAAGCACAGAACCCTAGCCTCAACCCCATCCTTCCCATCCCTTAATCCACATCCCATATCCCATATCCATCTGTATTACCCACCTGCCATTACGTCCACCCAGTTTGTCCTTCTCATGAAGTGGCCTTGCATTGCACCAAACTTTGAGCCCCCTGAAAATGTCCGCATCCTCCTGACGCGCCATTCCAGATATCCAAGATATATCCACGCAATCCAATCCATGTCTTGCAATGTGCAATTTTTCCAATCCAATCCAATCCATCCCACGTCTCCAGATTCTGAGCCTGATTTGACTGCTGCTGAGCCCGCAGCACAACTTTCTGCAGCAAAGCCACACCCATTGCTGAGCCTGGCGCTACTGCTGAGCGCGCAGCGCGCAGCTGATTCCAACTCGCCTCTATAAAAGACCAACTCAGTGGCTGAGTAGCAGCACTGCCACCCTGTCAGCATACACTGACAAGCCGTATATGCAGCCCCAGGCATCTGACAAGTACGCAGCCGCGGGACTACAGGCTGACAGAGTGACACGCGGCTTGAGAAGCCCAGGTACCATGTAAAGGTGCTACAACCTAGAGGGGGACATTCTACATATGTAATAAATGTCCCCATGGATAGTAGATAATCTAAAAATACGTAAAAGTATATTAAAATAATTAAATAACCTTTTTAACTATTTTTTATAAAATATAATTGAAAATACCAAATATTTTGAAAAGAAGATAACTAAAATTTATAAAATATCTTAAAATACTTTAAATATACAATTGTGAGAACTTCAAGACATCAGTATTTTCGTGACATACTAAGGGATCCGATGATGCAAAAATATTACATGAACTCTCATAGCTTATATTTTTAATTAATTATTTTAAGTAAATCAACAGAATTTTGAAAATAAGGAGTAAAATCAATATCATGATTTTACTCCAATCAGCTAATACATAATGAGAAACCACTTGACATAAGATTAACTGTAGGAATGTCTACTAAAAGAATTATTAACATCCTTGGAATATTCACTAAAGATAATTAATTAAATGATAAATAATGTGGATAGATTAGTGTTATTCACACGTCTAAATATCAATTAAACGGTAGAATAATTTCCATAGTCTGTGGAATTAGATGTTACCCGTACCAAAGAACCAAGAGCACATGAAAGGCTACCACTGGTTACCCTGCTAGCCTTAGAATCCTTCCCTTTGAGCCCCTGTATCCCTCAGAAGGACAATATTGGGACTCAAAAAGCTATAAATAAGGAGCTCTTTTGAGGATATTGATACCCAGAGACCCAGTTATATTTACATCCAGACGCCGTGCCAAGGCAATCAAATAATTATAAGAGATAAGTAAGTTATTTATGGCTTTATTCTGATTAATAATATCCATCCCCAATCCTTTTTATCAATTAAAACTGCTGAAAAACCTTTTTAACCCCAGTAATAGGTTTAACCCATCAGTGCACGTCCCAAACAGGTACCTAAAGGATTAAATAATATACCAGTTAGTCTTATTATCCTTTTTCTGTTGTTGCAGCTTGGTTACAAGGCCCTCCCACTCCACCATATATTTTATATATATATTATCTTTGGGCAATATATCCTTTAAGAATATAAATTAAAGGTTCCAAAGTAACCAGGTATACGTGTTTTCAAAGTGAATTCCCTGAAGAGAGGTGTTAAGATCCCCAATATTATTGTGGCCCCTCTATTTATTTATTTAATAATCAATTTATAAATATTGATTTATAATATTAAACCATAAACAAACCAATCAACCTTGCAATAGCTTTATCCAAATATTTTACGTATTTTTGCTGAATTAATTGAATAATATATTTATTATTTATTCTATCACCTCTGTTAGCTAAAGGATAGAAAGTTTCTTGGAATCCAGGAGGCTGAAAGGAAGGAAGGAAAAATGATTAAGGTCTGGAATTTTTTTCTGCTGACAATTTGGCAGCTCAGCCAACCATTTTTGGTGGTGTGTTCCAAGGGGAGCTCCTTTGGTGCCTTTGTGAACTTTGCCGGGATTGGTTCCACTAGCAACTTACAAGTTCTCATATGGCTTGTCTTCCCTGTGGCAACTGCCACATTTTTCATTTCCATGTACAATCTACTAAAGAAAGTGTTGGCTGAATTTGAGAAATAGAAAAGTTTCTTGATGGTAAAACAGCCATGCTCTGCGTCCAACTTGTTGTCACTGTGGGAATTGACTTCAGTGATAATTTTGTGGTACCATTCAGGGAAATTTTACATCACTCCAAAATTTCAATTATGCTTCACATACCTGAAAAAAATAAAAAAATAAAAACAGTTTTTTCATACTATAAAATAATTCAGGCACTAAACAACTAATCACTTACCCAAGATTGATTCCTTTGGATGCTTCTCAGCTTCATAACACTGTGATTTTTAACAGATGTCTTGAATTCAGCAGTAAATTTCTGGGCCAAGACATGATGGAAAAAGTGGTTATAGGCACCTATAATTATCAAAGTATTTTCCTTGTATTTTTGATTGAAGTTCATGAAATTTTATGCCCCTGCAACTGCCATCTGACTTAAAATTTTGATTGCTGCAATTTGACAGGCTGCATTAAACAAGCTCTCAGGGCCTTCTTCCAAGTTTGTTCCCCAGCATTGAAAGCCAAATTTTTCCAGGTATCTGTGAATGTAGCAGATGTGTTTTTCATCAATGTGAATAAAGTTCCTACCAACTTTCAATCTAACAGCACAACCATCTTTTAAATTTTGTATGTCTTTTTGAGAGATTAATTGAGCTGATCTGGAATCCTGACCAAAATTTTCAAACTCTTCAATCAATTGGAAGTCGGCACAGAAGCTCCTGATGAGCTCTGGGTTTGCAGCAGGAGGTACTGATGCAATCTGAATTAGGCCCCAGAGGATTCTGATGTGAAAAAATAAAAATTCCTATGCATTGAAAGTGGGTAAGTTAGTTTCCATGCTTGGATTTAATTCATTTAGGAATTCCAAAACACACCTTGTTGGCCTTAAAGTCATCTGGGAAATCCTTGGTGATCATCTGATTGGGTTTTTTCTTGGTAGAAGATCCAGGTGCACATTGAATACTAGTACAAGGGTCCTTGCCTTTCTTGACTGGGGTGGTAATATTTCCTGGAATAATAGGGGCAGGCTTGGATTGAGCACAACAGAAAACGTTTTTTTTTGGTTCAATTTGTAAACTGATGGGGCCCACTTATTGACAGGTGGAGTCAATGTTGTTTTTTTCTTGGCATCCTGGGTCTTCTTTGGCTCTGCAGCTTTCTTGGGGAAATTTCTCACACTAGTAAAGGCTGTTGGGTTGGAATTCAGCCCTTTTTATTGAAAATCCTTGATGGTTGAGGAAGCATCATGTAACTCAAGCTAGTCAATTCTGTCTTGCATCTTGCTTAAGTTGCTATTTAGACTGGACTTGATTCTGGCTTCAAGGGTGGTGGCTTGATTGGCTAGAGCAGCAGAAAACATGGCCTCAAGGATTTGGGGGTTAAATGTTGGAACAGAGGGGATCACATGGTTTGGCGGGGCATTTGAGTCACTTGGAGCTGGGGGGGTGGGACCTTGTTGTTAGCCATGTTCTTCATCAGGTTGGCAGAATACAAGTAGTGGAACTGGAGGATCTCTGGAGAGGGGGTGGTGGGTGAGAAGTCTTGTTTTTTCTTGTTTTTTATTGTTTTTTCTTGTTTTTTCTTGTTTTTTCTTGTTTTTTCTTGTTTTTTCTTGTTTTTTCTTGTTTTTTCTTGTTTTTTCTTGTTTTTTCTGGTTTTTTCTTGTTTTTTCTTGTTTTTTCTTGCTTTTTCTTGCTTTTTCTTGCTTTTTCTTGCTTTTTCTTGTTTTTACTTGTTTTTCTTGTTTTTTCTTGTTTCTTGTTTTTCTTTTTCTTTTTTTTCAAAAAAACGTAATTTTATTTTTTGCTTTGTTTAGTTATTGTTTTAAAGGGTCTCTAGAGAGGGGGTGGTGGGTCAGAAGGGGAAATTTCATTCTTTTGAGGAATAGCAAAGTTCCTTGCTGGTGGACCAAGGGCAAAAGGAATGCTCATGACAGCTGTCTCACAAGCTTTTAAGCTGGTTGATTCTGTCTTGCATCTTGCTTAAGTTGCTATTAACACTGGACTTGATGCTGGCTTCAAGTGTGGTGGCTTGATTGGCTAGAGCAGCAGAAAACATGGCCTCAAGGACTTGGGGTCTAAATGTTGGAACAGAGGGGATCACATTGTTTGGGAGGGCATTTGAGTCACTTGGAGCTGGGGGGGGCCTTGTTGTTAGCCATGTTCTTGGTCAGGTTGGCAGAATACAAGTAGTGGAACTGGAGGGTCTCCAGAGAGGGGGTGGTGGGTGAGAAGGGAATATTTTCTGCTGTTGAGGAATAGAAAAGTGGTTTTCAGGGGGACCAAGGGAAAAAGAAATGCTCATGACAGCTGTCTCACAAGCTCTTGGTTGATGGATCAGGGGTGGATTCTAATGTTGTGCAAGTGTTGTTGTGGGGGCATTTTATAGCCACAAGTTGGGAGCTGCTTCACCAACTGCACACTCAGGATTGGGTGCAAGCTGGATTGGTAGCAGCAGCTGTGTGCTCAGAAGTAGTGGTGCAGTTGGCTCAGCACCAAGTATAGTGGGTTGCATGGGGTTATTGGTACAGGGGTCGGGGAACCCGCAAGCATAAATGGGGACCAATTCATAGATTCAGGAGATTTGAAGATAGCACATTGGGTGGATACATAGAGGCATGAGGGGCTCCAAGTAGGGTTTTGCAAGAGGGCTGTGTCATGAGAAGGAAAAAATGGATGGACGTAATGGCAGGCAAGCATTGTAGGATGGAAGGATATGGGATAGGGTTGGGATAAGTTTTCTGTGTTGCAGTTTTCTTGTGGTTGTTGGGCCATATTTGCACTAATTTTATCTAGGTTAGGGTTGAGAGGGAGGACTTAAATCCTCACTCTCAACTCTGGGTTGTAGGGAACTCTTAGGGGTATTCACCCCTTGTTTCCACTTTGTATGCAACTTGTCATGCACAAAACAAAAATGGCCTGGGTGAAAATTACGCAACATTGTCACCGGTTTGCTTGAAGTGTTAGCTTAGTGGTTAAAGCATCACTCATTAATGATGAGGTTATGGGTTTGAATCTCATGGTGCATGACTACATTTTGGATTCTAATCACTTGAATAGATGGTTCATTAGAAATACAGGGGAATGGAAGACTTACTGATGGGGTGATGGTGTTGGCAATGCTTGTTTCACATGAACACCCCATGTACTATAGGGCAATCTTAGATGATTCTGCATGCAAAGGAAGCAACTGAGTGGGAGGGACAATGCAAGGTAGCAAGGCTAACTGCAAAGTGAAAAATTATGATTTGGTGAATCAACAAACAGCAAGGAGAGGGAGGTGTTCCAATGGTAGGAAACTAGAGCCAAGCCCAATGTGATTACTGGATTTAGCAAATCCAATAATGTATGAAATTAACTAACTGAGGGGGAAATCTTCAGGCAAGCAATGCAGCCTTTATAATTTAATCCAAAGGTTACTAGATACAACCTTATGGATGGCCAGCTACAGTTAAGAGGTGATGAGGCAATGAATGAAATTAACAGAATGGGAAATGAAATAACAGTTCAGTCATTTCTGAGGTTGTAGCCTAGGTGCAAGACAATAGAATCTGAGTGTACAAGGGTGTAATGGATGAGACAGGAAGGAATGACATGTGAAGACAATTCAAATGCAAAGGTGTAGTTCATGCATGGTAAGGTACTAGTTTATTTTCAAACTATACAGTTTATGTGGCTATCTAGGCATGGTTGCAAACTAGTTTGAGTGCATGACCAAGAATGGAAGTCCAAGGGCTTATGATACCCAGGTTAGAGGAGATAAGCTCAAATGGATGGTTGACTTGTATGGTATAGAGTTAACTGCAAGATTTTCAAGTATATACTGATTCAGTTGCCAAGATTGGAAAGTTTTTAGGCAAGCCAGAGGTGGTAAGCCAAAGAAACCATTGATTTTGTGCTTTATTTTTGTCATGCTTATGGACTGAGGTAGATGGTACTGAGGAAAATTATATGTCAAAGTGGAGAAGACAATAACCCTTAAGCTTGAAGAGTGACATTTGCCTGGGTATAAAGCTGTGAGCTCCTGCAAGCTTTCAGATAATGATTTTCCCATTGATTCAAAAAGTCTTTTTACCTACTGTATACCCTTTAGTTTATTGCTATAATTCATTGCTTCCTAGAAGAAAATTTGAATTAACTATGTTGTCATCCTCATCCCCCTGTTTCAAAAACTGCATTCCTTGGAATAAAAGATGTTTCCCTAGTACATCCGTATGGGGTCTCCAAGGCAAGTGCAAGCAATTCCGTCTTTGAAAGGTGGCCTGTATGTTTCCTTTAAATAGCAAACCAGTGACCAATAACCCAGTGGCTTACACCAGTGAAGTAAAAAGTAAATTGTCTTCTCCCCAAGTGAATTATCACATCCTTCCAGTGCTGGAGATCAAATTCTTGGGAGTGAAGAACCCAGGTAAGTAAGGCTAGAGACTAACTGAATGGGGAAAACAAAAACAATGTAATGTAACCATTGCTTTTTGTAGTATTGCCAAGTTTCCAAAGATATACCACCAATACTCCATCACCACCACCACCAAATTTTGGGCTGTTGGCCAAGTTCCAAGCAAACCAAATGAATTCCATGGGGAAAAGTGAGGAGCAAGGTGAGGAGAAAATTGTAGAATTGACTGAGGAGGCAAGGGAGGAATGGGTCAAAGTAGAAGGAGGAACTGGAACGTAAAAGGAGTAAATAAATGAAGAAAATGGAGGAAAGGAATGAAACAGAACAAGAAGAAAGGGTTGGAGTGGAAGGAGGTGGTGTAAAGTTCAGACTAAAAAGAAAAGGTTAAATTTTGCCATGAGAAAATCAGATGGGGAGGCAGATGAGCCAAACCTAAAAAGAAAATGCTTGAGGCCACACAGGTTGATAGAACAGCAGCACGGAAAACACAATCACAAGTCTGACAAGTATGGGAAGAACATGAAAGTATCAGTATGAGATTTGAGAAGAGCCATTGAGGAAGTAGAAAGACAAGATTTACCTAGCCCAGAATCCAGGATGCAAGTGGTACGGTTACGGTATTGGAACTGCACAAGGAGAGAGGTATCCTGGTTCTGGGCCGGTGCAAGTAGATAAGTGGAGCGCGCAGGTAGAAAAGTGGCCCGCGCTCATGGGCGCAGGGGCGCTCAGAGGAGTGCTGTAGTACAGAGAAAGAAAACACAAAAAAAAAATACAACAGAGCACACAGTACACACAAGCGGTAGCCTGGTAACCTGGAATAGTAAGAAGGATGAAGGCACATTAGCAACATCTCCTTATCAACACCCTCCCTGCCTTCAGCCTTCTGGCATGGGACAACCTACATTGATATGCTTGAGCTTTTGTTGCAGAGAGATTTGTGAGACCGGTTTGGTGAGGAAATCCGCAGGGTTGTCTTTTGAATCTATACGTTTGATGGCTATTGTGCCCCTTTCAACCTCTTCTCTTAGGAAATGGAACCAAAGTTCCATGTGCTTTGTCTGAAAACCCGCATGATTTGCCAAGTTGGTGGCTAGTTTGACGCAGCCATCTTTGTCTTCATGGAGGATGATGGGAGCCATGATTGCTGATCTGAGCACCTCTTCAGACAGATATTTCAACTAGAGGATTTCCTTTACAGCCTCAGCCACCGCTTTGTACTCGGCTTCCGTGGTGGACAGCGTAACACTGGGTTGTTTTTGAGATTTCCAGCCAATTACGTTCCCATTCCATAGGATGACAAAACCGCTGATTGATCTTCTGGTGGTTGGGCACGTGGCCCAGTCGGAATCTACATATGAACTGAGTCCGGTCTGATATGATTTTCTAGAGAAAGTTAGTCCCGCTGTGGTGCCCCATCCTGGACACCCTGGCTGCCTTAAGACCTCAATCCATAAACTGTTGCGCAAACGTACCGCCCGGCCGAACAACTTATCCTCAGGCTCATCCAAACCATTATTTACCCGCGCGCGCGCCGCGCCGCGCGCGCTGCGCTTCCATTATCCGCGTCGCGCGCCGCGTCGCGCCGCGCCGCGCCGCGCTCCTTTCATCCGCGCGCGTCGCGCGTTCTTTATCCGTGTTGCTTGTCATCTCCGCCGTTGTTATAGCATGTCCTCATCTTTGTTGTTGCGCGTCTTCGTCTTTGTCGTTGCGTCTCCCAATCTCCTCATTGCTACCGTTGCGCAACGCTCATCCATGATCTACTGAATCCATCCCGACCGCACCCGCAAGCATTTGGCAGATCCTTGACCAACGCAAGTGACCACATGGTTGCCTTCCCGTTTCCGCTCTATTTGTAGAATCCGTTGTATATAGTCTAACAGGGTCTCCTGCCCATATAAGGAGGGGCTCTCCCCTGCCTTTTGGCCCAGGATCCTATCATCCGGCATCCTAGCATCTCAGCATCCCATCATCATGAGCAATTTATCCGTGGGCATCCTTCCCCACTTATCTGAGCAAATTATCCGGGTATATCTATGATTGCCCCTTGATCCTTTGAGCCTCCATACTCAAACTCAGTCCTTTGTGACCTTGATCCTTATCACCAACCAATAGCCTTGCTGGTTGAAGAAGAATTCCTGTCTGCCTGAATTCTTGAGTGTGTTATACCACTCTGATCCCTTTTTCCGACCATACTGGTCTTGATCTCTCCTTGATCATCTTTCTGGAGCCAATTACGTTTGATTGAAGAGGTTTTATTAAGCTTAAAACCTGGAGTGTTATACCTCCCTTCTTCTTTGAGGTTGAATTTTGCCACGCTATTCTTGAGTTCCTTGAGAAGTGTTGGGATATTCTTGCTCAAATTTGTTATTGATTTGCTTCTAGAGCTTCACAAACAAATTGCTTTTGTTTTGTTCAGCCTCCCACAGTTATCTGGTACCCTTCAAGCGCTTGATTGCGGAGAGTTGGGCAGGTTCATTGAGAACCTGGAGGTTGGTTGGGATTGAGTTGATCTTTCCTAATCAGCTGCTGACGACCAGAGTTATTAGCTTGTGGGCGTTGTTACTTACAACTGCCTTGTTCTATTGAACTCTGAACAAACCTTGACTTATTTGTTCAAGTCTTTCCCTGCACCATCTTGTCTCAGATAGTGTTGTTTCCATCGCTACCAACAACTCTTATCCTCTTCTCTTAGTTTGATTTCTCATCCATAAGGTTCTGGACATTGATTCCGGTTACATTAAAATATTATTGTAACTCCTAGGAGGGCAGCCTAAACAGCACCTTTCCCCTCCACAGAACTGCCACGGCTTAGCACCGTTTGGAGTCTTACACCGCCTTAGGTGTTGACTGTAAATAACTGAGAGTAAGGGTTGCAGCGTGCCAGTGGGTCATCCCGGGCGCATTCAGGAATTGAGCGAGGTAGTTGACGGCAAATTTAATTTCAGGTTGGGTGTTGCAGCTTATGTAGGTTAGCTCACCCACCAGCTTTCTGTAATTCAGTTTGCTTTTAACAAACAGCTGATGTTCCTCCTCAGATGCCGGCAGTAATTTTCCAAAAGGTTTGAAAGGAGTCAAGCATTTCTTGTATGTAGGGAGCCGGTATTGATCCACTAGGGAGGCGATGTAGGTCTCTTGGCTTAGGTGCAAACAATTTGCTTGTTGCCTCACGTTCATACCCAGAAGAAGAGATGCCAGGCCCAGATCCTTGATTTTGAAATGGTTCCGGATTGCATTGATAAAGAGCTGTGGTTCCGGGCTGAAGATGACAATATCGTCCACATGCACGTAAAGGTAGGTACTATCCTTCCAGAACATGCATTGATCGGCCTTGCTCCGGATGAACCCTTTTTGAGAAAGCCAGGCGCTCAGTGTGTTGTACCACATTTGAGGAGCCTGCTTTAGGCTGTACAGGGCCTTTTTGAGCTTGAGCAAATTCCCAGGTGTTACAGGTATGTTTGCCGGTTTTGAGATGTGAATGACCTCCCTCAAGGGAGCATTCAGGAAAGCTGACTTGACCTCAAGCCGGTGGAACTTGTAGCCTTGTGGCACAGCATGTGAAATGAGGAGCCAAAGAGAGGATTTGTCGCCCATGGGTGCAAACACATTGGTATAGTCAATGCCAAACTTTTGGTGGAAACCCTGCACGCAGAGACACACCTTGAATTTGATGATCCGGTTTTCCTTGTCTTTCTTGGTGCAGAAAACCCAAATACACTTTAGCTGGCTTGTGCAGTCGGACTTTTTGCACTCTTCCCAAACATCGTAGGACAAGAGATTTTGGAGCTCTCTCTCCATGGTGGCAATCCATTTGAGTCTGTGGGGACTGCAAAGAGCCTCATCCAAAGATTTGGGATCTTGGAGTTTGGTGTCCATGAGATTCAGTTGAGGGTTGTTGACCATTGTCTCCCGTCAAGAATGCAAGAGTATGTTCCGCTCGGAGATTATACTGTGATCAGGAACAGAGGTTGCCTCAGTAACAGAAGTCACTTGACCAGTTTCTGGAATTGATTTGGCTGGAATGTTGGGAAGTCTTTCCCCAGAGGTGGGTTGTAGTGGATTGGAAGTAGAAGAGGCGGAAGAAAGGCAGCCTTTCGTGGCTTTGTCATGGTTGCGCTCAAAATTATCCTTGAGAAAGGTGACGTTGGCGCTTGAATGCACCCGTTTGGTTTGATGATCAAGTATCTTATAGGATGAAAAATTGTTTACGTACCCAAGGAGTGTACCTTTCTCTCCGTTAGGCAAAAGTTTGAAACACCTTCTGACCTTGGGAATGAGTGAGTAAGTGGTGCAGCCAAATGGCCTGAGGAAATGGTGATTGAATGGTTGTTGAAACCAGGTTTTGTAGGGAATCATGCAGTTCTTGGACATGATGGGTAGTGCGTTGAGTAGATTGGTTGCTGTCTTGACAGCTTCTGCCCAGTAGGAGGGAGGAAGGCCGCTTTGTACAAGCAGGCATCAAGCTTTTTCTAGAATGGAGCAATTTTCTCTCTCAGCTAGGCCATTCTGTTCAGGTGTGTACGCGGGAGCCAGGTGATGATCAATACCATGAAGCTTAAAATACCCACCAAGTTCCTTGTTCACAAATTCCCCTCCGTTGTCCAACACGACGGTCGCAACCTTGGAGTTGAGAATTCTTTCCGAGTGATTTATGAAATATTTGATGGCAGCGGGGGCTTGATCCTTGGCTCAAAGAAAGGAGACTGATTTGAAGCCTGAGAATTGGTCCACAATGGTGAGGAAATACTTACAGCCTACATTGGACTGAACAGGGAAAGGCCTGACAAGATCCAGATGAATCGCTTCCAGGCATCAAGTGGCTGGTTTGAAGTGGCCAAGAAACGGAGTAGAGGTCATCTTGCAGCTTTTGCAGATGTTGCAGTTGGAGCTAGGGGAACTGTCCGGGATGATGGCCTTGAGAGCGGCATCGTGAGGGTGCCCCAGCCAAAGGTGCCATGGAGTGCCTTGAGGGTGCTTAAGGAGCGCTGAGCCTTTGGAGGAGTCTCTGAATTTTGCAATTTTGAACCTAGTGCCGCAGAGTTTGACCAGATGGTTCCTGGCAGTGCCCAAGAGAGAAAAGTGATCCAGGACTATTTCGTATCCTGAGAACCCGACTCGTTTGATAATGGCTGATTTAGTTGTAAGTTGTGGAAGTGAGATGAGGCAGCGGTTCAGAGTGGGGACCAGGAGTACGTTATCTAGTTGAATCTGTTCGCCTAGGTGGTTGCAGAGGGTGACCTTGCCTATTTCAGTGGCCAGCAATGCGGTTCCTTTGGCTCCAGTGCCCACGTGTATATTTATAGGAGTGGACTCCCTCAGATAAAGAGGTGAGTTGACGATGTGATGTGAAGCTCCTGAATCCAGAACAGGAAGAAGTGATGCTTGGGTGTTTGAGTCTTTGAAATAGAGCTGAGCATTGAGGTAGGCTTGGGGAGATTCCGTTTTGGTCAAGTTGGCGTTTTCATCAGATGGCAACGCGGCCAAGTGGAGATGGGAGACAGCCTTGGAGGTGTGGCCATTGGGGCGCAGTTCTAGGTGAAGAAACCAGCATCTATCTTCTGAGTGGCTCAACAGTGGGTTGTGCTTCCCATTAGAGCACGGGTGTCTGTTTTTTGGTTTCTTCTAGTGAGCGGTTTTGTGCAGGGAAGTTGATGAGACTTCTTCTCCAGGTTCAGGAGTCTCTACCTTTTGAGATGTTTCCAGGTGCATGACTTCTCTGAGTTTGTTGAGCACAGCTGTTGGGTTGGTAAGTATTTTGTTGTTTAGAAGGAGAGTGTCAACAATGTGGTGGAAGGCAATGGGGAGTTTGGCCAGGATTGTATAGCTGAGAATATCTTGTGGCACATCCAATTTGACCACAGATAGTTCATTCATCCATTTGCGACAGTTGTTAATGTATTGTGAGAGATCCCCTTTTTACTGGTAGCGTATGAAATTCAGCCAGAGACAACCGCAATTGTTGGACAATTGAGAGGCATATCTTTTGTGAATGGCTTCCAGAATGGCGCGTGGGTTGGCTTCATTTGAGCTATTCACAACCGCGTCAAAAGCAATGTCGCCAAGGTGCTGGATGATAATGTCGCACACCTCATAAATCTTCCTTTTTTGCGTAGGAGTGGTTGCATCATTGGGATTATAACCCTCAATGAGTTTGAGAAGCCCTTTCCTTCTAAGGTAGCTCTTCAGACGAATGAACCAGTTTGGAAAGTTGGATTCTGTGAGAAGTGGAATGTTTATTTTTGGATTATCTTTGTGATTGTTCATGGCAAGGAGCCTTTTCTTGTTAGGTCAAGAGAGTGCAATTGGGACTGTAAATCTGTAAAGTTCAGACTAAAAAGAAAAGGTTAGATTTTGCCACAAGACAATCAGATGGGGAGGCAGATGAGCCACACCTAAAAAGAAAAGGCTCAAGGCCACACAGGTTGATAGAACAGCAGCATGGACAACACAATAACAAGTCTGATGAGGATGGGAATAACATGAAAGTATCAGTATGAGATTTGAGAAGAGCCATTGAGGAAGTTGAAAGACAAGATTTACCTAGCCCAGAATCCAGGATGCAAGTGGTAAGGTTACGGTATTGGAACCGCACAAGGAGAGAGGCATCCTGGTTCTGGGCCGGTGCAAGTAGATAAGTGGAGCGCGCAGGTAGACAAGTGGCCCGCGCTCATGGGCGCAGGGGCGCTCAGAGGAGTGCCATAGTACAGAGAAAGAAAACACAAAAAAAAAATACAACAGAGCACACAGTACACACAAGCGGTAGCATGGTAACCTGGCATAGTAAGAAGGATGAAGGCACATTAGCAACATCTCCTTATCAACAGGTGGGACGGAAGAAAATGTGATGGAAGGGAATGGAACTGAAGGCCAAGGCAAGGTGAACCAAGTGCAAGTTGTGGTACCAATCAAAACTGATGCAAGGAAGTTGACTGGCAATGTTGGAGAGGGTTTGTTGCAAGGTCAGAGGAAGAGAGCTTATGAGGAACTCATGGAGGAAGGTGTATGGGATGCCTGGCCAAAGAGGGCTTGAACTGCAAAGTGCAAAGAGATTTTCAAGAATCAATTGGTAGCACAAGTTCTTGTTTTGTGGTAAATGTTGAATCTAATAAAAAATGAAGATTTTGAGAAGTTTAGGTTGATGGTAGCTGATTTGACCAAAAATTGGGAAGAGGAGGAACAAGAGAAAAATGAAAATTAGTAATTTTATATATTTTTGTTTTATTATTATTTTATTACTATTACTTCTTATTTTTATTTTTATTTTTAAAGAGATAGAATTTTTGCTTTAAATAAATGTAGAAAATCAAAGGTTGCAAGAAAGAAACAATTTTTTTTTTGAAAGAAAAAAAGAAACTGGAAAGGGGAAAGGATAAGATGCAATTGGGAATGTGATGGAATTGATGAGATGGAATGGGATGGAAGTTTGAAATGGGATTGGAAGGGATGAAATCAAGATTTGCAAGGCTTTCAAGGGTACTTTGCATGTAATTCTTGGACCACATTGGGAGAGTTGCAAAGGTGATGGGCTGGTTCCCACAAGGTGTGATCTTTTTTGGACTGTAAGCCAGTCCATTCAACAAGGAATTTAATTTTTCCTTTGCACTGGAATCCAGAATACAGCTAACTTCCCACTCCAGATGATCTTGGAAATTTACTGGTTCCAGAGGGGGATGAGTCTTTCCCAGTTATAGGACTCAATCTGACTCTAGGAGAGACACATGAAATAGCGGGTAGATACCTTTCCACTTTGGGGGTAAGGTAAGTTTTAAAGCGCTAGGAGAGATGACTGATTCAAATTTGAAGGGGCCAAGCTTTCTTTCAGAGATTTTTTTGGGTTGGGAAAGTGCTATGAATGTTGCAAGCATCAAGCCATACCTGATCCCCTACTGCAAAGGTTGGAGCCATAGTCCACAGTTGGTCTGCTTTCTCCTTGTAGCGCTGTTTTTCTGCTTTGAGGTTTTTTCAAAGTTGTGATTGAAGGGATTGAATTTTATTGAGATAATTGGAAGCAGGTTGAGAAGGTGCTATGTGAATAGATGCAAAATTTGGGTTTCTACCATAAAGAGTCTGGAAGGGCAGCTGTTTGGTGGAGGAATGAGTGGATTTTTTGTAGGCAAACTTGGCTAGTGGAAGCCATTGCAACCATTTGACCTGTTGATAGGCAACATACATTCAAGGATACTGTCCAAGAATTTGGTTAACTCACTTGGTTTTCCAATCCATTTCCAGGTGGTAAGCTGTCAATAAGTTGCAAGTGATCTTCAAATGTTGGCATGGCAAGTTACAGAGGCTAGAGACAAAAAAGGATCCATTATCACTAAATATATTATCAGGGAGAATGTTTTTCAAAAATACATATTCTAGGAATCAATTAGCTAAGTCTTCCAAAGAGGCAATCACATTACTGCAAAGAAAAAAGCCATATTTGAGAAGTTATCTACTACTACTAAAATAGCATCCTAACCACTAGAAATAGGTAATTGAGAAATAAAATCAAATTACAACAAGTGCCAATGAATAGGAAGGATTGGAAGTGGCTTGAGCAGCCCATACTTCCAGTGTTTTGAGTAATTGTTATGATTGAAATCATAGCATGCACTAACGTTCTCTTTTACTTCCTTGGTCATACAAGGCCAATAGAAGTCTTGTGCAATCAATTAGTAGGTTTTATCCTGCCCATGATGACCATAAAGCAGAGAATCATGCTGAGACTTGAATATATCTAACTTAATGAAAGTGTTATTAGGTACTACTATATGGTCTTTAACAACTAAGTAATCATTTTCATCAAAACTATAGTCAATATCTAATAATTTTGCACTCTTGAAAAGTTTGTTACACTTAGGTTTGTTGAGTTGAGCTTTTTGAAGCTTGGAAGCTGTTTCTCAAAGTTGAGTGATTATCAAGCTGAGTTGGGCAGACTGGTTTGAGAAGAGTGTCCTAACCTTTTCAGGTTTTTTTTTGGCAAAGGTGCTCCCCCCCCTGGGTAAACGTTGTCCCAACGTGATAAAGCATCAGTGACTACCGCTTGTTTCTGGGGGCGTTAAGTGATTGTAAATTTGAAATCAGAGAGGTATTTGGCCCATTGTGCCTGTCTGTATGTAAGGACTTTTGAGCTCATGAAATACTTAAGAGAATTGTGATCAGTTAAGACCTCAAAGGGTTCCATAAGACTCAAAAGGTATGAATGAAATTTCTTCAAGCAATAAAAAATTGCAAGAAGTTCTTTGTCATGAATCTTTTGATTAAGCTCTGCAGAAAGCAATTTGTGAGACTTGAAGTCTATGTGATAAAAGAGAGAGGAAGAGGAAGAAAACTAAAAGATTATTCCTGCAATTGCATAGTTGCTTGTGTCTGTTTCCACAATAGTGAAAGCTAGCTTGTTAAAGTTAGCAAGTATCAGAGAAGTGGTGAAGGCTTTCTTTAGATCTTCAAACTCCAAAGCAGATATTTTTTTAAAAACAAAATGAGTGTCTTTTTGAAGAAGGTTAGTGAGATTCACAGGTTTCTTTGCCTAATGCTCAATAAACCTCCTGTAAAAATTACTGAAACCAAGGAAAACTTGAAGGGATTTGATAAAATAAGTTAGGGGCCAGTCCAATATTCCCTGACTCTTGGATGGATCCATCAATAGTCCTTTCTGCAAGACTATGACACCTGAAAACTGAAGAGAATGGGTATGAAACTTGCACTTAGAGGCTTTTGCAAACAGGTTATTCTTTCAAAGTCACTGCAGCACCTCTTAGAACTGTGCAATGTGATCCTGAAGAGTTTTTGAGTAGACAAGTTACAACATGATTTATTTCTCTACAAGTTCAGAAAAAATGTCATTGATGGAATGTTGAAAAGTGGAAGGGGCATTGCAGAGGCCAAAGGGCATGACGGTATACTCATAAATGCCAAAACATGTTCTCATTGCAGTAAAATACTCATGATCTTTTGAAATGCAAATCAGGTTATAGGCACTCAAAGGTCTAAATTCAAGAAATCATCAGCTCCATGGAAGAGAGTGAGGAGGTGCAACATAGGTGGTACTGGGTAGGCATTCTTCCAGGTTACCTGATTCAGTTTCCTGTATTTGACACAAATGCAAAGGCCACTATTTTTCTTTGGAACAAATAGGACAGGAAAGCCAGTATTTGAATTTCTTGGTTGAAGAAATCCTTTTGATACATTTTCTGAAATGTATTCTTGAATTGTGGTTTACTCTTGCTTCAAGAGAGAGTAGACTGGTCCAGGTGCTGGATGTGTTCCAGTAAGTTTGATCCTGTGATCATAAGAATGGGAAGGAGGAAGTTTATCTGATTTTACAGCTGATAAGACATCAATGAAGTCATGGTAAACCAAATGTAAAGACTCTTTAATGATTTCTAAATCTTCAATATTGTCATCTTCAAGCACTGCATTTGAAGTGCTTGCACAATGTGAGAGGATTAGGGAGCTCAAAATACATCATTTGGTAGGCACCTGTTTCTCTTTGAAGAAACAAGTAAAAGTGAAGTTGGATAAATAAGCAATGACTCCTAAATCTGAAGAGGGAACTTGGGAATGCAATTCAGGATATTGCAAATCTCCTGGTGGAAAATTGACATCCAACTCAATGACAGTGTCAGGTAGGCTGTTTAATTCCTGTTTGAAAGGAAGTTTAGTGCCCTGGAGTTGCAAGGTTTGAAGTTTAATTACCCCTTCTTGCCAATTCACATCTGGATTCCAGTAAACTAGGAAGTCATGGCCTAGAATGGTGTCATCAATTACAGGTATATCCAAGACAAATAAATCCATTTGAAGCTGGGGAAATTGGAAAATGCAGAGGTCCATTTTTCCTTTTGGGAAACCCAATGAGAGGGCTTGGTTGCACTACTTACTAAATAGATGGGAAACTTATCTATCTTGGAATGCATAAGATTTTTGGAAGTGGCAAAAGATGAACTTATAAAAGAAAAATTAGCACCAGAATTGAGTAAGAACCAATAAGGATTACTGTTTGAATGGAATAGGAAAATTCTTGATCTTGGAGCACCAACTGACTCACAAGAGCAAAGATTGACTTGCTGTAGTTTAGGTAATGTGTAGTTTTCCTTGCAAGTGTTAGAAAAAATAAAAGTGAATTTTTTGTCTGCTTAGCTGCTTTTCACAACTATTGAAATAATTTTTCCATCCACCATACATACATAAGCCTTCCTTTTCCCTCCATAGCCATTCCTCATTCTGGTTTCCTTATCCAGGAATTTAGGAGTTTTGGCAATGGTTTTCCCTTTTGAGTTGGATTTTGAGGTTGGATTTGGTTTGGAGTGTTTTGTATTCTTCAAATGTTGCTTTGAGAATTTTTCCAACTTTTGATAAAATGTTGAAAAGCCATGGTTGTTTTTTCAAGTGTGGTTCTTGTTGTGATAGCCATTATCAATCTCAATCACCCAATCAATTAGCTCATCAAGGGAGGTTGTCTTATGTCCCCCAACTGCAATTTGTTTGATTAGGCATGCTGGTAAACCCTTTCAAAATTTAAATAAAAGTGCTAACTTGTTCCATTGAATGCAAGACTTCAAGGTTTATAAATGGGAGATATAAAAGGAAACTCTACTATGCTCTTTTATGACTAGATTATTAAGTTTTTATTTGGATTTTTGGAATTTGTTGGGGTTGCCAAACAGGTTGAACAGTTGTTGCTCAAACTTGTCCCAATTGTTGAGAATAAAAGTGGAACTGGTATTTGATAATAGTTCAAGGTGCAGTTTAAAGCACTGCAAGGCTCTGCCCCCTAAGAATGAGGAAACATACATGAATTTATTTCTATCAGAAGGAAAATTTTTGGGATTGTTTGAGAAGATGATTTTGCAAGACTGTAGGTAGGATCTAAGCTTATGGGAGTGCTCTCCTGTAAATTGATCAGGTTGCTTCATGCCTGGAGTACAGAAACTAGGACCACTCAGGATAGACTGTGAGGCATTTTGATTGAGAGCCTGGATCAAGGTTGAGAGCAAGGCCAAAGCTTTGGTCTTGGGAGCACAATTTCAAGCCTTTGATCTAGCACAAGTCAAAGTTTCATTGGAGGAATGTTTGGAATCTTTGATTTCTTTGAGAGGATCCACCAGAGCTTCCTGCTGAGGAGCAAGGGGATTTTCAAGAGGTTCAACCAAAGGATTGAAAGAAGGAAAGGGTTCTAAAGTTTGTTGGGCCCATGAAGCACTGGATCTCCCTACCCAATAGATGTCATCATTGTAAGGGGTGAGGGAAGCATTCCTGGTTGAGCAAGTATGTGACATTGTGAAGAAAAAATCTATTATAGGTTAAAAAACTATGATAGAGGAGTTGAGTTAGTTAATTTACTGTCACACAACCACCCCATGTACTATAGGGAAATATTAGATGATTGTGAGAGCAAACAGAGAGGCTGAATGTGAATGGCAATTCCAAGGTAGTGAGGCTAACTGCAAAGCCCAAACTTTTGATTGGGTGACTCAACAAACAGAAAGGAGAGGGAGGTGTTCCAATGGAAGGAAACTAAAGCCAATCCAAATGTGATGACTGGTTTAGCAAATGCAAGAACATATGAAATTAACTAACTGAGGAGACCATCTTCAGGCAGGCAACACAGCCTTTATAAGGTAATCCAAAGGTGACTAGATAAAACCTGATGGATGGCAGCTATAGTTAAGAGGCAATGAGACAATGAATGAAATGAATGGAATGGGAAATGAAATAACAGTACAGTTGTTTCCAAGGTTGTAGCGTAGGTGTGAGACTATAGAATCTGAGTGTACAAGGGCCTTATGGATGAGACAGGAAGGAATGACATGTGAAGAAAATTAAAATGCAAAGGTGTAGTTTATGTGGGGTAAGGGACTAGTCTATTTGCAAACTATACAGTTGATGTGGCTATCTAATCATGGGTGCAAACTAGTGTGAGTGCGTGGTCAAGAATGGAAGTCTGAGGGCTGATGATACCCAGGGTAGAAGAGCAAAGCTTGAATGGATAACTGAAAGGTATAGAGTTCACTATGAGATTTGCAATTATATACTGAGTCAGTTGTTATGAAAGCCAGAGGTGGTAAGCAGAAGGCACCATTGATGTTGTACTTTATTTGTGTCAGGCTTATGGACTGAGGTAGATGGTACTGAGGAAAAGGATATTTCAAATTGGAGAAGACAATAACCCTTAAGCTTGAAGCGTGACCGCTTGAATCAAAATCCTTGGATGGATGGGTGGATCACAAACTGGGGAATACTGGTCTGAGTGGAGGCTGAAAAACCAAAAAATTGGTCAAATCAGAGGATCCAAATCAAGAAACAATTTGGGGGCTAGGGGTTTAAAAATCTGGGAGGAATGATTGAAGCAAAAATTGGTTTGAAACCAAGATTTGAAACTTGGGCAAGAATTGATTCAACCAATAATTCAAAAAAAATAAAATGAAATGAAATAAAATAAAATAAAAATATCTTACCCGGTCCAAGCCTTACTAAAGACAAAATCAATATTCCTTTTTTTGTTTCAAAATAAAAGAACCAAAAGCATTACATAAATACAACAAAAAAACAATTCCTGATCAGTGGGTCAACCTATGTCCCTCCACCTTGAAATATGTACCATCAATCAGAATTTCCAACTCCCATTACTTCCAACCTTGCCCAGCCTCTAGGTTATGGACCTGAGCAATTGTCAAGTAGCATCATGAGAATCCTGAATTATGTATCAAGATGTTTCATGATGCTTTGGGTGGGACCAAACCCACCCCCTCTATTCCTGGGTGACTAGGACATCAATTGATTGATGATGATCAAAGGGGAAGGAGAAGAAGGTTGGAGGGAGTGGGTTTGATTATCATATGGTCTGTAAAGTGAATTTGGGTTCCAGGTAAAGTTTTTCAATCTTTTTTTGTAAAGTGTGGATGGTGCTTTGTAAAGTTGACTTGGTGCCAGGCCAAGTTGTTTAGGCGCCTTGTCAAGTGCCCATTGGTGCCCAGCCCAAATTATTCTAGAGCTTTATAAACGCCCACTTCTTGGCACCAATCAAAGCTGGTCACAATGACCAAAAAAACTCATTTTTTCTTTTCTTTTCTTTTCTTTTTTTTATTGGAACCTCCAAAATATGGGGATAAAATGCTTTTTTTATATTTATTATCCTCCATTTTAAAGTTGTGTATGTAAATAATAAAAAATTGGAAGCAATCAATAAAGAATAATAATAATAATAATAATAATAATAATAATAATAATAATAATAATAATAATAATAATAATAATAATAATAATAATAATAATAATAATAATAATAATAATAATAATAATAATAATAATAATAATAATAATAATAATAATAATAATAATAATAATAATAAAAATGAAAAAAAGATAAAACAAAATAAAACAAAATAAATCAATCAAAGTCACAAAAAAAAAAATAATTAAAGGTTTGCCAAGAGAGGTCCTGTAATAGTCTGCATCTCAAGGCAATTTCAATAAAAAATTTTGACATGAGAAAAGAAATTTTTACCCTTTTCTTGGTTCACAGCCTCACAAATCCCTGTGTTGATTTTCTGAACAAGTTCTGCTTGACCTTTGGTTTCCTTTCCTGGGATTTATGCCTTGATAGAGTGGAAGGAATACTCAATGTGATTCAGAAAAGTCGAATAGGGACAAATCAATTTTGATTGAAGATTGATTTTGATCTGCCTGAAATTAGCTCAAAGATCTTTGAATCGGTCACCAAAATCAATTGGATAATTATCAATGATAATGATTGAGTCTTGAGGGAGGTGTGAGGCAAGATAGGAAAGTAAAATTCAGAAGGTGTCACTGCCTACTCCCTCTGCCTTGGTAACATCCAGGTTGAGAAGATTGTGGTAGACAAAGCCCACCACTGAGAGGGCACCTATCAATCTAAACTGCTTGACTTTTGGAACTAGGCTCAAGACAGCAGATAAAATAAAATGAAAGGAATTAGATTGACAAAAAAAAATATATATATATATAAGAGAATAACAAGCCACCTGAGGGAGAATAGCCATTGGGCCTGCTTGAACATAAGTCAAAACCAGCCTCATCAACTTAAAAACAACCTTGCATTCAAGATCCATTCCACAATGACCAACATAATTGGCCCACTTCTCCAGGAGATCAGGTTGATTCCATGAGTCAGGAATATTGGTCAGCTGCTTCCAGGTGATATCAATGTCCTTGAGAAGGTTACTGATTTCTTGAGTTGTGACTTGAATCTCATGATTTTTCTTGAGGGATTCTGCCATTTCCTTGAGATTTTTGGTTGATTTCTGATTTAGAAATGTTAACAGTTCTGATACTGAATCATTGATAAATTTTGAGGGTCTTTGTTTGTTTGTTTTGATGTATGTCAGATCCTCCTTGATGGTTTGTTGAACCTGTTGAGGTGATACATCAAACGTTGAAACTGCCTCTTTTTTGGGTCATCCCTTCATCCATGAGATTTGTTTGAATAAGTTCACAGACTTCTGGCTTGATGATTTCATTTGATTTTCAATCTTGATGAGTGAGTCATTCATTTTGGATTGTTCTTTTTTTTTTTGGTTGTGTTTCTGATGTGACTTGAGGATTTGCTGATTCTGGAAGTTCCCATAATTCAATTCTTCTGGTTGGAAAGCAAGATCTTGGGCTTTGGCCCTGCTTGCTTCAAGTTCCAGGGTTACTGGATTGACGGTGGTTTCTTTGGCCATCTAGAAAAAAAAAAATCAGACCACTTTAAAAGAAGAATCATATGAAAAGAATCAATGTAAATCAAAAAAAAAAAAAAAAAAAGAATGTACTTTTGGTGAGGAGAGGAAGCTGGTTGGCCAAGTGTGACGAGCACTTGATTGGCATCCAAACAAGCTTGATTGGGCGCCAAGATTGGCCCCCTACAAGCCCAACCCAATCAAGCGCTCTGGGTGCCTATCCAAGTCTGGCTTGTTGTGCGCCAAGTGGACTTGGCCTGGTTCCCAAACGCGCTTGATAGACCATATACAATGCATGTAGAAAGTACATGAACGGTCATCAGTGGTCTGTGCATGGTGTCTGAGCTCTCTTTCTCCAGCCATGAGATTTGGTTAGGATTTTCAATCAGGAGAAGAGCAGTAGCCTGGCTCTGGTTTGGATTGGAAGGACTGTGAACGATGGGAATGGTGTATGCCATGCCATGAAAATCAAAATCAATATTTGATTAGATGCCCATAGGTGGGCAGGTGTGAGTGAATATGTGTTGATGTAGCTCAGACTACCCTGGGGGCTGGGTGGGTGATGACAAAATCCAATTGGATCAGATTGGATTGGCAAGAAATATGTATAACTTGGTAAGAGTGGGTGAATTTGAGTGATTGGAGGGAGGAGGAGGATGAAATGGATGAGGACAGAGAATATATTGTGCTTGTAAAAAAGCTTGGATGGCACTGTTTTTTTTTTTTTGAACAAAAAAAAAAACTTTGTGCCATTTCTGCCTAGGTTTTATTTCTGGGTTCTGTACCAGATTGATTTTCCCATCTACCATCCCATTTTTCAAACAACCACATCCAATCTTTTTTCTTTCACCTCCCCCTCCCCCCCTAATCAGACCCTCTGCCCACATCCTGCTACAAAATTTTTCATCGATTATCCAATTCCAAATCAAGCACCCTCAATCCACTCATCTCATGCTTTATTCTATCTCGTAAGTCATTGATCCCCTTCTCCATTAATGAAACCTCTCACAACACTACTGATTTGATTTTTTTTTCATCCCTTTTTTTCATTTTTTTGGTGGGGGGGGCAGTCAAAGTATTCCAATGCAAGACTTCTAATTTTTATTAAAATCTTCTGTTTTCAATGTCATCTACATCCCACCACAGCATCTGCATGATGGTTTTTATTGCTAGTTTATTTAATTTTGTACTCCAGCGTTTTTGGTTAGTTGGTACTTTCAAATTTTTGTTTATCATGATTGCATAACCTGAGGGTAATGAATCTTAATTTTTAACAAATATTGAGTGCCTGGAATTCTGATTTTTATCAATCAACTGAAGAGATTTTCCACATTAAAGAACAGGGAGATCACCAAGTTAGATAGAAGGTAAATGACTGGGGTAAATAAAACAACAGTCCAATTTGTTGTCCTGATCAGGGGTTGAAGGATAAATGGTCAAAGGACAGTTGTGCCTTGCTCCTTAAACTGAAAGAGTTGAAATTTTTAAAGATGCTTGAGGTTTTCCAACCCAGTTTCATTGGAGTTGTCAATTTTAATCCTTGTAAAGGAGTTTGTTGAGGAAACGGGCCATTGCTATTTGTCAAACAGCAGTCATCATTTTATCATAATAGGCTCATCTTGGTTGTTGTCAAATAATAGCGTTATACAAGGTATTCGTTTTGATTATAAATAAACAATGGAAAGAAAGCATGATCGGAATACACCCTTCATTTCTGTTTTCAAGAAAATACAATTGGAACACAAATTTTGGCTTTGATTCAATCAAGCCCAACAACCTGTCTCAAGCATCTCCCAATGAGTAGGGTTGTACTGTAGACACAGCATTGGTGGTATGGCATCGGAATGCATTGGTTGTTCCCCACCAAAAAATGAAAAAAAAAAAAAAATCAAATCAAATCAGTAGTGTTGTGAGAGGTTTCATTAGAGGAGAAGGGGATCGATGACTTACGAGATAGAATGAAGGATGAGAAGAGTGGATTGGAGGTGCTTGATTTGGAATCGGATAATCGATGAAAAATTTTGTAGCAGGATGTGGGCAGTGGGTCCGATTAGGGGGGGGGAGGGGGAGGTGAAAGAAAAAAGATCGGATGTGGTCGATTGAAAAATGGGATGGTAGATTGAAAAATCGCAAAACCCAGAAATAAAACCTAGGCCGAGATGGCAGAAAGTATTTTAAAATCGTGCCGTCCAAGCTTTTTTACCCACACGATATGTACTACGTCACAGGGGTCATCCATTATAGATACTTAGTCTGCCAACCGATTAGATCGATATTCGTCAGTGATGATGCTAGCTAGGATCATGATTTTCATTATCTACTTCGTTAGTGGTGGTTGTCGATGATCAAGCGAATCAGTGTCCGACCGGTGGTCTCGAACTCGAACTCGAACCTCGATGGGTACTCGTGGCGGCGGTCGATTGGATCGAGTAGCGATGATCGTCCTTGGACGCCGTCTAGGCCGGCCAAGGCAGGGGAGGCCCAGGGTAGTTGATCGTCGGGAGGTGAGTCGAAGCCCGAGAGTGTCGATGATCGATGAAATCGGATCTCAGGGTGGCAATAAAACTATCCCCTCTAATCCAGCTGCTAGTTCTTCGCGGTTTGACTAGAGGAAGATGAGGATGGTCAAACTCGATGGCAAGAGAAGAGACAGAGAGATAGACAGAGAGACAGAGAGATAGACAGAGAGACAGAGAGATAGACAGAGAGACAGAGAGATAGACAGAGAGACAGAGAGAGAGATAGAGAGACAGAGACAGAGACAGAGACAGAGCCCTCCCTGACTGGGCCCAAGCCAGATCATGATCACCATCCATCCATCATCCTCCGAGTCCTGACTGGATTCCATCGAGTCTTCCTCCTCCTCCTCTTGAGTCTTCCCTACTCCATCACTACACACTGGCTATACTTATACCCACTCTCCTCCCACTTCACTCGCCCTCTCCTCCCCACTTCACTCTTCATCCCTCACACCACAACACCCTCCATCGATCTAACACCCCATCTCATTCGGATTCTCTCACTCCCCAACTCACCTCCCATCCATCCATCCCCCCCCCCCCTCCACTCTTGACGATCGTCATCCGCGACTAGATTCCGTAGCCTTATCCTTCCTTCTCAATAATAACAACCCATCACTACTACTAAACACTTATTTATAGCCCAGGATGTTGACGACCACCGTCAGTGTTTGATGAGATCACCCCTCCCCACCTCATCCCAAGCCTGGCTTCAGTCACTTACTTATAAATCCTGACTTGGGTCGATATCCTCACTCTCAATGATCATCTAGACTCGTATCCCTCATACTTACCTCATCATCCTACCTACCTCTTTCTCCTCCTCCTCCTCCTCCTCCTCCTCCTCCTCCTCCGCAGTCTCAGCCCCTTCCGATCCATCCTCACACCGACGCTCGTGTCGATCACGGCCAGGATCTGATCCCAAACCAGATCAGCCGAGCCGAACCACCATCCTCACCTCCCTCCGATCCAAGCCTCCAACCATCTCTCCTCGATCCTCCCACGCCTTCCGGCCCACCAGATCAAAAGAAGCGCCCACCACCACTTCTGATCCTCGACTTGAACGGTTGTTTGGTCCATCGACAATTCTCCTCCGGTCTTAAGACCATCATCCCTAGACCTCATCTCAACCAACTCTTCGATTACATCTTCCACCGTCCTCATCCTCCCCCCAACTCACTCGATGACGACCATCCCCATCAGTCCATCGACTCGCCACCAAACTGGGAGGTCGTCATCTGGAGTTCCGCTCAACCTCAAAACGTCGAGCGGATGTTGGAGGCCATCCATCTCTCAAAGCGTCCCCCTCCCTCCAAATCAATCGGATCCCAGCCTCTTCGTCGTCCGGCTACTAAGGATCTCAACAACCAACTCAACGATATCTCCAATCGACTCAACTCACTCGATATCGGTCACAACACCCCCACCTCCGCTCGTAAATCCGTTCCTCCTCCTCGCCAAGTCTTGGACGTTTGGGATCGAAGTATGATGGACCTTTCCTCCCAAGATTATAATCGAAAGGTCCAAACCACCAAGGATCTCAGTAAACTCTGGGCCAAGTTGAAGTGGACCGATCCGAAGAGCGCTCAGTCGATCCCCTGGGGTCCTCACAATACCGTCATCGTTGACGATAGTCCGGATAAATTGGTCAGTCCTCAACCCCTCGAGATCTCCCCCCCCCCCCCCCCCCTCCGTTGTCTCTCTAGTTCCTTCTGGTCTATTACTACCATCCAGGCTTACCATCCCGCTTCTCTCATCCCTCGATCAGTCCCTCCAACCCGACAACCTCTGCACGATCGAAGAGTTCACGGGCTCGAAGGACGATCGAGCGTTGATAGACTTGATCGAGAAGCTCAAGTCGATCCGCGATCACACCAACATTCCCGAAGCTCTCCAGAACTTGAACTCCACCAAGCAGCCCAACGGCGATCAGTCCAAAGACCAATCCAAAGAACAAACCTCAAGTCCAGGCAAGAAGGAACCAACAGAACCAACCCCAAAAGAACAGAAAAAAACACACACCCAACGTGAATGAGTAGATACGAGCTCACACATCCCATGAGGAGATGATCTTTGATCCTGTTGACGGAGATGGACCCATCCGAAAACACTTGTTTTATTTTTTGAATTGATAAACCCCTTAGAGTTTCTTCTTTCCACTCTTGATGACCTCTGAAGATGACTTGTTGGGGTGACGGACTACTACTAGCTAGGTTTCTCTTTCTCGTCTCTATAAACAAAAAAAAACAAAAACTCTTGAGCTACGATTCCTTCTCTCCAATCTCCATCGGCTCGATGATGCTTCTCTCCTCAGACTCAAGTCTCACTTCTGACCTTGTTATCGACCTAGGTTTCCACTCATCCTTGTTGAACTATACATGTCATATCGTTCAGTTATTACAAATGTGTCCACCCAAGCCAACTTCCTTTTCAAATTGTAATACAGCTTACTTTGTGAGACCAATGATACTCACAAAACATCTACCCTAACCACAACATGAACATGCTATTTAAACCTGATGATTGTAGTCCCAGATTGTTTCCTTTTTTTTTTCAATCATCTTGTTTTGTGTCCTTTATTGCGTTCTCACTTCTGTTGCTGTTCTCATCTGCAAACGCTCTCGAAGGTTTGTGTGTTGTCCTACTCCTTGGTGTCCTATTAGACCTGATCTAAAAGGCTCCATTTTTTTTGATTCAAACAGGTCTACTTTGTATCAATTATCCTTCAAACCAAATCTCAAGTCTTGTAGTCATCCAATTCACTTTCAACAAAACCCCTACCCATCAATTTCTCTCTCTTCTCTATTTGTTTTGATTAGCTGTCATATTAAAAGCCTGCACCAAAAACAGCTACCATCATCCATCCACATGATTGATGATAGGAAAAATCCCAAGGTCTGGTCAATTCTATCCTTGTGGGTACCTGTCTATATGCATTGTAAACAAAAAAAAAAAAAAAAAAAAAAAAAAAAAAAAAAAAGAGCCCATCTGGAAGTCAGATTGTGCCATCACCTTTCTCTCTCTCTCTCTCTTCTTTTGGAAGGCAGAGAGAGGAAAGAATTCTTCTAGGGCCTATCATGACACCTCCCATCTCAACTCTCCATGTGCCTTTCCTTACCTCAGTCTCTTGGCTTGCAACTGGCAAGTGTACAACCACCTCTTGCTCAGCCTGGCCTGGTCAACACAGCCTCCTCCCTCTTGGCCTGTCCACACCCCCACTCACACCTCCCCTCCCCTCCCCCCCCCCACCCCCCTCCTCTTTTTGTGGTGTGGAGGAGTTAAATGGTGGGCTCAAGGTGGCATGTCTGTCTGTCTCCCTTCAACCTGGCATGGGACCACTCTTGTGCTTTGAGAAGGCAAGGGGGATAGCCAATGATTGTGACTAGATCTCTTGGTCTTGAGGAAGACTGTAGCAGGAGATCTCCAAGTGGTCATCCTAGTGGATTTTGCATTGCACATGGATCACTTTGAATGTGCAAAGAGGCTATAGACCATGTAGAAGGTAGTTCTGGGGCCTTTCAGATACCATCCCCTACCATTCATCCAACAAATTCATGCTAGCAGCAGTAGTATAAAGAAAAGGGTTTCTGGGGTAAAAAATTAAAAAATTAAAAAAAAAAAAAAAAAATTAAAAAATTAAAAAAATTAGAAATAAAATAAAATAATTGATCAATTAGTTTGGGGTCTTTTAGATCTCTGGCCCAGGGTAAAATCAGGCTTGATTGGAATAAATAAATGCAGAGAAGGGGAAAATGAGAAGAAGAAAGAAGGGAGCGGGCTAGGGGAAAGAAACTGAGCTTGGGTCAAGAGCAGAGTGGTCTATAGTTTGGGGAGAGGAGGAGGTTAAGTTATACAAGTTTCAGTGCCAACTTCTGAGGGTTGTATGGCTTTTTTCTTCTTCTTCTTCTTCTTCTTCTTCTTCTTCTTCTTCTTCTTCTTCTTCTTTTTTTTTCAGGGTACCAACACAGGTAATAGGAATAGGAAGTGCCCTGTTGCGCAGATAAAGGACTCCAAGGCTGGCCACACTCTTAAGTTCTGTACAAGTGACAAGCTCAGATTGCTAGGCTTGTGTATATTCAGTCTTCCACGTTTGAGCTCCTGTCTCAATTGTTCTTGGGGTAGGGCCTATGCCGGTCAAGAGTGAAAGAAATGTGGTAACAATGTTTCTTGACCGATACTTTACACTTGGGGCCACAACAGGTCAGGGAATTTCCTCATTTGAAAAAGATTACCAATCAGGCTACAGCCACCAGATGCCAGCTGACTGAGAACCTCCTAGGCTCTGATTTCCAAGGTGGTGGTGGTGGTGATGGGGGGGGGGGATCCGTTTGGCCTCCCATTGTTGGTTCAGAATTAGGTCATCCTGCTAGTATGATTCTCCTGGTCTTCCCCAGGTTGCTGAAAAAGTCAGAGGGTGGTTCCCTGCCTGTGGAGACTGTTTCAAAAACTAATTTATCTGCCACCTCATTTCCCTCAATTCCAGCATGTCCTGGGCACCACGTTAGTACAATACATGGCCTGTGGGGGAGATCCAAGAGAGTTATTCTCAGTTTTTGAAACAGGTACTGTCCCAACCATTTGGCCAGGGTTTTCCTGGTCCCTCTGAAGTAACCCCTTGTTGTTGGTAAAAATCCTGAAGGGGTCAAAGGATTCTGGCCGGTAGCTTGGTGATTATTTTGAAAGCTAGCTGCTATCAGCCCCAGGGTCTCACACTCATGTCTTGAGAGGATTGCATCATTTCCTGTGCGTAGAAGGATTTTGGTTTAAGTGTTGAGCAGGAAAGCTGTGGCCCCACCCCCCTTAGATGAGTCATAAGAGACATTGGTGAAGATCAGGGCATCTCTTATTGCAGCTTGATGCAGGATGCCACCTGTAGTGGTGATTGCGTCCTCCTTTGATGAATCCATGTTGAGGTATTCAACAGTTGCTTGCAAAAGTGTCAACTTGGCTTCAAACTGGACATGGATGAACTCTACATCCTTAGTTAGGAAGGTCAGTAACGTGTCTTTACATATTGTATTGCTTAACACTGAGGGGACTGATGCTAGTGGACCTATTAATCTTCTCCTCAGGTCTTTACCGCATGGTTGTATGGGGTCCTGTTTGCATCAGCTTTTTGGGTGAATGTGAGGAAAACAGACTAGGTTCTATTGCTTCAAGCATGGGCTTCTGGGTGAGGTTCTGTTCTACCCATTTTGGACTGGTGTTCCTGAAGATTCCTTTGACCCATCTTGTGCACAATCCATCCAAATTACCTGCAAGGGACTGTATAAGGGGGAGTTTCTTTTTATACTAGCCCATAAATGGGCAGCATAAATCAGTTGTGGTATCAGTACTCAATTTACTAGTTTTACCCTGTTCCCTTTCCATTAGGCCCCAACAGGAATTTCCCAAGCCAACCCAGAGATTTTAAGACAGACTGCAATCTTCCTAAAAGGTTTCCAATGTGTCTGTGGTAAGACAAGCATGGAAGACTCCAAATGGTGCTGAGCCAGAGGAAGTTCTGTGGAGGGGAAAGGTGCTGTTTAGGCTGCCCTCCTGAGTTTTAAAAAAATATTTAAATGTAACTGGAATCAAGATCCAAAACCTTGTAAATAAGGAATTGATGGGAAGGATGAATTTTGACAGTAGTCAGTAGCAATGGAAACAACACTATCTGAGGCAAGATGAGTATGGAAAATACTTGAACAAACAAGCCAAAGTTTTTTTCAGAGTTCAATAGAACAAGGCAGTTGTAAGTAACAACAGCCACAATCTAATAACTCTGGTCATCAGCAGAAGATTAGGAAAGATCAACTCAATCACAAACAAGCTCCAGGTTCTCAATGAACCTGCCAAACTCTCTGCCATCAAGCACTTGAAGGGTACCAGATTACTTTGGGTGGCTGTACAAAAACAAAGCAATTTTTTTTATGAAGCTCTAGAAGCAAATCAGTAAAAAATTCAGAAAAGAATCACCCAGAACTTCTCAAGGGACTCAAGAATAGCATGGCAGAATTTAACTTTGGAGAAATAATAGGAGGTTTAAAGATTCAGGTTTCAAGATTAAAGAAACCTCTCAGTGAAACCTGACTGGTTCCAGAAAGACAATCAAACAAATGATCAAGACCACAGAGGTCAGAGAAAGGGATCAACAGAGTGGCTTGACACACTCAAGAATTTGAACCAATGAATTCTTCTTCAACCAGCAAGGCTATTGGTTGTTGATGAGGATCAGGTCACAGGGGACTGATCAAAGTATTTGAGTGTGGAGGCTCAAAGGATCAAGGGGAAATCAAAAGATACACCCAGGATAAGGATGATCAGAAAGGGGAAGGGCCCCCATGGATTGATTACTTAGATGATGATGATGATTTGATTATTGATCATGAGGTGGATGATAAGATGATGATGGGGCAAAAAGGAAGAGGAGAGCCTCTCATTTTATGGGAAAGAGACCCTGTTGACTATTTACAATTGATAATACAATTGAGTGCAGAATTTCTTTTCTTTTCTTTTCTTTTCTTTTTTTGAAATTATGCAGAAAGGGGAGACCAGCCCACATCACTGATGACAGCAGGCATCAGATGGACACCTGCAATTTGACAGATGAGGGGTAGCAGGGGAGGATGAACATTGGCAACAGCGGTTGCAGGGACGGGATGGCTGTTGCAGATGGGTGATGGTTGATCAAGCACTTGCAACAGCTTGCAGTCTGTTGGATGAAGAGTTCAATGGATGGATAGCAGCTTGCAATTGATGCAAGCAACCACTTACGGTGTGGTGGTTATTTATAGACACGGAGGCAAGTAGGCTCAGCACTGGAAATTTGACTTGGAGTGGCTCAGCAGTGGTGGGAAGTCCGCAGCACAATAGGCTCAGAGAAGCGCATTGGTGGACTGTCTATTCCAGAGTGCATTAGCTAAGGGCTCAGCATTGGTGTGGCTTATGCTTTTTGCAGGCACAATGACAAGAATGGGCTGGAGTTTTTTCCTTTTTCAGAAATTGAATTGTTGAACATAACTTTCCCTCTGTGGCTGTGGGTTTACTAATGTGGAAGCAAGTGATTGAAGCTAAGTAGTAAAAATTAGGCCAATTATGGGATATGCATTGAGGTTGCAGAGCTGTGGGGCAATGAATGATGAAGTTGAGGAGGTGGAATGCGATTTGTTGTTGATTTGTAGTTATGCCACATGCGGGATTGGGAGTGATCTGCTAGGGAAGATTGACAAGAATATTTTGTTATTTATGCATTGGTGCAACTCAACTGTAAGGGGGAATTGGAAGAAGGATCATCCAATCTACTGAAATCATTGGATTGGGTAAGGATTGGACTATTAGTAAGGAGGATGAGTGCAAACTCATGGAGGCGGTGGGAAAAAAAGTCTTTCATTAGAAGTTTACGTTCCTTTTTTGGAGTAGCTAAGGAGGGTCAGTGCAGAATGAACAGAGACAATAGAGGTCTTTCATTTGGGGTTTGCATTATTTTGTTATTTGTTGTATATATAATGAAGCTTTTCTATCATTGAATCAGGGGAAAATATAGGGGGATTATTGAGTCATCATTGCTTTATTGGAGTATTGGAGTATATTTTTACGGTGAATTATGATTAGATTCTGTTTCTTCTGTTACTTTGGAGTGTAATTACCAGCAAGAGTTCTCAGAGGTCATATTTAGGGAAATAGTTCAAGTGCAGAGCTTGTTGGGGAGTTAGTCTTGTTTATTTACTATTATTTCATTGCAAGTTAGCTTTAGTGGTTTCCAGCCTGGGTTCAGAAGCAGAGTTTGATTAGGAATTTCAGAGGTACAGGAGTGTGACTCAAGGGCTATAGGGCTTTCTGGAACTTGGAGCAAGATTGTTGTGTAGAATTTACCAAACACACAATCTCTTTCCACAAATTGGGGGTCTGGCCAGGAAAGTCCTTTCTCTGTTATAATACCTGGTACCATCTGCAAAGATATACTTTTTTTTTTTTTTTAGTTTTTATTCTTTCTTTTACGTCCAAGATGATGAGAGATTTAAAGGCCAGTTTGTTTGACTCACTTTCAACTCACCAACAGGCAACCGGTAGCGCACCACTGTATCAAAGTTCTCCTTGTCAGACCACCAGTCCGGCAGGGCTGCTGCCAAGATTGGCCACAAGGGGAAAATAAACGTATGCAGCACCGGAGATGCCAGAGGAGCAGGGAGGGATCAGAGCAAAAATTAGGCCGAGGGACTACCTTTCAGTTAGGTTTTTTCCAGAGGATGTTCACCAATTTCTGGAACAGTTTGAGAATGCGGCCAACAGCAAAGGGGCAAATGAAGTTGACCAGGTCCGGCAAATAGTCAACTTCATTCTGGATGAGGAAGATCTGCGGGACTTGGAGGATATGGAGGGTTACAGAGAACAAAATTGGGGAAATTTGAGGGGGGGAAATAGTGGAAAAATGGGGGTCACAGGAGCAGAAACTCCGCAAAGTGGATCTCAAGCATCTCAAAACCAAAACAGAAAAGGAAGGAGGTGTTTCCTTGAGGATTTTGTTTGGTGTGTATTGTTCCTCATTTGATCACATTTTGAAGTACCTTTTCTGCAACAAAATTTTGGCGGAGCATACTGGATTTATCAAGAGGACTTTCATGCGGGGGCTCAGCTCCGAGTTGGGAAGAAGGTTCCACAGAAAGCTTTATGATGGAGGATTAATTTTTAGGTTGCAGGACAGAGGGGTAACCCTACTTCCAGACATGAAGGAAATCCCCATGGCGGTTTTAGGGGAGTTGGAATTAGCTGAACTTATGGAAGAAGACCCAAAGGGTTTGGAGAAGAAGGATGTGCAAGTGAAAAGGTTAAAAGGGCCAGTAACACCAAAGGAAACTGCTGAAATGATGGAGATTTTTAACAAAATGCGTCTTTTCTTGCAGAAAGCTATAGCAAAGCCAGCTGCTAAAGTCCCAGAACAACCAAAAACAAAATCTAATGCGCAAACTCAGGGGCCATCAAGGGCGCTGCCTAGGAACAAACTCAAGCCTTGCGTCTACCAATGCTATTATTGCTGGGAAGACGGCCATCTTAAAAGGTTGTGTAAAGATCTGAGTGCGGATGTACAGAGAAAGATAGTTAAGACGGATGGAAGGGAATGTTTTTACCCTTCAGGAGAAACTATACCAGATATGCATGATAAACCTTTGCCACAAGATCTGACTCAAGCAGCAGAAGCGGAGAAGAAGGAAGCTACAGCTTCAGCAGGGTACACTTTTCCCTAAACTTGGGAACCCCCAGATTTTTTGGCGGATGTTAGAGCCCTTTGATCCAATAAGAGGAGAATGAACCTTGATTGTCCTACTCCTGCAAAAGCACTGGAAAAGGAAGCTGTAGTCAAAGCAGGGGGATCCCGCAGGAGGGCCGGAGAAGTAGCAAGGAGAATTTGCGGAACAGACCACCTAGTTTCCCTAAATTTGAAGGAACTAGCAGTAATCTTGCCAGTAATGGCAGAGGAGATGGTTGCGGTCTTCAAGCAGTTTGCGGGGAATAAGGAGGAAAACCAAAAACCCAGAGAAGAGGCAAAGGTTGGTTCTCTCAATGCAGGGCAGGCATTTTAGGAGTTAGTGGTGCTATGATGTGCCCCTTGGGATATGAAGAACTGCGGATTGGAGGGAATGGTAAATGTCCTTCCATTGAATTTGGAAACCAACGCGGGATTGGTCTGACACAAGGAAAACATTGGGAGGTTTTGAATGCGTGGTCAAAGGGGTGGTGGAGAAGGAAATGACAGAAGTGGCAAAGGTATTGGCTCCGCTGTTCTATTTGGCAGTAAGCGGGTTGGAGGTCATACTTGGTAGGCCATTACTTTTTGCCTTCCGGGAATCTCTTGGCTCTGGTCTGGATACTAGGGAGGAACTCCTTACTGTTGCAGACTCCTTGGGGAAAAACTACAAGAAAACCATCTGTTGGCCTGAAAGTGGCGGATGGGAACATTGGAAGGGCTGCCTTCTTGCAGAAGGAAGCCACAACAATTTGGCAGAGGATTTTTGAATGTTGGCCGTGTGGCCTATGCGGGTAAGGCTCCTTCCTTGTGCAGACGGTTGACAGATAAGGAGAAGTGAGAAGGAACCCCTGAAGCATGGTCCAACGTGCTTTGGCAAGTATGTAGAAGGGAGGGGATAGGATCAAAGGTGATTCCTTCCATGTATGAACCTCCAATGGGTGTCAGCACAAGCAGCTACCCTTGTGCCACAATTGTGAGCAACCCAGATTTTGTTGCAGGTTGACAATTACAAATAAAGGATACAACCAAGGGATCAAAGTTGGTTGAGGTGCGGGTCTTTGGTAGCAAATACAAACCAGTTTCTAAGAAGGTCCAACCACGGAACAAGCCAATGCCGCAGGAACTCAATAAACCAATGAGGCCTATGCGTTGGTCATGGGATCCTTATGAGCTGCCTTTAACACCCACAAGTGTGGAGAAGGATCCAACGGGCTTGACGGAGGAGCGGATGGAAGAAATCAACTTTGGGCCGGAGGGGTGGTTGCAAGAGGGGGAAGTACAATTTCTCAAGGCAGTGATTGTCATGCGGAGGAAGGAGCTGTCCTTTAGTCCGGAAGAGTGGGGGTTACTCAGGAATGATATTGCAGACCCCTACCAGATACCTACAGTGCCCCACAACCCTTGGCAGATCAAACCCATTCCTATTCCAGTAGCGGTTAGGGATCAATTTATGGAGTTGGTGTGGGAGCATTTGCAGACAGGTCTGTAAAAGCCTTCTTTTTCTAGTTATTCTAGTCCCATTTTTGCAGTACTAAAGCAGGACAGGAAGATTCTGCGGATTTTCCACAACCTGCAGAGGTTAAACTTGGTCACAATCAGAGATGCGGGGTTGCCTCTGCAGGTGGAGGAGTTTGTGGAGAATATGAATGGAAGAGTCTGCTACAGGTTAGTAGAAGTCATGGGGGGGGGTACTATCAGCAGGAGCTACATCCGGAGTCCTGTCCAATGATGGTGTTTGAAATGCGGTTGGGGCAACTTCAGTTAATGCGGCTTCTGCAGGGGGAAACTAATTTGGTAGCAGTTTACCAGGCGCAGATGACATGGATTTTGCAGGATGATGTTCCAGAAACAGTGTGGATATTCATTAATGATATGGGTATCAAGGGGCCACAGAGAAATTATGGCAGGAAAACTATTGTGGGAAATTTGGGAATCAGGTGGCTTGTCTTGGAGTATGCACAGACTTTGGAGAGAATCCTGTTCCAGATTGAGGAAGCGGGTTTGACCGTTTCCAGTAAACATTTTGTGGTGTGCATTCTGGCCTTAGAAGTCCTTGGCCACAAGGTTTCCGCAAAAGGGAGGAAAATCACTAAGGCCAAAGTTAACAAAGTTTTGGAATGGCCTACTCAGCGGAATGCTACTCACATTTCTCACTTTTTAGTTCTATGTGGATGGGTACAGATCTTCATTGAGCGTTTTGTGGAGATAGCTAGCCTGTTGCAAAAAATGATTAGGAAGGGGGCTGAATGGGTGTTGACGGAGGAATGCAATTGTGCGTTCCAGGAGTTGAAGGAGATTGTTGGGCGGCAAATAGGGTTGAAGGACCTTGAATAAAAAGAAAGGAGGGATCCGGCTAGCAGTGGACTTGAGCAAGTTTGGTGCGGGCGGTGTGCTGACCCAAGAAGATGAAGGGAAAGACAGGCAAGTAATCTATGAATTGGTAACCATTTCAGAGGTAGAATCTTGGTATTCACAGACCAAGTTGGAGTTGTGTGGGGTGACGAGGATTGTGCGGAGATTACAGCATGTGCTGTGGGGGGTGTCTTTTGAACTCCTGATGGATGCAGAAGCGCTGGCTAGGATGATTAATTCACCAAACTTGCCTAATGATCCTATGACACAGTGGATTTCATACTTACAATTCTTCAATTTCATGGTCAGGCACATTCCAGAAAAGGCATTTACAATGCCAGATGCTTTGTCTTGGTATCCAGAGGTCCGGAATGCGGCAGAAGGGGATTTGGACATGGAGAAAAAGCTTCTGAAGGTGGCAGCAACAGCTGCGGAGGTTAGGAATCATCACCTGAAACAGTGCAGAAGGTTTCAGGCATTGGACAAGTATCTTTGGATGCTTCTTTTTCCTGAAGGTTTTTTGGCAACAGAGCTTAGATGGGTTTGGCAGAAGGTTTTACTGTTCTTTTTCCAGGACAGGTATTTGTGAGAACAGGCGCTTCCAATACTCTTGGTTGTGGTCAGAAGGTGGTATAATCAGGAGAATTTGATGAGGAGTCTTCATTATGACTTAGGCCATCTGGGAGAGGCAGAGACACGGAGAAGAGTTAAGACCAGGATCTGGTGGCCTGGTCTGGGGCAAACGGTGCAAGATTGGGTGTGGAGTTGCAAAGCTTGTCAGTGGTGGAGTACCAGATTACCTAGGGAGGTGGGTATTCCAAGTGGTTCATATCAAGGCAGGAAAGTTCCCATATCTGCTTTTGGCTCAGGACAACTTTTTGGGGTGGGTGGAGGCGCGCCTATTGGTTAAGCTGTCAGCAGAGAAGGTGGGACGGTTTTTGGAGGAGGATTGGTTTGCTTGTTTTGGGTGTTTGCAGCTCATCATGGTGGAAAGCAGGGCAGATCTCCGGGGTGATCTTTGGAGGATAGTCCAATCTTGCAGCACAAAGTTCATGCAAGTTATGGAATATTATCCAGAGGGATCTGGGGCAATAGAAAGAGGTCATCAGCCAATCAAGGACGCAATGGTCAAGATCTGCCAAAGTAATGGAAGAAGTGGCAGGAAACCTTTCCAGTTGTGCTTTTTGCAGATTGGATATTGGTCAAGCGGAGGATGGGTTATTTGCCTTACAGTATGGGTGGCAGAGAGTGCTTCCGGTGGATATCAAAACCTTGAATTACCTTGCTATTGACTGGTGGAAGGTTAAGATCATGGAGGATCTAGTTTTGGCATGGGCGAAGCAAATTTTGCGGTGTAAGACTCCAAATGGTGCTAAAAAGCAGGCAGTTCTGTGGAGGGGGAAGGTGATGTTTAGGCTGCCCTCCTAAGAGTTAAATTAATATTTAAATGTAACCGGAATCAAGTTCCAAAAACTTGTAAATAGGGAATCAATGTAAGGATGAGTTTGGTAATGGTTGGTAGCAAAGGAATCAACACTATATGAGACAAGATGGTGGAGGGAAACACTTGAAAAAAATAAGTAAAAGTCCTGTTGAGAGTTCACTGGAACAAGGCAGTTGCAAGTAACAACACCCAAAAGCTAATAACTCTGGTTTTCAGCAGAAGATTAGAAAAGATCAACTCAATCCCAACAAACCTCAAGGTTCTCAATGAACCTGCCAAACTTTCCGCATTCAAGTGCTTGAAGGGTACCAGATAACTGTGGGTGGCTGTACAAAACAAAAGCAATTTGTTTGTGAAGCTCTAGAAGAAAAGCAGTAACAGATTCAAAAAAGAATAACCCAACACTTCTCAAGGGACTCAAGAGTAGCAAGGCAGAATTCAACTTAAAAAAATAACGGGAGGTATAAAAATACAGGTTTTAAGCTTAAAAAGACCTCTTCAATCAATTGCAATTGGCTCCAGAAAGATGATCAGGAAGGATCAAGACCAGTATGGTCAGAAAAAGGGATTGAGGAGTGCTATAACACACTCAAGAATTCCAACAGACAGAATTCTCTTCAACCAGCAAGGCTATGTTTGGTGATAAGGATCAGGGTCACAGATGGACAGATCAAAAATTTGAGTATGGAGGCTCAAACGATCAAGGGGCAATCATGGATATACCCAGGATGAGGATTAGGATGAAATTAATATGATTATGGGGGGGACATACACACACACTCCCATGGATGATTCAATGATTCAGAAAAAGCAGGGGAGAGCCCCTCCTTTTATAGACCAGAGTTCTGTAGAATATTTACAAAAGATTTTTACAAATGAGAGCAGAAAAAAAATGTTTTTTTTTTTTCATGGATCAAGAAGATTGGCAACAGGAATTGCCTGACATGTGAGAGAGAGAAACAACAAAAGAAAAAAAACAACAACAAAAAAAAAACAAAGTATGAAAAGGGGGAAACTTGCCTGCGTTGAGGACAATGGTGGCAGTGGATGGCGGGTTCAACGGGCTGCCGCCGCCGTAAATCAAGGGAGGATTGAGGTGGATGACAAGGTAGGACAGACATCATGCGCGCAACAAAGATGATTGCGCACAACCATTGGTGGCAGTTAAAAGGTTCCAACAAGCGCAAGCAACGCTTGCGGTCATTGGTTGATGGAGGTGGGATGTGAGGGTGATGTATGAGTTGTTGAAACTGGATGGAAAATGGAAATTGGCTTGAACCAAGGAGAGTTTGAGAGCCAAGCGGAGGATGGGAGAGCAGAGGGCACCAAACAACCAATTGAGAAAGATTGGTTTTCAGTGATGATGGTGGGAAGAGGTGGGTGATGGCCGTTGCAACAACCAACAGCATTGGCATTGATGTTAGCTTAGTGCCAGGCCTCCAATGGCAAGGATGGAAGTGAGATTGGTCATAGGAGTGATTTTTCCCATGACTAATCTTGCGCGGGTGATCCAGTGATGGGAGTGAGTTGGAGCAGTCACCAACAACCACAAGTCATTACTTGAGGTCATTGGTCACTGGCGGCAAGGACAGGAGACAGAGCTGGACAGGTGCGGCCAATTGACAGTCAATGGCCAATGAGTGTTTACGCAGGATCCTTGAAGGAGGATGATTTGAGGAGGGGATGGCCACCCGCGCGCGCTTTGCCAAAAAATTGGGGTAAAACGCGTGCAAAGGGGGATTTGAACAGAGGAGGGAAAGGGTTGAATGGCCAGGGGAGGCCTGCCTAGACCGTTAGGACAGGGAAGAGCTGATTCTATGGGAAATTAATAGGTACCCATAGAACCACAAGAGTTTTTTTTTGAAGTTGTATTGATGGATAAGGGGATGGAAAAAAAATTCAAAAATTTCCATTTTCCATGAGGTGTCCCCAATTGGTCACCACATCTCTCCCTAACTTACAGACTGCCCCTAGTCTGCCTCTTGAACTTGAAATTATAAAGAGGAGTTAAAATACAAGGAAATTGAACAGAGAATTGCCCATTTCTTGATCTTGAGAGGGATTGAAGAGTTCAAAAATATCTTGATCCACGCAAAAGAGCCCTAGAAGCAGTAGAGATAAAACACAGAAGGCATCCCAGGTGCTCACGTATGTGGCATACAGTAGAGTTTACAACACAAACAAAGCAAATAACCCTGGTGGTGCACAATTTGGAGAACTTACTTCTGAGATAAGTTGCCTCCACAACAATGAAACTTCTTAACATGATCAGCAGAGAAACTTCTGGCCAGTTGAGTACCATCCAGCTCCTCCAAAATATAAGATCCACCTCTAACTTGGCAAACCACCCAATAAGGACCATTCCAACAATTTGAGAAAAGCTTGCCCCATTGGGTCTCCAAAGATCAATTATAAGCTAAAACTAGATCACCAGGGTTCAGGGAGTCCCTGATCTGATTGGAGTGCTTGTCCTCCCAATAATGGACTGATTTTGCTCTGGACTCCATCATCTTCTGATAAGCTTCATCTTGAACATCTTCAATTTGCTCCAGTTGCTTGGATCTAGCAACTAATAGATCAGTAGTTGAGGACACCTTGTCCCAAGGGATACCCAAGAAAGATTCCATTTCCAGATCCAAAGGGAGTACTTCTCTTTGGCCAAAGATGATTTTGTAAGGTGAGTGGCCAGTAGTCCTTTAAGTTGAGATTCAATCAGAGAAGAGAACAAGAGGAAGGAATTTGAAACAATGCTTGCCACTTTCACCAGCAAGCTTAACAAGTGCAGCCTTCAAGGGATAATGGCCTTGTTCCACCATTCCTTGGCCTTCAGGATAATAAGGGGTAGTAACTCTATGTTTTCCAGGAAGAGATCAGACCATTTCAGCAAGTTTGCCACCAAATTCAGAGCCACTATCAGTCAAGTAAGATTGAGCCAGGCCATAATGCATTGTCCAGGTCTCATAGAGGAAAGCTTCCACTGATTCAGAGCTAAGATTCTTAAGAGACTTTGCTTCAACCCACTCAGAAAAATCATCTCTATCCACAATGAGGTACTTAGCACCACCTGCCTTAATATGAACCACATCCATAGCAATCCTTCCAAAGACAGTGGACTCCCCAGTGGGATAATGAATTTCAGCTGGGCGCCTAATATCATGTTTTTGACCAATTTCACAACTCTTGAACCATTGGGAGACAGATTTCTTCAGAGATGGCCACCAGAATTGTTTGGATAATAGTAGATAAGTTTTGGTTTCCCCACAATGAACAAGACCTTCATGGAGACTTTCAAGGATAGAATCTTTTTTAGAAGGGATAGTAACAACAACAAGAGCACAAAGATTTCCTCTTTTCATAAGGCTAGAGCCTTGGACAAAGAAATTAGAGGACTTTCTTTTAAGAGATTGAAATTCTTTAGCAGAGAGATAAGGAGGTTTTTGGAGAGTTAAAAGGTACTGCTCTAATTTAAGCCAGAAGCCTTGTTGAAAGCCAGAATAATCTTGAAAAGAGAAAGAGAAGAAAGGTTGGATTAAAGGGTCTTCTTCATTGAAATTGGTTCCATCATCAGATTCATTTTCTCCAAGAGGTTGTTGAGATAAACCATCAGGCATAGTGAAAGATTTCCCAGGCCTATGAACAATATCAAAAGAAAAAATCTGGATAAAGGCCACCCAATGAGTCATAGGAGCATTGGGGAGGCTGGGAGCGTTGATCATCTCAATGATGGATTGAGCATCAACTTGCAGTTCAAAATGTTGGCCCCAGAGAACGGTTTGAAGTTTCTTCATAATTTGAGCCGCGCCACAGAGTTCTAATTTGGGCTGAGAGTACCTAGACTCTAAATCTGAAAATAGAAAAGATTCATAAAGAGCAGGACAGTCCCAACCATTCTCATCTTCCTGAGTAAGGACAGCCCCAACAGATTGATAACTAGAATTGACAGCCAGCTTGATCTTTCCAGCCCTAGGTCCATAGGAGATCTTCTTCAAAACTATATCTTTTCCAACCATCATTTTGAGCAACTGAAAAGAATGTTCACAATCTTGGGTCCAAATACATTCAGCATCTTTCCTGGTTAGGCAATGTAAGCATGCACATATTTTGGATAAGGATGGGATAAAGATTCTAACATAAGTGACAATGCCTAGGAAGCCCCTAACTTCAGTGGGATTGATTGGAGTAGGCCAAGAGATGATCTTGTTGACTTTGGCTTGTGCCATCCTTCTTCCTTCCTTGCAGACCACATGACCAACAATTTCCAGAGCAGGGAAACAAGCAGCCAGTTTGGAACCAGAGACAGTAAGGCCAGACTCCTCAATTTGAAACAGAATCCTTTCCAAAGTAGTAGCATATTCCCAAATAAAACAACAAATTCCTGAATGCCAAGGCAAGAGCTCATTATCATACTCAGAAACTGGACATTAAATTCCACCATTTTCAACAAAGATACCAGCATGATCAGGGATTTCATCCTGGAGGATCAACATCATCTGAGCCTGATAGACTGCAACCAAATTGGTGGCACCTTGAGGCAATCAAGTGAGTTGAAATCAACCAAGAGGAGTATCAAAAGCAGTAATAGGGAAAGAAATAGGATGTAAGGATTGTTCTTCATAGCCTCCCATAATGTCCCCTATGAGAAAATTTGGATTGGTCACCAAGACCAGACTAGTTACAATTTCAAACGGACATGCATGAGTGTGATGCTTCTCAGAAATAAGACAAAGATTAAGAATAGAAAACAACAAACAGGGATCTAAACTGGCTGAACTCAAGGAGTGAAATTGAGTTGAAGGAGGAGAGATTAGCCAGAGTAGATGAAAAGACAAGCCAGAACAGTAATCAACAATGGTTTCTGAAGAGCGCCTTGAGAGATCTACGTAGGAAATAGATGAGTTTGCATTGATTGATGAGTTGATGAGCTTCATCTTACTGAGATAAAACTGGCAGCCGCAATAGGATATAGTTTTTGGTTGAGAGTTGACATAAGTTGTTTGTTGAGTGCCAAGTATTGAGTTGAGTTGTTGGTCTCATCTGAGTATTTGTTGATTTGTTGATGTTGAGCGTCTCCTGTCCTTGATTAAGATTGATTTGACAAAAGTTAATCAAGAGAGTGATTGCGGGTTTGGAGATTGAAGTGTCTGCACAGGACGCTGAAGCAAGTAGGTGACATTTGAGAAGTAGATGGGTTGAGACAGTTTTCACCCACAAGATAAAACCACGTAAGTCACTATAAGATAAGAAGGAAATGAGAAACAGGCAATGAAAAAAATAATGCACCAACAATGTGCACACAACAACTGATAGTCCAGAGATAATGACTAAGATTGAATTAGAGAACATCTGTGAGATAAAACAGAGAAGAATGAGATTCAGATTCTAACAGCCCTTCTCAACTCATCAATCAATGGAATAAAGAGCTAAAAGCATTTACAAGCCTATTTGTAGAGGTTTTGTTAGCGGCTTTAGTCAAAGCATCTGCTGTCATTGAGAGGGAAGAAACCAGCTTGAGTTTGATAAGGCCATTATCAAAGTCATTCCAAAGACTCTTGGTTTTGAGTTCAATGTGTTTTGCCTTAGAGATTGATCCAAACTTTTTGATTTTATCATCCAAACCTTTATTGTCAATGAGATGGAGTGGAAATTTGAATTTGGTTTGATATACTTCTTTGATAAGCTTTTGTAACCAGCGTGCTTCTAGGTGACAGCTGGATAGGGCCACGCACTCTGACTCAGTGGATGAATGGGTAATATTTTGTTTTCTTTGGCATGTCCAGTATAATGGAATTCCTTTGAAGGAGAAGATAAACCCACTCTGAGAGATTCTTGAAACAGGGTTGTCACCCAAGGTGGCGTTGCTGAAGCAGATGAGTTGGTCTGAGATTGAACGGTGTCCAAGAGTAAGACTTAAGTCTTTGGTTTGGGCAAGATACTTCCACACGTGACAGAACTTGTTCCAATGACTCAAACCAAGCTTCATGCAGTGTCTTGCAAGGCTGGAAACAGCAAAGCTGATGTCAGGACAAGCAAGACCAGCAATGAAATTCAGACAACCAATTGGAGAGCAATAACGGACATTAATATCTAAGAATTTTTGATGGTTGTTGTTGCTAGCTGGCGGTAGGTGACAACCGGGAGTAAGAGGAGTGGATAAAGGTCAAAAGTTGACCATATTCATTTCACTCAAAACTTTTTCAATATGAAGCGGTAAGGATAACTAAATAAGCCCATCTTTCCAAACAACCTTCATTCCTAGGAGGGTATTGGGTTTGTGAGCTGACAAGTTCTTGAACTTGGTGAGAAAAGCCTCTTTGAAGCAATATACGTCTCCTGCTACCAGCAGGTCATCCACGTGAAAGAACACAGAAGAATAACGGTCCTTCCCAATGTACAAGCATGGATCACACTCCGATTCAGCAAAGCCTTGAGATCTCATCCAGTCACTTAACATACGGTACCAGTTTTGAGGAGCTTGCTTGAGTCCATACAGGGACTTCCTGAGTCAAAGATACTTGGACTTGCAATTGCAACCAATTGGAGTTTTGATGAAAACCTTTTTGTCCAGTTTGGAGTGCAGAAACGCACCTGTAACATGGAGTTGCAGGAGCTTAAGGTCTTTGTTGGAAGCATAGGTGAGAACCGCTCATAGCAAAGCAACTTTACCTGTGGGAGCGTAAGTTTTGAGGTAATCAAGACTGTATCTTTGGCTAAATCCTTGAATGAATATTGTGGTTTTGTAAGTTTTGGGTTTTCCATGAGAGTTAAGTTTGATCTTGAAGACAGGAACCCTGTTAAGCGGGTTAGTGACCTCATCATCTTCTGCATCTTCCCACACGCCTTGATCTTCAATTGTGGCAAATTCTTCAGCAGCGGATTTTTGCCAGTGAGGAATATACATTTCTTCTTGTAGGTTGTTGGGTATCTTATCTGAATAGAGCACATATTGATCTGGCTTGGCAAGTTTTTCTTGATTTTGCAGGATGGTTCAAAGATTGCTTTCCACCAATGATTCTTTGATGGAACTGTTGTCACTCTAAATCTCAGAGGATTCACTTGGAAATTCCTCCTTGATTTTGTGGAGATCTTGGGCCGCTGATGTTTGGATTGTGTTTGAAAATGAGGAGATTGAAGGGAATTTGGAAGATTCTGAAGGATTGTGTTTGTTGGAGATCTTGATGGGCTTTTGATCATTGAAGATGACATGCTTTGTATCTATTATTCTTCCAGATGAGTTGATTATCTTGTAAGAGAGAAGTTGAGGGTTGAAGCCAATTAGGATTCCTGACGCTCCTTTCTCATCTAATTTATACCGTATGTCAGTCTGATTGAGCTTATAAGTGAGAGAGGAACCTATGGGCTTGATGTAGTCTTTGGGTGATTCCTTCTTGTGCAATTTCATCCAAGGAGAGTCTTCATCTTTTTATTTAGGTATTTGATTCAGCATAAGACAGCAACCCTTTATAACCTTGTGCCAAAATGATTTTGGCAGTCCAGAGTCAGAGATAGTAGCTCTGGAAGCCTTGATAACCGTTCAATTAGCACGCTCCAACCTGCCATTATGTTGTAAGAAATACGGCTTTCTGAAAATTTGATTGATCTGATTTGCTCAATAGTAAGCTTGGAGTTTGGAATTCAAAAATTTGCCACCTCCGTTGGAAAAGACTTCCTTTGGGTAGAAATTTGTCTTTTGATGTTGGTTTTCAATGACAAAGATTATTGTGTTGGTCAAGTCTCTCTTTGCTTTAAGAGGAAAACTAGCAAGATATCCTGAGTAGGAGTCAATCAGATTGAGGATGTATTTAAAACCACCTTCTGACATGGGATTGATTGGACCTATCAAATTGAGATGGATTTTATCAAAGCATCTCAAAGCGGCTGTTTGCTGAAGAGAGAAGGGCTTCTGAGTGATCTTGGCTTTGTCACAGCTAAGAAAATCAAATGCATTTTTGTCAGCAGAGGGAATGGTGTATTTAAGGAACTTCTCCATTCTTCCCAGACTGGCGTGCCCCAGTGAGAAATGAATGTTCATAAGCTGTGCTGAAGAGTAATTGGCTGCCTTATTTTCAGAAAACATGTCTATAACAAAGAGATTATTGCTGATGGTTCCTGATAAGAGGTTCTGACCGTTTTTGTGTAGTTGGAAGGTACTCGGGAGGACACTAGAGTTGACATGGAGAAAGGCCCCTTTGATCATGAGAGCTCCTAGGGATATGAGGTTGAAAGTCAACTCAGGCACCCATATGGCTTCAGATAACATGATGAAAGAGTCCTTGGTAGAAAGCAAGGACTCTCCAGTCCCTTGTATGGTTATTGCAGAGTCCTTCTTGCCAGTCTGTATTGTGCCAAGCCAATCACCAAACTGAATTTTGTTGAAAAGATCTTTGTTGGTGATTATGTGAACCAAGCAGCCCAAGTCAAGGATAAATTGGTTGGGGAGAATTTTGGCATTGGTACTCATCCCGCAAAAGAAAGAGTAAAGGTGGGACTCTTATGATTCTTTTTGTTTTGATTTCTTCCCTTGATTGTGGTGGTTTGATGGCTTGAGTTCAGGAAACTCAAACCAACAGGAGCTGGCAGCATGAGAAGTAACCTCCGGGTTATGCTTACTGTTCCCGCATCTAGGACTGCAATATAGAGCTACGTTGAAAGGTTTGGGGTGGTCCTCTTGAGAAATCACCTCATTTTTGTGCTGGATGAGGTGATTTGGTATGATTTCAATCTTCATTTTGCTCATTGCATGCATAATTTGGGACTTCATGTTTTGCGTTGCAGAAGGGAATTTGAACACAAAAAGATATGCAATAATGTTGGAAGGGAGTTTCATACCTACTTCAGTCATCTTCTTGAGATAAACCTTCACTGCGGTAAAAAAAACGTCTATATTGGTTTCCATGGTTAGGTGTAGTAACCCATTGAAAAATCTGGCCCTGTTTGCAGATTGAGATGACGCAAAGTGATTTTGGGTTGAAGTCCAGATAAGCTTGGCATTGTCTTCATTGACATTTTCAATTAAATTGTTTTAGGTGATGGAGTCCAATTTTGCCATTAAATGAGCCACAAATTCCTGATTGATCTCTTCATCTAGGCGTATCAACTCATCAGGATTGTCCATGATAGTAAACATGCCTTGTAGTTTGAACAGCTTCTTGAATTTCTTCCTCCACATGCTATAGTTGTTGGAAGTGAGTAGAGGCGTTGATTCAATTAGCAATTTGATGGCTAGAGACTTGTAATTCATGGATGGTTCCCCCCCTGGTCCTGGCGTTGATGATGACCCTGGTCAATCCATTCCAAGCAGATAGTCTTTTAACTGTGAGAAAAGTTGGATTGGTCACCAAGACCAGACTAGTTACAATTTCAAACGGACATGCATGAGTGTGATGCTTCTCAGAAATAAGACAAAGATTAAGAATAGAAAACAACAAACAGGGATCTAAACTGGCTGAACTCAAGGAGTGAAATTGAGTTGAAGGAGGAGAGATTAGCCAGAGTAGATGAAAAGACAAGCCAGAATGATAATCAACAAAGGTTTCTGCAGAGCACCTTGAGAGATCTACATAGGAAATAGATGAGTTTGTGTTGATTTATGAGTTGATGAGCTTGATCTTACTGAGATCAAACTGGCTGCTGCAATAGGATATAGTCATTGGTTGAGAGTTGAGATGAGTTGTTTGTTCAGTGCCAAGTATTGAGTTGAGTTGTTGGTCTTGTCTGAGTATTTGTTGATTTGTTGATGTTGAGCGTCTCCTGTCCTTGATTTAGATTGATTTGACAAAAGTTAATCAAGAGAGTGATTGCGGGTTTGGAGATTGAAGTGTCGGCACAGGACACTGAAGCAAGTAGGTGACATGTGAGAAGTAGATGGGTCAAGACAGTTCTCACCCACAAGATACAACAACGTAAGTCACTATAAGATAAGAAGGAAATGAGAAAAAGGCAATGAAACAAATAATTCACAAACAATGTGCACACAACAACTGATAGTCCACATATAATGACTGAGATTGAATTAGAGAACATCTGTGAGATAAAAAAGAGAAGAATGAGATTCAGATTCTAACACCCTAGACCATAGCAAGCTCTCCCAGAATGATTTGAAAAATTCTTCAGTGGCAGGAGGCATACCAGAGTCTTTAATAGTAACTTTATTAAGAGGTTGGAGATCATGAACTATTCTAAGTTTACCATTACTCTTGAGGAAACAGAAGACAGGGCTGGAATAACTAGAGGTTGACTGTTCATATAGGCCAGTACAAACTTGTTCTTGGACCAACTTGATAAATTTGTCAACTTTAGCAGCAGGGATAGGGATCTTATTCTTTTGCCAAGGGTCATGTTCAACTACAGGGATGATGTAGGGGAGACCATAGGATTCTTTCAAGAGACGTCTCTCTTCTCACAGAATGCAATAGATTTTCCCCTTAGAGATAAGACATTTTTGATCAAATTTAACTCATCAGGAAGAAGCCATCCATCTGGACCAAAGTTGACCACTTTCAGACGTTCTTCAGTGACTCAACCATTGGGCACAAAGAAACCAGTAAGAGATTGAGGAAGACCACAGTAAGGATCACAAGATAAGGGAGGACGCATAAGAGGAGGATTGAGGTTGAGAGGCATGGGCTGGTTGACTGGTTGGACCTTCATTGCAACTGGCTTGTACTTGGTGGCAAACAAGAGAAGTTCTTGTTTCCTCCAAGAGTTGACCATTGAGACTTGATTACAAAAACTGAGTCCAAGTTCCAACATTTTCCAAGTCCAATGTTCTGCAATATCCTTGAAGGGTGCCTTTTCCATAAAGGGAGAACCAGGAGATAATATGTTGCTCACATATTTGGCACAAGGTAGGGTTTCAAAAATGATGGTAGAAGGTTGCCCTGGCAGTGCACAATTGGGAGGACTTACTTGGACCCCAAATTGCCTTCACTGAAGCCCATATTCCTCCATAACAAAACCACCAAGAATAGAATTGAGATCAGGATCTAGTTTAGACTCATTACGGAGATTTTAACTGGAACTAATAGAAGATTGATCAGAACTAAGAGTACAAGGAAAAGAAGAAACAACGGATCCAGAGAAAGAAGGAAAAGAAATATTTTTGGATTTTTCTGTTTTGACATGTTTTTGATTTTTGATATTTTCTAGTTTAGATGAAAAAGATGAAAAGAATGAAAAATAAGACTGGGGGATGAGAGTTGATCCTTGAGTTGAAGTCTGAGGCTGAAAAGAACTACAACTATTAGTAGGATCAACTATTCTGTTGGGAATGCCACTTGTCCCCGCGGCCGATAGATGACTTCTTCTTCTTCGACTACAATCTCTTGAAACCTATCCCCGGGAGACCAATCCCCGGGGATCTCCGGGAGAACAGCGGATTCTCCTCTTCTGAATCTTCTCTGTTTGTCAGCTTGGGCGACTCGACCGTTTCTGTTCTCTTAAATCCTCTTTTAGATTTCAATCTCCTCTTTTATATTTTGATCTACTTTTCTTTTCTTTTTCACTTTCTTTCCTCTTCTATCTCTATTCTCTTCTTTTCTCATTCTTCTTTATTGCACCATCAAGATTCTCTCAAACGTCAAACCACCACTCATCAACTGGCCGACTCACCTCTTTGAACCCATCCAATATGCTCCAAACATACTTGTCGTCATTCCTTGTCTGGTAAGGTGATCCGCACCTCAACTCTGTGACCAACCATCAGCGTATATCTCTATCAAACTAGCTTGTATATCATTCTCTCCTCAAATCCTCTCCTTCCTGACCGCTCAGCCTCTTATGTCCTATTGCTTGTTGGTTCTCTCTTTTTCCTCTTCATTTCTATCTCTTCCTTTCTATGTTTCCTGTTTCTGATGTTGAGGATCTTAGTCTGCTGGTTCTTAGTTCTCAAATCATTCTGTGAAATCTTATGACGGTTAAAAGCCGAAACCGGACCAACCAACTCACCTTCACAATGAACGAACCAGCAGGAGCTACGGATTATTTCCATCAAGTCGCTTTGAAAGCTGCGGTAGATGCAATTCCACCCCTCAACAAAGAAAATTTCTCGATATGGCGAGATAAGATGATGATTCTATTTGACCTCAAGGACATAAAAGACACAATCACAAGAAACTTGGGACAACTCTCCATAAAACAAGATAGGGAGATTAGGGCGGTTATTCTTTCTAAACTGGACAACACAACACACACCAACGTTGTCAATTCCACCAACATAAACTCTTCTAAGCTTCTATGGGCGGAAATCACCCAACGCTTTGCCTCATCGGAGACCACCAATTGAGCTCAAATATTTAACTCCTTCCTTCATTTTGGTTTCAATGAAAACGCCATTGAAGGATTTGTGACGGATACTAGAAAGGATCTAACTCGAATGACCAACGTTGGTATTGAATTTCCCAACAACATTCTTGCCTACTTGGTCCTTTTCAAGTTCCCACCTATCCTTGAGAACCTAAAACAACAGATAATGCACGTAGAAAAACATCTAACTGTCCAAGTTGTCTTCAATCATCTGATCCAATACAACAACAAGCGCAAGGCCCAGATGAAAACCACTAAATCTGGCTCTGACCTCACTTTGGTGACAACAAGAACTAAAACTGAGAAAGAGACAAAAAGGGTCAAGATACGTTGTAGAGAAGGATACCATGATCCAAATGTGCCCCACCCCGAATCCTCATGTTTCCATCTCCATCCCCATATCGCTCCGAGTTGGTGGGTCAAAAAGCAAAACAAATGGAAGAGTAAAATCAATAAACAGCCCACCATCAACTACCACGCGCTCTTAACCCTCTGGATAAACGCTGATAGCAGTCTGAATTTGCTTCTCAACTCTGGCGCTAACATCCATATCTTTAATGACAAAAAATACTTCTACTCCCTGCAGATGCAAGATGAATTGGAGGAGGTGAAAACTGGAAAGCTCGAGGCTAATCTAAATATTTGCGGCACAGGAACCGTGAAACTGGAATGGAAAGACTCATTTATTACCCTAGAAAACTGCGCTTACATTCCAGATATAGTTGTCAACCTCATTAGCCCGGGTCTCTTAGCAAGCAAAGGATGCAACCTTGATCAAAGCCGAGACCAGTTTCAAGTTACAAGGATGGGCCAAGCCATACTCAGGGGATCCATCAGAGACAATCTCTTCGTCGTGGAGAAGCCTAAGACCGTGGGGAAAGGAACTTCCATTCACCATATCAATCACTCTCCAAATCCGTCATCAAACCAAGGTCTATCTCTAGAAGTAATTCATCAGATGTACGGTCACGCCGCAATGTCCACTCTCAAACCCATTCTCAAAGGACTCTTCACCAACGATGAACTGAATTGTTTCCAATGCGAGGGCTGCGCAAAGAGTAAGATTGTCCAATCTCCATTCTCAGCAGTATCAACTCCTTCAAGAAAAACTCTCGAACGGATCCACCTAGACCTCGTCGGACCAATCTCCCTGCAGTCCAAGGGCGGCCATCTATATCTTCTGACCCTAGTAGACAACTACTCCAGCTACCTGGCCGCTTTTCCCCTCAGCTCCAAAGACGAGACCCCTAAGGTGATAATTGACATACTCGAGGTGGAAGCAAAAAGACTCAACTATTATCCCTCCAAGATTTTCTCCAACAAAGGCACGGAATTCACCAATTCAACGCTCAAAGACTTTGCTAGATCAAAACACATCAAATTGATGACTTCCAAACCTTACCACTCCCAGCACAATGGACGGGCAGAAAGAGCCAATCAAACCATAATTGAATTGGCTTGAGCTACCTTCTCGTCTTCCCGACTACCAAAAACCTACTGGCATATAGTCACGAGGAGTTGCTGCTTCATGCTCAACCAAATCCCTTGGGAAGGTAATCACCGTTCCCCCTGGGAACTTATGTTTGATAAAAAACTCCCAACTAATTACCTTAAACCTGTAGGATCATCACTCATATATCTCAAGAATTGCACCCAAAAAGGAAGGAAATTTGATGAGAAGGGGGACAAAGGGCTACTAGTTGGGTTCAATCCCTCTTTTCACTCCTACATCATCCTTAATTTGTTAGGATCCATTATTGAAACAAAACATGTGAAATTCCTGAAGACACATCTAAACAAATTCCCTCTCCTAGAATCAACTGGAATTGATCTCTTCTCACATGAATCACAGGAATTCAACAAATCTGACTTCTCCATGACCAACAAACAATTTACGTTTTGAGATCATCCAAATACCAACTCGGATTCAGAATCCAATCCCAACTCTCCGGAAGCTCCAGAATCCGATTCTGATTCTCTCAACTCAGCTCCTCAAATCTATTCCCTGGAGGAAACCACCCAAACCTCCGCTTCTGAACCTCCCAAGAGTGAAGCATATCAATGACCAAGGTGGGAAACCCGAAAACCGCAACACTATGGATTTCACCATTACTACAAACCGCCATCATACAAGGCAGCCCGCAACTGTCCCAAATGGCCCAAATGGGAGAAGGCAACTGAAGAAGAATTAAGCTCTATTGAAAATCAAGAAGTATGGGATGACTACTATGGAGAACCAAAAAATATCCTCAACACAACCTGGGTCTTCAAAGTCAAAGAAAATTGTCACGGGGAACCAGTAAAATACAAAGCAAGATTGTGTGTTCAAGGATTTGATCAAATCTTTGGCATTGACTACAACAAAACGTGGGCACCCACTGGAAAGCTTGGTTCATTGAGAATTGCTCTCTTGTACGGTCTGAAAGAAAAAATGAATTTTACTCAATTCGACGTCAAGGGAGCGTTTCTCCATGCACCCCTGGATGAAGAAGTCATCATTAAAACCCCTGAAGGATCTCAAAGGAAATCCCCATATCTCAAACTCAAGAAGTCCCTATACGGATTGAAACAATCCCCTAAGAATTGGTACGAAACGCTGACTGGATGGATAAAGTCCCAAGGCTACCTTGAATCAAGCAGCGACCCCTGCCTTTACTACAACCCCAAATTGAAGGAAGTACTCTACTTCCATGTGGACAACCTCATCCACGTCGGGAAGAGCAAGATCTTTGAGTCAAACTTCTTAACCAAGTTCAAAAATTTGTCTTGTCACCCACCTAATACGATTCTGGGTATGCTGATGGAAGTGAAGGAGGATGAGATCCTCTTAAGTCAACCAAAAAATATAGATAAAGGACTTGAAGAGTTGGGCCTTACTGAATGCAAGGACACTCGTGCTGCTTTAACTCAAAGTCTACACCTGGAGCCGGCCACCAATGAAGATCATGCTCTATTCACTCAAATGAACATCAATTACCAATCAGTCACCGGCCTTCTCAACCATCTTGCACAATATACACGTCCTGACATTGCCTTTGCGGTGTCCAGTCTGTCCAGATTCAATTCTAAACCCGGCATGTCCCATTGGAGGGAAGCACGCAAGGTATGGAAGTATCTTAAGACCACAAAATATAAAAAGCTTGTTCTCCGTTTCAACCCAAATGAGAAAGTGATTACTGGATACAGCGATGCAACCTGGGGAGATAATCCCTCCTCCCGCAAATCCCAATCTGGATTCATCATCTTTCATTACGGAAGTCCCGTCGTCTGGAACTCATCAAGGCAGAGAAATATAACTTACTCATCCACCAAATCCGAACTTAACGCCCTGCTTGACTGCTTCCTGGAAGTCAAGTGCGTCACTAAATTGATAAGTGAAATATACCATCTTCCTATCTCCAAGCCTACACTTCATATTGACAACAAAGTACTTGACAATAAAATTAAACGGTTTGGCTCTCACTCTAAGTCTTGCCATATTGACATTAAAACAAAAGGTTTGAGAGAAGAATTTCAAAACTGCAACTACAATCTAGTCCTAATACCAACAGAGGACATGGTGGCGGACTCACTCACCAAAGCTTTGTCAATCAACTCTCTGAATCTACTCCAAAACTCCATCTTTGACTCTACCCTACCACAATCTCAATAGATGTTCCACCTCACCAGACACAAGGAGTGTTGGGAATGCCACTCGTCCCCGCGGCCAATAGACAACTTCTTCCTCTTTGACTACAATCTCTTGAAACCTATCCCCGGGAGACCAATCCCCGGGGATCTCCGGGAGAACAGCGGATTCTCCTCTTCCAACTCTTCTCTGTTTGTCAGCTTGGGCGACTCGACCGTTTCTGTTCTCTTAAATCCTCTTTTAGATTTCAATCTCCTCTTTTATATTTTGATCTACTTTTCTTTTCTTTTTCACTTTCTTTCCTCTTCTATCTCTATTCTCTTCTTTTCTCATTCTTCTTTATTGCACCATCAAGATTCTCTCAAACGTCAAACCACCACTCATCAACTGGCCGACTCACCTCTTTGAACCCATCCAATACGCTCCAAACATACTCGTTGTCATTCCTTGTCTGGTAAGGTGATCCGCACCTCAACTCTGTGACCAACCATCAGCGTATATCTCTATCAAACTAGCTTGTATGTCTTTCTTGCCTCAAATCCTCTCCTTCCTGACCGCTCAGCCTCTTATGTCCTATTGCTTGTTGGTTCTCTCTTTTTCCTCTTCATTTCTATCTCTTCCTTTCTATGTTTCCTGTTTCTGATGTTGAGGATCTTAGTCTGCTGGTTCTTAGTTCTCAAATCATTCTGTGAAATCTTATCATATTCCCATAAAAAATGAGAGGAATTGGAATTGTCCTTCTGCTTCCCCTTTAAAGACAATTTAGAAGAATGACCAGGAAAATCTCTTTCCAAACAACCAGAATCCAAAGAACAGAGAGGAAATTCAATCTTTCTACCATCATCATCAGGGAGAAGAATTCTCTCCCCAACTTGATCAGAAAACATCAGAGTAGCACCAAAATCCATCAAGAAAGGTTGTCCCAAAATCATAGGCCCCTCCAAACAAGTGATCCAAAAATGGCAAGTTCCAACAATATATTGACTGATCCTTACTGGAACATCTTCAGCAATACCAACCAATTCCCAAGATTGATTACCTATCCCATAGACTGCGGAATTGAAGCTGACCCTAGGACTGAGTTTGAGTTTACAGGCCATAGCATCCAAAATTAAGTTGAGCTGAGATCCAGAGTCCACAAGAGGAGAAACAGTTTTAGCTGAGTCACCAAAATAACAGGGGAGGTAACCAAGATGACAGGAGTAAAGATTGGAATCTGAAGAAGGACTAGTTCCAACAGAGCCCTCTATCAAAGTGCCAGAGGAGACCTTTAATTTTTCAGGACCAATCTCCGTCATTATTATCCTGCTCCCTCAATGGCTCAATTCTCCCCTGCCGGCTCAATCCGGCTTATTTCAAATGAATCCCAGTGTGGCTACTCCAATTTCAAATTCTCTCACTTATTTCTTGAACTCAGCCATCTTCCCCTCTTCTCTTTTGATCTTCACCTCTTCCCCAATCCTGACCTTTCCTCATCATCATTCCTCATCCCCATCCATTCCATCTTCTTTCCCACTCTTCTTCCCATTCTTCTTCTTGTCATTCCTCCTCTCCCTTCCTTCCTTCTTGCTTGGACATCTCTTCCTAACCAACATCACCTGCTCCTCATCTTATCCTCCTGCAATCCTCCTTTAACTCACCAACCAACACCTTTGCTGATATTGATCATCAAAATCAACTTCATCTCAAGTTGCTTTTGCTGCTCCGCTCCATCATCATTCCCTGAACAGAATCACGTATCACCAACATCTACAAATCTTCACGCTCAACCAATCCGCCTCCAGCCCTATCTCCAATAGCTCAAAGTCCTTGTGACTGCTGATCAAATGTGAGGTGTCAAAACCAACTCCTCAGCCTCATTTGCTTAACATTTTGTGCTCATGACTGTTCTGTTCAGATCCCTCCTTCCTCCTGTCTTCCTCACATTATCTTTGTCATCTCAATATCCTTGCTGTCTCTCCTTTCTTATTTAAAACCACTCAAGGATGTTGTGGGTAAGACTCTCACACTCATTTATCTTTCATTCCTTTTCATTTTAAGCCCACTTCATTTCTTGTTGACCTTTGTGCGTTCCAGTTTCATTGGTTTTATTTTGCAATACACTTAAGGTTTTTAGTAAAAACTTATCACGGTTAAAAGCCAAAGGCTCTACCAACTAAAAGACCTGACAGCAAAGGACCAATGGACACCACTCAGTCATCCCTACTCAAAACTCTCACCAATTCTATCCCAAGCCTCTCAGACTCAAATTTCTCCCTTTGCCGGTCCAAAATTCATACCATCCTGTTCCTCAAAGGGATAGCTCATTGGCTCAACTCTACGGAACCGGAAAAATGTCCTGCTGAAACTAATCTTGAGATTGTGGGATACATTCTGGCCAAAATCAACAACCAAACCTATATTAACCTGGTCAAGGACCATCTTCTCACCAATGGTATCAAGCTCTGGAAATCCATCAACAAATACTATTCCTCATCACAAACAGCTAATCAGTCAAGAGTCTTCTTCAACCTCCTTAATCTTCAATTCAATCCAAAGAAAGTAGAAAAATTCATCACCAACGCAAGGGCCTGCCTCCTTCAAATCTCTGAGATTGGAATACAAATGGATGACAATATTGCAGCATACCTCCTTCTCTACAAGTTTCCCCCTCAGCTTGACCACCTCAAGACCACTATTACTCACTTGCTTGGTGAAGCCAGAATTGACGCTGATCTGGTCCTACAACACTTAAATCAAATCAAAAATGAAGTGATTGCCAGATCATACGCCTCAGCCATGGTAAATAAGACCAAGGTCATCAAATGTTGCCCCACCTGGCATAATCCTCAAGCCAATCACGACTGCAGAAAGTGCTGGTGGCTTTATCCCCACCTGCGCCCTAATTCCGGTCACTCATTGAGCTCAGTATCCGTCTCTCAAGGTACAATGTTGTCTAACCCTTAACAATCTCCCTCCCCTCACCTTGCTTACAACTTTTCCATGGTCACCTCACAATTTATAAGTCAAAATTGCATCCTGCTTGACTCTGGAGCCTTGAATTGTATGTTCAACAATCCTCACTTCTTCAGTCACATCAACCCCAATAACACCAAAATACAAACTGGAAATCCTTTGGCTCCCATTCCATCTCTGGTTTGTGGAACAGCTACTCTAAAGACCACCATTGCCATGTTGAATCTCAAGCAATCGCTTTTTGTCCCCAATCTGGCCATTAATCTAGTCTCCCTTGGCCAACTTGTTCAAAAGGGTTGCTTGCTGTTCCTGAACTCTCCTAAAAAATTCACAGTTGTTTTTCATGGTCGCTCCATTCTTTCCGGCACTATCAAGGACAACCTCCTTTTTATCAACGCGGATAAACCCCACTCAACCCCTATCTCATGCTATTTTGTCTCTCTGTCAACCATCCATCAACGGTTTTGCCATCCTCATCTAGCCAGAACTCAGGAACTCTCAAAGGAATTCCCAAATCTGCGCTGGGATAAGCTTGACTGCATCTCCTGTGCCAAAGGTAAGATTTGCCAGCAACCATTTCGCGGACAAGTCCCTGGCAGCAAGGCCATCTTTGAACAAATAAATGCAGACGTCTGTGGACCAATCCATCCTTCCTCAATGTCTGGACACAGATATTTCCTTCTTCTCACAGATAACTTCTCCAAATTCAGAACTTGTATTCCTCTGCGCCTCAAATCTGAAGTCCCGGATGAAGTAATCAAATTCATAAGACTTCACACAAATCGACTTGGACATTTGCTTAAGAATTTCCATTCAGACAACGGCGGCGAATTTGTGAATAACCAACTTTTGCTGTTCTTCTCTGAAAACAGCATCAAACACACCACTTCCAAACCCTACACACCCCAACATAATCCCATAGCCGAATGAGAAAACCGCACAGTTCTTGAAGCCACCAGGACTGCCATGATTGACATGAACATTCCCTCCTCTCTCTGGGATGAAATACTCATCAGCGCGTGTCAAATCCTCAATCTTGTACCTTCATTCCCTGCCAAAACCTCTGCCCACAAACTGTGGACACTCAAACCACCAAAGCTTCATCTAATTCAAACTCTGGGCTCAAAAGCTGTTGTCTTAAACCAAGCTTCCAGTCCCAACAAATTTGAAGAAAAAGGCATGGAGGGAATCCTCATTGGATTTGATCTTGATCTCAACTCATACAAAATATACCTTCCCAACTCCAAGAACATTGTTTGTTCCAAACATGTCAAAATATTTGAAAACATTCCTCACTCTCACATCTCCAATCCTTCTTCCTCTTCTGACTCTCCATTTGATTCTATCCTTACTGATGACACCTCTCTCACTGATCTTTTGAACTCCACACCTCCTCCTTCCATTCCAATATACTCTGCACCAAACTCCCCTTCTGCTTCCGATCTCCCTTCTTCCGGTGACTTCCCCAATCACTCTGCCACACTGAACTCCTCCTTACCTTCCCAAAAGACAGATGACTCCAATTCTGAGTCCTCCTCAACCAAAGAATTAGAGATTTCAAATCAACTTATCTCAAAATTGTCACAAACCCTTTGCAATTGATCCTCCCTTCAAAGACCTCAAAGATATGGATTTGTAGCTCGATTGGTACCCAAAAGCTACTTTGAAGCAACTCATTGTGACAACAAAGACTTTTGGATTGAATCTATGAAAACCGAACTTCATGGAATTGAAATAATGAAGGTGTGGGAGGGCTGTCACGAATTTCCCAATGGCAAGAATGCCCTCACAACTGTATGGGTGTATTGTATCAAAGAAGAACCAAACAACAGCAATGTCAAATTCAAGTTCTGCTTGCGCGTCCAGGGATTCAAGAAAATCCAATTCTTTGACTACGGTGAGACATACACCCCCACTGGCTCTATCACTACCCTTTGTGTTCTTCTGGTATATGCTCTACACCACAAACTCGGCCTGTGGCAAATGGACATTAAGTCCGCCTTCCTCCACGCACCTCTCAACAAAGATATTTACATCAAAGCTCCATCCGGCTACAACTCCAAATTTCCTTACTTTAAGCTAAACAAGGCTCTTTATGGGCTTAAACAGCCCCCAAAGACCTGGTACAAAACTCTCCAGACATGGCCAGTTGAAGAAAACTTCTCTGTCTCTAGTGCCGATCCTTGTCTGTACATCAATCACAAGAAATGTCTTTGCATATTTTTCCATGTCGATGACCTCCTCATTGTCGGTAACTTGGTTGAGTTCAGGGAAAGGTTAAAAGCAAGATTTAGTATCTCTGCAAACGGAACACTCTCTAAGATACTGGGGAATCTCATTGTTGAAACTAAAAACAGACCCTCCATGCAACAACCTAATCACATTGAATCTGCTCTCCTGGAACTTGGACTCACCAACTGCAGACCTATCTCCACTCCCATCACATCAAACATTAAGCTCAACTCTGCTACCAATGAAGACCACAGCTCCTTAATCAATCTCAACATCAATTTTTGCTCCTCCACCAGCTTCCTGAATTTCATTGCTAGTTGAACCAGACACAACATATCATAAGCCGTCTCCTGTCTCTCGCGCTTCAACAACAAACCAGGAATGAATCACTGGATTGAATCAAAGCATGTATGGCGGTACCTGAACCAATCAAAAGATCTTGCACTACGCCTACGCAATGACTCATTTGAGTACAACATTGAATCTTACAGCAACTCTGATGGAGGAAACAATCCTAACTCTTGAAGAAGTCATACTGGGTATGTAATATTGCTTTACGGTTGTGCTGTATCCTGGCATAGCAAGCTGCAATCTACAGTCTCTCTTTCATCCACCAAAGGCGAATTGAAGGCTCTTGTCTTAGCCACCCAGGAGAAGATTTGGTTCTCAAACCTGATTCAGGAAATAAATCCCTTGCTCAAACTTACTCACTGCGCTATGATCAATAACAAGGCCCTCAATGACCTTGTAAACCAAGAATCACATCATGGAGCCCTCAAACATGTCAATACTCAGATCAAATGGCTTCGCAAGCAATGGGATAACCATTCCCTCATCACTTGCCTGGTTCCCTCAAATCAAATGCTAGCCGATTCTCTAACAAAACCTGCACTCCGCTCTTCCACGGCGCACCTAGTCTCCTCCATTTTAACACCTCTCATTTTATCACAGGGGTGTGTAATTATTATCCTGCTTCCTCAATGGATCAATTCTCCCCTGCCGGCTCAATCCGGCTTATTCCAAATGAATCCCAGTGTGGCTACTCCAATTTCAAATTCTCTCACTTACTTCTTGACCTCAGCCATCTTCCGCTCTTCTCTTTTGATCTTCACCTCTTCCCCAATCCTGACCTTTCCTCATCATCATTCCTCATCCCCATTCATTCCATCTTCTTTCCCACTCTTCTTCCCATTCTTCTTCTTGTCATTCTTCCTCTCCCTTCCTTCCTTCTCGCTTGAACATCTCTTCCTAACCAACATCACCCACTCCTCATCTTATCCTCCTGCAATCCTCCTTTAACTCACCAACCAACACCTTTACTGATCTTGATCATCAAAATCAACTTCATCTCAAGTTGCTTTTGCTGCTCCGCTCCATCATCATTCCCTGAACAGAATCACGTATCACCAACATCTACAAATCGTCACGCTCGACCAATCCACCTCCAGCCCTATCTCCAATAGCTCAAAGTCCTCGTGACTGCTGATCAAATGTGAGGTGTCAAAATCAACTCCTCAGCCTCATTTGCTTAACATTTTGTGCTCATGACTGTTCTGTTCAGATCCCTCCTTCCTCCTGTATTCCTCACATTATATTTGTCATCTCAATATCCTTGCTGTCTCTCCTTTCTTATTTAAAACCACTCAAGGCTGTTGTGGGTAAGACTCTCACACTCATTTATCTTTCATTCCTTTTCATTTTAAGCCCACTTCATTTCTTGTTGACCTTTGTGCGTGCCAGTTTCATTGGTTCTATTTTGCAATGCACTTAAGTTTTTTAGTAAAAACTTATCAATCTCCACACGTCAACAATAGACCCATTTCTTCATTCCTTCAGCAGCAGATGGAGAGATCAACAGGAGTCCAGCCACAGATAGATCAGGAATTTTGAGAGCAGGAATTTTCTTTAATACTCCTGCCACAGGATTGGGGTGGTCTTTTGAGATGCCCCTTTTGAATCAAACTTTGGGCTGGGTGGAGGGAGGAAGTTCAGGTGGAGCTGGAACTAAGATGGGATCAAAAGGTTGAAGTGACTTGGATGAAGGAGAGGGATCTGAGTGATCTAGAAACCTTTCCATGAGTGGCTCCTTTTCCACCTCCATGTCTTCTACCTCAGAGGAAGGAGGCTCAGGTGAGGATCAAAGTTTGACCAGTTTTCAAAGGATTGAAGTTTTCAAGGAAGGTGCTTTGTGAGGTTTAGGTTCCTCATGTTGTTTCCTGGCTAGATTGCATTGATAAGTATTCCCAGAAAGACTGGAGGAAGAGACAGCTGGAGGGTACAAAGGTTGAAGAGTACCACAGGAGGATTGGAAATTGAAGGAAGCAGGGATGCTTTCATTGGAGGTGGAGGCTGATAAGAGGCCAACACATGACAAATAGGGCAAGATGAATCAAAAGGGATCAGAGCACCATTAGGAAGAAAGAAATTGGCCCCTTCTGCTCCACCAATTTTTCCTTTATATCCTTCTGGAGTTCCAATCATTTTCTAGTTCCATGGCCTTCACTATGACAGTAGTAACAGACTAGGGTAGATTTAGGGACAGAAGTAGAGGGTCTAGGAGTAGCTAAAGAAGAATTTTTCTGATCCATCTTGTTTTCAAAGGACTGAAGTAACTTGGTGATCTCATCTATGGTAGCAGTTTTTTTACTAGCCTGGAGATTTGATTTAGGTCTACAATTTGCTTCCATCTTGTTCATGATTTCATTGGACTCTTTAAAGGAAGGAGCATGTACTGGTTCACCAACTCTGGTTTGTTCAAAAGTGAGAGATGTTTGACCTTTCATGACTTTATCCACCACACTCCTTAGGACCAGAAAAACAGGAATCTTGAACCAATTACCTCTAGTAGTAATCATGGATCCAGATTGAACTAATTCATCTCTAATCCTTTCCTGCACCCCTGGAGAAAAAGACTAGAAAAATTGAACTCAAATTTTGTCCACCGTGTCAATTTGATTGTTCCTAATGAGGTAAGACTGAATAGGATCCCAAGATTTTTGAAAAGACTGATAATCAGAGGCTGGAGAGACACCACCATTGGAGATCCATTGAGAAACCAGAGCATCCAAGTCCTGTAGAGTAAAACTAGCCACATCTACTTTTCCCCAATAACCAACATAGCCTCCTTCAAGAGCCTCCAGTAATGAGTTTGAATCCATTGACCAATTTAATCACTTCAATAACTTCATCAGAGGAGATAAAAAATTGTAACCAATAAGCCATATCATGTTCACTTGCACCATACACTTCAGCAGCCATCTCATAGCTGAGTCCAAGAATTGCTCCACATTCCTTCCATTGAAGCCTAAGTTCTTATTTTGAGGTTTGATCTTGACCACCTTGAATCAAACAGAGGAGGAGGAGGTAAAAGCAGATTCTGTTTTGAAGAGCAGAGTTCCTAAGAGATCCAAAGAGCAGATTTCCAAAGTGGCTCACAAGTGTGGGAAGAGTAGGGTTTCACAAAAAACAACAAGTACCTTGCCCAGATGGTGCACAAATTGGGAGGACTTACTTCTAGGATAAGTTTCCTCCTTGGATCAGATCTGAGAAGAGAGAGAGAAACAGAGAAGAAAGAAAAAGATTGGTTTACAGACTCCGTTGGGATTATATAAATAAATTAGCAAATAGCTTGCTGGCAGTCCTTGAAGGGGAATTTAGTATTACTTCTGAAAAGAAATTAAGATCCTAAACCAAGACCACTGTATTTCATGAAAAACAAAAGTACAAGGTTGGTGAGACTGTTCAGATGAAGTCAACAAAAAGGATCAAAGAAATGAAACCAACAAAGGCAATGGCTGATTTCAATCAATCAGCCCGCAATCAGTTCTGAAGACAAGCAGTCGAGCTGAATAAAATGATGACTGATACAAATAGAAATAATCAGAACAGGATCATTTGATAAACGCATTGAGCACTCAAAGTTGAACTCCATACATGTAAAGTTGGTCTTGAAGGAAGGTCGAGACAGTCCTTGACCTTGGATGGATGCAATCTGTAGTTCTGTAAGGTAATTGAGTTAGTGTCTTGAAGTTTGAGGAGTGTTGAATTAGATTTACCAGCTGTGTGATGTCTTGGCGCAATGGGAACAGTATTTGAAGTTGTGCGAGTGAGATGGATGATGAAAGGACAATCTTGAGCAATGAAGAGAGCAGGAGATGAATATGGGAAGATGATACAAATTACCAGCCAGCTGCCCGCGGTTGATTCATCCCAGAACACAAGGAGACAGGCTAGCTTGTAGTCAAACTTCATATTTGAAGTATTGACACTGTAGCCGGCATCCCACTTCACAGTCTGAGAAAAGTATAGGTCCGCGTTAGTCTATGGCTGGGATTATTCCAACATCCTCCCTTAATTCAATGCTCCAATAACTATTCACTGACATGATGTACCAGTCGCGATACCAAGTTTTTACTAGCGGCTTTTGTTAAGCAATCCACAACCATCTCTTCTGATTGGATGAGTTGGATTTCAATTGATGCCGAATCAATGTCTTCCCTCAATCCTTTGGTCTTTAGATCAATGAATTTTGTTTTGGAATTGCATCCAAAATTTTTGATTTTATCGTCGAGACCCTTGTTATCGATGAGATGGATGCTGGGAGTAATTGGTTTTCGCCAAAGTTCTTTGATCAGGTAGTTGATCCATCTGCATTTGAGTTGTCCATCGTTTAGAGCATTGCATTCAGCTTCAGTTGATGAAAAGGTGACGTTGCGTTGTCTGCGGCTTGTCCAATATAAAGGTGAGCCTCAAAAAAAACAAATGAAACCAGATTGGGACCTTCTTGTGACCGGATCGTCTGCCCAGGTGGAGTCGCTATAACAAACCAGGCTGGGTGAGTCTTTTTTCTTGGAGATGAGGAGATGTTGATCCTTTGTTTTTGCTAGATATCCCCAAACCTTGAGTATTTCACGCCAGTGATTGATACCCGGCTTCTCTGAGAATTGCGCCAGTGAGGAAACTGCAAAACTGATGTCCGGCTGGGCTAGTCTGGCAATGAAGTTGAGCCTACCAATTGGAGATCGGTAGTTGAAGTTGAGTTTTCTGAATTCTTCTTGTTCTTCTTTGGTAGCTGGTAGGAGATGAATACCTGGGGTGCAGGGTGTACTGGAGATTGACTTAGACCCCAGAAGATTCAGTTCTGTCAGCCCTTTTTCAATGTGAAGAGGAAGAGATAGTTTAACTGCATTTTTTGTTTGTTCAACTTTCATTCCAAGTAGCGTGTTGGGTTCGTGGCATGATGAGTTCTTGAATTTTCTGAGGAAAGCTTCCTTGAATTTATTCACATCTCCAACCACCAGGAGATCATCCACATGCACAAAAAGTGCCGATTGGCCATCTTTACCAATGTAGAGACATGGGTCCGCGTCGGAAGGGGTGAACCCTTGGAGTTGGATCCAGTTTTTGAGCATCTCATACCAGTTTTTTGGTGCTTGCTTTAGTCCGTAGAGTGACTTATTTAGCTTGAGGATTGGCGTATTTCTTTTTGAACCAACTGGACAACGGATGAAAACCTCCTCCTCAAGTGAAGCATGTAAGAACGCACCCTTGACATCAAATTGCAACATTGGAAGATCTTTTTCAACAGCTAGTAGAAGAATGGCTTGGAGTGACGCGGCTTTACCAGTTGGGGCGTATGTGTCGAAGTAGTCAATCCCATACCTTTGATTGAAGCCCTGAATGCACACTTGTGATTTATGAACCGGTTCGCCTCCGTGTGTGTTCTGTTTGATCCTGAAGGCATAGGTGACTTTGAGGACGTTCTTTGGTTCGGGTCCTTCATAGTCCTCCCAGACTTTGAAGTCTTTGCAGGTACTTAGCTCTTTGTCTAATGATTTTGACCATATCGGATCTTTGAGTGCCTCCTCAGGCGATGATGGAGTTTAGTCGCAGTGGTACCCATACCAATCAGGAGGCCAGATTGTAGAGCAATCTCTCAGAGTTCTTGCCGGATTGAGTTCAGCTTGAATGAGCTTGTCTTTGTTGCAATCAACATCTGATTCTTCCGTGGAGCTTTCAGTTTTAATTGTCCAAGTGCCATCTGATTCATCGGCCGTGGGAGGAGATTCTGTAGGATTTGTTGAAGAGGGGAGTTCCTGTGGTATGATTTGCAATTGGTCTGAGGGGTTGTCCAGAGCAGAATTGATTGAGTGCAAGAACTTGAAGTTTTTTGTTTCTATCACTTTACCGCTGGGTGTGAGTACTCAATAAGAGAGAAGTTTAGGTGCATACCCCAGAAGTTTACCAGGGACTCCCTTCTTGTCAAATTTTTGTCGCAAGTGATTGCTGAGGTCAAGGTAGGTAAGTTCTGTCCCAATTGGTTTGAGATATCCAGTCTGTAGAGAGGTCCCATGCATGGTTTCCCAAGGAGCTAAGCCATCTGAATTTGGAATTTGGTTGAGAGCAAGTGCACAGCTTTGGATTGTTTCGTGCCAATAGTCTTTGGGGATCCTGGAGGACAAATGTGTAGCTCTGACTGATTCGGCAATGGTTCTGTTTGCTCGTTCTGCCTTTCCGTTATGCTGTGGATGGTATGGCTCAGAGACTATCCTTTGAATTCCTTTCTCCTCAAAGAATTTGGTTAAGTCTTCATTAATGAATTCGCCTCCTCCGTTGCTGCAGAATTCAGTGGGAAAATAGTGGAGGCGATTGAATTTGTTGAGAAGGATGAAATTGATGATATCAGGGGCGTTGCTCTTGCTTTTCATTGGGATGCAGCTAATATAGCCACTGTGGCTGTTGACTAATGTGAGGTAGTATCGGTATCCACCTTTTGCCATTGGAGAAATTGGTCCAATGAGGTTGGCATGGATCCTCTGCATTATCTTGTTGGCTTTGGTGGAGATTTCTTTGAATTGACTCTTGTTTATTTTACTTCTGTCGCAGTTCTTGCAATTGAATGACTGTTTCACGGAGCTTGGGACAGATTCTTTGAGTTATTTTTCAATCCTTGGTAGACTAGCGTGACCTAGTTTGAGATGAAGATCCTTTACGTCTTCCAGGGTTGCACTGAAACTTTGGTTGTCAGGAATGATGGCGTAAAGTAGGTTGTTGAAGATCTGTCCTTGCAAAAATGGCTTTTTGTTGAGTCGCATTTCAAATGAGGGTGGCGAGCTTGTGTTGTTAATAACAAGGTTAGCTCCCTTGCTCAGAAATACTCCCATTGAAAGGAGGTTGATGCATACGTCTGGGGTCCAGGCAGCGTCTTGGAGGACAATAGTTCCGACTGGTGAGGTGAGACAAGCAGACCCTCTACCCATGATAGCCAGCGAAGCTCCTGGTTTTCCGGTTTTGATGACTTTCAATCCGTCTTCAGGGGTGATGGTGTCAAAGACGCGCCTGTTGCAAATCATATGAATTGAGCATCCCGAGTCAAGGATGAAGTTGGAAGGAGCTTGCTGAGAGAAATGTGAGAAGCAGTGCAGAAAGGAGAAGAAGTTGGCAGATTCATCATTTTTCTTCTTTTCTGGTTTGCGAGGTTTGAAATTTTTTGTTTTCAACTCAGGAAACTCAATCCAGCACTTGTCTCGGGGGTGGTTTTTCACTTCTGGATTGTGAACTCCATTTTCGCATCGAGGATAATTGGAGTACAGGTTGATATCAACCTTTGAGCTGGTAGAGATTTTTTTAATCTTGGCGTTGTTCTTGTTTTTGTATTGCATCAAGTGGTCCAGAACTCTTTTGACGGAGACTTCTTTGTCACCATGCATGATTTGGGAGGCCATGTTATTGAGATTTGCGGGGAATTTGAATAGAATAAGGAACGCCAGGATATCTGAAGGAAGTTCTATGCCCACTTTGGAGAGTTTGTTGAGATGCAGCCTGACCCTTGTGATGAATCTTTCGATGTTATCTTCACTGAAGGGAAGATAGAGAAATCCATTGAATACTCTGGCTCTATTTTCTGATTGTGATGAAGCAAAATAATTCTTGGTGGCCACCCAGATTTCTTTGGCGTTTCAAACGTTTCCTGGCTTGATGTTATTTGTGTGTGTTGCAGGTTTGAGTTTTGCCAGAAGAAAAGGGGCGATGTCTTTGTTCATCTCTGGATCAAGTTGTTGGCTGGTGTCCGGGTATTCCATGATTTGAAGAATTCCTTGGATGTTGAAGAGGCTTTCAATTTTACTTTTCCAGATTGAATAGTTGTCTTCATTGAGCAGAGGTGTGGACTCGACCAAGGTTTTAAGCGTAATGGTCCTCATTGCGTTGTCGCCTCCTGGTCCTGGTGTGAATCTTTTGGTCATTTTTGTGAGCTTTGGCTTTTAACCGTGAAAAGAAATTAAGATCCTAAACCAAGACCACTGTATTTCATGAACAACAAAAGTACAAGGTTGGTGAAAATGTTCAGATGAAGTCAACAAAAAGGATCAAAGAAATGAAACCAACAAAGGCAATGTCTGATTTCAATCAATCAGCACGCAATCAGTTCTGAAGACAAGCAGTTGAGCTGAATAACATGATGAGTGATACGAATAGAAATAATCAGAACAGGATCATTTGATAAACGCATTGAGCACTCAAAGTTGAACTCCATACATGTAAAGTTGGTCTTGAAGGAAGGTTGAGACAGTCCTTGACCTTGGATGGATGCAATCTGTAGTTCTGTAAGGTAATTGAGTTAGTGTCTTGAAGTTTGAGGAGTTTTGAATTAGATTTACCAGCTGTGTGATGTCTTGGCGCAATGGGAACAGTATTCAAAGTTGTGCAAGTGAGATGGATGATGAAAGGACGATCTTGAGCAATGAAGAGAGCAGGAGATGAATATGGGAAGATGATACAAATTACCAGCCAGCTTCCCGCAGTTGATTCATCCCGGAACACAAGGAGACAGGCTAGCTCGTAGTCAAACTTCATATTTGAAGTATTGAGACTGTAGCCGGCATCCAACTTCACAGTCTGAGAAAAGTATAGGTCCGCGTTAGTCCATGGCTGGGATTATTCCAACAACTTCTACTCCTTTGGAGTATTAGTATATACTAAGAGTGGTTTTGAATTTCCTGCACTTTTAGTACTATAGTAAGTCTACACAATAATTTATTTAAATTAATGTCTGGTTTCTTTGAGACTTAATATAGTTCTCAGATCAGACCTAGATTAGTTATTAATTGTTATTGGTAGGGTTTTGTTGAAGAATGGACCAGATTTATTGGGTTATTGGTTATTTATGGATCAGATATGTTTGATGTTAACCAATATCCCAATATTAAAGGGTTCAAGGGTTTATCAAAGGGATGGTTCAGGAGAGTACCCAAGGATGGGTTTACCCACAGGGTGCTGGGTAGAGAAAAGGTTGGTGGTTTCTTTTTGTTGTGCTATCTTTCTTTGTAGGTGTTGAAATTACTCTATGATAAAAAGAAGTAGAACCAGACTACAAGGGTTGAAGACAATCAATAACCAAAGGACAAGGCAGGAGAGCTGATTTAAGGAAGGAATGAGATACACACAAATACTGTAAATAGTACAGTATGACGGACTAAGGTAGGCTGAGGAATTGAGATCTTCATGATAAGAGTCAACATAATGATGAGATCAGAACATGAGGAGTGATTTGAGTCAAATAGTGGTTAGGAGATTTTTGTGTCTTCTCACCAAACAAGAGAATGAGGAGTCATCAACAGTTGAAGGTGTTGACGTGGCTTCGGCGATTTAGATTGATGGTTGATAAGTCGTTGGTTGATAGATAGCGGTTGTTGGTGGTAGGTGGTCGCAATTGTGAGAGTATGACAGGTAGTAGTAATGGAGTAGAGAAAGAACTAAGAAGAAAAAAAAGAAAGGAAGAACTGTAGGTGGTCGTTGATCAAATAGGATTTTTATGGAGATTCAATTGAGAAAGGGAGAGTCAAGTCAAGATGAGTTGGAAAGGGGAGGCCGCGTCTTCATCACTAGGTGTGACATGTCATTGATAGTTGACATGGCTCTGGCATCGCACAGCGTCAAGTATAGTCAGAAGACCTGTATTCCAACACCCCAGGATGTTTGGTGAGAAAGAGAACAGATGATCATTGGAGGCAATTCTTCCTGAGACATTCCAGAGACCCTGCCGAGCAGCTTTTTGACAGAGCATCAGCTACCATTTCCGACGAGGATATGAGTCAAACGACAATTTCCTTTTCTTTGTACAGCTGCCGGATGTATTTCACTTTGATGTCAAGGTGCTTAGTTTTGGCGTTGGACCCTATGTTTTTGATTTTTTCCAGAAGACCTTTGTTGTCTATATGAAAGAGAGTCGGACTTGGATTAGACTGCCAAAGTTTGCTGATGAGAGAAGTCATCCACTGATTCTCCTGTACACCATTGGCCAGAGCGTTCAGTTTGGATTCTGTTGAAGACATGGAAATGTTCTTTTGCTTCTTACTTGTCCATGTCAAAGGGCAGTTTTTCCAGAAAGAGATCCATCCGCTTTGCAATTTGCAATCCAACAGGTTGTCCCCCCAGGTGGCATCAGTGTAGTAGCTGACATTGTTATCATTTGATGAGAATGGATTCAGTATCAATGCTAGATGAGATGAGCCTTTCAAATACTTCCAGCAATGGATAACCTCTTTCCAATGGCTTAGACCCGGATTGGAATTGAACCTTGATAGGATAGACACCGCAGCTGAAAGATCAGGGCGAGTTCTACAGGAAAGATAGTTCAACAGGCCAGTGAAGGTCTTATAATTATATCCAAGAGCCTTGAACGCACGGGAGTCTTCCTTGGTGGCAGGCAGAAGTTTAATGCCTGGAGTCAGAGGAGTATTGACTGAGCAACATTTGGTTAACTTAAGAAGTTCCAGTCCTTTGGTTATCAGAGAAGGCTGAGAGAGAGAACATGATCCGTTTTCAATGGCAATGTTCATACCCAGAAGAGTATCAGGATTGTGTGCAGAGGAATCGGGATACTGCGATAGAAAGTGCTTCTCAAAGTCTTCCACGTTGCCCGCAACTATGAGGTTGTCCACATGAAAAAATAAGAACGTCTTACGATTGGAATGGATGAATAAACAGGCATCAGAGTCTGATCAATAGAATCCCAGCGATTTCAGCCAAGTAGTTAATATGTCATGCCAGTTGAGCGGTGCCTGGCAAAGACCGTAAAGCGACTTTTTTAGTTTGAGGAAGGGACTTTTGCAATGGGACTCGGAGGGAGTTTTTATGAAGAGAGTCTCATGGAGTGGTGCGTAGAGAAAAGCACTTTTGACATCAAACTGTCTAATGGGTAAGGAGCAATTGAGAGCAAGGATAAAGAGAAGGAGAAGGGAAGGGAATTTGCCAGCAGGTGCATAGGTTTCAAAGAAATCCAAACCGGGCGTTTGCAGAAATCCTTGTATGCAGAGGCGAGCCTTTGTCTTGGCCGGAGAGGAGAGTGTAGCAGGCTTATCTCTTACGGCCCAGGTGGTTTTGAGATATCAATCAGGAGTGAAGTCAATGTCTTCCCAAACATTGTGATCTTCAATGTTCTGAAGCTCCACTTGTTTAGCTTCCGTTACTTTTGATGAGTAATCACTTTGAGTCAGGTAGCTATACTTATCAGGTTTGACCGCCAAGGTCCTTTCTTGAAGAGTCCTACCCAATGGAATGAGCGTAGCTTCTACATTCAAATCAGAGGCGGAGTCTTCAGCTGAGGGACTGTCAGACAGGTCATCGCTGATGGGTTCGGAGTATTCACGTGATTCAGGCTCTATCTGGCCTGGAGCTTCAGGAAGAGACTTTTCTTGAGACAGTTTGGATGAGATGACATTGGTGGGTGGAAGCTCCAGCTCGTTGTAGGAGTAGGAGGAGTGAGCAAAGGGTGATTTGGAAGGGAAGGAGAGAAATGTGACACTTTTGGTGTTAACAATTCATCCAGAGGAGGAGAGAATCCGGTAGGACAGTAGCTCGGGATTATAGCCAATCAATCGGCCCGGTTCACCGGGTGTCCCTAATTTATTGCCAGAGGGTTTAGGTTGGGTCAGAAAAGAAACCGGATTGCCGATTGGTTTAAAGTAGGAAAGAGGAAGAGAGTGAAGCTTGAAAATTTCATAGGGGCTCTTCTTGGATTGGTGCGATGGAATCTGGTTCAGAGTGGGAGTAGAGGAATGTATAATTTCGTGCCATAAATTCCGAGGCAGATTAGAGTCATATAATATAGTTCGAACAGATTCAAGAATGGTGTGATTAAATCGCTCAGCAAGCCCATTTTGTTGAGGCGTGTGTGGATTGGCAAATCGCTGCTTGATGAGATGGTTCTTGCAGAATTTGGACAGCGAGGAATTAGCAAATTCAGTACCTCAATCTGAATGCAGTACAGAGGGATAGTATCCTAGTCTTCTGGCTTCAAGGCTCAAACTGAAGATAAGCGCCAATGGAATGGCGTCTTTGGATGAGACTGGAATAGCAGCACAGTATCTCAAAAAGGAATCCACCACCGTCACAATATACTTATGCCCACCAGATGATATGGAAAGAGGACCGATTGTGTCCCTATGGATTTCTTCAAATATCCGAGAAGCATGGGATGATTGTTTTTTGAAGGAGGCCTTGGTGATTTTTGAAAGGGAGCAGGCTTCACATTTGTTTTCCTTAGAAATGGGCAGATTCAATTTATTCCTCAGGCGGTGATAGCTTACGTGACCCATGGACGTATGAATAAGCTCGGAGGAGGAGAAATGAGAAAAGGGGAGGAGAGGCAGGAGCTGAATGCATGGTATGTTATTGTGGTAGCATCCTCAAAGGATGAGTTCATTGCCTTTAAAGAGACTGAAACAGTCAGAACAGAATTCAACGTTCAATCCTTCCTGTATTAATTTTCTCAGGGAGAGCAGGTTTGCAGACAAGTGAGGTACATAGAGCACGTCGGTGAGGTCAATTTCCTGATTTCCCACTTTCAGTTTAACAGTACCGGAACCGCCAATATCCAGGGAGTCGGATTTATTACTTGTCTTGATTACTCCTTGGAATTGGGTGTCTAGCACGGTGAAGAAAGCTTCATCAGCTATCATGTGACATGATGAACCAGAGTCGATAACAAAGAAGTTTTTTCCGAGACAGTTGATGGAGGAGAGAAGGCTGACTTGTTGATTGTTGGTGGGAGCGGTTTTTGGTCTCAGGTGAGGATATAGCATCCAACACTTATTTTTGGGGTGATTGGCCAGAGTGTTATGCATGCAAGCCTTGCACTTGCCGGACGCCTCAGTGTATAGGGAAACCGTTGGAGTTGAGGAGTTGCCATTCATCTTTAATTCATTCATGTGGATTCAAAGATGATTGAGAACATTGTCTGGAGTGACTTCTGATTTGGCTTGCGAGTGAGTGATCTGCTGCTTGATGTTCATCATGGAGGAAGGCAGCTTATCTAAGATCATATAAGCGAGGATTTTGGTGGGAATCAGTATGCCTATTTCCAAAAGGCAATTGACGCCAGTTTTGACATTGGTTATGAATTGCTGAATGTTAGACTTGTCAAATGTGATGGAGGAGAAGTTGCTGTATATGCAAGCACAATTGGCAGGTTGAGACGACACGAAGTGTTTGAGTAGGGCTTTCCAAATTAGCACGGCATTCTCTTTGTTGATGGGAGTGATGATGTTAGAGTGCACAGCTGGCAACAGCTTTGAAATGATAATGGACGTGAGGATCAAATTGTCATTGTCTTCAAGAGGATTGTTGGCCGTTATAGATTCCTTAAGTTTAGCCAAGTTCAGTAGAGAGTTGATTCTGGTTCTCCAGATGGTGAAGTTCTCCTCAGTCAGAAGGGGAATAGCCTCGATGGTGGTTTTGAGGATGGTGGGATTTATAGAGTCCATGGTAGTGCCTGGTTCTTTGAAGATAGAGGGTTGTTTGTTCTACTGGTATTTTGACTGTTGATCGTGTTGAAATTACTCTATGATAAAAAGAAGTAGAACCAGACTACAAGGGTTGAAGACAATCAATAACCAAAGGACAAGGCAGGAGAGCTGATTTAAGGAAGGAATGAGATACACACCAATACTGTAAATAGTACAGTATGACGGACTAAGGTAGGCTGAGGAGATGAGTTGGCTGAGGAATTGAGATCTTCATGATAAGAGTCAACATAATGATGAGATCAGAACATGAGGAGTGATTTGAGTCAAATAGCGGTTAGGAGATTTTTGTGTCTTCTCACCAAACAAGAGAATGAGGAGTCATCAACGGTTGAAGGTGTTGACGTGGCTTTGGCAATTTAGATTGATGGTCGATAAGTCGTTGGTTGATAGATAGCGGTTGTTGGTGGTAGGTGGTCGCGGTTGTGAGAGTATGACAGGTAGTAGTAATGGAGTAGAGAAAGAACTAAGAAGAAAAAAAAGAAAGGAAGAACTGTAGGTGGTCGTTGATCGAATAGGATTTTTATGGAGATTCGATTGAGAAAGGGAGAGTCAAGTCGAGATGAGTTGGAAAGGGGAGGCCGCGTCTTCATCACTAGGTGTGACATGTCATTGATAGTTGACATGGCTCTGGCATCGCACAGCGTCGAGTCTAGTCAGAAGACCCGTATTCCAACAGTAGGGTTATTTATTGATTAAGGGGTGGTTTTTCTTTAATATGGTGCTGAAGATTTAGGTCACAGAAGAACCCTTATTCAAGCACCTTGTGGGTGGTTTAATTGGTTAAAGATGGATAATAACTTGGTTTCTGATTTCTTGTTTCCTTTTATAACTCATTCACTGATACTATTTTTTTATTTGGGCCAAGAGGGCCTGGTATGTGGGTGATGGGTGGTAGGTGGCCAGATGGAATGAGATGGGTGGATGATACAACCTGGATAGGGCAGAGAGGCCCTCCTTAAATAGAAAATCTGGTCCTCAGGGGATGCTCAGGGCTGCACCTGCAGGTTCCCTGGGGCTTCCCCTGTTACAGTGGGATACAGGTACATGAGAAATTTCAGCTGGTTGGGAAAAGACACTGCATGAAACTGAGGCAATTCTTCTGGTTGGACAAAATACACTGCATCAAACTAAGGAAATTCTGCTGGTTGGACAAAAGACACTGCATGAAACTGAGGCAATTCTTCTGGTTGGAAAAAGCTGGTACAGGGGTTTCATGCATGCACAGCCCTGCACAAACTTCTGTGACGTGCAGATACAATATATTCTTGTGCAGTACTAGTGGTTGGTATGGTGCTACTTGTTTCTCCCTACATGTGTTTCTGTGCATCCACTGGTGGTTTGTTTGGTGCCACATGCTTCTACCTTCATGTATTTCTGTGCATTACTGGTGGTTTGATTGTTGCTGCATGGTCCTCCCTTCCTGCATGTATTTCTGGGTAGCCCTGTGTTACTTTTACTGGTGGTTTGTTGGTTATCACATGCTTCTGACTACATACGTTTGTGTGTGGTGCTTGGATTGTTTGATACTACATGGTTCTGGCTGCCTGCATGTATTCCTGGGTAGCCCTGTATACTTCTGCATAGCCTTGTGTAGGTGTATTTGCTTGTTTGCTTGGATCTGGTTAAGACTAGTTTCACTTCCTCCTTCCTATACTGTCCTGTATAATTCTGCATAGGCTTGTGTATGTTTTTTTGAATGCTTCCTTGGTGAGGTGACAGGAGCTGAACTAGTTGCACTACCTCCTGTATCTGCATTGCTGTATTCTGGCTGAGGTGACAGGGTTGGTGTATGGTTCTGGTGTTGAGGATAAGCTGTTACTGGTATTTAATTGAGGGTTTTCAAGGTCTGTCTTTAAGCCTTCCACAGAGCTGTGACACTGAAGAGTTGAATGTTTTTGATTCCTGAACCAACAGACTAAGCGCAATTGAATCAACAAGAGCCTTAGGAAGGAAACAAAGAATGAAAAGGAGAATGAAGAAAATAAAGAATGATTCTCACTCTAGGCGGACACAAAAGGATTGGGCGCTCAGGTTGGTAACAAAATAAAATAAAAGAAAAGAAAATAAAAGAAAGGACTGGATCTGACATGTGTTGGAGATAAGCACGTGAGTGAGATTTGAAGCCAGTGCAAGGATCAGCATAGAGACAACCTCACATATGAACACTAAAGAAAGGAAATCCCTCGATGTTGAGTGGTGAGTGTTGGTTTGACGAAGTGATGATGTTGAGGAGGTTATCGTATTGAGCTTATTGAGGGAGATGTTGTATTGAGCTTATTGAGGAGATGAGGATGATGAGTTTCTGCGGAGGTGAGTGTTGATGACAAGATGGAGTGAGACAAAGATAATGTGAGTGAAGCGTTGAACAAGGCGGAAGCTGAGATGGATGGTGGAAGCAAGCGTGGAAGTGGGTGAGATGGATAGTGGAAGCGATGAAGGAAGTGGGTGAAGGAGGTGGAAGCGATGAAGAGAGTGGGTGGAGGAAGCGGAAGGGGAATGATGAGGTGGATGGTAGAAGTGGTGAGAGTCAAGGAGCGAGGTGAAAATGGTGGAGATGAATGGATGAAGGCAATGAGGAGATAGGATGCGCGCGCCCATGCGCGCCGTTGCGCGGATGATTATTGTAGATGAGCGGGCGCCATTGCGCGGATGAGATAGGGAACTGAGACATGTGCGCATTGGGTGCACAGAAGAGGATCGTGGTTAGAGATCAATTTTAATGGGATTTCATTTCATTTCAACACGCCGCCGTGTTCAGATGAGAGGTTGAAGGATAGTTGAGGTGAGTGTTTTGATGGAGGGTCTTATGGCCGACTTTTTCAGTGGGTCTGCTAGCATAGATTTGGAAGGGACAAGGTTGGTAATCAGAAGTTTGGCTTCCTTTTTTTCCCTAAGCCATTTGATTTGAATATCTACATGCTTGAGGGCGTTGTGGTGAGATTCAAAATTGATCAGATCATTCAAGGCTTTGTTGTCAATGTATGATCCGTGAGTGAGGGATATATCCAGATTTAATTCTTTTATTAGATTTAAGATCCAAATCTTCTCTTGAGTCGCCAGAACTAATGACTTGAGCTCTCCTTTTGTGGAGGACAACAAGACGGTAGGTTGCAATTTGCTGTGCCACGAGACGGCGCAGCCATAGAGCAGAACTAAGTAACCAGTGTGGCTCCTTCGTGAAATGGGATTGTTGCCGCCATTGGAATTGCTCCAGGTCTCAAGATCAAGATTGAACGAGTTGTTCTTGAGGCGGAGGGCCAGATCACAAGTGGTTTTTACGTATCGCCAAGCGTGTTTCAATTCCGTCCAATGGGAGAGACCAGGCTTTGCATTGAATTGAGAAAGAGAGGAGACAGTGTAGGAAAGATTGGGTCAAGTTTGAGTCGCTATGAAGTTGAGGAACCCGGTTGATGAGCAATAGTTGATATTGAGATTGGAGAAGGCAGCAGCCTCAGAATCGGTTGTAGGATGGAGTACTAATCCAGGGGTCAGTGGAGTATTGATTGGTTGAGATTCCAGTAGTCCAAGCTTGGTCAATGCTGAGTTAATGTGGTTGGGTTGGTGCAGACAGGGTCCGTGTGATGATTCAACAATGTAGTTGCCAAGGATCTTAGAAAGGGGGCCTTTGTGGGAAATGGAGAATTTTGCCTTTAATTGCTTTCGGAATTCTTGAGATTCGCCAATGATGACCAAGTTGTCAACATAGCAAAAGATAAAAATTTGGGCAGATTGGTTTATGAATAAGCAGGGATCGGCGGAGGAGGTGGTGAAATTTTGGTCGAGAATCCAGCGTTTGAGTGTGTCAAACCAGCTTTTAGGAGCCTGTTTCAGTCCGTACAAGGCCTTGTTCAATTTGAGATAAGGGAAAGTTGTGTCATATCCGGGAGGAGTTTTGATGAAAATGTCTTCATCGAGCTTGGCATGTAGGAATGCTGACTTGATGTCCATTTGAACGATTGGCAGTTTGTGATGGAAGGCGTAAACCAGAAGAGTTCGGAGCGTGGTAATCTGACCGGTAGGTGCGTAGGTTTCGCCATAGTCTATGAATTCTAGCTGTCGAAAATCTTGCACACACAACCTGGCCTTGAAGATGATGCCATCGTCGTCAGGATTGGTTTTGAGTCGATAAACCCACACGGTGGATAGAGCTTTCTTTCCTTCTGGAAGCAAGTGACAACCAGTCCAAACTCCCATAGATTTGATTCCATCAAGCTCAGACTTCATTCCCTTGGACCAATTTTGAAAATCTGGTGAACGCTTTGTGTTGGAATACGGGTCTTCTGACTAGACTCAACGCTGTGCAATGCCAGAGCCATGTCAACTATCAATGACATGTCACACCTAGTGATGAAGACGCGGCCTCCCCTTTCCAACTCATCTTGACTTGACTCTCCCTTTCTCAATTGAATCTCCATAAAAATCCTATTTGATCAACGACCACCTACAGTTCTTCCTTTCTTTTTTTTCTTCTTAGTTCTTTCTCTACTCCATTACTACTACCTGTCATACTCTCACAACCGCGACCACCTACCACCAACAACCGCTATCTATCAACCAACAACTTATCGACCATCAATCTAAATTGCCAAAGCCACGTCAACACCTTCAACTGTCGATGACTCCTCATTCTCTTGTTTGGTGAGAAGACACAAAAATCTCCTAACCGCTATTTGACTCAAATCACTCCTCATGTTCTGATCTCATCATTATGTTGACTCTTATCATGAAGATCTCAATTCCTCAGCCAACTCATCTCCTCAGCCTACCTTAGTCCATCATACTGTACTATTTACAGTATTGGTGTGTATCTCAATCCTTCCTTAAATCAGCTCTCCTGCCTTGTCCTTTGGTTATTGATTGTCTTCAACCCTTGTAGTCTGGTTCTACTTCTTTTTATCATAGAGTAATTTCAACACGATTAACAGGCAAAATACCAGTAGAACAAACAAACCTCTATCTTCAAAGAACCAGGCACTACCATGGACTCTATAAATCCCACCATCCTCAAAACCACCATTGAGGCTATTCCCCTTCTGACTGAGGAGAACTTCACCATCTGGAGAACCAGAATCAACTCTCTACTGAACTTGGCTAAACTTAAGGAATCTATAACGGCCAACAATCCTCTTGAAGACAATGACAATTCGATCCTCACGTCCATTATCATTTCAAAGCTGTCGCCAGCTGTGCACTCTAACATCATCACTCCCATCAACAAAGAGAATGCCGTTCTAATTTGGAAAGCCCTACTCAAACACTTTGTGTTGTCTCAACCTGCCAATTGTGCTTGCATATACAGCAACTTCTCCTCCATCACATTTGACAAGTCTAACATTCAGCAATTCATAACCGATGTCAAAACTGGCGTCAATCGCCTTTTGGAAATAGGCATACTGATTCCCACCGAAATCCTCGCTTATATGATCTTAGATAAGCTGCCTTCCTCCATGATGAACATCAAGCAGCAGATCACTCACTCGCAAGCCGAATCAGAAGTCACTCCAGACGATGTTCTCAATCATCTTTGAATCCACATGAATGAATTAAAGATGAATGGCAACTCCTCAACTCCAACGGTTTCCCTACACACTGAGGCGTCCGGCAAGTGCAAGGCTCGCATGCATAAAACTCTGGCCAATCACCCCAAAAATAAGTGTTGGATGCTATATCCTCACCTGAGACCAAAAACCGCTCCCACCAACAATCAACAAGTCAGCCTTCTCTCCTCCATCAACTGTCTCGGAAAAAACTTCTTTGTTATCGACTCTGGTTCATCATGTCACATGATAGCTGATGAAGCTTTCTTCATCGTGCTAGACACCCAATTCCAAGGAGTAATCAAGACAAGTAATAAATCCGACTCCCTGGATATTGGCGGTTCCGGTACTGTTAAACTGAAAGCGGGAAATCAGGAAATTGACCTCACCGACGTGCTCTATGTACCTCACTTGTCTGCAAACCTGCTCTCCCTGAGAAAATTAATACAGGAAGGATTGAACGTTGAATTCTATTCTGACTGTTTCAGTCTCTTTAAAGGCAATGAACTCATCCTTTGAGGATGCTACCACAATAACATACCATGCATTCAGCTCCTGCCTCTCCTCCCCTTTTCTCATTTCTCCTCCTCCGAGCTTATTCATACGTCCATGGGTCACGTAAGCTATCACCGCCTGAGGAATAAATTGAATCTGCCCATCTCTAAGGAAAACAAATGTGAAGCCTGCTCCCTTTCAAAAATCACCAAGGCCTCCTTCAAAAAACAATCATCCCATGCTTCTCGGATATTTGAAGAAATCCATCTGGACACAATCGGTCCTCTTTCCATATCATCTGGTGGGCATAAGTATATTGTGACGGTGGTGGATTCCTTTTCGAGATACTGTGCTGCTATTCCAGTCTCATCCAAAGACGCCATTCCATTGGCGCTTATCTTCAGTTTGAGCCTTGAAGCCAAAAGACTAGGATACTATCCCTCTGTACTGCATTCAGATTGAGGTACTGAATTTGCTAATTCCTCGCTGTCCAAATTCTGCAAGAACCATCTCATCAAGCAGCGATTTGCCGATCCACACACGCCTCAACAAAATGGGCTTGCTGAGCGATTTAATCACACCATTCTTGAATCTGTTTGAACTATATTATATGACTCTAATCTGCCTCGGAATTTATGGCACGAAATTATACATTCCTCTACTCCCACTCTGAACCAGATTCCATCGCACCAATCCAAGAAGAGCCCCTATGAAATTTTCAAGCTTCACTCTCTTCCTCTTTCCTACTTTAAACCAATCGGCAATCCGGTTTCTTTTCTGACCCAACCTAAACCCTCCCGCAATAAATTAGGGACACCCGGTGAACCGGGCCAATTGATTGGCTATAATCCCGAGCTACTGTCCTACCGGATTCTCTCCTCCTCTGGATGAATTGTTAACACCAAAATTGTCACATTTCTCTCCTTCCCTTCCAAATCACCCTTTGCTCACTCCTCCTACTCCTACGACGAGCTGGAGCTTCCACCCACCAATGTCATCTCGTTCAAACTGTCTCAAGAAAAGTCTCTTCCTGAAGCTCCAGGCCAGATAGAGCCTGAATCACGTGAATACTCCGAACCCATCAGCAATGACCTGTCCAACAGTCCCTCAGCTGAAGACTCCGCCTCTGATTTGAATGTAGAAGCTACGCTCATTCCATTGGGTAGGACTCTTTGAGAAAGGACCTCGGTGGTCAAACCTGATAAGTATAGCTACCTGACTCAAAGTGATTACTCATCAAAAGTAACGGAAGCTAAACAAGTGGAGCTTCAGAACATTGAAGATCACAATGTTTGGGAAGGCATTGACTTCACTCCTGATTGATATCTCAAAACCACCTGGGCCGTAAGAGATAAGCCTGCTACACTCTCCTCTCCGGCCAAGACAAAGGCTCGCCTCTGCATACAAGGATTTCTGCAAACGCCCGGTTTGGATTTCTCTGAAACCTATGCCCCTACTGGCAAATTCCCTTCCCTTCTCCTTCTCCTTATCCTTGCTCTCGATCGCTCCTTACCCATTAGACAGTTTGATGTCAAAAGTGCTTTTCTCTACGCACCACTCCATGAGACTCTCTTCATAAAAACTCCCTCCGAGTCCCATTGCAAAAGTCCCTTCCTCAAACTAAAAAAGTCGCTTTACGGTCTTTGCCAGGCACCACTCAACTGGCATGACACATTAACTACTTGGCTGAAATCGCTCGGATTCTATCGATCCAACTCTGATGCCTGTTTATTCATCCATTCCAATCGTAAGACGTTCTTATTTTTTCACGTGGACGACCTCATAGTTGCGGGCGACGTGGAAGACTTTGAGAAGCACTTTCTATCGCAGTATCCCGATTCCTCTGCACACAATCCTGATACTCTTCTGGGTATGAACATTTCCATCGAAAACGGATCATGTTCTCTCTCTCAGCCTTCTCTGATAACCAAAGGACTGGAACTGCTCAAGTTAACCAAATGTCACTCAGTCAATACTCCTCTGACTCCAGGCATTAAACTTCTGCCTGCCACCAAGGAAGACTCCCGTGTGTTCAAGGCTCTTGGATATAATTATAAGACCTTCACTGGCCTGTTGAACTATCTTTCCTGTAGAACTCTCCCTGATCTTTCAGCTGCGGTGTCTATCCTATCAAGGTTCAATTCCAATCCGGGTCTAAGCCATTGGAAAGAGGTTATCCATTGCTGGAAGTATTTGAAAGGCTCATCTCATCTAGCATTGATACTGAATCCATTTTCATCAAATGATAACAATGTCAGCTACTACACTGATGCCACCTGGGGGGACGACCTGTTGGATTGCAAATTGCAAAGCGGATGGATCTCTTTCTGGAAAAACTGCCCTGTGACATGGACAAGTAAGAAGCAAAAGAACATTTCCATGTCTTCAACGGAATCCAAACTGAACGCTCTGGCCAATGGTGTACAGGAGAATCAGTGGATGACTTCTCTCATCAGCAAACTTTGGCAGTCTAATCCAAGTCCAACTCTCTTTCATATAGACAACAAAGGTCTTCTGGAAAAAATCAAAAACATAGGGTCCAACACCAAAACTAAGCACCTTGACATCAAAGTGAAATACATCCGGCAGCTGTACGAAGAAAAGGAAATCTTTGTTTGACTCATATCCTTTTTGGAAATGGTAGCTGATGCTCTGTCAAAAAGCTGCTTGGCAGGGTCTCTGGAATGTCTCAGGAAGAATTGCCTCCAATGATCATCCGTTCTCTTTCTCACCAAACATCCTGGGGTGTTGGAATACGGGTCTTCTGACTAGACTTGACGCTGTGCGATGCCAGAGCCATGTCAACTATCAATGACATGTCACACCTAGTGATGAAGACGCGGCCTCCCCTTTCCAACTCATCTCGACTTGACTCTCCCTTTCTCAATCGAATCTCCATAAAAATCCTATTCAATCAACGACCACCTACAGTTCTTCCTTTCTTTTTTTTCTTCTTAGTTCTTTCTCTACTCCATTACTACTACCTGTCATACTCTCACAACCGCGACCACCTACCACCAACAACCGCTATCTATCAACCAACGACTTATCGACCATCAATCTAAATTGCCAAAGCCACGTCAACACCTTCAACTGTTGATGACTCCTCATTCTCTTGTTTGGTGAGAAGACACAAAAATCTCCTAACCGCTATTTGACTCAAATCACTCCTCATGTTCTGATCTCATCATTATGTTGACTCTTATCATGAAGATCTCATTTCCTCAACCAACTCATCTCCTCAGCCTACTTTAGTCCGTCATACTGTACTATTTACAGTATTGGTGTGTATCTCATTCCTTCCTTAAATCAGCTCTCCTGCCTTGTCCTTTGGTTATTGATTGTCTTCAACCCTTGTAGTCTGGTTCTACTTCTTTTTATCATAGAGTAATTTCAACACTTTGCCTCTTTGTAGTTTTGAGGGATGGTTCTGGAGAGAAATCCATAGCGTTGAGGCTTTTGAAGGGATGAGCGATGTGGTGACCAATCCGGGACACCACGGGAAAATATATATATATATATATATATATATATATTTTTCAGTTGTACCCCTATGGGTACCTTCATCTCCTCCCATCATCTTGTTCCTGATCTCCTCCTTGCTTGCCTTCTCCCTTGGCTATTCAATTGGGTCATCCGACGACTAAGTACACCATCCAATCCCTCAAACCCAACCTTCTCCCCTTGTTGTCATCTTGACCTGCTCAGGATGATGGTGATCACCATTGTTGTTCTTGACTTGCGTACTCGTCCCGAGACTTGATCCTCCTTCTTCCTCCTCATCCTCCATCATACCCACTCCATCCTCTTCCTCCTCTTCCCCCTCTCCCTCCAGAAGTGGCCCTACTACTCTCTTTCTCCACCATCACGCTCACGGGCCCGGTCATCCATCCTCCACCTCAATTCACTCGTTTAAACCAAACCAACAACTCTCAGCCTCCAATCCCCCCCCAACGGGTGGCAATATGGTCCGCCGATCCAGTCCTCTGGCTCAGTCCACCAACAATATGGCCGCCGATTCATCCTCACCCGTCATCACGGTCACCAACAGCTCCACCTCACACGCGTCACATCGTTGCTCGTATGCCTCAACCGTCACGATCACCTCCGGTTCCCCCTCAAACCAGATCACCCTCCTCACCTCTTCCCAAACAGTTGGCGCCCAACACCCCTGGCTCCCCTTGCCAACCCACGACTGCCACGCTTGGTCATCATCATCACCAAACAGCTCATCAGTCCCATGGTCGTCATCCTCATCCTAACCCACATCATTGTCGCTGTTTGTCGTCTGTTAATCTTACCACCAAGCCCCATCCTAAGCCTACTGCTGCTGCTGCTGCTGCTGCTACTACTACTACTACTACTACTACTACCACTACTACTACTAGTACTACTACTGCTACCAATACTGCTGCTGCTAGTGGTCAGAATACAACTACAACTACCTTCCCCCCTATCACTGCCCATCATCCTTCCTCGGCCCCCATCACTCGCCCTAATTCTACCACCTCCTCAACTCCGACCTCCCATCCCCCTACTCATCATCATTTTACTTTGCACCAGATCTATTCTCCCCGTCATCCCACTAATCATCCCGCCAACTGTCCCTCTTCATCCCCACGTATCGTCCCCCATTCCTTCTCCGGCCCAGCTGGGATTGCCCTGCCTAGACCACGCACGCTGAGCTCTATCAGCAATTGTTCAAGGCCTGTTTCCCATCACATTCCCTCCCACAAGTCCTTCAACCATTCCAATTTTAATCATTGGTTGAGGACCAACAGTCAAAAGAGTCTTTGTTCCACCTCCTCGCACGGTTACTCCCACGGCCCAAGCGCCCTCAACTTCCCAAAACCTCCTCCATCATTATCATCCTAGGGTGGCCCTCCAATCATCAAAACCCATCCTCAAGCTTCCTCTACTTGTTGTTCAACCCCCTCCAACTCTTCCTCGAACCTAGCCCTCCTTGCCCATCATCCGATCCGACCAACCACCGCGAGCGACCGCTCGCGGCCGTCGGAACTTTCACCCCGTTGTCGCCGCCGATCGGGCGACAACAACCGTTGTCAACACCCGCGACCGCTGTTGCGGGTGTCCATCTGGTTGCCCGCGGTCATTCTCGACGCGGGCGACATCTCTTTTTCCTCTCATGTAATTTTTTTTTTTATTTTTATTTATTATGTTTTCATTTTCCCGCACCTATTTGTAGTATCACTTGTACATAGTATACAGGGCCTCATGTCTATAAAAGGAGGGGCTCTCCCCTGCCTTTTGGCCCAGCAGGAGAGCATGAGAGCATCAGAGGATCCCATCCATCCAATGAGACCATCATCATAAGCAATTTATCCGTGGGCATCCTTCCCCACTTATCTGAGAAAATTATCCGGGTATATCTATGATTGCCCCTTGATCCTTTGAGCCTCCATACTCAAACTCTGTCCCTTGTGACCTTGTTCCTTATCACCAACCAATAGCCTTGCTGGTTGAAGAAGAATTCCTGTCTGTCTGAATTCTTGGGTGTGTTATACCACTCTGATCCCTTTTTCCGACCATACTGGTCTTGATCTCTCCTTGATCATCTTTCTGGAGCCAATCACGTTTGATTGAAGAGGTTTTATTAAGCTTAAAACTTGGAGTGTTATACCTCCCTTCTTCTTTAAGGTTGAATTTCGCCACACTATTCTTGAGTCCCTTGAGAAGTGTTGGGATATTCTTGCTCAAATTTGTTATTGATTTGCTTCTAGAGCTTCATAAACAAATTGCTTTTGTTTTGTTCAGCCTCCCACAGTTATCTGGTACCCTTCAAGCGCTTGATTGCGGAGAGTTGGGCAGGTTCATTGAGAACCTGGAGGTTGGTTGGGATTGAGTTGATCTTTCCTTATCAGCTGCTGACGACCAGAGTTATTAGCTTGTGGGCGTTGTTACTTACAACTGCCTTGTTCTATTGAACTCTGAACAAAACCTTGCCTTATTTGTTCAAGTCTTTACCTGCACCATCTTGCCTCAGATAGTGTTGTTTCCATTGCTACCGACAACTCTTATCCTCTTCCCTTACTCTGATTTCTCATCCATAAGGTTCTGGACCTTGATTACGGTTACATTTAAATATTATTGTAACTCCTAGGAGGGCAGCCTAAACAGCACCTTTCCCCTCCACAGAACTGCCACGGCTTAGCACCGTTTGGAGTCTTACAGCAATCTCAGAGAGTTTGGGATGGAGGAGGAGCGAGTTGGTTGGCTATGTTCTCATCATCGGAACCGTTGGTGGAAGATTTATTGGATGGAAGCTATTCTTCAGAAGTGTTGGAGTCGGAATTAGGCTTGGAGGATTGAGTTGATTCAGGAGGAGTTGGATCAGTTGAGTGAGGAGGAGGAAGAATGGTCTTTTCATGATGGATCGAGGATAGTGTGTCCAATAGGTCGGAATCAAGGTGGAGAAGAGTTTCAAAGGGAGATTCGAGTGAAGGAGAAGATTCAGTTAGTTTTATGTTTTCAAAAATTTTAACATGTTTTGAGCAAACAGTCTTGCCAAGCTCTGGAATATAAACTCGGTAGGAGTTAAACTGTAGGTCATGACCTACAAGAATTCCTTCCCAACCTTTCTTTTCAAATTTTTCAAGATTGTGGCAAAGATTCAGAACTATGGTTTTGGATCCCAAGGTTTGAATTAGGTTGAGTTTGGGGCAATGACCATTCCACATCTCCGAGGCGCTTAATTTTGACTCTTTGGCTGGCAACAGATTCAGAATCTCGCAACATCCAATTAAAACTTGATCCCAAAGTTCCATTGGAATGGCCATGTCGATTATGGTGGTTCTGGCCGCTTCAAAAATGGTTTGGTTTCCTCACTCGGCGATGGGGTTGTGTTGTGGAGTGTAAGGTTCAGATGTGGTGTGTATAATACCAGAATCAGTAAGAAAGCTGGAGAGTTTGGAGTTAACAAATTCTCCGCCGTTGTTGGAGTGAAGAGATTTGAGTTGATATCCAAATTGATTAGAGTGAGTCTTGATGAATTTGATTAACTCATTGGTCACATCCGATTTGAGTCTGATGGGGAGACAGGTTTTAAAGCGGGAGAATTCATCAGTGAGAAGCAAGAAATATTTGTTGCCGGTCTTGGAGATAGGATTTATTGGTCCGCAGACATTGGCGTGAAGACAAAAAAAAGGTTTCGAGCAGTTGGAGATATGGCTTTTGAAGAATGAGCAATGAATCTTTCCCAAGGCGCACAATTTGCATGAGAGTTCTTTCCATCTCAATTTTGGAAAATCTTTTGAAAGTAGCTTAGTTTGATCGAGGTGAGGATGTCCAAAGCGTTTGTGGAGAGTCGTGAGGGTAAGAAAGACATGAGACAATTCAGACTGAGGAAGAGCAAGATCTCTGATTACCAAGAGATTGTCTTCAATGGAGCCGGTAAGGATTGATTGATTCTTGAACTTTACAACAAAGTCATGCTGACCGGATAAGTGGAGCGAGCAGCCTTTGTTCAAGAGTTGGCCCAAGGACACCAGATTTACCGCTAGCTGAGGAAGGTACAGAGATTGGCTAAGTAAGACTTTACAATTTTCGGACAAGAGCTTTGCGGTGCCAATACCTTCAGCGTTAAGAGAGGTATTTTCCTTCCCAGTCTGGATGTTGGTGTGGTCTTCAGTAAGTTCATCAAAAAAATTGGGGGAGTTGAACATTGAGTGGGATGCTCCAGAATCAAGGATGATTGAGTGTTTGGTGAGAAGTTTGGAATTCAACATAGCAAAGTTGTAAGAAGTACAGGATAGATTGGCAGAGGCTGATTTGTTCTTGTTGTGTTTCGGATTGTTGTTGTTGTTGTTTGGTCGAAGGTGTGGATACAGCCACCAGCACAAGTTCTTGGGGTGAGCGGATTGTGGGTTATTCCAGGTAGCTCTGCACTTGACTAACTCTTGTTTGACTCCAGTATCCAACATTGCCAATGCATAAGTACCAGCTGCGATCTCGTTCTTGATTTGATTCAGATCACAAAGCACCAGGTCACCGTTGATTTTAGATTTGCCAAGGGAGTGAGTGATGGTTGTCTTGAGATGTTCTATCTGTGGTGGAAACTTGTACAGGATTAGATATGCAACTATGTCTTTGTCCATCCAAATTCCGATTTCTGAAATTTGGATTAGACAGGATTTCACATTGGTTATGAACTTATCAACGTGTTTTGGGTCAAATTGAAGGTTGAGGAAATTAAAGAATACTCGAGAGTGGTTCGCGGTCTGGGAGGAAGCATAAAATTCATTGATTGATTTCCAGAGTTCAATTCCGTTCATGAGATGATGATCCTTGACACAGTTGATGTACGTCCTGTTGTCGACCTTAGCTAGAATATATCCTACCAGTTCGAGGTTAATGTCTGGAGGACATTTCTCAGGTTCAGGTGATTGAAGCCATTGTGCAACTCCCTTCAAGGAGAAGATGGTCATAAGTTTAGAGCGCCACAGCAAGAAGTTGGATTTGGTTAGGGTGGGAATGGAATCCATGAGTGTCTTCAGGAGGGAAGAATTGAGATCTGTTGGTCCAGGTGATTGAGACATGGTTGGTTTGACTCATTGGTGTGTTTGTTACTATTTGGCTTTTAACCGTGAAGAGTTAAATGTTTTTGATTCCTGAACCAACAGACTAAGCGCGATTGAATCAACAAGAGCCTTAGGAAGGAAACAAAGAATGAAAAGGAGAATGAAGAAAATAAAGAATGATTCTCACTCTAGGCAGACACAAAAGGATTGGGTCCTCAGGTTGGTAACAAAAGAAAATAAAATAAAATAAAATAAAAGAAAGGACTGGATCTGACATGTGTCGGAGATAAGCACGTGAGTGAGATTCAAAGCCAGTGCAAGGATCAGCATAGAGACAACCTCACATATGAACACTAAAGAAAGGAAATCCCTTGATGTTGAGTGGTGAGTGTTGGTTTGACAAAGTGATGATGTTGAGGAGGTTATCGTATTGAGCTTATTGAGGGAGATTTTGTATTGAGCTTATTGAGGAGATGAGGATGATGAGTTTTGGCGGAGGTGAGTGTTGATGACAAGATGGAGTGAGACAAAGATAATGTGAGTGAAGCGGTGAACAAGGCGGAAGCTGAGATGGATGGTGGAAGCAAGCATGGAAGTGGGTGAGATGGATAGTGGAAGCGATGAAGGAAGTGGGTGAAGGAGGTGGAAGGATGAAGAGAGTGGGTGGAGGAAGCGGAAGGGGAATGATGAGGTGGATGGTAGAAGTGGTGAGAGTCAAGGAGCGAGGTGAAAATGGTGGAGATGAATGGATGAAGGCAATGAGGAGATAGGATGCGCGCGCCCATGCGCGCCGTTGCGCGGATGATTATTGCAGATGAGCGGGCGCCATTGCGCGGATGAGATAGGGAAATGAGACATGTGCGCATTGGGTGAACATAAGAGGATCGTGGTTAGAGATCAATTTTAATGGGATTTCATTTCATTTCAACAGACACCTGGGTGGGTATGAGTTTGCCACAGTTGAAGGGTTCTTGGGCTGTATCTTCTAATACATGAGGGATAGGGTGCTAATTTGGCTGAGTGACTATAGGTTATTTTGGATTTAGAATCCATTTATGACGTTTACTTAAGGTTTTGGGCTGTTTTTATAGTACAAAGGTGGGTCTGATGGCTATAGGACAGGTTTGGACTACCACATCAGATTTCAAAGTTTGATTCTAAACATTTATGATGATGTTGGGACTGTAAATCCCAAGGTTTCTGGTTCAATCCCGGACCAGGGGACCAAATGTAAGACTCCAAAAGGTGCTAAGCCGCAGGCAGTTCTGCAGAGGGGAAAGGTGCTGTTTAGGCTGCCCTCCTAAGAGTTATAATAATATTTAAATGTAACCAGAATCAAGGTCCAGTAACTTGTAAATAGGGAATCAATGTAAGGAATGAGTTTGGGAATGGGCAGTAGCAAAGGAATCAACACTATCTGAGACAAGATATTGTAGGGAAAGACTTGAACAAAATAAGTCAAAGTCTTGTTCAGAGTTCACTGGAACAAGGCAGTTGCAAGTAACAACAACCACAAGATAATAACTCTGGTTTTCAGCAGAAGATTAGAAAAGATCAACTCAATCCCAACCAACCTCCAGGGTCTCAATGAACCTGCCCAACTCTCTGCAATCAAGCGCTTGAAGGTTACCAGATAACCGTGGGTGGCTTCACAAAACAAAAGAAAATTGTTTGTGAAGCTCTAGAAGCAAAGAAATAACAGATTTGAACAAGAATAAAACAACAGTTCTCAAGGTACTCAAGAGTAGCATGGTGGAATTCAACTGAAAAAAATAAAGGGAGGTATAAAAATCCAGGTTTTAAGCTTAAAAAGAACTCTTCAATCAATTGCAATTGGCTCCAGAAAGATGATCAGGAAGGATCAAGACCAGTATGGTCAGAAAATGGGATCAAGGAGTGGTATAACACACTCAAGAATTCCAACAGACAGAATTCTCTTCAACCAGCAAGGCTATGGTTGGTGATAAGGATCAGGGTCACAGATGGACAGATCAAAAATTCAAGTATGGAGGCTCAAAAGATCAAGGGGAAATCATGGATATACCCAGGATGAGGATTAGGATGAAATTACTATGATTACAGGGGGGGGGACATACACACACAAACCCATGGATGATTCAATGATTCAGAAAAAGCAGGGGAGAGCCCCTCCTTTTATAGACCAGATTCCTGTAGAATATTTACAAAAGATGTTTACAAATGAGAGTGGAAAAAAGTTTTTTTTTCTTTTTCATGGATCAAGAAGATTGGAAACAGGAACCGCCTGACATGGGAGAGAGAGAAAAAAAAAAAGAAAAAAACAAGAACAAAAAAAAGAGAGTATGAAAAGGGGGAAACTTGCCCGCGTCAAGGACAACAGTGGCAGTGGATGGTGGGTCTGACCTGCCGCCGCCGCGGTCAATTGAGGGAGGATCAAGGTGGATGACAAGGTAGGACTAAGGTCACGTGCAACAGTTGGTGGCAGTGCAAAGGCTCCAATGACCACAAGCAATGCTTGCAGTCATTGGTTGATGGAGGTGGGATGTGAGGGTGACGTATGAGTTGTTGAAAGTGGATGGAAAATGTCAATTGGCTTGACCCAAGGAGATTTTGAGAGCCAAGCGGAGGATGGGAGAGCAGAGGGCACAAACCAACCAATTGAGAAAGATTGGTTGGCGGCAATGATGGTGGGAAGAGGTGGGTGATGGCTGTTGCAACAAGCAAGGGCGTCATTGGCGTTGGCATTGATGTTAGCTTAGTGCAAGGCCGCCAACAGAAAGGATGGACGTGAGATTGGTCATGGGAGTGATTCTTCCCATGACCAATCTTGCGCAGGTGATACAGTGATGGGAGTGAGTTGGAGCGGTCACCAACAACCGTAAGTCATTGCTTGCGGTCATTGGTCACTGGCGGCAAGGACTGGAGACAGAGCTGGACAGGCCTGGCCAATTGAGAGTAAATGGCCAATGAGCATTCACGGGGGATCCTTGGAGGAGGATGATTTGAGGAGGGGATGGCCACCCGTGCATGCTTGGCCAAAAAAATTGGGGTAAAGCGTGTGCAAAGGGGGATTTGAACAGAGGAGGGAAAGGGGTGAATGGCCGGGGGAGGCCTTCCTAGACCATTAGGACAGGGAAGAGCTGAGAGAATGGGAAATGAATAGGTACCCATAGAAACACAAGAGAATTTTTTTTTTGAAGTTGTATTGATGGATAAGGGGATGTAAAAAAAATTCAAAAACTTCCATTTTCCATGAGGTTTCCCGGATTGGTCACCACAGCAGCAAAAAGAGATTGTGGCAAGGGCGGCAAAGAGGCTTTAGGACAGTCGGGCTAAGTTGGTTTGGTACTGGGACAAGGGTTGTGCAATTGCTTGCAGGACCCTTTACGGAGAGGTTACCTGGTTCTGCTTTATAATTGGAGCTTGGAGACACAGTTGGGTAAGCTTTTTGAAGATTGCTGGAATGGTCCTTATTGGGTTTTTAGTCATTTTCCGGGTGGGAGTTTTCAGTTGGAGGAATTGGATGGCATTCTGCTCAAGCAGAAGGCGGCGGCGGTTCACATGAAGAAGTTCCACATGCAGGGCACTATGGATTTTGATGAAACCACAGGCTCAGGGGATGAAAATCAAGAGATGGCCAACTTAAGTGAGCCGGCTGCGGAGGAGAGGGAGTCTTTGGAGGAGGAGTCCTTGGAGGGATGAACGTTGAGTTCAACATTCAAGTTGTGGGGGGACGGGGAAGCTCAGATCACCAAAGCAGCATGGAAGGTCTAGTCTTAGAGGCCTTTGTCTGGGGTGGTCCAGGTCTCTTAGGTGATATGTATTTGCGGAGTTTGGAGTCTCTTTGTGTCTCTTTTTTTTTGTGTCTCAGTTTTATTTGTCTCATTCTCAGATATGGAGGGGTTCTCACTAGGGGTTGCGGAGTTTATTTTGTTCATGTGTCTCATTTTGTAGGATGGTGCGGGGAATCAAGAGGATTCCTTTCTGGGGCAGGCCAGGAATCATATTTATTTCAAGAGCTATATACAAGATTTAGGCAGGGCGGCAATAATTTAAGACAGGGAGAAATCTAAGGAAGGAAGATGGCACGGGAGAGCTCAACTCCAACACAATGATGCTTGCCAAGGAGCTTGCAATGCTCTGCAGCTGGGATCCAAACCAAAAGTTGGAGGATGGCCAGTATTGGCTCATCCAATTTGCAGAGGTACCTGTTGATTTTGACTTCCTCAATTCCTTGGCTGCCTTCTTTGTTTCTGCTTTGGATGGCCGCGTGGTACGGATAGACCAGGCGGAATTGGGTCAACCTAGAAGGGTAGGAGTTGGAGGACTGAAAGGAGAGTCAAGGTGACAGGCTCCTGATTGGAGACAAGCAACACAGAGATCTTTGGACCGGCAATGGAGGCAATAGTGACCCAATGAGAGGCGCAGGAGCTGTGTGAAGATATGGAGGGGTCAGAAAAAAAAACTCATGTGGTAAGGGCAGCAAATCAGAGCTAATTGCAATGATCAAGCGCGGGGAATCAACCTCCACAGAAGGTGTTGTGGTTTGGGGAGATGCAGTTGGAGTGGTGGATACCGGAGGAGTGGGTGACAGGGGATAGAAGAGGGGGACTTTGGGCGCTGCCAGAGGGGGTATTGGAGGCGTAGCCACTCAAACAAAGACAGGAGCCATGTTGGGACCGCGTGGTACCTGGCCAAGTACAACATTTAGTTTGTGGCGCCAGCCCCAGGCTTGCGTGGCATCTCCCCAGGCAGTGGCAGTGGGGTAGTCCGCGCGTCAAGGATGGGGGGAAAGGTGGTCTGTGGCCTCTGCAAAAGGCAACAAGGAGGCAATGCAGTCCAGCTCCAGAGTCCAGTCTTCTTTCTTGATGGATTTTTCATCATCCACCACAAAGTTGGCAATAGGTCTGCAGCGGGTATGGGGCAGAAGACAAGTTTGCAAGGATCCAGGTTTGGAGCAACAAAAAAAAACTGCGGTGGCCTAGATGGCAGGCATTTCAGGCTGGGAAACTGGCAGTTTGGGTGCACTTTGTCTGCATTTTTGCGCAGTACTTGCACATTTCCACAGCGGGGGATTTCTCTCTTTCTTTTGGAGTTTGAAGGGTGACTAGGAGTTGGGGGTTAAGGGGTTAGGCAGATGTTCTGGCGTTTTGGAGCGCAGGACTCCTGGGGAGAATTAATTCAAGTTTTGGGGGGATGTGGTGGTTATTTATAGACACGGAGGCAAGTAGGCTCAGCACTGGACATTTGGCTTGGAGTGGCTCATCAGTGGTTGGAAGTCCAAAGCACAATAGGCTCAGAGAAGGGCATTGGCTCACTGTCTGTTCCGGAGTGCATTAGCTAAGGGCTCAGCATTGGTGCAGTTCCTGCTTTTTGCGGGCAAAATGACAAGAATGGGCTGGAGTTTTTGCCTTTTGGGGACATTGCATGGTTGAACATAACTTTCCCTCCTCAGCTGTGGGTTTACTAATGCAGAAGCAAGTGATAAAAGATAATTATTATGAATTAGGCCAATATGGGATATGCACTGAGGTTGCGGAGCTGTGGGGAAATGAATGCTAAAGTTGGGGAGGCAGCATGCAGGTTGTTGTGGATTTGTAGTTATGCCACAAGCGGGATTTGGAGTGATACGCTAGGGAAGATTGACAAGGATCTGTTGTTAGTTATGCATTGGTGCAACTCAACTGTTAGGGGGAATTGGCAAAAGGATCATTGAATCTACTGCAAATCATCAGATTGGGGAAGGATCGGACTATTAGTACGGGGGATCAGTGCAAATACACAGAGGCAGTGGGAAAAGGAGTCTTTCATTAGCAGTTTACATTTTTTTTTTGGAGTAGCTAAGGAGGTTCAGTGCAGAATTCACAGAGATAATAGGGGTCTTTCATTTGGGGTTTTCATTCTTTTGTTATGTGTTCTCTATATAAGTAAGCTTTTCTATCATTGAATCAGGGGAAAATATAGGGGGATTATTGAGTCATCATTGCTTTATTGGAGTATTGGAGTATATTTTTACAGCTAATTATAGTTAGATTATTTTTCTTCTGTTACTTTGGAGTGTAATTACCTGCAAGAGTTCTCGGAGGTCATATTTAGGGAAATATTTCAAGTGCAGAGCTTGTTGGGGATTCTGTCTTGATTATTTAGTATTATTTCATTGCAAGTTAGCTTTAGTGGTTTCCAGATTGGGTGCGGAAGCAGAGTTTGATTAGGAATTGAGGAGATAAAGGAGTGTGAATCAAGGGCTAGTGGGCTTTACAAAAATTGGAGCAAGATTTTTGCAGAGAATTTTATATTGTTGCAGAGAATTTACCAAAAACACAATCTCTTTCCACAGCGGGCCTGTCAGATGTCAAAAAAGCAATGGGTGGCCAAAATGGGGGTGGTTGAACAGGTAGACAAACCTCAACAATGGTTGTTGCAATTGAGTGGAAGTTGTGGCCGCGGGTGATTGGATGGGATGATGGAGATCCAAACAAGGGTGGATTGAGCAAGAACTTTTGCACTGTTTATTTTTCCAAAAATGGTCAAAGGAGTGTCAAGCCTGATAAATGGGGGAATCAGACACAGAGCCTGAGAATTGAACACCCATGGGCCTGCCGTAGACCGCTAGAACAGGGAGAAGTTGGGGGAGGGAAGAAAAATAAAAAGATCCTATACCATTTTTTTTTTATTGAAGTTGGATGAAATAACGTATATAAAAAAAAATTAAAAATTTCCCATTGACATGAGGTGTACCAAATTGGTCACCAAAGCATTTGTCAATAAAAGCCCCTAGCTATATTTCAAATTTGGAAAAATTTACTGGCATGTCCCCAAAGATGAATGGGTCAAGAGATGAGGGAGGATTTCTTGCATTGGAAAGAATAAGGATCTGTGACTTCCTCTTGTCAAATGTTGCACCATGTTGGGAACCCAAAGAGATGGATCTTTCCGCCATGGATTTCATTTTGTTTATTGTGTTTGTTAGATTTTTCCCAGAGTATAAATGAAAAATGTCATCAACATATTCCAAGGTGGTTACTGTTGGGTCCACTTCATCCATGAGTCTCAACATTTTCAAGTTGTTGATTATGTATAGTATGACTGATAAGAGTGAACCCTGCAGAAGGCCCAGAGAGATATCTTTGTCTGGGGAGACATTATCTTCCAATCTCATGTGTGTCCTCCTCCCCTTCAGGAAGTTGCCAATGATAATCCAGAGGTACACTGGGAAACCCTTTCCCCTCAGAATATGGGTGAGTCTGTCCAGGTGGACTGTTGGGTACACTGACTGTATGTCCAACAAAAGAGCCACTAAAAACTTTCTCTTGGACCACTGGTCTATTTTCCACATATCTAGCTTCAATAAGGCATCATCTGTTCCTAAGCCTTTTCTCCCACCATAATTCCTGCCTTGAAAAATATTATTTTGTGTTGCCCATTCCACCAACCGTTTTGCCAGGATCACCTCCAAAGTTTTTCCCAACGTTTTGAGCAGCCCAATGGGCTGGTAAGCCCTGGGGTTGGTATGATCCAGTTTCTTCTCTTTTCTGATGATGACAGTGGTGGAAACCTTACAGCATGAGGGATATGTGCATCAATCAAGGATCTTGTTATACAGAACTACAAGGGGCTTCAGTGGTGCCGGGCATGCTATTTTTATCATTTTTTTTTAATCTGATCTGGGCCCAGAGCCTTTCCCACTGCCAGCTTGGAAATAGCCTGGGAAGTTTTGTCTATGTTGATCTTGTTGTTCATTTCCAGGAGGCATTCTTCAGCTGGTTGCGTTTCAGAAAAATAAATGATGGTGCATATTAAGGATGTTCTGGTGAAGAGAATTTCTGCCTGCTCCACCTTCCCTGTGGAAAAAGTTCCATCAGCTTGTTTAAGGGGGGCTACTTGACCATTTGCTGTTGGTTTAATAAGTTTGAGTGCTTGGAAACAAATTTCACTCCCTGATGTCCCCAAATAAATATACCACCTTACCCTATTGGCCTTCTGAACCACTGCTCTGAAATATTTGTTCCACTCCTTATAGCAGGCAATTGCTTCCTCAGACTTTGTCATTATCATCCACTGAGGGGCCCAATTCCTTGTCTTCAAACTTGGATTCAGCACATCAGGGTTCCACCAAGAATTGGAATATGTCCAATTGTCTGTTACCAGCTTTCCCAGGACTGCTTGTGCATTCTGGAAAGCTACTGTTATGGCACTGGCTTCTTCATCCACTTTGTCCAAGTCTGGTATAACCACCAGGATAGGCTGGAGTGATGATTCTACTCTTTTGGAATCAACAAGCTCCCACTGTGGCAGAGTTTTATGCCGGGGGAATGTGTGTCCTGCCAGTGATAGATTGCCCTTTAGGGCCTGGTGGTCCAATCCGAAATTCTCATCTGCTACATGAATATCTGCCAGGATTTCATTGGACTTTTAGTTTGTGAATATGAGGTTGATTGTGATACCTTTTCCTTTTGCTGAGTAGAAGGTTGGAACATGGCAGGGCAAGTGCAAGCAAGAAACATGCTTGCTGCAATTTCTAATCAGATTGTTAGCTTCCTTGTGCATGGAATGGTAACCCACTGGGTTCCACATCTGATGGTGAAGTTTTGCATCCATGAATAGGCATTTGAGAACCTTCCTGTTTTGGTGTTTTGGCATCATGGTTGATAGGTATGTCAGAACCACATTGGATCCAGGTGGGTAATATATATTTATGAACGGCGCCACCCCATCATTAGCATCTTGAATGGTGATGCCAATCAGATTTTTGGTAACATTTGGAAGTTGAGAGATGGCAGCAGCCAGGATGGACTTGTGTACATATATGCAACATTTGTGCTGGTCTCTACAGCCACTAGGGATGTGGTTGTAACTTGAGAACATGCGCCAGTCACATTGAGTTGGGGGGAGTAAGGTGTGGGGGTTCACCCATGGTTCCTGGAGGAGAAAACTTTTTTCTGGGTGAGGGTGATGTAAGAGTTTGAGCATTATCTACTTTGAGAGGTGGCAATTCAGTTGGATAAAAGGGAGAAAAGTGATTGGAATATCTGGTCCCCTAGGGAAAAATCTTTGAGTTGAAGGTGTAAGGATAGCTGGTAGAATGGGAAAAGAGATGCCATCAGTATGTGGGTTCTGGTAAGTTGTATTTAACATTGGTTAGGCGGGAAATTGGGTTTCTTAGTGTTGATCCAAAATCTCTTGAAAGGGCACAGAAAACTGAAGACAGAGTGGAAAATGTCTTCCATGCCTTCTTCCTTATTACAGATTTCTTCCTTGCAATGGAAACATTCTATAATCTCCCCTAGCCCTTCTGGACACTCTCTTGTGGTGTGATCCCCATTTCAACAGCCGCATTGGGGGCTTTCACAACAACTTTTGCCAAAGTGGCCCATCTTCAAGCATTTTAAACACCATGCTGGATATGACTGGAATTGGGTGACTTGGTGATATTTTTAATTTAAGAATATGCCTTTATATGCAATTTGGTCTTCTACCTCTTTGATTGAAAATGATAATACAATTTAGCCTGCCTTCTTGGCCACGTGCATGTTTTCAGATAGCCAAAGTATCTGTATCAAGTTTTCCTTTCCCGAATGGCTTGCTGTGGTGATTTTTGTCTTCCTCAGTTTCAACATGGGGTCAAAGTCCTTTGGTATGCCATGGGATAACACCAACCAAACACTTGGGGTGGCTTCTAAGTCTGGGTGCACCTATTTTCACCATAAATGTTTGTGATCCATGAGCCATTTCTGATGAGAATCATTTTTAGTATAAAAAACTACATTGCATGAATTCATGATGTGGGCCCCCGTAACAGTGACCAATTCATCCTGGACCTTGGATTTCATCCTGGATAGGGCTTAGTTAGCTTTCTGTACAAACAGAGACTTGGGGATCTTGTCAATCTGGGGTTTTAAAGGTTTGGGGTAGATCACTTCCCTCCCTGGGAAATACATTCAAATTCCATTTTTGTTGGTGAGAGAACCATTTTTTTACAAACAGTTGTTGGGAGGGTCATACTAGATTGTTTGGCAAAGGTTTTTTGGCAAGGAAACTTGGCTGGTAAGGGGTGGGTACCAGATGGTTGGGTTGTGGCTTGTAAATGTAAGAGGCTTCCAATTTGCTCAGACATCTTTTTTTATTGGATTGATTGATCCAGAGACAGGTCCAGGTGGTCAATGGAGATTATGTAGATCATCACTAGCGGGTGGTGCATGAGAGTGAAAAATTTTGAATTCTTTTGAAATCCAACCCAATTGAGCCCTTATTGGTGGTTCTCCAAGTTTGGGTAAGGGATAGGTGTTCCTCATAATTGAGTTTGAAACAACCAGCTTGATGGTGATCATGTTGAATACTACTACTGATCAAGGTTGGCTCATCTGAGGCTTGTTGTTGTTGAGGATATTGCCGTTCCTTTGGGGATGGGGGGGGGGTGATGAGGATGCAAGGCCAACATATGGATTACTTCTCAAACTGAAAAACTTATGTTGATTCAGAACAAGGTATGGGAAGTGCATTTTATGGGAGGAATGAGGCTGGTTAGTAAAGCACAACCAGCTTTGATTGGCGCCAAGAGGAGCTTGGTTGGGCACCAAGTTGATACCCCTGCAAGCCCAACCCAATAAAGCCCTCTGAGTTCCCATACACATCCCACTGGGTGCACACAAATTTTAACTTGGAAAGGTGTCCAGATGCGCTTTATAGACCATATAAGATATTTATCCCCAAAGAAGTCAGTTATTCTTTGAATCTATAATCCTATTGGTCTTGATCCATCTGGGGTCCTGATTGTTTAGTTTGAAGCCCTGTTGGATACCCCCTCTGGATAATATGAATCATCAAGATCTTTATCCCATGATTGATACTTAGAAAAACATACTGGAAATATATTATCAAAAATTATTACAAAATAACAAAACACTTCATGAGGATTTATTGTGGGCTCTAAAGTAGCTTGAAGCAGTGAACTTGGGGTCAGAAAAAGGAAGGATAGGCCCAGTACTCAAACCCTATCACTACCAAGAAATACAAGGTCTCCAGTCATTGGGAAAAATATATATTTCTCTGTGGCTGAAAAGACTTGCATCAAAAAATTTGGGGATGTGTAGAATTGTGAAGGATTGGTAAAACAATTTGCCTAAAGCATTCACCAAGGGGACCCAAAAATTGAATCCAAAAGGTAGGTTGGAATTCCATGAGGCCTTGAAGTAGCCTTTCAACCAACTTGAGAGCATGCCTCTGACTTATAGCTGCTTCATCCCAGATTATCAAAGAAGCCATGTTGAGAGATTTTCCATTTTTATTTTATTTTATTTTACTTATTTTTTTAGAATCCTTTGATTATCTTGATACAGAGGAGTGATTTAAAATCAAGGGAGTTTGATGGTTGAGATGAGCTGTGACTCCATTCAGTAGGTTATGGGAAGCTATTTAAATACCAGAACATGCAATAGCTATTCTTCCAGTTGAACTGATAGCAGCTAGAAGCTATCAAGAATTTATATAGGAAGATTTTTCCAGAACAACCATTTCCATCAATAAAGAAGTAAGAGGTTTGAGAATGATTGCATTGATTTATGATCAGATAAAATATTTGCTTCTGTCCATTACTCAGAAGATAGATGATTTTCAAGTCTGATTGATTTATATCAGCATTTTTTTTTCTTCCTAAAACATCCATTTCAAGTTCTTTGTTTTTGACCCCACTGATTCATCAAGTCTTGGAAGATTGGTAAAAGGTCCTTCAATAAATTTTCCACAGTTTTGAAATTTGATTGAGGTTTATGTATACGTCTTAAGATTTGATTTATGAGAAATTTTTTATCTGTGATTCCAGAATAAATTAAATCATAAAGCATAAGAATTCAGGAAGACATATTATAGGAAACACGGTTCTGCAGGCTGAAAAAGTGATCATAGATTTTTAAAAGAATTCCTTAGAATCAAAAGCTCAAAGATATCCCTCAGATTCTTTCACTATTTTTGTCTCCAAATGATGATCATCCTCAAGCAGACGCTTGGAAAAATCTGCTTCTCTGAATGTTGAGTAAGAAATTTTATTTCCCTGTTTTAAGTGATTGAAAGAATAAGAACCAACAGAATTATTCAAAAAACATCTGACAAATCAACTCTCAGAACCTACAGGATAAAAAGTATAAATCCATCAAATTGAAAAAACTCTCTCTGATGGGATCTCCATTCTATTCTCTGGGAATTCCAGCAAAAATTATTTTGAGAATTCAGAATATTTGATGGTCCTTGCAAGAGGCTCAATTGAATTACAAGTTATCAAACATGCCTCAGGTGCATCAACCCATCCTGAATCTGTAAGAAGGTTTATTTCAGGTTTCTTTGATAGATAGGATAAGAATTTTGACCCATTAAATGTTAAGGGGAAGAAGGCTTTGGGGCCTCTCTCTTTCTGCGTTTACCAATTTATCCATTCAAGGGGATCAAAGGTTGAAAAGACCACAGTCCGTGTACCATGTGGCTCTTGACCTCTTGAAAAGGATGAGCCTGAGTTTTTTCATTAAGAATATCTGAAAAAAAAAATCATTTCTATATTTTCAGATGGCTCTGGGTTTGCAGTTATTATGGAGCATCACCAAGATTTGGGCATGTGTAAGGCACATCTTCCTTAATCCTATTAAATAAGTGCATCCCATCATGGTTAAATATATTTAAATACTTGAAAATTTCATCAAAAATAGTTTTAAATTTTGAGTTGAAAATGGATGTGACCATATCTGAACTATCCTATTCTGTTTTAACTGGCAAACAGATTGTTCAGAATTTTTGGCCATGATGGGCTATAAGTTAATTTTATATATAAAAAAAATCAGGATTTCCCAAATGCTCAAAAATTTTCATAGAGTATTGAAATAAAGACTTCATGTCCCTTGGGGTATCCATGATGATTGGGGAAGGATAAAAAAAATTAAGAATGAGGAAACCTTAATTTATGCATAATTTTTGGTGGAAGATAGACATACATATCATATCAAAAATTGAAGAGAAAGAAACATTCAATTGTTACATGAACCATCTCAAGTCCATTTTTGATGGCAACCACAGAATCATGAAACTTCTCAGCCCTTAGATCATTTTGATGATGATAAAAAATACAGGATAATCTTTATTTCTCAATTTTGAGAAGAACATTGTTGGAATCAAACAGGACCACTGTTTTGATTTCATTAATGAAAGAAGGAAACATGAGATTAAAATCATCGACATAAGTAATAAAATGAGGAATGAAACAACTAAAAGGCAAGAACTATGACATGTCAGGTTATCAGATGTTTAGCACAAGACAACAATGAATTTGATTGAGAAATTATGGCCTGAGCCTATTTAATTGAATTTTTCATATTACAGTCACAGAGAAACAGAACAAGAATAAAATTTCACCAGCTGATTTTCTCTACATTGCAGAGGATGAAACTTGAGACCTTCTGGTCTTGTTTGGGTCTTTATCTGATTTGAATGAGAGGTTCAGATCTGTTTCTAGATTTTTAGTGCGTTGAGTTAGAGAATCACCAGATTGAAGTTTCTTCCTGGCAGGATTTGATTATTGCAGTTGAAGGAAGAATAATACTTTGGTCAGGGATTTGATTGTTGAATGAAAGAGTTGGGAGAAATAGAAGTGATGGTAGAAGATGAAAGGTGGTTCTGTGCTGGGAACAGATAACGGATTTGGTGTTACAGATCTGGTTAGGTTGTTTCTGATTTGGAGTCTAGTTGTTGAAGTGGATTTTCTGCACCAGGAAAGTTGAACAACCACAAGTCTTCTCTGAGATTCAACAGCCCTCCTTGAATCAATGCGCAATAATCTACCTGCTCACATGGTTTGTAAGGCATTTGAGAGAGGCTTTCTTGGAGGGATTGGTGAGGCAGTCCACCATCATTTGGGAGGAGGTTGCAAGTGTGAGTTTGATTAGGTTGTTTTTCAAGTCTTCTTGGAGTCTCTTTTTCTTTAGGTCAATAAACTTTCTTTTTCAGCTAGAAAACAAATTTTTTACCTTATCATCCAGCCCCTTTTTGTTGATGAAGTGGACTGTGGGTGATGATTTGGAGTTTTACAGTTCTTGAATGTTGTGGTTGAGCCATCTAGCCTCCAGTTGACTTTTTTTGAGAGCTTTACACTCCGCTTTTGTTGATGAGGAGGTGATATTGTGCTGTCTACAGCTAGTCAAGTATAGTAGAGAGCCTCTAAAGAAACAAATAATGCCTGACTGAGAACCTCTTGTCTCTGGGTCATTGGCCCAATTGGATTTTCTGTAGCAAACCAAGTTTTTAGTGGAGTTTCTTTTTGGTTAGGATGAGGGGCTGGTCAATGGTTCCTGCCAAGTACTTCCATACCTTGAGAACCTCTTTCCAATTGTTGCTTCCAGGTTTTTATGATTATCTTTCAAGGGACAAGACCAAAAAACAGATTTCAGGTCAGACCAGGGTTGCAATGAAGTTGAGGCAGCCAATGGGCAATCAATAGTTCACATTGAGACTTTTGAATTCCTCTTCTTCTTCTGGAGTTTCTGGAATTATTTGGATCCTGGGAGTCCATGGTGTGTTAGTAGGTCAACAGTTTTTGATGTCCAATTACTTTAGGCCCTTTTGAATGTGCATAGGAAGGGAAAGAAAAATTGAGGACCCTTCACGTTTGAGGTTCATTCCCAGGAGAGTTTTTGGCTGGTGCAGGTTGGAGTTCTTGAAATTTTGAAAGAAGCTTTCCTAGAATTTGTTTATGTTACATAACACAAGGATGTTTTCAAAATGGAAAAATAGCCTTGATATCTGGTCATTGCCAATGCAGAAACAGGGTTCACCATTTGATGGCCTGAATCCTTGATCCTTGATCCACCCGCTCAGTATTTTGTACCAGTTCTTTGGTGCCCGTTTAAGGCCATAGAGTAATTTTTTCAACTTTAGTATTGGTGACTTGCAATTTGATTGCACTGGTTTCCTGATGAAGACATCTTTTTTTATTGGAGCAAGCAGAAATGCACCTTTCACATTGAATTGAAGAATTTCAAGATTGTTTCCAATGGCAAACAGAAGGAGTGTGCGGAGGGATGCTGGCTTACCAGTTTGGAAACAAGAGTGCAGTGGGTCTACAAGTTGTCCCTAATTTTGGAAGTTAGTGGTCCTAGCATCTGTAAGGATGAGGGTGCGCCATTAATTAATTAGGGTGAGAGAGCAAGAGAGAGAGAGAGTTTTAGAGAGTAAAAGAGGTTTTTTTCCTTCCCTTCCCTTTTCGGTGTCCTGTCCGTGTATGGTGGTCTCATCCCCCTTCCAACATGGCACCAAGAGTGCAGACTTTATGTCCTAACTCTCAACCCTAACCTAAGTACAAATGCAATGACATCCCAAAATCAAATAGGAAAAGAAACCCTAGCCTAACCCTAACCCATATCCATACTGCCTACCATTATGCACATCCGGTTTTTCCTTCTCATGACACAGCCCTCCACCTTGCCCTACTTGGAGCCCCCCTCATTTTCTGTATCCACCTGGCGCGCCCCATGATTCCCCTGATCCTGCGGATTGGTCCGCCCTTGCGCACGTCCACCCCGCTTGTTGTTTGTATCCACCAAATGTTCCATCTTGATTTTTCTGGTACCCGCAGGTTGGTCCGGGCTTGCATGCGCCTTCCCCACTTGTATAACTTCTGCAATTGCCCTGCTCTTACCTCCCCAAACTAGCCTCTCCGCCAACTTGGTCAGGCCAACTCCATTCCTAGGTCTGTAAAATCCAAGCGGATTGTGGCCCACCACACCCAATTAAGCCCAACCTGCACACAGTGTGCTTAGGCTGTCCTACATAATGCTGAGTGCGCAATCCACAATACAGTTCCCAACCCAAGGATATATAATGACACCACATCCCCCCCAACTTGAGTTCTGTCCCCAGAGGTATTCCCATTGCTACCTGGACCATAACAGCACTTGTCCTCCAGGTTGCCTACCCCCATGAACACCTATTACCAGCAAAATACCACCCCTTCCAAGCTCTACTCTCCATCATGGTCCCCCCCTTTAACTACTGTGTCTGTCACGGCCTCTCCTGCACACTTTTTTCCAGTTTCCGCACATGTTCATCCTCCTGTTCCGGACACCAATGTTGCTCACCTGGCAACAGAATTCCCCAAGCTTTTCCTGGCCTAAATTAGCACAAGAGGGCCCGCCGCAACTTGTTTGTGGTTTCAAGAAACTACTTGATTTTGGAAGGATTGTGGAATCCCCCTGGCTTGCCATCCTCCTTCTTCCCACAAGCTCCGCCTCCTCTGACCTCTGCTGAAAGACGCAACTCAGCCTCCCCCCTCTGTTGTGCTGGACCACCATGCAAGGAGGACTTTGCATATACTGCGGACTGGCAAGCGGCCCTCCATCACTGGGATGAATGGGTCCACCTCAAACGGGGAACCACAGACCCGTGCGTGGAGGAACTATTTGGAAAATGCCCAGCTCCCCTGGCTCCTCTGGCATCTCCATCCCCAGCCCAACAATCTTCTCCAGAGCCCAAACGCCACACTCCCACTCTTGCATCCCCAGAGCGTGTTGTTATTTCATCTTCTCTGCCAGCTTTGCCTCCTACTTGTGCGGCTTCACCCCCTCCCTGCACAGCTTTGCAAGAGATCCTGGTCATCCCCACCGGACTAGCGTCAAGGGAGGCACGTTTTGAGGACTTTGCACCAAGTCAGACAATCTCCTCCAGAATTCCTTTTGGGTCCAGGCACCCACAGAGCCAACTCCTGGCACAAGCTGCTGTCGGCCTTCTGCGGATGACTGGACGCAGAAAGGTCAGAAATGGTGGAAGTGATGGACTTGGTTTAGGTGTATTTCCCCCTCCCCTTTTCCTTTCTCTTCCTTGTATTTATCCATGCGTCTCTGTATGTACTTTCAAAAGAAAATAGACTTTTTCCTGCGCCTGTTCCAATGAATGATCATGAGTGAGAAAAACCCCCTTTTGTGCATGAGCCTGAGAGAAAATCCTGGATCTGAGTGAGAAACAACTGAATCCATGTCCGCGCGTGAGCCTGAGAAAAAATATCCCAAGATCTGCATCCTATACCATCAACTCTGTGGTAGTCCAGACCTGTCCTATAGCCATCAGAATCACTCTTCTAGTGTAAAAAAAGCTAAAACCCTCAAAAGAAACCTCAGAAATGGATTCTACATCACAAATAACCTATAGTCACTCAGCCAAAGTACCCATCTATCTCTCATGGATTAGAAGATACAGCCCAAGAGGCCTTCAACTGGGGCAAACTCATACCCAACCAGGTATCACAGCTCTGTGGAAGACATAAGGCATAACTAGTAAAAACTCAGGTACATACCAGTGGCAGCTTAACCTCAACACCAGGAACATACACCAATAGTCACCTCATCAGCATACAAAAATACAGATCCAGGAGGCAGATCAACCAGTCCAGATCCAGTAACCTTATCAGCATAAAAAGATACAGGTACAGGAGGCAGTGCAATCTGTCAGACCCTGTCACCATAGCCAGAATGAATCAGTACAGACATAGGAGGCAGTTCAACCAGTCCAGATCCCGTCACCTTATCAGTATAGAAAGATACAGGTACAGGAGGCAGTGCAATCTTTCAGACCCTGTCACCTCAGCCAGAATACATCAATACAGAAATAGGAGGCAGTGCAATCTTTCAGACCCTGTCACCTCAGCCAGAACACATCAATACAGACATAGGGGGCAGCGAGATCAGTCAAGATCCAGTTACCTCATCAGCATACAGAAATACAAATCCAGGAGGCAGTGCAACCAGTCCAGATCCAGTCACATACAAAGATACAGGTACAGGAGGCAGTGCAAGCAGTCAGAACCAATCACCACACCCAGAATACAGGAACAATATACATACAAGAGGCTGTGCAGGAGCAATACAGGAACAATATATGCAGGAGGAAGTCAGACCAGTCTCAAGCAGAACCAAAAAAGCATGCAGATATACATACAAGAGGCTGTGAAGAAGTATACAGGAGCAATGTATGCAGGAGGGAAACAAACCAGTCTCAAGAAAAACCAAAAAAACATGAAAATACACATACAGGAGGCTGTGCAGAAGTATACAGGAGCAATATAGGCAGGAGGAAGTCAGGCCAGTCTCAACCAGAACTAAACAAACCACCAGTACAGCACAGCAATTTAACTTATCTGAACTTCACAGCAATTTATGCAAGGCTGTGCATGCATGAAACCCCTGTACAAGCTTTTCCCAACCAGCAGAAATGCCTCATGTAACTGTACAAGCTTTTTCCAACCAGAAGAAATTCCTCATGTAATTGTATTTCACTGTTCCTCACCAGAACAGGGAGAACCCGCAGGGGCAGCCTTGAGCACCTCTGGGGGCAGGAATTTTCTATTTAAGGAGGGCCTCTCTGCCCTATCCAAGTTTTATCATCACCCACCTCTCCACACATATCAGGTCCTCTGGCCCATCAAACCATCCATCTGTGGTACCTACCCAGATAAATATTATTAGTGAATCAGTTATAAAGGAAACAAGAAATCAGAAACCAAGTTATTACACACCTTTAACAAATTAAACCACCTACCAGGTGCTTGAATAAGGGTTCTTCTGTGACCTAAATATTCCGCACCAGATTAAAGAACAACCATCCCTTAATAAATAAATAACCCTTACAAAGAAAGAGAGCACAACAAAAAGAAAATACAAACCTTTCCTCTACCCAGCCCCCTGTGGGTAAACCCATCCTTGGGTCCTCTCCTTAACCATCTCCCTTTGATAAACCCTTTAACCCCTGATGTCAGCTTGCTACTATATGCAGAGCAAAACTGTCAAATATTAACACAAACTATGAAAAATAAGAATACCTCAATTAAAAAAGTAAGGAGTGAGAAATACATAAATATTACAGGAATAGATTCCTCACCCAAAATTAGGTAGGGTCATTCACTGACCCCACCCTTGAATTCCAAGTCCTTATATTTTTAAAATAATTAAAAAGAAAGGTACTAAAAATTAGGACACCTGTATGGCACTTTTTGGCCATTCTAACATTTCACACGTATGGTCACGTATAGGGTTTACACCTAAAATTCACTCAGAATTGAGGTGTTGTGTATATTTTAGGAGTTACACGCAGAAATGTGTTATGTCACAATTCCCGCGCGCAGCCCCACATCATTACATAACCCTATGTACTAGTAGCAGCAGGTTCCCGCGTACAAGAAACCCGCGCGCAGCTGATTCTGCCATGCACGCAGCGGATCCTACCCTGCGCGCATCTGTACTAACTGATCCCTGCACCTGGATCAGTCGTGACTAATCTGACAACCAGGTACCGCTCAGAAGAGCTACAACCTAGTTAGGGTTTCCTAGAATATGTAAAAAACGGAAATATGCATTACTAATGATCTAAAAAGATCAAAACTTAAATAAAATCAATGAAAATTAAGTTTTAAACATTTTTTAATAATAAATCAAAGATCAAGGAATACCACGTAAATCACTGATCTTGATCTTTGAAGACCACAAAACACTACAAGAAGTGTTCATAAAAATTATTAAAAGTTATCTACATGATCAGCAGATGATGGAAAATCAGTAAACATCCCACATCTGCACGCTTTAAAACAATATCAATATTACAAATGAAGGATGAGCACAGAATGATCAAATTTACGCCATAACAGATTAACAGATCCTGTGGCTAAAATAGTACAGAAATCCAGCAGATCTAAGGACAGCTGATTGAAAGCACCAAGTACACGTGCTAATGGTGCCCTGACTGGCTTGCCAGCCTCAGACCACGAGCAGAACCCTCTCTATGTGCCCTGAGAAGACCAAAATCACCCCAAAAAGGTATTTATACAGACATCTTTGGATCCATTATTCCATCAGTTAATCAGTTACCAGGAATTATTTATTATCAATCAGACATCGTGTCATTGTTAATCAAGTGCTTATATGAAGATAAGAAAGTGATTTATGACTTAGTCTGTAGTAGTATTATTCACCTTTATTAGCCAATCAACCATTGAAGTTTAGTCAAGCAATCTACCCCATCTGCTCTGAAACCCTTCCAATTATTCCAGGATTTTTGTGGTAAAGCGCTCAGAGTGAGTGTTACCCTTCCTTTCTAGGCCGTTTGTGCTGTTAAGCCCAGCCATTAGTGGAATAAGTCCTTTCTAAGGCACCCATATTTATTCCAAGGTTCTTAAACTTCCTAAGGAGGCCCCTTGAAGAGGGGTTGCTAGTCTGTAAAGATCCCCAGTAGTATAATACTGTGGCCCCTCTTTTATATTATATTGAAAACCCTTTATTCCCAAACCAATTAAACCTTGCAAATGCTCTTATTAAATCATTTATTTGAGCTTCTAAGCGTTTATTATTGGAATAATAATTATTATTATCATTCCAGCATTTTTATCACTCTCTGTAGCTAAAGGACTGCAAGGTTCCTGGTATCAGAGACCTGAAAACTGGGGGTCTGGCCGGGAAATATCCTTGAATAATTAATTATTAATTATTTATTCCTTGGACCAGTCTATTTATTTTAAAAATAAGTTCACATACTTATAACATATCTTTTTGATCATTTGTTTCTCTAGTGGATCTTAAGACCAAAGGAGAATTGATCAATTATTATTTGAACCTTCTTAAAAAGAAAAAGAAGAAAAACTCCGTAACTTTGTCCCTGTTATTATAACTCCTGAGCAACAACGGGAGAAATTGCTTTATTATAAACAGCAGGTTATAAAAGACAAAGAACTTGAGCTTGAAAGAATTATCAATTTCAATTCTTTATTAAGGCAACATAATGAGTGGAAGATTTATGAAAGGAAACTTTATATTTATAAACTAAATAACCCTGAAGATAAAGAAAAATCCAAAAATAATAAAAGTGATTATTTTTCTTCTAAAAATCACTTTAACACGTAAAAATACAAAAAAATATTAAACTTATATTTTTTTGTTTTTATCCATCTCAGTGGATTTTGTTTTTGGTGATCTCATTGACCAGGACCTCCTAGAGGACGTTCCAGACAGTGTACCATTGAATTTACCCTTGGGTTTATCCCAGGATCTGATTGGAACTCACTCAGACCCCGTTGGAATACCCTCCAAGGATAGTTGTGACCCCAATCAAGTGTTGGTACCTTTGAATTTAACTCTAAGTTAGTTAAAATATTTAAAAAAATTATTAAAAATATAAAACACACAAAAAATATTATTTTTATAATTTTAAATTCTTTTTCCAAAAGTTTTGATGAAATACTTACACAGTTTTTTTTTTGGTGCTATGTATCAAAATAGGCGCAACACCCGTGCAACTGGTAGAGTCCCGTCATATGGATCTCTGCCCAGAGGAACCCGTGCGGCAAGGACTCCAGTTGCGAGCGCAATGAGGGGACTCAAACCCGTGACCATAGCATCATGCGGGACGACAATGGCGACGACTGCAGCGGCCAACTTGACCAAAAAACTGTTGGAGAGCCATCTGTTGCCTGCCATGTTATCCCAGGAGGGTACAGGTCCTCCTACGCCACCCCAGCTGGACTCAACCAAGGAGGAAAGAGTCAAAGTATTAGTGAAAGAGCACGCAAGTTATTGGGAACAATTCAGGTTGGCTCAGACCCAGGAGGATCAACAAGGTATGAGAAAAGCCATTTCTCAGGAAAAGAAATCTCAGATTTCTCTGCAAAGGTTGATCCCAAAGAAAGAAGTAGAAGGCTACGTGCAGAACTGGAATCCTTGGGATCAGTTAGCTTCCTTAAAGGGAAAGGACCGCAAAAAGAAGAGGTCCTCAGCCCATCAGAAGTTAAGGAACCCAAAGGATTGGGACAACATAATATCCTTAGCCCAGAAGTGGAAAAGGGTGTACCACAATTAGATGTAGAAGCTCTTAATAGCTTTTCTGTAAATTTGTCTCACAATTTTACTATTATTAGCCAATGATTTGACAAAGTTTATCACCAATTGGACAAATTAAGTTCAAGTATTTTAAGAGTGATTGACACTCAGTCTCAGATTATGAGAATTGATGAGTTGGAAATACAAAAAATCAAGGATAGTATAAGAGCTAGTAAGTTGGACCTGATGAAACATATTGATGACAACCAATAAATTCTTCAGGAATATATTCTTGCAAACATGGACCAGCTTAAGGAAGAAGTTAAGCAAACTAGTCCTACTCCTTCAGCTCATCTGAATAAAAAAATTGAATTATTAAGCAACAAACTTGATTTAGAGTTAGATATGATTAAGAATGATCTCAGAGATCTTAAGATCAACTCTACTAACTCTCTGGTCATTGACTTAGAAGAAACTAGACCTGCAAGGTTCACCAGTACTCCTAGTGTTCCTCCCAGAGCCAGGATAACTAGGAATGAGTCTTTCAGACCCAGTCCTACTCCTGAAATGGAGCAGGCTTTGAAGCTACTTCCTCCCATCACTGAATGGCCTAAATTCTCTGGAGAAGGAGAATACAACCATTTCAGTTTCATTAAGTTTATAGACTATACTCTTTCTTCCTACAAGCTCCCTGATGCAATAGCTGTGGTAAGATTTCCCAGATAATTTGAAGGAGTAGCTCTTGATTGGTTTATCAACAAAAGAGAAGAAGTTGGATCTTTATCCTGGAATTCTTGGAAAGAATTGATCAAAGTGCAGTTTGGTACCAGGATTTGGAAAAGAAAGATTATGAAAAATTTTGAAACTTCCCAGTTTGATCCATCCAAGGACAAACCTCATAAATGGTGCTTAGACCAGAAAAAGAGGTTGGACTGTTTTTATCCTGATGCTGATAAAGAAGAAGTCAATGAAAGACTCCTCAACTTATGTCCCGGAAAAATCAACCACAGTGTAAGGTGTAGAATGCCTATGGAGTCAGATCTTTCCACCTTAATAGGTGTATTGGAAGAAACTATTGATATGAATGGTCTTGATAAAAGGGTCAATAGACCTCCAAGGGAACAAGATACTAGGAACAGGGAAGAATATACTGCCAAAACTAAAGAATCCCCTGCTACTCCATCTACCTTGGAAGTCAAGAAGACTCCAGAATCAAAAGAAAAGGTATGTTGGAACTGTAACCAAACAGGAAACGTAAAACCTGATTGTCCTCTACCTAGGAAAAGGATTAATCTTATTGAAGGAGAAGAGTATGACAATCCTGACTCTCACCTTGATGATACTGACGGATCACTCTCTGATTGTGATCTAATAATCACTAACCCTATCACTGTTATTGAAGGTATTATTGAGTCTTCTCTGGACATAAATTCCATCAATGAGGATTCTAACTTACCTCAAAAATTGAATCCCAAAATGAAGATTCACCACATCTCTGAGGCTAAGGCTTTAACTCTAAAACCTTCTGCCGGTAAAAGTTACCCTTCAGGCAAAACATGCTATGCTACTGTTTTAATCCAAGGCTCCCCTGTTAAGTTACTTCTAGACAGTGGAGCCTTTTGCTCTTGTGTTGGTTCAACTTATCTGGAAAAACAAGACCCAAATTGGAAACTGAACTTACTACCAGTACCTCAGGCTAAGTTCAGCAGTTGTAATTCTGCTCTCAATGCTGTTGGAGTATGGTCTTCTGATATCATACTCCCTCAATCTAAAGGATCACTCAAACTGAACATTGAATTTGTAGTGCTCCAAAACGGAGTATGTGATTATTTTATCCTTGGGAATGATTCTCTTTGCCTTTATGGTATAGATGTATTCCAAAGCAAAGGTAGATACTTCACTGTAGGAGGAGACTGGAATAAGAAGTTCCAAATATTTCATGTCAATGCTCAAACTTCTGATTAAATTTACAAAAAACACTTAGAAAAGTTCAATCAGGAATACTTCTCTCAAGCTTCTTTGAATTCCCCTCTCAATGATGAACAGAAACGGGATATCCTACAAGTATGCTTTGAAAATCAGAATGCTTTCTGTACCAAAGATCACCGCATTGGTAACATCATAGGACATGATATGATCCTAAATCTAACTATTAAGCCTCCTTACCCACCTAACCTCATGAGACCTGCTTACCCTTCTAGTACAAAATCCAGAGCTGCTCTGGAAACCCATATTCAAGAGTTGGTTGACTTACAAGTCTTAAGGAAAGTAGGCCACAATGAACAAGTGGATATTACTACCCCAGTAATTATAGCTTGGCACAATGATAAGTCAAGAATGGTTGGAGATTTTAGAATGCTTAACAACTACACCCAAGCTGATTATTATCCAATTCCAAGAATTGACCACGCTCTACATAATCTGTCCAAGACTAAGTACATAACCACCATGGATATGCTGAAAGGTTTTCACCAAATACCTATCAGCCCTGATAGCCGGAAATTCATGAGAATTATCTGTCATTTGGGAATTTATGAATATCTTAGGATGCCTTTTGGTATTAAAAATGCTCCTTCTCATTTTCAAAGGATGATGGACATAGTCCTAGGATTATTCATCAGACAGGGATGGATGATGGTATACATTGATGATGTTATCATTTACTCTGATCATTGGGATACTCACATGGAGAAATTAAGGCTAGTCCTCAAAACGATCTCTGCCGTAGGATTGAAGGTATCAATGAAAAATTGTAACTTTGGCTACAGGGAACTCAAAGCCTTAGGACACATTGTCTCTGGACTAACCTTAGATGCTGACCAAAACAAGATAGAAGCAGTAATGAATAGGCCTATGCCTCAGAATAAAACTGAATTCCTATCCTTCATCAGCTTCTGCAGCTACTATAGGAAGTATTTACCAAAGTTTGCTCTTCTAACCAAATTTTTGTATGAGATCTGCAACAACACCACCGTGTTTGAAATGACTCTGGATAGAGTCAAGAACTATGAGGAACTCAAAATTGCAATGGCCTCAGCTACAGTACTGATCTAGCCAGATTAATCTAAACCTTTTAAGCTTTACATAGATGCCAGCATGGAAGGGCTAGGAGCTGCTTTACACCAGGAAGTCATAGCAGATGATAAACCAGTGGAAAAACCTATACTATTCATATCTAGACAAATTAAAGATACTGAGAAAAGTTACGGTGCAAGCCAAATGGAATGCCTGGCCTTAGTATGGGCCCTAGAGAAACTCCATTATTACTTAAAGGCACCAACTTCACTGTTATTACTGACTTCAACGCTGTCAGAACCTTGATGAACATGAAGACCCCTAGCAGGTATATGTTGAGATGGCAGATAGCTATACAACAGTACAGAGGACAGATGACCATAGTTCATCAAGCTGGGACTAAAAATCAGAATGCTGATAGTTTAAGCAGGAATGCGTTACCCAATGACCCAAGTAACCCTGCCTACAATCCAGAGGATAATGACATCTTCCCTATCCTTAATATTAACAGGTTAAAAATTGAAGCTCCCATAATGGGCATCCACGTTTGTGAACTAAATGAATCATTGTTCAACTCTATCAAAGAAGCTTACAGTTCTGGCATAAAAACTCTGATCACTATTATGGAAAGTACTTCTCCACCTCCTGAATTGATCAATAGCCTACCTGAACCTATTTTGAAACCATACAAAGCCGGAAGGTGCACCATATGGGATGGTCTGGTATACTATAGGCATCAACATTCAAGTGTCATAGTCTTAACTAAGGATGACCATATCAAACATGTTCTGGCTGAGTCCCACAATAACTGCTCATCTGGTCATTTGTCTGCTGATAGAACCTTGTATAAGGTTTAACAAACTGCTTGGTGGGTTAATTGGAGAGACTCCACTATAAAGTATGTTACCAGTTTTGAAACTTGTCAGAAGTCCAACAGGACTACTGGGAAACAGTTTGGACTACTACAAAAGATTGCTGAACCCAAGAAGAGATGGGAGATCATCAATATAGACTTTGTAACTGGACTACCACCAGGAGGAGCCTATTACTACAACTGAGTCTTGGTCATTGTGGATAGGTTCTCCAAGAAAGCAAAGTTCCTACCTTATCACAAGGAAGAAACTGCTATGGAAGTTGCCCTATTATTTTGGAACAGACTCATTGCTAATGTTGGAGTTCCCAAGATTATTATCAGTGACAGAGATGCTAAATTCACCTCTGAGTTCTTGAGAAACCTACTTGATATGCTTGGAACCACCTTAGCTTTCTCTACCACTTATCACCCTCAGACGGATGGATTAGCTGAAAGGATGATTCAGACCCTGGAAGACATGCTCAGGAGATTCTGTGGCTTTGGACTAGAGTACAACAATTCTGACGGTTATTGCCACGATTGGGTTAGCCTTTTACCTGCACTGGAGATGGCCTACAACAGTAGCAAGCACTCTACCACTTAGGAAGCACCTTACATACTGGAAAGAGGATGAATTCCTAGATTACCCAAGGATAACCTTAACCACCAGCTAACCAATATTCACCCTACATCACTTGATTTCAAAAACATGATAGATGAAGCCAACAAACATGCTGTGAAGTGTGTCCAGGATGCTGTGGAGTATAACCAGAAAAGGTGGGATAAAACCCATAAGGAACCGGATTTCAAGATTGGTGATAAAGTCTTGATCTCTACCACTAACTTTACCAACTTGGGTGGAAATAGGAAGCTTAGACCAGCTTTTGTTGGACCTTACACCATTAATGAACTTCATGGTAAAAATTCTGTGGAAGTAATCCTCAGTGATGAGCTTTCTAGGAAACATCCAGTCTTTCCAGTAAGCCTCATCAAACACTACCACCCAAGGAATGGAGAACATACTCCTTCACCTGCAAAACCTTTTACAGAAGAACCTGAAAAGGACAAAGGTAAAATTAGCAAGATCCTTAAGGATAAGAAAGATAGGATCAATGGAAAAGACGTCAGACTCTACCTGGTTAGATACAAGGGAGAATCAGCTGATAAAGATGAATGGTTGCCTGAAAATAATATCCCTGACGGACCTATACACCTGAGGAACTACAGAGCCGAAAGGAGGCATTAGACCAATTTTTTTTCAGATATAGACATATCTTGGAGCGGGGGAATGTCAGCTTGCTACTATATACAGAGCAAAACTGTCAAATAGTAACACAAACTATGAAAAATTATAATACCTCAATTAACAAAGTAAGGAGTGAGAAATCCATAAATATTATTACAGAAATGGATTCCTCACCCAAAATTAGGTAGGGTCAATCACTGACCCCACCCTTGAATCTCAAGTCCGTATATTTTTAAAATAATTAAAAAGAAAGGTACTAAAAATTACAACACCTGTATGGCACTTTTTGGCCATTCTAACATTTCACACGTATTGTCACGTATAGGGTTTACACCTAAAATTCACTCAAAATTGAGGTGTTGTGTATATTTTAGGAGTTACACGCGGAAATGTGTTATGTCACAATTCCCGCGCGCAGCCCCGCATCATTACATAACCCTATGTACTAGTAGCAGCAGGTTACTGCGTCCTAGAGACCCGCGCAAAGCTGATTCTGCCACGCACGCAGTGGATCCTACCCCGCGTGCATCTGTACTAACTGATCCCCGTGCCTGGATCAGTTGTGACTAATCTGACAACCAGGTACCGCTCAGAAGAGCTACAACCTAGTTAGGGTTGCCTAGTATATGTAACAAACAGACATATGCATTGCTAATGATCTAAAAATATCAAAACTTAAATAAAATTAATGAAAATTAAGTTTTAAACATTTTTTAATAATAAATCAAAGATCAAGGACTACCACATAAATCACTGATCTTGATCTTTAAAATATCAATAGTAAAAATGAAGGATGAGTACAGAATGATCAAATTTAAGCCATAACAGATTAACAGATCCTGTGGCTAAAATAGTACACAAATCCAGTAGATCTAAGGACAGCTGATTGACAGCACCAAGTGGACGTGCTAATTTCGCCCTGACTGGCTTGCCAGCCTTAGCCCACGAGCAGAACCCTCTCTACGTGCCCTGAGAAGACCAAAATCACCCCAAAAAGGTATTTATACAGACATCTTTGGATCCATTATTCCATCAGTTAATCAGTTACCAGGAATTATTTATTATCAATCAGACACCATTTCATTGTTAATCAAGTGCTTGTATGAAGATAAGAAAGTGATTTATGACTTAGTCTGTAGTAGTATTATTTACCTTTATTAACCAATCAACCATTGAAGTTTAGTCAAGCAATCTACCCCCTCTGCTATGAAACCCTTCCAATTATTCCAGGATTTTTGTGGTAAAGCGCTCAGAGTGAGTGTTACCCTTCCTGTCTAGGACGTTTGTGCTGTTAAGCCCCGCCATTAGTGGAATAAGTCCTTTCTAAGGCACCCATATTTATTCCAAGGTTCTTAAATTTCCTAAGGAGGCCCCTTGAAGAGAGGTTGCTAGTCTGTCCAGATCCCCAGTAGTATAATACTGTGGCCCCTCTTTTAAATTATATTGAAAACCCTTTACTACCAAACCAATTAAAACTTGCAACTTCTCTTATTAAATCATTTATTTGAGCTTCTAAGCATTTATTATTGGAATAATAATAATTATTATCATTTCAGCATTTTTATCACTCTCTGTAGCTAAAGGACTGCAAGGTTCCTGGTATCAGAGATCTGACACCTGATATTGGGATATTGGTTAAGATCAGATACATCTGATCATTAACTGACCAATAATCCAATACATCTGGTCTATTCTTCAACAAATCCTACCAATATCACAGTTAATAATTAATCTAGGTCTGATATGAGACCTATTTTAAGTCCCAAAGAAACCAGCCATTAATTTAAATTGATTATTGTGCAGTCTTACTATAGTACTAGAAGGGCAGGAAATTCAAAACCACTCTTAGTTTCTACTAATACTCCAAAGGAGTAGAAGTAATACCAAATTCCCCTTCAAGGACTGCCAGCAAGCTATTTGCTACTTTATTTATATAATCACACAGGAGTCTGTACAACGCTTTTTGGAAAGGTACCTGGACCACCCCAGATGGACTTCCACACATTTAATCATACCCAATCTGCAAAAAACACAATGGCCAAACACCAGCAGGTGCACAACACCTAAGAGGGAGAAGAGACACCAGAGAATGGACATTCTGGGCTGCCTAGTTGTTCCAGCCGTGAACCAGCTAGTGCACCCCCTTACCAAACCAAACTATTACCCATCCACCTTCCCAATCCGCGCCTATGAAGAGAGAGATTTTTTTTTTGAATTTCTCCTTGTCCCAATTTCCGTCGGCTGGGGTTGTCCTCATGTATAAAGACTCAAAATTGCTCCACATCTGCGTTCCTGCAACAATCATAAACCAAATCCAGTACCAATTTCAGCCTCCTGGATGCCAAGATCCTTGCTATACTTTAGCTACCAGAGGTGATAGAATAAATAATAAATATATTATTCAATAAATGCAGCAAAAATCCATAAAATATTTGGATAAAGCTTATTGCAAGGTTAATTGGTTTGGATATGGTTTATTGTTATAAATCAATATAGATAAATTGATTATTAAATATTTTTATAGAGGGGCCACAATTATATTGGGGCTCTTTAACACCTCTCTTCAGGGAATTCAGTATGAAAACACATAGGCCTGGTTACTTTGGAACCTTTAGTTTAAAGGATATTTTGCCCAAAAATGATATGTATATAAAATAGGCGGTGGAATGGCAGGGCTTTGTAACCAAGCTGCCACGACACAGAAAGGATAATAAGAATCACTGGTATATTATTAAATCCTTTGGTTACCTGTTTGGGATGTGCACTGATGGGTCAAACCTGTATACTGGGGTTATAAGGTTGTTCAGAAGTTTAAATTGATAAAAAGGAATGGGGACAGATATTATTAATCAGAATAAAGCAATAAATCACTGAATTATCTCTTACAATTATTTGATAACCTTGGCACGAAGTCTGGATGTAAATATAACTGGGTCTCTGGGTATCAATATCCTCAAAAGAGCTCTTTATTTATAGCTTTTGGAGTCACAATATTGTCCTTCTGAGGGGTACAGGGGATCAAAGGGATGGACACTGAGGCTAGCAGGGTAACAAGTGGTAGCCTGTCACGTGTTTCTGGTGCTGTAGCACGGGTAGCATCTAATTCCACAGGGTATGGGAATTATTATACTTTATAAATGATGTTTGGATGTGTGAATAACACCAATCTGTCCTTTTTATTTTTTATTTAATTAATTATCCTTGATAAATGTTCCCAGTAATTTAATAATTATTTTAATAGACATTTCTAAGGATATTCTAATGTCAGGTGAGTTCTCATTATGTATTAAATAATTGGAGTAAAGTCATGATATTGATTTTGCTCCTTATTTTTGAATTTCAGTTGATTTACTAAAATAATTACTTAAAAATATAAGTCATGGGTATTCATGTAATATTTTTGAATCTTTAGTTTTTGTAGTATTTCAAAAAAATATTGATGTGTATAAATTCTCATAATAGTATATTAAAGTGTTTTAATATATTTTTAGAAGTAGTCATTATCTTATTTTCGACATTTTTGGTACTTGGAATTATATTTAATAAAAAATACGTATAAAGGTTATTTAGGTAATTTTATATAACTTTATGTATTTTTATACTATCTACTATCCACAGGAACATTTATTTAATATTTAGAATTTTTACGTGTAGGTTTTATCATGTTTATGCGGTACCTAGGTTTCTCAGGCCGCCTGTCACTTTGTCAACCTGTAGTCCCGTGGCTGCGTACTTGTCAGAGGCCTGGGGCTGCGTGAACAGCTTTGACAGAGTGACAGAGCTTTAGCTCAGCCGCGCGCGGGTTTATTAGATGCTGCGGCTGCGTGTGAGAATTGTGACAGAACACAATTCCGTCTGTAACTCCTAAAAAATACACAACACCTCAATTCTGACTGAATTTTAGGTGTTAAACCTATACGTGACAAGGCATGTGAAGTATTTAATTGGCCAAAAAGTTCAATAGTGGTGCTGTGGTATTTTGGTCTTTATTTCTTTAATTATTTAAAAATATAAGGAGTTGGATTTCAAGGGTGGGTTCAGTGAGTGACCCTACCTAATTTTGAGTGGAAAATGCATTTTTGCACAAATATTTATGGTTTTCATACTCCTTCTTAGTTTAATTTTATTATTATTATTTTGATGTTATTTCTTTTATTTTTTCAGCTTGCTCTGCAATGGTAGAAAGCTGAAAACTAATCCAGAAGACCAATCCAGTCAGAGAATTAAGGAAACAAAAATTCTGGGGTGTCTAGTTGTTCCAGCTGTGAACCGGCTAGAGCAACCCCTCGCCAAAACAAACTTTCCCTTCCAGCACTAGCATCCCCCTAGCTTGGAAGATGTCCCCAGTGGTTCGCTGTCATCCAAGAGCCTCCGGGAACAAGCTCCCCGTGACCTCACCCAACCCCACACCGCCCATGGCCACAGAGCATTGTCTTGAATGGCCATTTGGATACATCCTTCATTTTAAGTGCCACTGCGTGCCCATTGGGGTTGACAACTTCCCCTAAAACTTCATCCTTCTCCTTAACTGTCCTGTAAACACCACTTTCCTTCCCATCCAGTCCGGGTTGCCCTTGCACCAATCCCAAACTATCCGCCAGTTTTAATGGCAATGCGTTGGCCTTTAGCCAGCTTTCCACCATTACCCACACCTTCCTTCCTGCAATTGGCACATGCCATTTGCATCCATCTTCTGCCTGTACCCTGTCCACCCGCTGCACTGAAAAGGGGGTCCTCTCCTGAGCAAAATCCTTTTCTGCCTGAACAGTGTCATCAAAAACAACTTGAGCCACCTCTGCAAATTCCCTTAAGGTCAAGGGAATGGTAACCTCCTCCTTTGTTGCCCTCCTTGCAATTGCTGTCTGAGTGCAACCCTTTTCTGCCTGAACCCTGTCATTAAAAGGTTGTATTTCCAACTTGGGTCCACGCGCAACTGGCTCAGGTCCTACAGGTGGCCGTTCCTCTGTGTTCACATCCATCCCTTCCAAGACAACCTCTGCATCCATTGCCGGCGCCCTTACCTCTTGAGCCTCTCTTGCACCTGCGCTTGCAGCATCCAATTGAGGTGAATTGGTAATTCCTTTGCCTGTTCCAGGAGCTCATGTGATTCCGACAGGGCTGCTACAGGTTTTGGTTTCAGGGAGATTTTGGGAGTGGACAGATCTGTGGCTTGTATTTTTAACAAAGCTGCCAAAGAGAAAGACATTGGCCCTTTTATACCCTTTGGAGGTGCTCTTCCTGTGTCCTCCACAAGCTCCTCCAAATCAATTTCCCTCTTTGCAACCCAATGAATGATTTCCAGGTTGGGGAGAAGCACAATACTTCTTTAAAAAGACCTCTTAAACAGATACTGATTGTACAAATGCCACTGCACCTGTCAGCCATGAGACATGTATTGTTGTCCTATAGGCTGCCCAACTCACAAGTCTTGGTAGTATAGTGGTTAATATCTTAGTACCCTTCGGAGTACCTAGGTAGTGTGTTCAAGCCTCCATTAGTCCATTACATATCCATCTTTTTGACACATAAAGTTTCATATAATCATATTTTTATAGTATGTCTTAATATTAGAAATTATCCCATAAAACCTAGAAGTTTTATATTATAATTTATGGGAGATCTTATAACTTTACTCTAGATTAAAATCCTCTGGAAGCGTCCAATTGGATGTACAATTAATGTCCTTAAAGATTTCCCACTGTGGAAACTATATTCTGTAATAATCCTTATCTACCATAACCCTGATTTTTAGGTGAATTGAAAATTATTTTTTAAGAACTCTCCTTCCAGCTTGTAGATAACTTTCAAGAAGTTCATATAATCATATTTTTATAGTATGTCTTAATATTAGAAATCATCCAATAAAACCTTGAAGGTTTATATTATAATTTATGGGAGATCTTATAACTTTACTCTAGATTACAATCCTCTGGAAGCGTCCAATTGGATGTACAATTAATGTCCTTAAAGATTTCCCTCTGTGGAAACTATATTCTGTAATAATCCTTATCTACCATAACCCAGATTTTTAGGTGAATTGAAAATTATTTTCTAAGAACTCTCCTTCCAGCTTGTAGATAACTTTCAAGAAGTTAATCATTCTGGGAAAGCGTACACTCAGAAGCTAGGAAACTCCCCTGGTGCAGATAAACTCTGTGGGAATACTTACCCAGAGTATACATATCTATGTGGATTAAGAATATCTAATAATATGGTTGTAATTCTTTGAACACATGCTCTGATGGATCTACATAGAGTTAGAGGGTAAGTAATTGGATTCTGAAGCCTTGAGAGCGTCCTCTTGAAGGAGAATAAGTGACTGGGGTGATTCCCCCCATCACTTTAAACTTCTGAGTAAATAAATTACAACCTTACCTTGAAAATAGACCCCAATGAGTATGTAAATTTTATTATACATTGGGGATGATTGCTTGGGGCTCTGACCCACTGGAGAAGAAATCTAGGACAGTGGTGTAATCCCCTGATGATGCCCTGAGTCCCCCTGAGGACTCTTGAAATATAAAAGAGGAGGGTCTTGTCCCTACAAGACCTATTCCTCATTGTATTTCATAAACCAGATAGTGCATATTAACAAGCCCATCCAACTTAGTCCACCAAGAGGATTGACTGGGGCCTTTTTATTCAACATCTTGTTATATTATCAATCAAACAATCAACTTCAATTTCGAGTCCAAAGTCCTATTGGAGTTATAGTCCTTTTTAGGCTATCATAAAGGGTGTGAGCTTCCTTGTATAAGCAAGTCTCCTTTGAGCTTTATTTATTAAAGCTAGGCCCCTTATCTCTTTAGAGGTTCAAGGTGTGGCTTATTTACTCCTGATAAATTACTATCAGTTGAGTTTTTTATTGATATTATCAGTGTAATCATTAAAACTGATAATTGGCAATTATTATTATTTTTTTGCAGGTATCTGCCACAGCTACTGAAGCAATAGAGGCAATACTCTGACAATTGGGGGCCTCATCTCCTTTTGAACCAAATTTTCGACTTTTTGGCCTGTTAAAGTAAGAATCCCTGTTAATCAACTTGAAATTATATTTCAATTACAGGAAAATTTATAAAAACAAAAATATATATACTAAGAATAACCAAAAATTTTCGGACTTTGGTGTTAATTTTTTAGATTTTGCTGAAGTGCTTTAAACTCTGAAGTACTAGTTTGAAGTTTTCTCAGATAACCAGTAAGATTCAATTTTTTTTGATATAAAAAGTAATTTTTTTTTTAAAAAAAAATAAATATATAAGAAATATATAAATAACATAAGTAAATTGACCAAATTTTTCAAAAATTGTTTTCTTGTTTTTAGAAAAACAAAATTTTTTTAAGCACAGTAAAAACTTGGTGCTGGTTAAATTGTCTCAAATCAAGCATTATAGTGAGTGTGGTTGATTGCAGAATTGTTTTTGAAGAATAAGAAAGAAAACAAAAAGTAAACTTGTAAAAAAAAAAAATTTTTTTCGAAAATTGATTTTTTGTTTTCTATAATCTTTTGATCACAGAAAAACACTTGATACTTATTAAAGTTTTCTCAGTTCAACTTTGGGGTGAGTACTATTGATTCCAGAAATTATTTTTTTAAGAAAAAAAAAATAGTAAGGAGAAAAAATGAAAAGAAAAAACATTACAATCAAAATTATAAAAAAAGCGAATTTTTTAACAAGTTTTTTTTTTTTTTTAAAAAAGAAGAGAGTAAGGAAATCAATTTCTAAAGTGTATAACAATCCAATCGCCAAACTTCGCGTGTATTAAGATTCCGAGGAATCTTTCCTACGTCAGAGAGTACATTGCCAGAAGTCTTTGCGCCTTTTATAGCTATAGTTACAGTTAATAGTGTCAGTCCGTCTTATCCCTTACATTTTGAAAAAAAAAAGAAAAAACCATAAAGGAGATAAAGGTCAAGGTCCCAAAACATACCTCGCCAAGTCTGGAAATCGACGCGGAAAGCTGCAAAGTTCTGAGTTTTTGTTCTTGCAACCTTTGCACAGACTTACAAAAATACTCGACGAGTATTTCTGAACAGTAAGTCCGCGGATTTTTAGTTATAAGTCATTAAAAAAAAAAGAGAGAAAGAAAGAAGATCAACAACTGACATTCTGGTCTTCCAGTGTTTTTGAAGCAGTTGTCCATTGACTCATTCCTCCTCTTGAACAAAGGAAGGGCCCGCAGCTTCGTGCAGGAGACTTCCAGCAGGGAAACTCTGCGTCAGCCCCAGATCAGATTGTATCTGATCAGTTCCAGTGAGATCTCAATCTACATTACAAATAGAAGTAAGTGCAGTGAGTTAACTTTTGTTATCCAAGGAATAAAAAAAAAATTCAAATAAAAATAAAAATAAAAATAAAAATAAAAATAAAATAAAAAATAAAATAAAAAATAAATAAATTAAATAAGAAAAATAAGTACAGTGTTTTGATAATTTCAAACACTGATTTTGTATTTAATTATGTTTACTAGGAGCAAGGGAGCTGACCTTGTGCCAGCTGGAGAGTCCAGACGCCAGAAAAGACAGCCATCCACCAGGAGTGGCAAATCTGCTGACCTGCCACACCCAGAACAAGATGAAATATTTGGAAGCAGTGACAGCAGACAATGTGCAGAATCATGCAACTTACCTGACTCAGGCTCTGGAAACTTACAGAGCTTTTCTGAAGGTAATAGGGAGGGAACAACTGATGAGGGAGACAGAAAACTGGGATCCAACAAAGATCAAGAAACCAATGATCCCCAAATCAAAGGTAAAAAGATTGAGTCCAGTTAACCAGTCAGCTATAGCATCAACCTCCCAGGTTCCCTTGGAGAGTCCATCCCACCCTCATCAAGAGAGAAATATGAGGATGAGATAGAGAAGGGAACACAGGAACTCCATTTATGGAGAAATGATGAGGATGGCCAGGTCTCTTGAAGGAGGTTATCAATTCTTGGAGGGGGAAAGGGCCAAGAGAATGAAGAAGTAGTTTTGTCCTTAGATTCAGAAATAATGTTAGAGAAATTTTGTGATATTGTTTTTAATGAAACTCTACATATTAAAAAAGCAGTAGTACATGCCAACCAATTTTGTATAGATGGTTTTGCTTCCATGGGTCATAAATATGATAATATTATGACAAATAGTATGAATTTTAAATCTGTTTTGGCTGCCTCAATAAAAGAATTAGAAGATGTGACCAAAAAAACTATGGAGCTTAATTTAACTAAGGTGCATCATAACGATTTGAAAAAGTTGGAAACAATGATAGCAGATTTGAATGAAAATGTAAAAACCAATAAATTATCCACTGAGGACATGAAAGAAAGCACTGATTCTTTGACATCAGCTGTTATACAGTTAAGCAATTCAATGGAGCTATTGGAAATTAAAGTAAATGATAAATTCACTTTACTTGAAAAAGAAATTTCCCTGCAGAGCTCTAACTCTAAAGAGTTATTTAATAAGTTTAGTAATATTATAGCACAATTGAATTACAGACTGGATAAAAATATGCTAATGATCTCCAATAAATTGGAAGATGCCAAAAAGATAAGACATAGTGTACCACTTTTTCAGGATAGTAAGCAAGTTATGAGTAAAGATGGAGGTTAAGAAAAAATTTTATCACCTCATGAACAACCAGGAAACAATAGTGAGATATTTAAGCATATTCTGCAAGGTCTTCCCAAGATTAGTGAGTGGCCTAATTTCACAGGTGAAGGAGCATATGATCACACAGAATTCATATCTTGGATTGATACCTTGCAAGAAGATACAGGTTTACCTGATACTTTAATCACTAGAAGATTGAGTTTCCTGTTTAAAGGTATAGATTCAGATTGGTACAGAGATAGAAGAAATGCTGTTGGAGTACAAAGTTGGAGCTTCTGGAAAAAGGAATTGCACAATAAATTGGGTACACCAAATTGGAAAAGGAAATGTATGACTTCATTTAATAATGATAAGTTTGTACCTGGTTTCGCTAGTCCTGCTAGTTGGGTCACAAGGCAAAAGAAAAGGCTAAGAGCTTTTGACCCAATGCTAGATCAAGATAGTATTAACTTTAAGCTGCTTTCACTAATGGACGGTGAAATTTCTTTTTCTGTAAAAACAAGTATGAAAGCTGATGGTGACTGTTCTAAATTGATTAATATATTAGAGGACATAGTGGAAGATACATCTTTGGGGAGAAAGAAAAATTATCAAACCAGAGATAACAATTTAGTCAGAACAGAAAGGGAGAAAACTACTAATAAAAATCCTACTTCCAATACAGAGATGTCTTGTTATACTTGTGGTAAAGTAGGACATACCTCAAGGGTTTGCCCGCAGAAAACAAAGAAAGTGAATAACATCAGTAGTGAAAGTTCTAGTAAACAGGATAATTGTATTGAGGAGACTGAGTCGGATAGTTCCTTGGAAGATGATGATGAACCTATCATAGGTTGCATAAATTCCATCAGAACATATAATGAATTAGTCACTATGAAATTTTGTGATAAGCCATGTAAAGTCCTACTGGACAGTGGAGCATACAAATCCGTGGTAAGCAGAAACTATTTGGATAGCTTCTGCCCAGATTGGAAAAAATCAGTTATAAATGCTCCTGCTATTAAATTACATAGTTGCTCTGTACCATTGATTTCTTTAGGGACAGTAAAAGCCAAATTATTATTTGCTTCATTTGTGTTCATAATTAAATTTGTAGTAGTTGATAATGCTCCCATGAATTATTTCATAATAGGAAATGACTATATGAAAGAATATTCTTTCAATTTGTTTCACAGTAAAAAGTCTTCATATTTTACTGTTTGTAACAGTGTTAAATTCTATTTTGATCAAAAATAACTTGATTCTGTCAATCACCTTGGTAAAGATAATTTTTGTAATGAAATTATCAATGAATCTAAAATCAACTCCTCACTAAGTGACCAAGAAAAAAGTAGTCTGCTGGACACTTTATTTGACCATAAGGAAGCATTTGCTACTGTTGATGAACCTTTTGGATCCATTGTAGGTCATGATGTTAAAATAAATTTGACTATTGATAGGCCTTATCCGCCTGCCTTAAGGAAAAATCCATTTCCTGCTAGCCCTAGGAGCAGAGAGGCGCTTAAAGAACATATAAATACTTTGCTGAAATTAGGGGTCATCAGAAAAGTAGGGGCTAATGAAGATGTTGAAATTACCACCCCAGTGATAATTGCTTGGCACAATGGTAAATCTAGAATGGTTGGTGATTTTAGAGCATTAAACTCTTACAAAACACCAGATAGGTATCCAATGCCCAAGATTGTTGAATCATTGAGTAAATTACACCAAGCAAAATATATCACTTGTATGGATGTCTTGAAAGGGTTTCACCAAAATTTTGTACATGAAGAAAGCAGAAAATTTTTGAGAATAGTTTGTCACTTGGGCGTTTTTGAATATCTAAGAATGCCATTTGGTATCAGAAATGCACCATCTCATTTCCAAAGAATGATGGACACTGAATTTCATGAAGAATTGATGCAGAATTGGTTAATCATATATATAGATGACATTATTATATTTTCTGAGACATGGCAAGAGCATATGTCAAGGTTGTCAATTGTTTTGAAGAAAGTGATTAAAATGAACATTAAAATTTCTTTAAATAAGTGTTCATTTGGTTTCAATGAGTTAAAAGCCTTGGGAAACATTGTAAATGGATTTTCCTTAGGAATATATCAGAAGAGAGTGGCAGCGGTTTTGTTAAAACCTACTCCCAATAGTGTTAAAGAAATGCAAAGCTTTTTAGGCTTTGCAGGGTATTACAGATTACATATTAAAGATTTTGGTATCATAGCCTCTATTATTTATAAAATCTGCAGTCCCAATGTTCCTTTTGAAATGACCACAGAAAGAATGGAGGCCTATGAGTTGCTGAAAAAGTGTTTAAAAAGTGCACCTTTACTTTTCCACCCAGACCCTAAGAAACCATTGAAATTGTATGTAGATGCACGTATGGAAGGTTTAGGAGTAGCATTGCACCAAGTTCAAATTGTTAACAATGAACCAGTCAAAGGACCTATATGCTTTATATCTAGGCAACTTAAAGATAGTTAAAAGAGATATGGTGCGTCACAACTAGAATGCTTGTGCTTTGTTTGGGCCTTAGAGAAATTGTATTATTATTTGGATGGGTTTCAGTTTGAGGTCATTACCAATTTTACAGCTCTGAAATCACTTGTGAATCTAAAGACACCCAATAGGCACATGTTGAGGTGGCAGATAGCTATCCAGGAATGGAGAGGGTGCATGACTATAGTGCATAGAGAAGGAGTAATACATAAAAATGCAGATGGGCTGTCTAGGTGGGCTTTACCCAATAAAATTGATAATCCAGCCTATGACCGAGAGGATAATGTAGATAAATTACCAATTATGGGCATTTCAATGAAAAATCTTGCTGAAAGCTTCTGGAACTCTGTAATTGATTCATATACCAATAATAAGAATACTTCTTTGCTCCTTGAGATATTGAAATCTAAGTCAAGTGCAAAAGATCTGATTGAGGGATTAGATGCAGATTGGAAAAAAGGTTATATGGAAGGAAGGCTTGTCCTTTTAGATGGTTTGATATATCATAAATCTGCTCATTGTTGCTCAATATTTTTAGTACATGATGATCATATACAAATGATTTTGAGTGAATGTCATGATAATGTTTGTTCTGGACATCTTTCAAAAGATAGAACTATTGAAAGAGTTAAGATCCTAGAATGGTGGCCAAACTGGAGACAAATTGTTGGATCATATTGTGAATCCTGTGAAAGATTTCAAAAAGCAAATAGGTCTACAGGTAAAAGATATGGTCTGTTACAGACCATAGAAGAACCAAAAGAAAGGTGGCACACTATTAAAATGGATTTTTTATCCGGATTACCTCCAGGAGGTAAGGATAATTTCAATTGTGTGTTAGTAGTGGTGGACAGATTCTCAAAGAGAGTTAGATTCTTACCATGCTACAAAGATATCTCTGCAATGGACATTGCTATGTTATTTTGGAACAGTATTGTCAGTGATGTAGGATGTCCAAGAAATATTATCAGTGATAGAGATCCAAAATTCACATCTGAATTTTGGCAAAGTCTTTTGAATTTGTTTGGAACAAAGCTGTCTTTCTCAACAGCTTATCATCCTCAAACTGATGGTCTAGCAGAAAGGATGATACAAACATTGGAAGACATGATCAGGAGATGCTGTGCTCATTGAATTTAAGGACAGTGATGGATATACTCATGATTGGGTATCTCTGTTGCCAGCTTTAGAATTTGCCTACAATTCCAGTAAGCATTCTACTACTAATATTTCACCTTTTGAATTGGAAAGAGGGTGGATACCTCATATGCCTAGAGACATGTTGCTAAGCAAGACTATAATGTTAAACCCTTCTGCTGACTGTTTTAGAGATATGATGAATAAAGATGAGACATATGCTAGTAAGTGTGTTAATGATGCAGTAGAGTATAATAAAAGTAGATGGGACAAGAGCCATAAATATCATGATTTCAAAGTAGGTGATATGGTCCTAATCTCTACTGTTAATTTTAGTAATATTTCAGGACATAGAAAATTGAGAGATTCTTTTGTTGGTCCATTTGCTGTAAAAGCACTTCATGGTAAGAATGCAGTGGAAGTTATTTTAACCAAAGAATTTAAAAGAAAGCATCCTACTTTCCCAATTAGTTTGTATAAAAAGTTTATTGATCCACTTAAGTCCTTTCCTAGTAGAAAAGTTCCTAAGGTTGTCATCCCACCAATGGAACATACTGATGAAAATATTTCTCATAAAATACTACAACATAAGATAATTAGAAAAGATGGAAAAGATGTGAGGTTATATTTAGTTAGGTTCACAAATAAGTTAGCGGATAGTGATCTTTGGCTAGAAGCTAAAGATATAAAAAATGCTGAAGTTATTTTAAGAAAGTATAGGGCTTTAAATAGATCTAAAAATTTCTCATAGAGTAATTTTCTTTTTGGAGGGGGGGAGTGTCAGCCATGAGACATGAATTGGTGTCCTATAGGCTGCCCAACTCACAAGTCTTGGTAGTATAGTGGTTAAGGAATATCTTAGTACCCTTCGGAGTACCTAGGTAGTGTGTTCAAGCCTCCATTAGTCCATTACATATTTATATTTTTGACACATAAAGTTTCATATAATCATATTTTTATAGTATGTCTTAATATTAGAAATTATCCCATAAAACCTTGAAGGTTTATATTATAATTTATGGGAGATCTTATAACTTTACTCTAGATTACAATCCTCTGGAAGCGTCCAATTGGATGTACAATTAATGTCCTTAAAGATTTCCCTCTGTGGAAACTATATTCTGTAATAATCCTTATCTACCATAACCCAGATTTTTAGGTGAATTGAAAATTATTTTCTAAGAACTCTCCTTCCAGCTTGTAGATAACTTTCAAGAAGTTAATCATTCTGGGAAAGCGTACACTCAGAAGCTAGGAAACTCCCCTGGTGCAGATAAACTCTGTGGGAATACTTACCCAGAGTATACATATCTATGTGGATTAAGAATATCTAATAATATGGTTGTAATTCTTTGAACACATGCTCTGATGGATCTACATAGAGTTAGAGGGTAAGTAATTGGATTCTGAAGCCTTGAGAGCGTCCTCTTGAAGGAGAATAAGTGACTGGGGTGATTCCCCCCATCACTTTAAACTTCTGAGTAAATAAATTACAACCTTACCTTGAAAATAGACCCCAATGAGTATGTAAATTTTATTATACATTGGGGATGATTGCTTGAGGCTCTGACCCACTGGAGACGAAATCTAGGACAGTGGTGTACTCCCCTGATGATTCCCTGAGTCCCCTTGAGGAATCTTGCAATATAAAAGAGGAGGGTCTTGTCCCTACAAGACCTATTCCTCATTGTATTTCATAAACCAGATAGTGCATATTAACAAGCCCATCCAACTTAGTCCACCAAGAGGATTGACTGGGGCCTTTTTATTCAACATCTTATTATATTATCAATCACACAATCAACTTCAATTTTGAGTCCAATGTCCTATTGGAGTTATAGTCCTTTTTAGGCTATCATAAAGGGTGTGAGCTTCCTTGTGTAAGAAAGTCTCCTTTGAGCTTTATTTATTAAAGCTAGGCCCCTTATCTCTTTTGAGTTTCAAGATGTGGCTTTTTTACTCCTGATAAATTACTATCAGTTGAGTTTTTTATTGATATTATCAGTGTAATCATTAAAACTGATATTTGGCAGTTATTATTATTTTTTTGCAGGTATCTGCCACAGCTACTATAACAATAGAGGCAATACTCTAACAGCACCCATGCCTGAAGCTGGGGTACAATTCCAGCCAAGAATGCCCTCTTCATTGCTCCTTTCTAGCCTGCAACCACATTTTTCTCCCACAGATATTGGTAAATCCAATCATGGACCACCTTGTAGCCCTCCAGCTTCGCCTGCATCTGGACCCCAATGCGTGTTCCCACGTTCAAAGCCACCCGCTCAAGGTCACTTTCCTGGAACTGGGGTCTTGTCCTCCCCCAATGTGCCAAGATCTCCACTTTCAGTTTTGTCCGATCAAGATTTAAATAGACTTCCATCTCTTCCAAATCCCACAGCGTTTCCTTTTCCATGATGAACAGGAAAACAAGACACGCCTTAACTGAGACCAATGCACCCTCAGAGTTGGCAATCCCTTCATATTTCCCAATGAATTGTTCTACATCCATGGTGTCAAACCAGATATGAGGGTAGTCCTGCATCCTGATGAAAACTGGTGGTGTCATGCTGGTGCTTCAGGAGGCTTGGGAAGAAGGGGAGAGAGACAGAGAGGGTTTGGAGTTCTGAGCCCCGTGGCAGTAACCCTGGACAGTGCACCACGTTTCCCTTGAGAGACAAAGAAAAAAAGGTTACTTCATGGCCAGACCCCCAGATGTGGAAACAAGAGTGCCGTTGGTCTCCAAGTTATCCCTAAGTTTGGAAGTTAGTGGTCCTAGCATCTGTAAGGATGACGATGAACCCTTAAGGTGAGAGAGCAAGAGAGAGAGAGTTTTAGAGAGTAAAAAAGGGTTTGTTCCTTCCTTTCCCTTTTCTGTGTCCTTTCCATATATGGTGGTCTCCTCCTCCTTCCAACCCGGCTCCAAGAGTGCAGACTTCATGTCCTGAATCTCAACCCTAACCTAAGTAAAAACACAATGAAAGCCCAACAAAAAAAAGGAAAAGAAACCCTAGAAACCAGAACCCTAGCCTAACCCTAACCCGTATCCATACTTCCTACCGTTACGCACATCCAGTTTGTCCTTCTCATGAAACAGCCCTCCACCGCGCCCTAATTGGAGCCTCCCACTTGTAATTATCTTCCCAGCGCGCTGCATGATTCCCCTGTTCCTGCAGATTTGTCTGCACTTGCACGCGTCCGCCCTTCTTGTTGTCCATATCTGCCCAACACACCATCTTCATTTTTCTGATACCCACAAGTTGGTCCACGCTTGTGCGCGCCCACCCCGCTTGTATAACCTCCGCAATTGCCCTGCTCTTACCTCCCCAAACTAGCCTCTCCTCAAACTTGGTTGGGCCAACTTCATTCCTAGGTCCATAACATCCAAGCGGATTGCAGCCCGCCGCACCTGGTGTGCTTAGCCCATCCTACCTAATGCTGATAGCGCAAGCAGCAACGCAGTTCCCAAACCAAGGCTATATAATGAAACCACACAGGTAGGAGCTTAAGTTTTGAAGAAATCAATACCGTAGCGTTGGTTGAGCCCTTGAACACATACTCTTCATGTGTGGACCAGAGGTTAACTGTGAGTGCTGTTTTTTATTTTGAAAGTGTACATGGTATTCAATAAGTTTTATGGTTTGGAGCCATCATATTCTTCCCAGACTCCAGAATTGTTGCACATCTGAAACTCTGTTTTGAGTTATTTTCTCCAGATTGGTGATTATAGGGCTTCTTTTGGAGTTTTTGGAACATCCAGAGATAAGAACCCATATAGTTGTGGCTGTTTGAGAGTTGATTAGTTCCTGAGTGCTTGGGTTCTTGGAATGAGTTGATTGGAGAATTCTTCAATGACATAGTCAGAGTCAATTGAGCTGTTCAAATAATTTTTGCTTTCTGGTTCCTGTTTGATGGCAGGAGTACCAGCCTTGGCTGGATGCCTTCAAATGATTTTTGTGCTTGGGTGAAATTTTGTTGGCTTTGATTTTCTTGGCTAAAAGTCTGGTTAAATATGTCTTTGATCCAGATGCCTTTGGAATGATCTGGGATTGGTGAAAATCTTACATTTTTTGTTTTGATTAGGGCTCCATTCTTGGTTAGTATTATGCAGGATAGCAAATGAGGGTGGAATGGAATAAAAATTCCTACCTTACCCTTCTCATCAAATTTGTTGATTGAAGCATTGTTGAGATTGAGGTAAGTCACTTCAGATCTGATGGGCTTAAGGTAGTTGGGTGGGGGTGGAATTTTTGTCCCATGCATGAGTTCCCATGGTGATTGACCAACATTGTTTGGAATTTGATTGAGTTTGATTGCACAACTCCTGATTTTTTTGTGCAAATAAAATTTGGGAATTTTGGAAAAGGAGTGAATGGAGAAAACCAATTTGGAGATTGTTCAATATGAGTGTTTGTTGCATCTGTTATGCTGAGGATAATGTGGCTCAGAGACTGGTTGTCTGATCCCCTTCTGTTTGAGATAAATTGTCAGTTCATTGTTGAGAGGATATCTCAGATCACACGCCCTCAACCCGCTCCAACCTCACCTCTGCGGGACTCTCCACCATGTCACCTGCCTGTCAAAATCTATTAACATCTCATCTCAACTTCACCTCTCTCAACCTTCCACCTCATTCCCATTTTCTCATCACCCACTCATCCTTCAGACTCCTCACCTATCTTGTATCTCCCCAGTTCTCATCTTCTCCCTTTCCCTTTTCAAATTCTTGCCATCCATCTGCTATATCATCATCCACTTCTCCATGCTATCTAATCCCAACCTCATCTTCTATCTCATCTGCTTCCATTTGCTCCGCTTCTGCTTCTTAAGCTATCCGCTTAAACTCACCCCCCTTCTCAAACTTTCTCTCAACCATCAACATCTGCCAACCTACAATTATAACCTGCATTGCTAACTTTGACACCTCTTCATCAAAGTTGATTTCCTCTCTAATTCTTTTTCACTTGTGAGATTGTCCTTCCTTTCAGAAATTTCAAATTATAACTTACTCACTATGAGTCAATTTTCTCAGCCTGTCTACCACGTTCCATCATCTCTATCCTAGTCCATTACCTAAAGATTTGTCCCTGTCTGTTGTCCTCAGAGTGAGATATTCTTTTTCATTTCCTATTCTTCTATTTTCATTGTTCTTTTGTTTAGACTCTTCCTTCTAGTCTGTTGGTTCAGAAGATTCAAATCATCTAACTCTTCATGGTAAAAAGCCAAACAAATTCACACCAATCAACCAAACCACCAATGGCTTCACCTAGACCAGCAGATCTAAATTCCCCGCTTCTCAAAACTCTTACCAACTCCATTCACATCCTCACCAAATCTACATTTTCACTATGGCGCTCCAAAATCATGAAAATCTTTGCTCTCAAGGGAATAGCTAAGTGGCTTCAATCATCTGAACCCAAGAGATGCCCAAAAAACATAAATCTGGAACTTGTTGGATACATTCTTGCCAAGATGGACAACAGGATGTATATCAACTGTGTCAAGGACTATCATCTAAATAAAAGTATCAAATTGTGGAAATAAATTAATGAATTCTATTCTTTCTCACAAAAGGCCAATCAATCCCAAGTATTCTTCAATTTTTTGAACATCCCAGTTGATACCAAGTTTGTTTACAAGTTCATCATGGAAGTGAAGGCCTGCCTGATTCAAATCTCCAAAATAGGAATCCAGATGGACAATGATATCATTGCCTACCTAATCCTTTACAAGTTCCCTCCGCAACTTGAGAATCTCAAAACTATAATCATGCAGTCCCTCGGAGACTCAAAAATCTATGGAGATCTCATGCTTTTGCACTTGAATCAGATAAAGAACAAGATAGCTGACAGTACCTATGCCTCCGCCATGATGAACAACGCAAAAAGATAGGAAGTCATCAAGTGCAAATCCACATGGCACAATCCTCAATCATTTAACAGCAAGAATTCATGTTGGTGGTTGCATCCACACTTAAGACCAGGAAAAAATTATAATTAAAGCAAATCTCATAACTCCTCAAAACCAGCCAATACCAAAACTGGCTCTTCAAATCTCTCTTACACCTTTTCTATGACCAACTCAAGACAACTTACCAAAGATTCCATAATTCTGTACTCAGGAGCCTCACAATTGATGTTAAAATCCATGGACTTCTTTAAAAATCTTGAGAAAGACAATACAGAAATCCAAACTGGAAATGAAAGCACTTCCCTGACTTCTGAAGGCATTGGAACAGCCATTAAAATCATATCAGACAATTGCACGGTATTTCTCAACAATTCCCTCTTTGTACCCCACCTGGCAGCAAATCTAGTCTTGTTAGGTCAGCTATTGAAAAAGGGTTTCTCTCTCCATCAATCAGGTCCAACAGGTTTTTTTTTGAATTTTGAAGGCAGAACAATTCTTTTTGGGCAAATCAAAGACAACCTCTTGGTCATCCAAGATTTCTTGCTTCCTCAGTCAGACCTGGTCTACTCATTCATCAGCTTATCCACCATTCATAATTTGAGCACATCAATATGGATCAGACAAAGCTTCTCTCAAAAGACTTTCCTTGGATCAAATGGGAAAACCTGCCTTGCAAATCTTTCACCGTTGGAAAAATCCATTGCTCATCCTTCCCCAACCACATTCCCTCTCATTCCAAACCGTTAGCTTGAATTCATGCCAACTTCTGCGGGCCAATTAATCCCATCTCCCAAACTGGAAACTGGTACTTTCTTCTCCTCACGGAAGAATTCTTGCGCTTCAAAACCTGCCTCCCAATTAAACCCAAGTTTTATGTCACTGATGAAGTAATCAAATTCATCAAGCTCAACATAAACAAGTTAGGATAACAAATAAATCACTTTCAATCCAACAACGGCGGTGAATTTTTAAACTCTAGACTGTCCACATTTCTTGCTGACCTGGTTATCAAGCACAAAACTTCCAAACCATACACTCTGCAACACAATCCAATCGCTGAAAGCAGCAATTGCATACTTGTTGAATCAACAAGGACTGCTCTTGTTGACATGTCCATTCTGGCCAACTTGTGGGATGATATCTTGGTTGGCTTCAGCAAAGTCCTCAATCTGGTACCCTCCAAAAAGTCAAAACAGAGCCCATCCAAGCTATGGCATGAAGTGAAACCCAAAACAAACCTGATTTGTACGCTAGGCTCAAAAACATTGTCCTCAATTTTTGCCACAATCTCAGAAAGTTTTAGAAGAAGGGTTGGGAAGGTATACTTGTTGGCCACAATCTGCATCTTAACTCCTACCAAATCTTTGTCCCTGAAATTGGAGAGACTTTCCGCTAAAAACATCTCAAAATATTTTAGGGCATGAAATTAAGTGACCACTCTTTGCCTTTAAAATTCCCCTTTGAACCTCTCCTCAATCCCAATTCCAATCTTCTTGATACGCTATCCTCAATCAATCACAAAAATAAATTCAATACTTCAATTGACTCAACTACTGTCTCAACATCCAACTCCCAACAGACCTCACCCAACATCTCCAATCCTGAAACTGTAGAAAGCTCATCCAAAAGCAGCCAATCACTCTCTGAGTCATCCAATGAGAAGGAGGTCCTGAATCAATTAAACCCACCTGCCAGAAGCTTGAAAGATTGATTCACCATCCAACAACCACAACAATATGGTTTCCTCTCAAGATTAATCCCTAGAAACTAAGACAAAGTGAAGCGCTCACCCAGTTGTGAAAATTGGGTAAAAGGAATGAACAAGGAACTCAGTGGCATTGAATTGATGAAGGTCAGGACCGGATTTCATACTTTACCTGAAGGTAAGAAGGCTCTCTTGGAGGTCTGGGTTTATCGAATAAAAACCAAACCTGACGGAGAAGGTCTCATCTTCAAGGATAGATTGTGTGTACAGGGCTTTTGAAAGCTTGGATTCCCAGACTATGGCAAAACCAATGATCTTACTGGTCAAATCAAAACCCTTCAAACGACTCTGGTTTACACCTACCATCATGCTCTTCTGGTTGTTCAAATGGATATCAAATCAGCCTTCCTACATGCTAAATTGGATGAGGACATATACATCGACTCACCTCCTGGCTATGACACCCCATTTCCTTTTCTCAAATTAAATAAAGCTCTATACGGATTAAAACAAGCTCCAAAGACCTGGTTTGAAACCCTTAAACATTGAACCCTCAGCCAGAACTTCATTGTCTCCTCCTCTGATCCGTGCCTTTTTATCAACCAATCCACTCAATTTTAAATTTTCTGCTATTTTTATGATCTCATGATCATAGGCAGCTTGAAAAACTTCAGAAAAGATCTCCAATCCCGCTTCTCCTTATCATACAAATGACCCTTGTCCAGAATTCTTGGGAATTACATAGTTGATTACTCATCTGGACCATGTCTTCACCAACCAACCCACATTGACACTGCCCTGTCTGAACTGGGACTCACCAATATAAAACCCATCAACACTCCTTTGACTCCAAAAATTTTTCTCAAACCCGCTACCAACAATGATGCCTCCAAATTTACAGCCCTCAACATAAACTATTGTTCATCCACTGGCTTCCTGAACTTCATCTCCACCAGAAGCAGACCTGATCTTTCATATGCTGTCTCATCATTATCCCAATTCAAGGCCAAACCTGGTCTAACTCATTGGACTGAATCAAAACATGCCTGGCAATACATCAAGACAACACATGACTGGGGTCTTTGCCTCAAAAACAATCTCTTCAACTACAATCTTGAAATTTTGAGCAATTTGGACGGCGGAAATGACCCAATCTCTCAAAGAAGTCACACTGGTTATCTGGCACTTCTTTATGGGTGTGCGGTGTCATGGCACAGCAAGCTTCAGTTGACAGTCTTGCTTTCCTCAACCAAAGGCAAACTCAAGTCTCTAGTTCTGGCAACGCAAGAAAAGATCTGAATAATGAACCTCCTAAAAGAACTAAATCCCTCTCTTGCCCTTACATACTGCTCTCATATTGACAATAAGGCCCTGAACAATCTCATCAACTTTGAATTCCAGTGCAAAACACTCAAGCACGTGGATATTCAAGTCAAATGGCTCTGGGAACATAAATAATCAAAATTTCTAGTTACTGGCCTTGTAAACTTGGAAGCCATGCTGGCGGTTTGGTGACCAAATCTGGACACCCTGGACCAGATGCGGAAAATTCAAAATTCTTTTTACAATTCTTTTATTTAGGTGTCACTCAAAAAAAAAAAAAATTGGAATTTTTTTTTGTATCAGTATCACTCCTCAAATTTCCTCATCTGGCCAAGCATTCCTCTGTCCCGGTGGTCTATGAAATGCCTCTCTTGGTCTCATCACCTAGGCATTGCATTTGATTCCTTCTCTCTTTGTTCCCCCCTTCCTTTTGGCCAAACGCGCGGGCCAAGACCCGCGTGGCCCAATCTTCCTCTGCTTGGACCGTCACCCCAAGTCCCAATTGCAACTTCACCGCCATCACCATCACCATCATCCCTCCTGGGACTCTTCCACCTCCGCCTTCTCCCTTCAACAGTGTCCCATGGGATTCCTGGTCAAAAAGTATGGCAACAATCATCCCTCCTGGGACTCTTCCACCTCTGCCTTCTCCCTTCAACAGCATCCCGTGGGATTCCTGGGGACTCTTCCACCTCCGCCTTCTCCCTTCAACAGCGTCCCGTGGGATTCCTGGTTGACAAGTATGGCAACAAACTTGCCCCCGTCTCCCCTTGCCACTCTTCCTCCTCATCAGACTTGGATGCGTGCTCCCTGACATCATCAGCGTCCTCAGCATCATCGCCCTCATCCCCATACAGCTCAATCAGCCCTTCATCCTCCATCAGGTTCTCCCCTGGCTCCTATCCCTCCCAGTTTGTTTTGGAGCCCCACTTGCTGCTCCACTCCCTACCTGTCTTTTCCCAGCACGTGCTACCAGCATTTCATACCCTCCTTTGGCCCCTCCCACCTCCTGATAGCCTGTACTCATTATCTTCCCTGAGCTCTCCCAAGAACATTCGGACGATCCCTTGCGAGACCCATCTTCACTTGCTCTGAACACTTGGCCCCGACAAACTCCTACTCACTCTCCCTACCCTACGGTTCCTTATTCCCATTTTTCCATCTACACTCCATCTCTTCCCTCAATCACTTGCACCCCCCTTCCATGTTCGGGTGGGGTTTGAAAATTTTTGTCTACCGCCCGCAAACATCTGCAGGTGGTCTGGTTCAATTTTCCCCACCCCTTCCGCCTGTGGGTGGGTGACCTTTGTGTTTTTGCGCGCGCCCATCCGCGGATGGAAGCAAGAAAGGTGAAGGGGTGAGGAAAAATCCCACCCCAGTCAGGGAGGCCGGATTTTCACTTGCCCGCGTGATCTATTCTTCTGATCATCTAGTGTACAAAAAAAAAACAATTTTGGCTCTATCTGTAGTATCACTTGTACATAGTCTAACAGGGCCTCCTGCCCATATAAGGAGGGGTCTCCCCTGCCTTTTGGCATGGGGGGGTATCTCATGGCATCTTATCACGGAATGATCATCATTATCATCTTGAAATAAATCATCTGTAGGGTCTCATTCCCCTTTATCCAAGACTGAATTCTGGGTATATCCATGATTTCCCGGTGATTTTTGATCCTCCATAATCGAATCCTGATCCTTGATCTTTATCACCAACCAATAGCCTTGCTGGTTGAAGAAGAATTTGAATTATTGAATTCTTGAGTGTGTTACACCACTCCTGATCCCTTTATCCGACCATACTGGTCCTGATCATCCTTTGATTATCTTTCCGGAACCAGTCACGTTTGACTGAAGAGGTTTTATTAAGCTTAAAACCTGGAGTGGTAAACCTCCCTTTATTTCTTTTGAAGTTGAATTCCGCCACGCTACTCTTGAGTCCCTTGAGTAGTGTTGGGCTATTCTTGTTTGAATCAGTTATTTTTTTGCTTCTAGAGCTTCATCAAAAAATTAGCTTTGTCTTGTGCAGCCACCCACAGTTATCTGGTACCCTTCAAGCACTTGATTGCGGAGAGTTGGGCAGGTTGATTGAGAACCTGGAGGTTGTTTGGGATTGAGTTGATCTTTCCTAAGCTTCTGCTGATAACCAGAGCTATTAGCTTGTGGGCGTTGTTACTTACAATAGCCTTGTCCTGTTGAACTCTGAACAATCCTTGACTTCTTCTATTCAGGTTTTCCCCGGCATCATTTTGCCTCAGATAGTGTTGTTTCCCAGCTACCAACTACTATCATCTTTATCCTTTACTCTTTGGTCCCTCATTTACCAGGTTCTGGACTTTGATCTTGGTTACATTTAAATAGTTTTGTAAAACTCAGGAGGGCAGCCTAAACAGCACCTTTCCCCTCCACAGAACTGCCACGGCCTAGCACCGTTTGGAGTCTTACAGCAGAGGCCCTGAAAAAGCCAGCCATCAATCCATCTTTCCACACTCTCACATCATCCATTCTACAATCTGTCAATTGAACATGGCCGCATGTTGAGAGTTGATCTCAGATCACATGCGCTCAACCCGCTCAACCCTCACCTCTGCAGGACTCTCCACCATGTCTCCTGCCTGTCACAATCTATTAAGATCTCATCTCAAATTCACCTCTCTCAACCCTCCACCTCATTCCCATTTTCTCATCACCCACTCATCCTTCAGACTCCTCACCTATCTCTTATGTCCCTGGTTCTCATCTTCTTCCTTTCCCTTTTCAACTTCTTGCCATCCATCTGCTATCTCATCATCCGCTTCTCCATTCTATCTGATCCCAACCTCATCCACTATCTAATCCGCTTCCATTAACTCCGCTTCTGCTTCTTCAGCTATCTGCTTACACTCACCCCCCTTCTTAAACTCACTCTCAACCATCAACATCTCCCAACCTACAATTAAAACCTGCATTGCTAACTTCAACACCTCTTCATCAAATTTGATTTCCTCTCTCATTCTTGTTCACTTTTGAGATTGTCCTTCCTTTCAGAACTTTTAAATTATAAGTTACTCACTACAAGTCAACTTTCTCAGCCTGTCTACCATTTTCCATCATTTCTATCCTAGTCCATGACCTAAAGATTTGTCCCTGTCTGTTGTCCTCAGAGTGAGATATTCTTTTTCATTTCCTATTCTTCTATTTTCATTTTTCTTTTTTTGAGACTCTTCCTTCTAGTCTGTTGTTTCAGGAAATTAAAATAATCTAACTCTTCATGCATCATTAAAAAACTCCCCATCTACATTGCAGAAGAGATTGACTTGATATCTGCCTTTTTGGTTGAATTTTTTGTCTAGGAAAAACTAAATAGAGGATCCGGCTTCACATTTGTTTCTGAGGGGAAAGCAGCCAATAATCCCACTGTAGTTGTCAACCAAGTTGAGGATGAACCAATATCATCCTTTTCCCGTGGGGCTAATTGGTCCCATGAGGTCAACTTGAATTTTTTTCAAAAACCATAGAAGCTTTTGTGGAGGTTTGGTTGAAGTTTGCACAAGTGTTTTGCATCAATTGCAGATGGAACAGTAAAATTTTTCCTTGATTTGGTATCAATTGGTTTGTTCAACTTATTCTCAATTCTGGCAACTCCAGCATGGCCCAGCTTAAGATGAAGATCATTTAGTTTGGGTGTATTGGCTATGGTTAGGAAGCTGTAAAAATTGTTGCCAACTAGTAGCAGGTTGTTCTGTATCATCCCCTTTGTCAGCTTGCTACTATTGCAGAGCAAGCTGGAAAAGTAAAAAAATAACATAAATAAAAAGAAATAAAGAAAAACCTAATCAAAGTAGAAATAATATTAGAAATTTTATTTCAAATTCTGAATCTACATGAAAATTAAGGCAGGATCACTCACTGACACCTACCTCAATTTCCTACTGCTTACATTTTTTAATGAAATTATGAAGAGTTGGAAAGAGAGATGGCATTGGGAGTTTGGCCGTTTTTATATTTCACATGCAACCCCATGTATAGGTTTCAAAGTGAATTTTGTGACAGAATCCCAGAATTCTGTGATTTGGAGGAGTTATGGGCAGAAATGTGATTTGTCACAATTCCTGAATGCAGCTGCGTAAACCAATACATCCACGTGCGGCTGAGCAGAAGCACTGACACCCTGTCTGCGTACCCTGAAAAAGCCATTTACGCATCCCCGGGCAGTTGACAAGTACGCAGCCGCGGGACTACAGGCTGACAGAATGACAGGCGGCTTGAGAAACCCAGGTACCACGTAAAGGTGCTACAACCTAGAAGGGGACATACTACATATGTAATAAATGTCCCCGTGGATAATAGATAATCTAAAAATACATAAAATTAAATATAAATACTTAAATAACCTTTCTAAATATTTTTTATTAAATATAATAAAAATACCCAATATCTCGAAAACAATATAACTACTATTTGTAAAATATCTTAAAGTATCTTAAATATACCATTGTGAGAATTTTGAGACATCAGTATTCCCGTGAAATACCAAGAAAACTTGTTATGTAAAATGATTACATGAATTCTCATAACTTATATTTTTAATTAATTATTTTGATTAAATCAACAGAATTTAGAAAATAAGGAGTAAAATCAATATAATGATTTTACTCCCATCAGCTAATACATAATGAAAATTCACCTGAAATCAGATTACCCGTAGAAATTTCTACTAAGAAAATTATTAACATCCTGGGAATATTTACTAAGGTTAATTAATTAAATAATAAACAGGTGGATAGATTAGTGTAATTCACACGTCTAAAAATCAATAAAAAAGTAGAATAATTCCCATACCCTGTGGAATTAGATGCTACCCGTGCTACAGAACCAAAAACCATGTGACAGACTACCACTGGTTACCCTGCTATCCTTAGCACCCGTCCCTTTGAGCCGCTGTACCCCTCAGAAGGACAGAAATGGGACTCAAAAAGCTATAAATATAGAGCTCTTTTGAGGATATTGATACCCAGAGAACCAGTTATATTTACATCCAGAAACTGTGTCAAGGTAATCAAAAACTTATAAGAGATAATTAAGTGATTTATGTCTTTAGTCTGATTAATAACATCCATCCCCAACCCTTTTTATCAATTTAAACTTCTGAACAACCTTTTCAACCCCAGTAATAGGTTTAACCCATCAGTGCACGTCCCAAAAAGGTACCTAAAGTATTTAATTATATACCAGTGAGTCTTATTATTCTTTTTCTGTCATGGAAGCTTGGCTAAAAGGCCCTGTCACACCAACATATATTATATATATATATTATATTTGGGAAATATATCCTTTAAGAATATAAATTGAAGGTTCCAAAGTAACCAGGTATACCTTTTTTCAAAGTGGATTCCCTGAAGAGAAGTGTTAAAGATCCCCAATATTATTGTGTCCCCTCTATTAATTCATTTAAAAATCAATTTATTAATATTGATTTACAATATTAAACTATAACCAAACAAATCAACCTTGCAATAGCTTTATCCAAATATTTTATGTATTTTGGCTGCATTTATTGAATAATATACTTATTATTTTTTCCATCAACTCTGGTAGCTAAAGGATAGCAAGGTTCTTGGAATCCAGGAGGCTGGAACCCTTGAGAAAAGTTAATAGGCCTTTCTTCAAGGCAAACATTGGACGCATAGTTAGGTGTTTGAAGATCAGCTGTTCTCCTTGAGCAATGAAGACTCCCTTGGAAAAAGTATTGAACAATGATTCAGAAGTACAGGCTGCGTTTTTGATTGATATTTTGGAGCTGTTGATTTGAATATGGGCTGTGCCTTGTCCCATGATTGACAGTGATGCTCCTGGCTTTCCAGTCTTTATTTGTTTGCTTCCTTCCTTGGAAGTTGGTTGGTGAAAAGTCTTAGATTTTTGATCATATGAATTGAGCATCCAGAGTCTAGTATCAATGTGTTTGAAGAAATGGTAGAAAAATTGGCAAATATGTGGCATTACAAGAAAACGTTGACTACTTTCTCTTTCTCTTTTTTGTTTTTTTGTTGCAGTCAGAATCATTTTGGCTGAAGTTCTGGAAATTCAATCCAACATTTGTCACTTGGGTGATTATGGACAAGATGGTTGTGTAAACCATTCTTGCATTGAGGATATTTGTTGTACAGATTCATGTTGACTCTGGATGCAGAGTGCTCTTTTCCCTTTGCAGTTATTTCATTCTTGTGTTGGGTTAGGTGATCAAGAACACGGTTGACAGTGATTTCCTTGTTGGGGTGCATAATTTGGGTGCCATTGTTTTTAGATTGGAGGGAAACTTGAAGAGAATCAGGTATTCCAGGATATTTGATGGAAGCTTGATTCCTACCTCCATCAATTTATTTATATAGTTTCTTATGCTAGGTAAAAATTTGTCAATACCATCTTTTCTGAAGTGAAGGTACAAGAAATAATTGGATATTTTCTCTTGATTTGCTTATTGGGACAAGGCAAAATGATTTCTGGTGGCCATCCAGATGCTCTTAGCATTGCGTGTGTTGGCTTGTTTGATAATGTTGGTGTGTGTAGATGGTTCAAGTTTGGCCAGAATGAAATGAGAAATTTATTTGTTTATTTTTTAGTCAAGTTGGACTGATTTGTCAGGATTTTTCATTATTTTGATAATTCCTCTCAGATCAAACATGCTTTCCATCTTGATTTTTCAGATTGAGTAGTTTTCTTCATTTAGAAATAGGGTTGATTTGATAAGAGTCCTGATTATCATAGTCCTCATAATGCTGTCTCCCCCTGGTCCTGGTGATGTGGTTGACTGGGCCATCATGACATTTGGCTTTTAAAAATGAGAAGAATATTGTTGGAATAAAACAGGAACAGTTCTTGATTTCATTGATGAGAGAAGGAAACATGAGATGAGAATCATCAACATAAGTAACAACATGAGGAATGAAAAAAGCAACATGCAAGAAGTATGAGATGTTGAGTTATCAGATGTTTAGCACAAGATGCCAATGACTTTGATTGAGAAATGATGTCCTAAGCCTATTTAATTGAATCTGTCACATTAAGGTCACAGAGAGACAGAAAAAGAATAAAATTTTACCAGCTGACTTGGTCTTAATTGTACAGGATGGACCTCAAGGCCTTCTGGTCTTCTTTGCCTCTTTACCTGATTTGGATGAGAAGATGAGATCTTTTTCTAGATGTTGAGCGCGTCGAGTTAGAGAATTACCAACTTGAAGGCTCTTCCTGGCAGGATTTTATTATTTTAGTTGAAGGCAGAATGATACGTTGGTCAGGGATTTGATTTTGGAATGAAAGAGTTGGGAGAAACAGAAGTCATGGTAGAAGATGAAAGGTGGTTTTGTTCTGGGCATGGATAAAGGATTTGGTTTCATTTGTCAGGTTAGGTTGTTTCTGATTTGGATTCTTGTGGTTGAAGTGGATTTCCTGCACCAGGCAAGTGGTCAACCACAATTATTCTCTGAGATTAAACAAATTTTTATGTATTTTTAAACACAGTATTTTTGTAAAAGATGACAAACCTAGTGAAAAAATGAATCATAAGGATGATGAAATTATAGATGATTTGAAAAAAAAATCATGAAATTGAACAGATTTTTTACTGTTTGTGATTTCAATTCTGGGAAAAAAAAATTCACAATTAGGATGAAAAACAAAATTTTGCACAGGTTCATACAATTTTCTCATTTCACTCATGCTCCTCAAGGAGCCATCTAAGTTCCTGATGTAAACTATGGTGTGACAAGTCAAGAACAGGTGACAGCTCTTGTGAACAACCTAGTCTCAACGCGGGTCCCCTGAATTTTTCTGTTTCCTCTTTATCTTCTCTTTTCATTCTTTCATTCTCATTCTTGTCTTTTCTCTTCTGTTACTCCTCTCAAACTCCAACACAACTCAAAACTCAACCAACACTTGATCAATCCTCAACAGATCTAAAACTCACCTCAATCAAGACTCTCAACTAGATCAAATCCATAAGAATTCAACCGTCTTTTGTAACTGGTAAGATCAGTCCAAGTCCAGCCAATTCGCAAGGAACTTAAACAATTTGAACTTTTCCTTCTTAGCGTCTCCGTGTCTTCCACCACTTCCATCTCTAGCCATAGTCAAGCACCGGCTATTCATATCTTTCTGTTTTGGTGATATTCTTTTCTTATGAGTCTCAGATACTGTTATTCAAACTCCTGGTCATGTTCATGATTCTCATGTTTTCTTTCTCATTGTCTCCCTAGCTGCTGGCCTGAATTTCAAACTCATGACTTAAAAGTAATACGGTTAAAAGCCAAAATCACCATCACGGCCAGAAAGACAAAGGACTATGGCGTCAGGATTGGGATTCTCGTTGGACTCTTTTCAACAAGCAATGCTCAAAACCGCACTCGAGACTACCCCGCTACTGACCAAAGATAACTATGGAATATGGAAAGACAAGATGATGGCTCTTCTTAAGCTCAGAGGAGTACTGGAAACCCTCAAATCAAAGACTGAAACCCTTGCAAGCCAAGACAACGACAAGATCCAGTTGCTCCTTATATCCAAGTTTGACTCTGTGACCTATAATAATGTCATCAGTGCAACCAACATTAATTCAGCTAAAGAAATATGGCAGTCAATCAAAGAAAGATTCTCCTTGTATCAAGCATCAAATAGAGCACGGATCTTCAACAACTTCTTACACATTACCTTCCAAGGAGACAATATCATGAGCTTTGTCACCAACGTCAAAACATCAATAAAGAAGATTATTGACATTGGCATTGATCTACCAAAAGACATCTTGGCCTACTTGACAATTTTCAAATTTCTGGCCGACCTGCAGGACCTAAAACGACAGCTCATGCACTCAGACAGACAAATCTCAGTCAAATTTGTATGTAATCATCTGATTCAGTTCCACAACAAAATTAAAGCAGAAAAAACCAAACAAGGAGTAGAACGTACCTCTGAAACAGCGCTGACTACAATTCAAAACAAGACAAAGAATCATCTTGCAAACCAATTTATCGAAGGGTATCACAAACCGAGACAAGACAAGAATCATACGGAAGCAGAATGCTTTCACCTCCATCCAGACAAAGCCCCCAAATGGTGGAGAGAAAACCAAAACAAGTGGAAGGAAAAACAAAAGAAGTCTCAAGAATCCGCCCACTTCCACGTTTTTGTGACCAGATGGATTGATTCTAAGATAGGAGTAGAACAGAACATCATAATCAACAGTGGATCTACCTCCCACATCTTCAACCAGTCAAAATTTTTCACCACCCTTAAGCCGTACTCCGGTGAATACATTACGACAGGAAAGGTTGGGCAAATCTGCTATCCAAGGAGTGGGAACCGTTAAACTGGAATGGAAACAACATACAATCACCCTGTCCGACTGTCTATATGTCCCAGACATAGTTGTCAACCTCGTGAGTCCGGGAAAGCTACTTGAAAACGGCTGTACGTTAGAAGCGAAGAAGGATCATTTGGAAGTAAGAAAGGGTAACAACAAAGTCTTCCGCGGGATGATCATCAATAAACTGTTTGTCCTTGACGTGCCAATCAGAGTGGGAGTAAATGAAGGATGCCTTTTGACACAGGCAGATGGGTCAAGAACGCTGAAGGATCTTCACTTAACTTATGGCCACGCGTCTCCTGGACGTCTAGCCAAAATCAAAGGCATTCAGTACGATGTTGCCAGAATGGGTAAGTTCGAATGCAAAGACTGTCTCCTTTGTAAAACTACCAAATCCCCGTTCAAGGCCACCTCTACTTCAGCCACTAAACCCTTTGAAATGCTAAATTTAAACCTAATTGGTCCAATTACTCCAGAATCCCATAGAAACAAAAAATACGTGCTGACTGTTGTGGATAACCACTCAGGTTATATCTCAGGTATTCCTCTAGTTGGAAAGGACAACACCGTCTCTGTACTGATAGAAATCATTGAGAAACAGAAGAACAAATGTGGTTATTATCCATCATTGGTATGTTTGGATGTCGGTACGGAATTCACAAATAATAGGCTAGTACAATATCTCAAGGAGAGATTCATCAACCACCTTATTGCTGAGCCGTATCACCCCTAACACAACGGAAGGGCTGAGAGAGCCAATTGAACAATTGTCAAAAGCGTGAGATCATCACTGAGATCAGCCAAATTCCCAAAGAAATACTGGTCAGAGGTCCTCAAATCATGCTGCATAAGCCTCAATCAAATCCCAAAGGACGGCTTTGAGTTATCCCCATGGGAACTCATCAAACAAAGCTCCTTGCCACTCAACTACCTACAGCCACTCGGAATCACGGCAATTTTACTAAATCAAAAGCGGGTGAAGGGCAAGAAATTCAAACCTAAGGGAATAGAAGGAAGATTGATTGGTTACAATCCATAGTTCTTGTCATACCTTGTACTCCTACCCAATGGTCACATCATCCTTTCTAAACATGTCCGGTTTTTGAAACAAACGGTTGACAACCTTGGAATCACCTCAGACATAGATATTGACTTCAGCCTGACGAAGACCAGCGACCACGACTCTCAGCCTGAAATAGAAGGAGCCTCTACAACTCAAATGAACTATAGAGATCCACCCACCAAGATAAACTCTTCCGATGAAGATCTGACGGCTTCAGATTCTAGTTCAAACTCGGAAGACAGCTCATCATGCCCGTCTTCCCCTCAAATTGTCCCAGGGATCAGCGCAACTAGAGTACCGGAGGAGGCTGCAGAACCTACCACCAGGATTCTCCGTAATCAATCTTCAATCAGACCCCCGCAAAGGTATGGATTCCACCATTACTATGAGCCCAAGACGTTCGATCAAGCAAATGCTTGTGAGGATGGCCCCAAATGGGGAGGAGCAATAAAGAAGGAGATGGATCAGTGCGAGGAACAGGAGGTATCAGAGGACTACGATGGCGACAAACCGTTGAACCCTCTTGACACTACCTGGGTCTTCAAAATCAAGGATAATGCTCACGACAATACCATCATCCACAAAGCCCGAATCTGCGTCAAAGGATTCAATCAAGTCTACGGCCTAGACTTTGATGAAACCTCTGCTCCGAACGGAAAGATTGCATCGTTAAGAGCAATCTTGCTATACTCACTAAAGCACAAACTCAAGATACGTCAATACAATGTGAAGGCCGCCTTTCTACATGCCCCTATAAATGAAGAGGTCATTATCAAAACGCCAGAAGGTTGCAGCGATTCCGGAAAATACCTCAGACTAAAGAAGAGTCTATATGGACTTAAAAAATCCCCAAAAAACTGGTATGAGACTCTCACAGACTGGATCAAATCAGCGGGGTTCAAGGAATCAGACAGCAACCGGTGTTTATATAAATCAGAGGACAATCAGTCATTTCTCTTTTTCCACGTTGATGACCTCATCCTAGTGGGAGACGGCAACAAGTTCAATGACAATTTCAACGCCAGATTCAAAAACTCACAGGCTCACAAACCCGACACCATTCTGGGCATGAAGTTCAAACGGACACCCACAATTATCCTGTTAAGCCAACCTAAGTATATCGTACATGGTCTAGAGGAACTAGGGCTGCTCAAATCAAGACCCTGTTCCACTCCGTTGACTCCTCACTGTCAACTCAGCAAAGCCACTGACGAGGACTTTGACCAATTCAAGAAGCTAAATATAAACCTCAAATCAGCAATAGGATTACTGAACTATATTGCCAGTCGGACTTGACCAGACTTGAGTTACTCCGTGTCCAGTCTGGCCCGCTTTCAAAACAAACCTGGGATGTCACACTGGAAGGAACTCAGACAAACCAGGCAATATCTCAACAGCACCAAGGACCTGAAGCTGACTCTCATATACAACGGGTCAAGAGAGCCATTAGAATGTTACAGTGACGCTTCCTGGGGTGAGGATCCTACCAGTTGCAAATCGCAATCTGGCTACCTTTGTTTGTCCTTTGATTCTCCGCTCTCTTGGAACAGTTACAAGCAATGCAACATAACTTACTCTTTGACCAAAGCCAAATTAAATCCCTTGCTTGACTCTTTTCTGGAAGGCAAGTGGCTTCGCCATCTACTGGGCGAATTCTTTCAAATCAACCTAAATTCCTCTAAACATCACATCGACAACAAAGGACTGGATGATAAATTAAAAAAATTTGGTTCCAATGAAAAGACTTGACACATGGACCTCAAGACAAAGGGGCTCAGAGATGAACTTAAAGCCGGCGCACTCACCATCCATCTGATCAGTACATCTGATATGTTAGCCGACACTCTCACTAAGGCCGTCAACCTGAGCCAGCTGAAAAAGTCCGCGTTGGCTGTTTTTAATGACAACTTGGACTAATCTCCAGTTAAGGGGAGTGTAAACTATGGTGGGACAAGTCAAGAACAGGTGACAGATCTTGTGAACAAACTAGTCTCAACGCGGGTCCCCTGAATTTTTCTGTTTCCTCTTTATCTTCTCTTTTCATTCTTTCATTCTCATTCTTGTCTGTTCTCGTCTGTTACTCCTCTCAACCTCCAACACGACTCAAAACTCAACCAATACTTGATCAATCCTCAACACATCTCAAACTCACCTCAATCAAGACTCTCAACTAGATCAACTCCATAAGAATTCAACCATCTGTTGTAACTGGTAAGATCAGTCCAAGTCCAGCCAATTCGCAAGGAACTTAAACAATTTGAACTTTTCCTTCTTAGCGTCTCCGTGTCTTCCACCACTTCCATCTCTAGCCATAGTCAAGCACCGGCTATTCATATCTTTCTGTGTTGGGATATTCTTTTCTTATGAGTCTCAGATACTGTTATTCAAACTCCTGGTCATGTTCATGATTCTCATGTTTTCATTCTCATTGTCTCCCTAGCTGCTGGCCTGAATTTCAAACTCATGATTTAAAAGTAATACCTGATCATCACATCTGTGTGGGTCAATTGAATAGGATCATTAGATATTTTAAATAAAGATATATCAGCAGAATCTTAATTTCATAATCAGAAAATAAAAGGAGATACCATAACTTTAAGCCATGTTTCAAATATTTTTTCTCTGAGGTAGGTTTTCAACTCTTTCATAAATAATTTGTGAGTATGGATCAACAAGGCCAATTAATATATTTGGAACAAACTGGAGAGCAAATAATTGAAACCAATGTACCAAAACATTATGTTGGTCTAGAATTTCTTGAATCTTTAGAAACAATTCCTGTTCCAGATTTGAGCCCCATCATCTTTCATTTTGAAATTAATTTTGCCCCTTTCAAATATATACCATTTGAGGAATGATGGTTTGTTTCCACCAGTAGAATTAAGACCACAACCTTCGTGGTGAATATTTCCATTTAACCTAAATTATTATATTCCCCTTGTTGGGTGATTGTGTAAGTTTTAAGTATAATGGTTTACACAAATTAATTTAAAGGAAAGATTATGGTTTACAAGCTTGAAAATCTGAGAGTATATGATTCCCATGGGAATGATGATCTCTTGTAGAAATATTGATAAATATGGAGTTAATCCTGAGGTGGTCTTTGATGTTGTACTAAAACATGCTTGGTGCTACAGCACAGGGATCTTTTCTCATTTTCAAAAAGGATTGATCAGAAATGTTGACACAAACCTGTGGGTTGTAGAGTGTAGGGTACAAAAATATTAGTTTCAATCTACCCCCAGGCAACTGGGTGGCTATCTTGTGATTCTTGAATGTTTTTTCAGTTTCAACCATGATTGGATTGTTTAATAATTTTTTAAGCTCCATAAGATCACCATGAAAAAAATTCTCCTGTGGTTGGCCTGCCATATAGTCTTTAATTCCAAGTGATACAGATTACGTGGAAGCATGGTCATTTTCATAATTAAGTAGATGAAAAATTTCAATATTCTGATGGTGATTGAGCTCAAGATGGTTAAAACCAACATTGAAATCCTCATTTTTGTGAAAGTGAAACAAGGCTGAATTTCAACAGAAATAGGAATTGTGAAAATTTCAGGAGTATTATGAAGATTTTGGTGAAGAGGTGAAGGAATTTCACTTGAATTTGGTAGCTCATAGAATAAATATGGATGTGTAATTTTTGAAATGGAAAGAAAATGAGGAGGAGGTGAAAATATATAATTCTTGAGGTGGTTGGGAGGTAGATGTGGAAAGTATTAAAGATGGGGAATGGTATAATTATCATGTGTTGATCTTATATGTTATGGAGATGAAAAGAAAGGATTTATCCTTCTAAGTAGAGTTTGGTTAGGAAGGTATGGTGGAGGTGGGAATAAGGAATTGGTTACAATATGACGGTGATGGGTATCATAATGAAGGGAATTGGAATGTGATTGGTTTATTTAATTTGGAACCAAAATGTAAGGGGAGGATAAAATTATTGTATGTTTTGAATTTGGGAAGTGACTCATTTTGCCTTTGAATTTAAATTTAGGAAAATCCTTTTTGTAATTTATAAGTGGAAATAAACTCAAGTGTCTTAATTTATGATTTGAGGGGTAAGTAAATCAAATTGGAATGGAAGGGGTTTTATATAAATTTCCAACATTCAACCAAACATTCTGAATAAAGTGAGGTATTAGGTCACATGCCCACCAAATAAACTAAGGCAGGGCAAGGATTGAGGAAGATGCGGCACAAATGAGAAGGAAAAGAGCTACAAGAAACACTAAAGTTAGAAAGGCTATAATCTGGAGTTTAAAATAAGGCTTGAATTGAAGTTCAATGTGAAAGGGAAATGCTTTTAATAATGAAACAAAGGAAAGGCTAAATTCAAAGAATTACACTGAGCAGAATTCAAGAAAGTATAAAATTAACTAACTCAGGAAAAAATTGGGAGGAAATTTGTTTTCCTTTTAAGGGAATATAAATTTTGGTGTAGATGACTAGATAAAAAATAATAGGGTGAATCAGATTTAGCAAAAACACCATTTCTTTTTTGCCAAATCCACCATTTTTGATGGTGGGTTTCTGAATTAAACATACTCCCTAACTTGTGTATTTTGAAATGACGGGTTTCAAACATCAAACCTGCCATTATCATCAATCCACCATCCATTGCATGAAAAAAACCCATCCACACCTCCACCTCAGCAAATCCATACCAATCCCATCTCCATTGCATCACACACATCTAAACTCCATTTCTTTTCATCTCCATTGCTTCACATCTCCATTGCTTCAAATCTATATCCCTTCACACCTCCATCTGTTCACATCTCCATCACATCACACCCATCCACACCTCCACCTCAGAAGACCCATACCAATCCCATCTCCATTGCATCACACACATCTCATCTCCATTGCTTCACATCTCCATCACATTGCACACATCCCATCATCATCTCATAACCCCAAATCACATCACCATCTTTCACAAAATTTCCAATCAAAATTCCTGGCAGGAAGTTGAAAACACAAAAAAGATGACTGCACCTTTTTTATTATTTGGCTATGATTCATACTCTGATTCAGACTCCAATTTGGGATCAATTTGGCTAGCTTTTAATTCTATATTGGAAAAGTATTACATTGTTCCAAGAAGAAAGACTATCCAAAAGCCTATGTATGGAAGGCAAAAGCTTCATATCCCCCCCAACCTAAGCTTCCAGAAACAATTGCAAACTTTATTGCCTTCATTCATGAAAATTTTGGAGATGATTGAAGACCACCACATCTTCCAGAACAATTCTCTGAATCCTCAATGTGATACAGCAAATAAACTTTCCATTTCTCTTTGTACATTGGGATCAAATGGAAATGGAGCAGAAATTCATCAATTAGAAAATCTATTCTCAATTGGTTATGGAACCATTGACTTATAAAACAAAAGAGTAATAATTACTATCACATCTTTCCGTTGCTCAGTACTTTTTTTTCAAACCAAAGAATAACACAAGGAGATATCTTAAGTAATTGAGTGTCACAACTGCCCCTGGAATGCAAGGGGCTGAAGGCACAGGCACTACTACTCATAGAACTCAAGGATGATTTGTTGGAATTGAAATCAATAAGATGAGAGGAGGAGTACAAGTTATGAGAAGATGGAAGGATGGAATTGATAATTCCAGGAGGAGTTTGTTGAATAAGGGGTTGTTGAATTATATAAGAGTAACACCAGGAAGGGACAAGGTGATATGAATTAAGCAGGCTGGGTGAAGGATTTCTTTTGCTGAGATGACACCTACTGGCAGAGGGAATAACCAGTAAGAAGTAGTATACTAATTCCTTGGGGGGAATTTTTCCAGGAGGGAAGGAGAGGCAAGTATATGTGATAGCTGAGAGGGAGGCCTTGAGGGATGAGTGGCTGGTTTTGCAGGTTGAAGTTCCCATGGTATTACATGTTGATTTATTGGGATGGATGCTGTAGTTTACTAATTGGGTGATGGGCCATTCCACAAAGGTTTGACATGTACTGATCTGGAGTCCTGGGAGTATGGGCTGAACAGACAGTTAAGAATATTTAATATGTATATACTAAGTGTAATATGTACTAAATTTTATACCAATTGGGTTGAGGAGTGATGGAGGATGTACCAAGCCATGGAGAGAAGGAGAGATCCTGGGAAGTTTGACTGAATCACATGACACAGTGGTGAGGTGTACATGGAAATAGAGCTTATACCATACAGGGAGAGGGTGAAGCTGGTAGAAGGGGATGGAGACTGCAGGAGATGCAGGAGTATTACCCAGTGAAAGGTAGGATTAAGTGAAGTTGATTTTGATATCAGGGTGAATCTGATGAGGAGGTTGGACTGGTTTAGTTGAAGGAATTCAAGAACTATGGTTATGAAATAGAGACTGAAAGATTTCCAGGTTACATTGGTTTTGTTGATTGAACCACTATCCCCTTCATTCAAAACCCCAAGCTAAATGGAAACCACTATTTTCATTTGAATAAAAGGCAATTTATTCATTTATTTTCCAAAGCCTTTGATAAAAACTTTGATAACACACTAGCCAAATATTTTTGATCTGTTTGTATAGATACTCTGTGTCACTACAACCTGTTTGTGATCAGAAAAAGAAGTTCATATCCCTCCATGCTGGCCTTTGAGGTTCTTGTCATGATTTGTATGTTTTCAATTGGATGCAGATTACCCAAAAGACAGAGAACTACTTTTAAAAAGATCAATAACTTCTGGAAAATTCAGCTTATTCTAGCTGCAAATATGTGGTTCCATCACACTGTAATGTTTTATCCAATTATCAAGCCAAAACTGATTTCAACTATCATCTTCAATCACAAGTTTGGATTGAGAATGCTATAGGAATCCTGTAAGGAAGCTGGGCTAGCTTAAGGGAAATGAAAACACAGCTTCAAAATTTGGATTCCAAAGACATGAATATCCTCATAAACTGAATTATCAGTTTTTTAATCCTTCACAACCTTCTGGCCAACATCAAAGATGAATGGGACAAACAATTCGAAGAATTTATTCCTGATCCTCCTCAAGTCATCGCAGTCTAATCTCCTACCTCATCTTTGGCCATGATAGAGAAGATTCTACACCTCAAACTTGCTCAATTTGATGAGTAGCATTTGGTTTAAAAATAGGTGAAATAGGTTTTGGTTTTTGAACCAAGAATCCTAGGCTGACTTGGTTTTGTTTTTCTGGGTGGACTTAGACAAAAAAAAAACAAGAACTGCAACTCATACCTCACCCCTCACCAAACCACCCACCTCACCCCACTCACTCACTGGTCCAATAATTCCTCCTCCTCACCAAACCAACCAACTGTCATGCTTCAAGTTTAAGGTTTATTTTCTTCTCCACTTCAACATTTCCTTTTCCTCAGTCCATCAAGCATGACACAAATAAAGCACAACATCAATGGTTCCTTCCGCTTACTACTTCTGGCTTGGGTAAAAACCTTCCAATCTCAGCAACTGACCAAGTATATACTTGGAAATCTTGAATTTAACTCTACTAACGGCCAACCATCCATTCAAGCTTTGCTCTTCTACCCTGTGTACCATCAACCATTTCCTTTCCATTGGAACACTTCTTTCCTCTCAATGTTTTATGAGCCACCAAATCATAAGTTTGTGCTTTGCAGTTAGCCTTGCTACCCTGCATTGTCCCTTTCACTTATTCTATACCTTTGCGCTCAAAATCATCTAAGATTGCCCTATAGTATGTGGGGTGGTTGTGCAACACCAACCCACCACCTCCACCTCACCATCCACCCCTACCGCTCTGCACTCTGCCCCAGGTAAGCACCCCCCTCTCCTCCTCCTCCTAATTTATTCATTGATCTGAACCTACCTCCACCCTCCTCTCTGCACTTCACCCCAATGAATTCCCCTCCTCCACCTTCCTCCCCCCCCCCTCCCAATCCACCCCACCCACCTAGCTCACCCACTGCCCCTACCCCCCCCTCCTTTCCCTTGCAAACCAACCACCCAAAAAACACCATTGGCCCCACCCCCCTCCTTGCCAGCCAGTTGACCACCCAGAAATGGACAGAAACACTGGCCCTCCCCCCCCCCTCCTTACCCTTTCTGGGCCAATCAATTGGCTGATTGATTGGAGAATCAACCAACCAAATTCCAGCAACCCCAGCCCCCCTTGCCCCCCACCTCAAACTTGCTGGGACAATCAATTTGCCAATTGAACAACTGAGTCCAAACAACCAACCCAGCGGCTTCCCCCCCTCTCTGACTCAAAAAAAATGGGCCAAATTATTGGTCCATCAATTGGCGAACCAACCAACCAATGGCCAGAAATTTTCCCCTCCTTAATGCCAATAGGCTGACCAACAAACCCGGCCTCCACTCCCCGCCTGTCCTAAACTATGATAGGCAAATTGATTGGCCCACTGATCCCCTTTCCTCACCTCCCTTTCTCAGCCAATGGGCAGGCCAACCAATTGCCCCCCCCCAGGTTAGAATCCCCCTCCTCCTCTTAATTCAATGATGTTTAAACTGTTGGAATTGCCTTTTTTTTTTTGGTTGGTTAGCATAGTTGGCTGGTATGTTTTTTTTTCTATGTTTGTTGATCTTCTGCCTTCCTTTTCAGATGAATTCTGATGGTTTTTTTTATTCAATGCAATGAAACCCCCAATTGAAACCCTTTTTCCATCCACATCCACCCTTTTGCTTGAAGTACCATTCTTCCGCCACCAAACTCAAAATGTTATACAATGACTCAAATCCTTTCTTCATCCTCACCCCAATTTTAGTATGTGGATGAGAGGAGATGATTTGACAAACATACAGAGAGGTGGCAATAATGGGTATTTTTGTTGCAAGAGGACTCAACAGGGGGATTCTGAAATCTCTTTGGAAGTGGAAGAGGAGGGAATTGATGAAAAGGTTGTGTGGTCTGTAAAAAAACTTTGAACTTTGGATCTGTATCCTGAAATGGTCACCAAAAAAAGCCATTCCCCAAAGAGTTTGAACAAGCCAAAGAGAGGAGCAATCCATTCTATTTCTTCAGCTCTGGGAAAATTATTTTTTCAATGAATCAGATTGCAAGTCTCTTGTTGAAATCATTGATTTTGTCCCTTTGAAAAAACTTTCTGGGGAAGAGAAGAAGGAAATAAACTCAGTCACAACTTTCCTTCACCAATCAAAACAATTCGTCAACACCATTGGTCCCTCAAGATCTTGGGGTGGAAAAATGTGGGCAATTGGATTGCAGAAATTGATTCATCCTTCAGAGCTATTTGAACAGCATTTGAAGAAAGCTTCCATCAAATCTTCCCCTCAAAATTTTTATTTTTTGAACCTCAGTTCCAAAAAGGCCGCTCAAATCCTAGGCCAAATGTTCCAAAAATTAGCCAGACTGTCCCATGATTCCAACCGCAAAACAATGATGGGCAAAAACATCCCCTGCTACTCTGATTGGGAATTTGAATCAGGCCTGACACATTTTTAGTGTGCCCCCCACATCACCTTCACTTCCAATTCCTTCTACATCTCTCCTCATATTGGAAAAAGTGACATCTCTTCTTATTCATTTTTACTGGTGGTTCCAACCAAAAAATCAAATGGAAAAATTATCTAAAATGAGGATGAATATCAAGTATCCAATTGCCAATTTTTTTTACTGACTTGGTTTTTGGTATTGATTTCAAACAAAAAGGTATTGTAATAAGATTGCGAAAAAGAACTTAAGAGCTAAAAAAACAGACTAGATATTGAGGTCAGAAACACACAATTGAGGCGCATGGGAAGAGAAATGAAATGGAATAGAACACCAGCAGCTTTGACAAGGTAATGAAATGATTCAGAGACGGGTAAACAAGGCAGTGAATTCAGAGCTAGAGACAAGAGACGGCAGATTGGCAGAGGAGAGATGCTAGCAAAGAATTGAAAGAATATTGTCAGGCCCTCTGGTGATTGAGGGAAGTTGTGAGGCAGTTTACTGGGAAGTAATCAATAGAGGAACCTTGACAAGTGTGGAGGTTTTGGTCATGGCGGTTGAAAAGATGACAGGATAGCATGGAGAAAAAATGATAAGAAAAGCAGGAAATAAAATGAAAGATGAATAGAAAGGAGAAGAAGCTTTGGACCAGGGAAGAAAAAGGAAGAAAGATGAGAGGAAGAAAGGTCAGAGAAAGAAATATAAGAGAAATAAGAGAGGAGGAATTTGTAGACGACTGGAAGAGCCCCCCCGGAACCCGGGGGAGGAATTCTTGAGGGTGGGAGGAGACTTTGCAACAGGGTTTTGTTGCATAGTCTTTGATATGAAGATTGAGACCAACAGGAAAAGATGGGGATAGATCTCAAAACCCCTTGGTACTGGTAAGATGGCAAGCTATCACATTAGTTGTCTAGAGAGATGAAGATAGATTTTTGGAGGAGGTTTAGGGAGTTGATGGACAAGGCTTTTGTCAGTGGATCAGCAATAATATCCTTTGTTGATATTCGGGAGATCTGAAACTCAGACTTATTGAATTTGTCCTTTAGTCCCTTGTTTTTGATGAAAATATTTCAAGACTTGGAATGAGACCCAAAACTCTTGATATTGTCATCAAGCCCCTTGTTGTCAAGGTATATAGTGGGTTTGATCTTGGGAGAATGGTGAATTTTGCTGATTGGATGAGATATCCACTTCAATTCAAGACAGCAGTCAAGCATGGCGTTGAGTTTGGATTTGGTGGACAAGTAAGTGATGTTTTTTTGTCTGAACAAGTTCCAAACTACCACACTTCTGTAGTGAAAAATGACAAATCCAATTTGTGACTTTTGGAATGTGGGGTCATCCCCCCATGTTGCACCACTGTAGGCAGAAATGACTTCAGCGTTTGGGTAAAAATTTAGAATTAGTTTTAAATCTCTGGTGATCTTGAGGTATTTCCAGACTTTGGGGGCTTTTCTCCAGTGATTCATGCCAGACTTGGTGTTGAATTGCGCTAGACTAGAAATGGAAAATGCTATATCTAGATAAGTGTACTGATCCAGATGATTAAGAAGGCCAATGGTTGACCAGAATTTGATGTTTAGTTGCACAAATTCTGCGTGATCCTTGTCTGTAGCAGGCTTGAGGTTCAATTTTTGGGTGAGGGGAGAGTGGGTTGCTCTGCATTTGGTTAGTCCTTATTCTTCCAATCCACAATCTATATGGTTAGGTTGGCTCAGGAGAATTTGGTTGTCTTCCACTTCAATGAGCATGCCAACAATGGTATTGGGTGGATGACAAGATGAATTTTGGAAGCAAGCTAGAAAGTGGGATTGAAAGACATCACTCCTACCCACATGAATCAAATTGTCCACGTGGAAGTAGAGAACTTCTTTGGAGTCGGGGTTGATATAGAGGCAGGGATCACTCAAAGATTCATGGAATCCTTGAAACTTGATCCATGATGTTAGAGTCTTGTACCAGTTCTTTGGAGACTGTTTTAGGCCATATAATGATTTCTTCAGTTTTAAGTAGGGAGATTTCCTGTGTGAATCTTTGGGTGGCATTATGATAATTGTCTCTTCTAGTGGTGCATGTAAGAAAGCGCCCTTAACATCAAAATGAGTGAATTTCATTCTTTCCTTCAGGCAGTATAAAAGAGCAATGCGTAGTGAGCCCAGTTTGCCTGTCAGAGCACATGTCTTGTTCCAGTGGACTCCAACTACGTGATCAAATCCTTGTACACATAATATGGCTTTGCATTTGACAGGCTCACCATGGCAATTGTGCTTGATTTTGAAGACCCAGGTTGTATTTAGAATTTTGTCAGGGGTGTTATAATATTCTTCCCACACTTCTTGACTGTTGATTGAGTTTAATTCTTCTTCAGAGGCCTTTTGCCACTTTCGCCACTCTTGGCATTTTCGGGCTGCCTTGTAGGAGGGTGGTTCATAGTAATGGTGGAAACCATATGGTTGGGGCTTTCAAGTTTCTTGTCTTGGTTTTTGATTCACTACTTAGATAACGGGCTCTGGGGGTGAGAGTTTCTGAGGTTGAGATAAATCAGAGTTGTGAGATTCAGAATCAAGCGAGTTGGACAAATTTGGACTGGATTCTGACTCCAAGTCTTCTATTCCACAATCCCTAGGCACAAATTGTTTGTTGGAATTTGAGAAATCAGATTTGTTGAGGTTTTGGGGCGCTTGAGACAATATTTCCAGACCCGCTGGATCAAGAAGAGGACAGTGATTCAAGTCATTCTTGAGAAATCTGACATGCTTAGTTTCAACAAGAGAAACAAATGAGTTAAGAATTAAATAGGATTGGAAAGGGGGGTTGAACCCAAATAAGACTCCTTTGGTTCCTTTTTCATCAAATTTTCTCCCTTTTTGGATGGGATTAGTGAGGTAGACCGCAGGAAACCCTACATGTCTCAGATGGTTAGCAGGGAGTATTTTTCCAAACATCAGTTCCCAGGGGGACTGGTAATTACCTTCCTTGGGTATCTGATTGAGCATAAAACAGCAGCTCCTCGTGACTATATGCCAATAATTCTTAGGCAATTGGAAGGAAGAGAATGTGGCCCAAGCTGGCTCTATTATAGTTTTGTTTGCTCTTTTGGCGCAACCATTGTGTTGAGGTTGGTATGGTTCTGAGGTGAGGAGTTTGATGTTCTTGGATTGAGCAAAAAGTTTGAGAGTTGAGTTAACAAATTCCGTTCCTTTGTCAGAATAGATTTCAGAGGGATAGTAGTTCAATCTTTTGAATTTGACCTCAAGAAGATTGATGATTGTCTCCAGTGTCTTGTCTTTGGAAGTTAAAGGAAAACCTGCAAGATATCCGGTGTAGTTGTCCACTAGTGTGAGTATGTATTTGTGTCCAGACTTTGACTGGGGAGTAATTGGGCCAATCAGATCAAGGTGAATTCTTTTGAGTGGTTTTTTTACTGGGTTGATGCAGCAGAGAAAGGAGACCCGGTAATTTTGCTTTTTAAGCACCTATTGCACTGGAAATTGTTCAGCTCTTCTTTGGAGAAGGTGTTTTTGAGGATTGGTTTGAGTGTAGACATGGAAGCATGGCCATACATTCTGTGGAGATCAGTGAGAAATTGTGTTTCCTCTTTCTTGGGGTTTGAGTGTTCAGTGAGGCAGTAGACCTTGTTGTCTTGACCAATTTCCAGGAGCTTCTCAATCACAAACAGATTGTCCCAAACCAGTCTTTTCAAGACTGTGAGGCCATTTCTGGTGACCAAGAATTTGTCCTGGTGCTGGGTGAGGCTTCATCCCCTTTTTGCAAGCTGGCCAGGGCTGATTAGATTGACCACAAAATCTGGGCTGTAAGCACAGTCTTCTAGGGTGACCACTGAGTTGTTCCATTTGAGTTGTATGGTGCCTGTCCCATGAATCTTGAGGTTTGCTTTGAGTTTTCAAGTTTTAATTTCTTCTCTCTCTTCTTGCATCTTGATTTTGGAAAAGCACTTGAGATCATTAAAAATGTGGATGTTGGCGCCGGAGTCTAGGAGGAGATTGGGATTATTTTCTGAATTGATCCAAAGAGTTAAGAGAGCATGGTAGTTGATAGTAGGTAGTTTTTTGATCTTGTTTTTCCATTCTTTCTGCTGTTCAATCCACCAGCTAGGGGCTTTTTGGGGATGTAAATGGAATCAGGACAACTTGGAGTGGGGAGCATTGGGATCATGATAGGTTTCTCTACATTGCATCTTCACTTGTTTTCTTATTTCTCTGTTTTGTTCTTGGTTGTCACTAAGGAGACTTTGGTGGGGGACTTAGTTGTTTTCTTCTGGGCTTTGTACTTTTTATTGTATTGAATGAGATAGTTTAAGACTAAATCAACGGTCAGATTCTTTTCCACGTGCATAATCTTTTGCTTGAGGTTCTCTAGGATGGGTGGAAATTTGAAGAGTACTAGATACGCAAGGATGTTGTTGGGAAGTTCTCTTGCAACATCAGCCATTTGGGTGAGTGCCCTCATTGTTTCTGTGACAAAGCCCTCAATTTCATGTTTGTTGAAGCTAGCCTGCAGGAATTGATTGAAAACCCTTGCCCTATTGGCAGTTTTGGAGGAGGAAAATCAATGGGTTATCTTTTCCCAGAGGAGTTTTGAGAAAGTTATATTTGAGGAGTAGACTACGTTTGTGTGTGTTGTGCTGTCCAACTTGGATAGGAGAATAGCCCTGATTTCTCTGTCTTTTTTCATAGATAGCATTCCGGAGTTCCTAGTGATAGCATCTTTGATTTCTTTTAGTTTGAATAGCATGAGAAACTTGTTGGGCCACATAGAATGATTTTCTTTGTTCATCAGAGGAATTGCATCTAAAATGGCTTTCAGTGCAACTTGGTGGAAATAATTGGCGGCTCCTGTTGGTTTTTTCATTTTTCAATTCAAGGTTGGCCGTGTTTCCTTCAGCTTTTTACAGTAATAAGATTGTGAAAAAGAACTTAAGAGCTAAAAACCAACAGACTGGATCTTGAGGTCAGAAACACACAATTGAGGCTCATGGGAAGATAAATTTAAAGAGATAGAAATTAAATGGAATAGAAAACCAACAGATTTGAAGATGTAATTAAATGATTCAGAGATGGATAGACAAGACACTCAATTCAGAGCTGGAGACAAGAGACTGCAGATTGGCAGAAGAGAGATGCTAGCAAAGAATTGAAAGAATATTGTCAGGCCCTCCGGCAATTGAGGGAAGTTGTGATCCATCTTACTTGTAAGTGATAAATAGAGGAACCTTGAAGAGAGTGAAGGGTTTGGTTATGGCGGCTGAAAGGATGACAAGATAGCATGGAGAAACAATGATAATAACAGAAGGAAAGAAAATGAAAGATGAAAAGAAAGATGAAAAGAAAGGGGAAGAAGGTTCTGGACCAGGGAAGAAAAAGGAAGAAAGATGAGAGGAAGAAAGGTGAGAGAAAGGAAGATGAGAGAAAGAAGATAGGAGGAATTTGTAGACAACTGGAAGAGCCCCCCCAGATCCCTGGGGAGGAATTCTTGAGGACGGGAGGAGACTTTGCAACAGGGGTTTCTTACGTAGTTATTGAGATGGAGATTGAGACCAACAGGACAAGATGGGGATAGATCTCAACATATTTTCAAAATAATTTGGGAAGAAAATAAGTAAAAGCAATATACTTTTCCTGCTGTGGAGTCTGCAACTCATACAAGGATGGCCATGTCAATGAAAATCAACAAAATGACTCATAAAACTTGCAAGGACTTGGCCAGTGGAAAAATTTACTCTAGGAAAAAAATATAAATAAAAATTAATATGATCTTTTCATGGGTGGTGTTAAAAATAGTCTCAATTTTTTTAATCAAATATAAATACCTTAAAAAAAATTTATCAATTATAAATATATATATATGTTTTAAATATTTTTATCAAAGTAAATATATATCAAAGTAAATATATTTAAAAGCCAATCAATTGATTGATTTCCTTTATTCTATCCACATTTCTATGGCTACCAATAAATTCCATGGCTACTGATAACAGATCTTTTTTTTATGTGACTAGCCTTTCCCTTTCCTTTTCAAGTTGGTCTCCCTGTTGATCCTTCTCATTTTCCTCTTTTTGAAACTTCACCTCAGCCTGTTTCATTAGCCACTCAGCATCCAACTTTTTTTGATGAGACAAACTCTCAGCTTTCTGCTTTTGACAATCCATAGCCATTTGAACATCCCACTTCTCCTTTTCAAATTGAATTTTTTTGGATTCAATTTGTGATTCCACTGCTTTTTGGAGGAGGGGAATAGGAATGAGCTTGATTTGAAAAGCAAGGAGAATAAAGAAATGAAATTACTTGAATCTTGCTTCTCCATGATATCCTCAAAGCCAGAAAAATTCAAAGTTTTTCTCCTCTTTTGATGGCTATTGGGGTTGAGGTTGATCAAATTGGAGGCCTTTTTCTTTCCCTTTGCAGAGGAGGTTTGTGTGGCAAGTTTATCACTCTCATTTGAAGCTGATGTGGCAGGCCCCATTGGCTTCAGTTTTTGGCCAATCAGGAACGGATGGGGCTGTTTTTTTTACAATCTAAATCAGTCAGGATTAACTGGAAATACAAGAAAAGAACCTTGCTCCTTAATTGATCAGATGTTGATGGAAATGGCAATACAGGAATAAGATGCCCCTCATTGACCAAGTTTTCCAGTTATTCCACCCCAGGAAAAGATTTATTGAAAGAATGAATTGAGGGCTACAAGGAAGGGTTTGAATCATTGATCAAAGCCAATTTAGACATTATCAGAGCTGGTTGTGTTGGAATATACTCCTCCACAGCTGATTTGGGCAACTCATAATTTTTGGTGGGATCATCATTGCTTGGCTGAGCATCCACAGTCAAGTACTCAGCATCTACTGAATTGGATTTTTGGGGATAAAAAGCAGCTAAAGTATTGATATTGGCCTTCGTTCCAAATATTTTGTCCACATGAACATGAAAAGGGCAAATGGAGTCCAACTTATCAACCACCAAGTTGATCCATTTGGCTTTATTGGAGTTGGTGATGCCAAAGCCACCGGATATTGACATGGAGTGGTCTTTTTTTTAGTTGGCTCAATAGTTCTTGAATCGCTCCTGCATCTTTTTGGATGAAAGATCCAGCCTACCTTTGGTTTTATTTATCAGTTCATTGGCAATCAAGGGATAACCATTAACCGTAGAGGATGGAGGTTGGCCAACTTCTGTGTCATTTTTGGATCAAAAGCAAGCGTCACAGTTGGACTAAATTTTCATCCAGTTTATGAGGATGATGTGATCAGCTCTCTTGAGCTGACTTGAGCCTTTGGAAGCTGATGGGGGAGGATTGTTGGATTTTGAGTTCCTGGGGTATATGTGCTTTGTTTGAGTGGACCTTTGGGGGGAGGTTTGCTGAGGGGCCATTTAAAAAGAGTAAGAGGTATGAAGGGATGAAGTGATTTCATAAAAGCAGGGATGAAGGGATGAAGCAATGGAGCAATGAGAGTAAGGATGTGATAAAAGGGTAGATGAAGCAATGAAGCAATGAAGTGATGAAGGTGAGAGTTATGATGTGATGAAAGGGGGGAAGAAGCATTCAAGCAATGAAGTGATGAAGGTGAGAGTTAGTATGTGATGAAATCTGGGATACAGCAATGAAGCAATGAGAGGATGGATGTTATGAAAGCAATAAAGTGATGAGAGTGATGAAGTGATGAGAGTGTTAAATTTGTGAGAGTGATGAATTGATGAGGGGATGAGAGTGATGAAGCAAAGAGGATAGGAAGAGATGAAATTGATGAATTGATGAGAGCAATGAATCAAATTATTCCAATGAGGTTGGAGGCTCAGGTGGTGAATGCCTTTAAATACGTTATTTGAAAAAACTCATTTATTTTCAGCTAACTCTGACACATCTGATTTTAAATAAGTGAGTTTTTTGATTTTTAATGGAAGATTTTGTTTGGAACCCACCATTAAAAAATGGCGGGTTTACTTAACTCTGATACACCCTGAAGATTTTCTCTCTATAAACAAAAAAAAGGGTGCAGAAAATGTACGGAAATGCAAGACTAAATGAAATGAAAACATCAAGATACAAGCAGACAATGACCACATGTGAGTGTGTATACAATGAAATGCAAGAGACTGATCAAGGATGCAATGAAGGTGATAAAAGAAGAATGAGTCCTGGGGATGAGAAGGTGTTATAAATTTCAGTGCATAGATGAAACTTTGAATATTCAAAGTGTGTAATATTGTTTGAAGGTGACTGGAAAGGATTGAAGTAGAAATTAGTTCCATGCAAGACCCTCAGTTAGACAGAGATTGAAGTGAAAGGGTGTGAGCCCAATTGCAAGATGGAACAGAACTATTTATAGATGGAACTGCAAATTGCAAGCCCATTTGCAAGTGCTGAATGAGTAAACAGAGATTGGATGTCTTTCAAAACCTAAAGATAGAAGCAGATTGAATTTGATTGTCACATGCTTTTAGTGTGATACTTGTTTTCTGAGGTAGATGATACTGAGGATAGGGGGATATTTTCATTTTATGGTAAAAAATAAACCAAGAAATTTGGAGCAAAACAGATTAGTTTTCATTTGATGCATTTTCAATGTGTTCTATTCCATCTGCTTTCATTTTTGCATTAATTTTCCATGCTTCATGTGTTGTCATTGTTAATGCTTTTAATTGTTAAATTATTTTCCTTTTCAAATTTGTTTTCCTTTTAAATGAGTTGTAACATTGAAGTTTATTGGCCCTCCCTGCATGTGTGTGATATTACCAAAAAGAAATTATATGCATAAACAAAGATGTAGTTGGAAATTATGAAAAAATAAAAATAAGCAAAAGCCTTCCATATTTACAGTGGGTAGAAAAATACAAAGGGACTGATTGACCTAAACCATTCAATTTATTTCCAGGAAAGCATTTCAAGCTTATTCCATTTCTAAAAAAAATATACTTTGATCCATCGGATGATTTATTGAATCATCTTTGATTTACTCCAAAGAAATAAAAATTTCAAAAAATTTGAAACATCAATTTCTTTAAAAAATCTTGAAAAACACAAAAAACTCCAAAAATGTGGTGGAGGAAAAAATAATTTAAAAAATTCTGTACCATCAATATTTTTTCTTCTTTATGAGGGTGTTATTGCAGATGGAAAGGAATGATTTTAATGAAAGAAAAGTTAATATGGAGGGTTTCTAACAACAATTCAAACCAATTTTGATGAATTTGAACTTGTTAGAGCTCCAGTAAGATGGTTAAGATAATTTTGAGAGAATTAGGTTGGAATTCATTTAAAACAATGAAAAATATTCATTCAATTGTTTTATGCATCTGATTTTTACATTGTTCAAGTTCTCTGCTAATTTTCCACTTTTAGGTGCCTTCAAATGCTTAGGGTAATTTTGGTCTGAGGTTGAATTAGAGTTGCGGTGATGCAAATGTCTCTAAAATTGATTCCAACCATTGAAAGTATGACCTCCTCCAGTGTTTCAACCATTTTGATTGAGAAAAAAAATACAAAATGGAGTAATTATGTTATTTTGTATCTTTTATTTACATAGAAATTAATGTTTGATTTGAAAACAAAAATTTACATTTTTTTCAAAAAAAATAAGAAATAATATAAAATTGGCTCACAGATTCTCTCTGCATGAATTCCAAAAAAAAAGAAAAAGAAAAAGAAAAAGAAAAAGAAAAAGATAAAGATAAAGAAAAAGAGAAAGAAAAAGAAAAAGAAAAAGAAAAAGAAAAAGAAAAAAGAAAAAGAAAAAGAAAAAGAAAAAGAAAAAGAAAAGAAAAAGAAAAAGAAAAAAGAAAAAGAAAAAGAAAAAGAAAAAGAAAAAGAAAAAAGAAAAAGAAAAAGAAAAAGAAAAAGAAAAAGAAAAAGAAAAAAGAAAAAAGAAAAAGAAAAAGAAAAAGAAAAAGAAAAAGAAAAAAGAAAAAGAAAAAGAAAAAGAAAAAGAAAAAGAAAAAGAAAAGAAAAAGAGAAAAAGAAAAAGAAAAAGAAAAAGAAAAAGAAAAAGAAAAAAGAAAAAGAAAAAGAAAAAGAAAAGAAAAAGAAAAAGAAAAAGAAAAAGAAAAAGAAAAAGAAAAAGAAAAAGAAAAAGAAAAAGAAAAAGAAAAAGAAAAAGAAAAAGAAAAAGAAAAAGAAAAAGAAAAAGAAAAAAGAAAAAGAAAAAGAAAAAGAAAAAAGAAAAAGAAAAAAGAAAAAGAAAAAGAAAAAGAAAAAGAAAAAGAAAAAGAAAAAGAAAAAAGAAAAAAGAAAAAGAAAAAGAAAAGAAAAGAAAAAGAAAAAGAAAAAGAAAAAGAAAAAGAAAAAGAAAAAGAAAAAGAAAAAGAAAAAGAAAAAGAAAAAGAAAAAGAAAAAGAAAAAGAAAAAGAAAAAGAAAAAGAAAAAGAAAAAGAAAAAGAAAAAGAAAAGAAAAAGAAAAAGAAAAAGAAAAAGAAAAAGAAAAAGAAAAAGAAAAAGAAAAAGAAAAGAAAAAGAAAAAGAAAAAGAAAAAGAAAAAGAAAAAGAAAAAGAAAAAGAAAAAGAAAAAGAAAAAGAAAAAGAAAAGAAAAAGAAAAAGAAAAAGAAAAAGAAAAAGAAAAAGAAAAAGAAAAAGAAAAAGAAAAAGAAAAAGAAAAAGAAAAAGAAAAAGGAAAAAGAAAAAGAAAAAGAAAAAGAAAAAGAAAAAGAAAAAGAAAAAGAAAAAGAAAAAGAAAAAGAAAAAGAAAAAGAAAAAGAAAAAGAAAAAGAAAAAGAAAAAAGAAAAAGAAAAAGAAAAAGAAAAAGAAAAAAGAAAAAGAAAAAGAAAAAGAAAAAGAAAAAGAAAAAGAAAAAGAAAAAGAAAAAGAAAAAGAAAAAGAAAAAGAAAAAGAAAAAGAAAAAGAAAAAGAAAAAGAAAAAGAAAAAGAAAAAGAAAAAGAAAAAGAAAAAAGAAAAAGAAAAAGAAAAAGAAAAAGAACAAGAACAAGAAAAAAAAATGAAAAAAATGAATGATCGCAATTTCTTGGTGCTTGGTGAAGATTGAAAGGGAATAATGTAAAAATGAAAATTGAATAAAAAAAGGAAAAAGAAAGATTTGAAATTGAGTAGAACCACCACAAACTTGAACAACTGTCTTCATTTTTGTAGGCATGCTTCAATTAGATGGATTAGTTTCTGATTTAGAAAGTAATTCCAGGCACTCTTGAGGGCCTTCTCCATGTAATCCAGTCACTTTGGTTGGTATAATCTCTGTATGTTGATCTTCATGGTATGCCAAACATTCTCAAAAGGTTTTATTTCTGGTGATTGAGCTGGCGATTCTAGTTTTTTGAGTAATTTCTCCTTTCACCACTTTTTGAAAATTTTGGCCTTGTGAACTGTAGAAAAATCCTCCATCAGGGACTAGATCATGATGGTTGAGGGTTGAAAGCCATGGCCCTAAAGCAACATCGTTAAAAATTTCAATGAAATTTTTTTCTGGCCTTCTTTTTGGAGGAATTGAAACCATTGAAGAGGTGATTTCACCAATGAAAGCAACCCATATCATAATTTTTTTTCAACCACTCAAAAATGTGGGGGAAAGGAAGTTTGATTCAAACCTCTCATGGGGGAGTCTCCACACATTAACTAGCTGGGTATTCTTACCAACTTCAATGGAGGATTAATTTTTCAAGATGAGCTTCATCCAAACATCAATTGCCCAATGGAGATTTTCAAAAGCAAAAGAAAGTTTTCAAGTCTTGTGGGAGTCATTAAAGAATGTTTATCTTTCAGAAACTTGGAAGTTATAGACCAGTCAATTTGTATTTTGGCAGATAATCCTGGCTGAGACTTTGGTCACAATTGAATTTGACAGTTTGTTCAATTTTGAACTCCTTTTGCCTCTCCAGAAAAAAGCAAGCTGCAAAACATCCCAATTTATCAGTTTTGATGGCCAACCCAATTTATTTTGGTTTTCAACATTCCCTGGCATTTTGTATGGTTTTAGATGGCTACAGATTGTTTATTGGTTGAGTAACAAGTTCCTTTTGATCTTGTGACACAACATTCCACCCTTGTACATATCCACAATCCTTGCCTTGACTTGATTTGATATTTCTTTATTGTTTGAAATTTTTCAACATGAATATATCATATTCAGCAGTTGAAAGATAAATAAATAGGGGTTGATGTTAAATTAATGACCCTGGGTTGCAAGAAAGTAGTTTGCACCCCAAATGGGTTTCAAAAAGTAGTTTTCACCCCAAATGGGTATCAAACGGGTATTTTGCAGCACAAATGAGTTGCAAACAAGTAGTTTGCACCCAAATGGGTTGCAAACGGGTAGTTTGCAGCCCAAATGGGTTGCAAACGGGTAGTTTGCAGCCCAAATGGGTTGCAAACGGGTAGTTTGCCGCCCAAATGGGTTGAAAACAGGTAGCTTTCAGCCCAAATGGGTTGAAAACGGGTAGCTTGCAGCCCAAATGGGTTGAAAACGGGTAGTTTGCAGCCCAAATGGGTTGAAAACAGGTAGTTTGCAGCCCAAATGGGTTAAAAACGGGTAGTTTGCAGCCCAAATGGGTTGCAAATGGGTAGTTTGCAGCCCAAATGGGTTGCAAACAGGTAGTTTGCAGCCCAAATGGGTTGCAAACAGGTAGTTTGCAGCCCAAATGGGTTGCAAACAGGTAGTTTGCAGCCCAAATGGGTTGCAAACAGGTAGTTTGCAGCCCAAATGGGTTGCAAACAGGTAGTTTGCAGCCCAAATGGGTTGCAAACAGGTAGTTTGCAGCCCAAATGGGTTGCAAACAGGTAGTTTGCAGCCCAAATGGGTTGCAAACGGGTAGTTTGCAGCCCAAATGGGTTGCAAACGGGTAGTTTGCAGCCCAAATGGGTTGCAAACAGGTAGTTTGCAGCCCAAATGGGTTGAAAACGGGTGGTTTGCAGCCCAAATGGTTTGCAAACGGGTGGTTTGCAGCCCAAATGGTTTGCAAACGGGTAGTTTGCAGCCCAAATGGGTTGCAAACAAGTATTTTGCACCCCAAATGGGTTGCAAGCAAGTATTTTGCACCCCAAATGGGTTGAAAACAAGTAGTTTGCACCCCAAATGGGTTGCAAATGGGTAGTTTGAAACCCCTGGGGTTTGCACAAGTTGTAAATGGGGTTGCTCATGTCTTCCCTGAAATGTTTGGCCCATTTGAGGCAAAATAGCCCCAAATGGGCCATTGAAGGGGGGAATCAGGGGTACCTAGGCACCCCTGGACCACATTTTAGTGCTTTCAACCCCAATTTGGAGATGTTTCATACATTGTGGTACTATTGGACCACAAAAATAACAGTGAATCTGTACTGCACATTATGCCTATTGGCAAAACAAATTCCTGTCACAAACTGTACACAACACTTGCTTGTTGGATAATTTTTCTCTCAACCCAAAAGTGAGTACACTTTGGAGTTTTTGAAACAGTTGGATTGAATAATAAATTGAATTGGGATTTTTTTGGCAATATGGGAACGGTGGCAATCCCAAGCCCTCCTGGTTTCATCATGGCTGCATTAAAGGACTTAATTGACAGTGCTGTTAACAAAGCTGCGGCAGAAGCTAGGGATTTGGGTAGGGATTTGGGAAATAAAAAATTGGAAACCACAATTGCATCCACATCTTGGGTTACAATTGAGGAACAAGATTTTTCACAACTAGAATGGACTCAAGGTGGTGGGTCACATTTTATTTGCAATTTGACTGAGACTGATTTGGCTTTATGAATACCAATGTAAACATGGTGGGTGTAACTATGTAACTATGTAACTATGGGGTGCCAGAACCTCTTGAACCTCCTCTTGTGAGAGCCTTTCCTAGTAGGAAAGAAGCTGAAAACTATTTTCAGAAATGGGCATGAATGCATGGCTAAGCTTGTGGGACATTCAAGTCAACGAGAGAAAACTATGTAAACCTAGCATGCAACAGATATGGAGCATAGAAAGGGCTTTTTCTCACCAAAAGGCAAACAAAAACTCACACAAGGAAGTTTTGGTGTGAATTCATGATCCCTGAAACTTGGACATTAGTGGATCCCATGTGGTTCCTCTCCATTAGAAATGACCAGAACAATCATCAACCATCTGCAAAATCCTTAGTGCATCCTCAACTGAGGAGGATCTCTATTTTGGCCTTATCTCTACTGAAGGAAGGAATGAAAGATGGACTCAATAAAATTAAACTCAAAGGGAAATTGAGAAAGATTGATGGGGGAGAATATTTTGAAAAAAGAACAATCTATAACGCTAAGCACAATTTTAGGGCAGCTGAAATCAAGGGGAGAAGTGTTATAGATGTGCTATTAAAAATGCTTCAAGAATTGCAGTGGGTCTCCAGTTCAAAATTCAGTGGAGAGGGTGACTTAGAGGCCCTTTTCTTTTCTCATCCTGGTTCTATAAAAATTTGTAAAAAATTACATCATATTTCTTTTTGGGATTTTTCTTTTAAAAAATAGGTGAAAAATCCCTCCTTTGCACATTGTAGGAATGAAAGCCAACAGTGAAAATTTTAAAAATGAATTTTTTATAAAAAAAACAAGAAATTTTTGAGTTCTACAGTTTGGAATTGAATTCACTAAAGGAGTTGGATTAAGATCTAGAGAGGCTTCCCAAATTCTTTGTGATGGACTGTGAAAAAGATCTGATTTGTGCCATTGAACATAGTTTCCCTGAGTCATCCAGACAGTTGTGCTCTTGGCGCTTGTCTAAAAATATCATTGAAACTTTGAAAAATGATTTTTTTTAAAAAAAAACAAGAAATTTTTGAGTTCTACAGTTTGGAATTGAATTCACTAAAGGAGTTGGCTTATGATCTAGAGAGGCTTCCCAAATTCTTTGTGATGGACTGTGAAAAAGCTCTTATTTGTGCAATTGAACATATTTTCCCTGAGTCATCCAGACAGTTGTGCTCTTGGCACTTGTCTAAAAATATTCAGGCAAATTGCAAATTTTTCTTGAGTAGTTATTATGAGGGATGGAGAATTTTGATATCTCTTTGGGGGGAATATGGGTCCTCTAAAACCAAGGGTGAGGCAGAAGTCAATTATGCAGAACTCAGGGTAGGCCAATTTATTTCTTCTTCTGTTTATCTCTTCTGTGATTTCTTATGTTGAAACTTGTATACAGTGTTTCTTGAAAGACCATGAGAGTGTGCTCAAGTATATGGAAAATAAAATTTTCCCTATCAAAGAGAAGTTTTTAATGTCTGGGACTTGAGCAAACCCAGACTTTGGAATTAAAAAAATGTCTTGGGTAGAAGGGGCCCATGCTAATTTCAAACAATTACTTGTGGGATCTTTGGGGAAAATTTTGGATGTGCGGAAACCCCTGGAAGAAACAATTGATATCCAAATCAAATCAGTGCATGCATTTCTTAAAAAATATTGAATAAATTCAGGAACAGTTCTTCCAACAGAACTGTTACCTTTGGGATACAAATTGTCAATTGAGGAAATTGGACTCATTGGGGAACAATTTGACTAGTTCAAGCATGATCATGATGTCAAATTGCTCACCAAGTCCAATTCCAAAACAATGGGATTGCCTTGTTGCCACATATTAGGAAAAATACTAGCATCAAGAGGATTCTACTTGCCTTAGGATGATCATCCTCAGTGGAGGTTATACTTTAACCTTTACATTTCAGTAAGTTGGACTGTTTGAATTGCTTTTTGATGAAGTCTTTTGTTTCCTATTTGGTTTAATGATGACTGATCATTTTTCTTCTTGAAAGGTTGAAAATTATCCAGTGCTTAAAACTTGTCAAGAATGCAACCACTTTGGTGGCTAAGCCAAGGCTCAAGAAAAATTTCTTACAGTCCAGCTTTGGTTGACCTAAATTGAAATAAACACATGAAATTTCAAGATTGAGCATGTGGAAAGGGTATCAAGAAGAAAAGATGGGTTAGAAGGGCACCAAAAAGAGAAGAAATTGTAAGTCTTTCATTTTGAAAATTGTTATTTTTTAGGATTTAATCAACTTATGGGGAAATGATTCTTATAGTCCAAGTAAGACTCAGGATCTGAATTCCATAGTTCAGAGGAAGAAACTGAAAGTGAATTGGGCTCCCTTCATTATAAATCAGAAGCATTTTCTGAGTAAAAAGAAGAGGTGGAGAATTCAACCAGAAGCTCATGTTTGGTAATTATTGATTTGATTAATGTGATTGAAATTTTGGCTAATTGATTTTTTATCATAGGAAAAAAAATTGAAATACATCAATAAAAAACCTGATAACTTACATAAGCTCTTGGGTGAGTTTTGGGATCCTGTTGGTGATGGTAATTTTGGATTGAGAGTCATTGAAAAATAAATTGGTTACAATGAAAATGGATGGTTTAAATTTCAAAGGGAAATGATAGAAACATTGAGAAAAGATAAGGCATGAATTCTAAGGTACTTGGGGGTGTAAATGATGTTGAAAATATTGGAATAAGACTTGATTTTGAAGAAATCATTTAAAATATTCCCTCTTAAAATGGCTTGCAAAGTTATATATGGGCCAAAACATTGAAGACACTTATGGAAGGCCAATTGTTTTCATTTAATTGGCTTCATATTGTACTTGTAATCTTGTGAAAATGGGTGTAAAAAACTATCATATGCCATCTTCATTTTCTTTGTTAACAATACCCACTGGGTTAATCTATTTCTTGAGGTAGATATGATTCCAAACCCACCCATTTTATCAAAAAATTATTCTTTGAATTCAAAGAAAGCTTCTGCTTGGGTTTTTCATCTCAAATATCAACTGCATTTGTATTTCAGTTTAAAAAATTGTATCATTTCATTATTTGGGTTTGTTCAAACTTTTACTTCTGATGCTGATCTTTTACTTTGATTAATATAAAGGGTCATCAAATTTTTAAAATCATTATTTTGAGTGTTTTGAGTTAACATAATTATGTTGAGTTTTTTTGAATGATATCTTATTGATAATTCAGTTCAATCTTTATTGAGATGATCCCATCATAAGGATTATTTTTACTTCTTATGATGGGATACGCTTAACACAACTTGAACTTTTTTTTTTGGTATTATTACTGTAGGCATAGTCCATTGAGGTGGACTTTTATCAACTCCACCTCAATAGGGCATATCAAATTTAACCAAAACCGCCATTTTTTAATGGTTGGTTCCAACCCAAATCCACCATTAAAAATGTATAAAAAACTTACTTATTTCACATCAGATGTGTACAAGTTAACTGAAAATAAATGGTTTTTTTTTCAAATGAAGTATTTAAAGTCTCTCACTGCCTCAACCACAGGTAATTCCATGTCATCACCCCTGTTTTCACCTCCAACCTCATTGAAAAATTCTACCTCCAACCTCATTGGAAAAATTCTACCTCCAACCTCATTGTAAAGATTCTAACTCCAACCTCATTGGAAAAATTTGATTTTCATTACTCTAATATATTTCTATCCCCTTTGCTTCATCACTCTCATCCCCCATCACTTCATCACTCTCACCTTGGTTCATCACTCTCATCACTTTATTTCTTTCATCTCATCCATCCTCTCATTGCTTCATCACTTTATCCCCCCTTTCATCACATCCTAACTCACATTGCTTCATCCCTTCATCCCTGCTTTCATCAATTTGCTTCATCACCTTATTGCTTCATCCCTTCATCCCTCTTACTCTTTTAAAATTCCCCCTCAGCAAACCTCCCCTTCAAGTCCACTCAACCAAAGCAAAAATCCCCCAGGAGCTCAAAGTCAAACAATCCCCCACATAAGCTTCCAAAAACTCAAGTCATCTCAAGAGAGCTGATTGCATCATCCTTGTAAACTGCCTCAAAATTCCCTCCAACTATGATGCTTGCTTTTGATTGGACAATTAAACACAAGTGAGCCAACCTCCGTCCTCTATGTTTAATGGTTATCTCCTGATGGCCAATGAACTGAAGCATAAAATCAAAGGTAGGCTGGATCTTTCATCCAAACAGATGCTGGAGTGATTCAAGAACTATTGAGCCAAGTAAAAAAAAGCCCAGTCCATGTCAATCTTGCTGGCTTTGGAATTTCCAACTTGTAAAAAGCCAAAGGAATCGCCTAAGTGGTTGATAAGTGGGACTCCATTTGTCCTTTTTATGTTCATATGGACAAACCTTTTGGGAATAATGCCAATATCACCCCTTTAGCTTCTTTTGATGCCCAAAAAACCCATTCAGTTGACGCTGAGGACTTGGCTGTGGATGCTCAGCCTAGCAATGATTATCTCACCAAACCTTATGAGTGGCCCAAATCAGATGTGGAGGAGGATATTGCAACAAAACCAGCTCTGATAATGTTTAAATCAGAATTGAAAAACCCTTCCTTGGAGCCCTCACTTCATTCTTGCAATCACTCTCTTCCTGGGGTGGAAGAACTGAACAACTTAGCCAATGAGGAGTATCTTATTCCTGTATTGCCATTGCCATCAACATCTTCTCAAGTAAGGAACTAAGTTCTTTTCTCTTCTTTCCAGTTAGTCCTGAATGATTTAGATTTTTAAAAAAAAAGCCTCATCCATTCCTGAATGACCAAACAATCAAGAAAATGGAGCCTCCCGCATCCCATTCAAATGAGATTGACAATAATGCCACACAAACCTCTTCTGCAAAGGCAAAGCAAAAGGCCTGCAATTCCATCAACCTCAACCCCAATAGCCATCAAAAGAGTAGAAATACTTCAAATTTTTCTGGCTTTGAGGATATCATGGAGAAGAGAGATTCAAGTAAGTAAATTGATTGATTCTCCTTGCTTTCCAAATCAATCCCATTCCTATTCCCCCCTCCAAAAAACAGTGAGATCAAAAATTGAATCCAAAAAAAATCAATTTGAAAAGGAGAAGTGGGATTGTCAACTGTCTATGGATTGTAAGAAGCAGAAAGCTGAGAGTTTTTCTCATCAAAAAAGTTGGACGCTGAGTGGAAAATGAAACAGGCTGAGCTGCTGTTCCAAGAAGAGGAAAATGAGAAGGATCAACAGGCAGAGAAACTCAAAAAGTAGAGGTAAAGGCTAGCTTCAGAAAAAAAAAATAGGTTATCGGTAGCCATGGCATGTATTGGTAGCAGTAGAGCTTTGGATGAAATAAAGGAAATTACTCAGTTGCCTGGCTTTTAAATATATTTACTTTGATAAACATTTTTTTTAAAGATATATATATATATTTGATTACATCAATGTTTGAGACTGGTTCTAACACCACCAATAAACAAATATTTTATATATTTTTTTTTCCTAGAGTATATTTGGCCACTGGCCAAGTCCTTTCAGGTTTTGCTGGTGATTTTGTTGAGTTGCATTGACATTTCCATCCTTGTATGAGTGTCAGTTTCAGCAGCAGGAAAATTAAAGTGCTTTTCCCTTTTTTGCTGCCCCAATAATTTTAAAAATGTCTTTTTATTTGAAATAAATCCCAAAACCCAAGTCAGGAAAAACAAATTTTCAATCCAATACTTGATATTCTTCCTCATTTCTGATAAGTTGTCCATTTGATTTTTTGGTTGGAGCCACTAGTAAAAAGGCTTAGGAGGAGACATTACCTTTGTCAATATAGGGAGAGTTGTAGAACCCATTGGATGTGATATTAATATGTGGTGAAAAGTTGAAAGCAGTGAGGCTGAATCTAAATTCCAAAGAAGAGAAGGAGGGTATGTGGTTGTCCTTCATGGTTTGACGGTTTGATTCAAAGGCCATTCTGGCTGATTTCCTGAACATTTGGCCTCAAATTTGAGATACCTTTTCAGCCCTAAGGTTCAAAAAACAAAACTCTTGAGGGGACAACAAACAGCAGGTTTTTCCAAATATTTTCAAAAGATTTTTAAATGATGCATTGATTTTTGCCATCCAATAGACCACATCTTTCCACCCCAAGATCTTGAGGAACCAACATTGTTGACAAATCTTTTTGATTGGTGAAGGAAAGTGGTGACTTGTTTGATGTCCTTCTTCTCTTCCTCAGAGAGTTTATGCAAAGGGAAAAACTCAATGATTGCAACAAGAGACTGGTGATCTGATTCTTCAACAACAATAACTTTTCCAGAGCTGAAGAAATGGAATGGTTTGATTCTCTCTTTGGCTTGTTCCAACTCTTTGGAGCATGGCTCTTGATGGGTGGCCATGGTAGGATACAGATCCAAAGGTCTAAGTTTTTTTCCAGACCACACAACCTTTTGATAAATCCCCTTCTCCACCACTTCCAAAGAGATTTCAGAATCCCTCTGTTGAGTCCTCTTGTTCCAAAAAGCCCAATTCTTCCAACCTCTCTGGATGTTTGTCAAATTATCTACCCCCCATATTGTTCCCTCCCATCCACATATTACAATTGGGGTTAGAATCAAGAAAGGATTTGAGTCATTGTATAAAATTTTGATTTAGGTGGTGGGAGAATGGGAATTCAAGAAAAAGGGCATATGTGGAAGGAACAAGGGGTTCAATGGGGGGTTTTATTTCATGGAATAACCCAAAAAAAACATCATCAGTCAGGTGATAAGGAAGTTAGAAGATCAAAAAACATAAAAAAATACTGGTTGGTTATGCTACTCAACCAAAAAAAATAAAAAATAAAATAAAAAAATTCAGTCCATCAGTTTAAAAATCATTGAATTAAGAGGAAGAGGGGGATGCTCACCTGGGGGGGGGGGCGGTTGGTCAGTTGCTTGGTGGGCCACTTGGTTGGCCAATTGGCTGGGCAATGGAGGGCAAGGAAAGGGGGGGCATCAATTTCAGGCAATTGGTTGGTCAGCCAATTGCTTGGCCCATTTCAATCAAGGACATGCTGGGCAGGGCAGGAGAGGGTGGGGGCGGGGCCACTGGGTTGGTTGGTTGGCCAGTTGATGTGCCAATCAGTTGGCCCATTGGAGTCAAGGGGGGGGGGGGTGTTTCCAGCTGTTGGGAGATCAGTTTATTGGCAGTGGTTGATTGCTTGACCTCAAGGGGGGGAAGGGGGACGTTTTATTGGCCTGGTGAGTTTGATGTGGGGCAGGGTAGGGCCAGAGGGGGGAAGGGGGGTTTCCTGCTGTTGGTTGGTTGGTTGATTGGCCCGGAAAGGTTGAGGAGGGGGGGCAGGACAATGTTTCCCTCCATTGCTGGGCAGTTGATCAGCCAGAAAGGACAGGGGGGAAAGGGGCGAAGAGGAATGGGGCCAATGGGCAAGGAGGGGGGGCCGTTGCCGTTGTGCCGTTGGCCAGTTGGCAAGGGCAAGGAGGAGGGGGCTGTTGCCGTTGTGTGGTTGTCCAGTTGGAGAGGGGAAGGAGGGGGGGCGGTTGGCAAGGGCAAAAAGGGTTTTTTTTTCTGTTGTGTGGCTGGTTGGTTGGCAGGGCAAGGTGGGCAGTGGGTGAGCAAGGGGGGAGGGAGGGGAGGTGGCAGCGGAGGAAGGAGAAAAATCACTGGAGCAAATGGAGAAGGAGGTGTCCTAATGATCAATGGAGGAGGAGGCAGAGGAGGAGGAGGAATCAGTCAGTTGATTGATTGAAGGGAAGGGGAGAAGGAGGAGTTGAGGGACTTAGGAGGAGCAGAAGCAGGAGGAGGAGTACCAGGGGGGAATTTGAGGTAGTTGGTGAGGAGGAGGAAGGAGTGGACTGCTGGTTTGGTGAGTAGGAAGATGGAGTGGACCGGTGAGTGAGTGGGTTGAGGTGGGTGGTTTGTTGAGGGGTGAGGTGGTTTGAGGTGGAGGTTTTGTTTCTAAAGCCTAAGTCCACCAAAAAAAGAAAAAAAAATTCAGCCTAGGACTCTTGGTTGAACAACCAGAACCTATCTCCCCTATTTAAAAATCAAATGCTAATAATCAAAGTGAGCAAGTGTGAGGGGTAGAATCCGCTCTCTCATTCTCAAAGATGAGGTAGAAGATGAGACTGGGATGACTTGAGGAGGATCAGGAATATCTTCTTCAAATATTTCATCCCATTCATCTTTGATGTTGGCCAGAAGGTTGTGAAGGATTACACAACTGATAATCCAGTTGATGAGGAGCTTCATTTTGTTTTTATTTTGAAGCTGGTTTTGCATTTAACTTCAGCTGGCCCATCTTCCTTTCAGGATTCCTATGGCATGCTCAATCCAAACTTGTGATTGGGCAAGATGATAGTTGAAATCAGTTTTGGCTTGATCATTGGATGAAACATTGCAGTATTCTGGAGCCACATATTTCCTGCTAGCATAAGCTGAATTTGCCAGAAGTTATTGATCTTCTTAAAAGTAGTTCTCTTTTTTTGGGAAATCCACATCAAATTGAAAATATATGAATCATGACAAGAACCTGGAAGGCCAGCATGGAGGGACATGAACTTCTTGTTCTATCACAAAAAAGTTTTAGTGACACAGATTATCTATAAAAACAGATAAAACATATTTTTTCAGTGTGTTATCAAAGCCTTTGGAAAAGAAATGAATTGATGGAATTTTTTCCCCATCAAAATAGGGTTGCCATCTAGCTTGGGTTTTGACTCAAGGGTATAGTGGTTCCATCAACAAAACCAATGCAACCAGGAAAGCCTTCTCTCTCCTTTACTTGAGATATCTCCTTGTTTTCTTCTTTTGTTGGACAAAAAATTAATAAGCAACAGAAAGATAGGAGAGAAATCATGAATTTTTTGGTGTATAAGTCAATGGCTCCATAACTAAATGAAAATTTATTTTCTAATTGATAAATTTCTGCTCCATTTCCATTTGCTCCCAATCTACAGAGAGCATGAGCCAGTTGAATAGCTGGATCACGTTGACGATTCTGAGAATTGTTCTGGAAAATGTGGTGGTCCTAAATCATCTTCAAAATTTTCATGAATGAAGGAAATACAGTTGCTGGAAGCTTAAGTTGGGGAGGAGATGAAGCTTTTGCCTTTCATAAATGGGGTTTTGGAGAGTTTTTCTTCTTGGAACTATGAATTTCACTTCCAATACAGAATTCAAAGCTAACTAAGTTGATTCATAATTGGATTCTGAATCAGAGTCTGAATCAGATTCATATAATAAAAAAAGTTCAGTCAGCTTTTTTGCATTTTCAACTTTCTGCCATGAAGTTTGATTGCACATGTTGAGAAAGATGGGAATCTTATGTGTGGTGAGGAGATGATGATGGGATGTGTGTGATTTGATGGAGATGTGAAGTGATTTGTGTGATGCAATGGAGATTGGATTGGTATGGATTTGCTGAGGTGGACGTAAGGATGGGTGTTTTGGGTGCAATGGGATGTGTGTGATTTGAGTGAAGTGATGGAGATTCATAGCAATGGAGATGTGTGTGATGCAAGGGAGATGGTATTTTTATGGATTTTATGAGGTGGAGGTGTGGATGGATATTTTGCATGTGATGGGATGTGTGTTATGTGAGTGAAGTTATGGAGATTTGTAGCAATGGAGATATGAAGCAATTGAGATGTGTTAGATGCAATGGAGATGGCATTGGTATGGATTTGCTGAGGTGGAGGTATGGATGGGTGTTTTGCATGAAATGGATGGTGGATGGATGATAATGGTTTTTTTGAGGTTTAAAACCCCCCATTTCCATGAAACACACCATTTCAAAATACACCATTTAGGGGGTATGTATATTTCATAAACCTGCTGTGGTAAACCAAAACCTAACCTATAGCCATCAGACTCACTTTTCTCATATAAGGAAAGCTCAAACCCTCAAATTAACCTCAAAAATGGATTCTACACCAAAAATAACCTGTTGTCACCCATCCAAAGTACCCCTCTATCTCTCATGCATTACAAGATACAGCCCAATCAGGTGGCACAGCTCAGTGAAAGACATATATGGACATACTCTGGAAGACTTCAAGTAGATACCACATACATTAAACCCATACACCACCCAAACTCCTCACTAGCCTATACAGAATTAATATCTGTAAGACACTGAATGCAGCACCAAACAAATCACCTCATCTGTACACAGCAATATATGCAAGGAGGCACATGCAGTACAGAAGCAATTAATACAGCACCAAACAAATCACCTCATCTGTATACACAGCAATATATGCAAGCATGATCATGCAGTCAGAAGCAATTTATACAGCACCAAACAAATAACCACACCTGTATACACAGCAATACATGCAAGACACTGCATGCAGAGGCTTTACAGCATCTTACAGGAGATCATATAGAAGCAATATATGCAGGTTAATGCCTGAACAACCAGACAAACCACCCACAACCACAATTCATCCACCATGTGGCATCCCCCCCTGATATCTATAAATAGAGAGACTCTCTCCAGCCATTTACCCCACATCTCCCCAGGCACCCAGCCTGGGGTGGCCACCCTTATAAAGGTTATTAAAGCATTATATAAAATATTAACCCCTTATATTAAAGATTTAACCCTTATAAAAGATATCAAACCCTTATAAAAGATATTAAACCCTTATCATAAACAATGACCAACCCTTATATCAATCATCATCACCAAACATTACCACATACCTTGACCATCATCATCATCAAAACCATCCATAATCAACATCCATCATCATCACCACCCATCATCATCATCATCCATAATCATCATCATCATCAATCATCATCACCTACCTCAACCATCATCATCATCCATCACCATCACCAACAATCATCATCACCTGCCTCATCCATCATCAACATTATCCATCATCATCATCATCATCATCATCATCATCATCATCATCATCATCATCATCATCATCATCATCATCATCATCATCATCATCATCATCATCATCATCATCATCATCATCATCATCATCATCATCATCATCATCATCATCATCATCATCATCATCATCATCATCATCATCATCATCATCATCATCATCATCATCATCATCATCATCATCATCATCATCATCATCATCATCATCATCATCATCATCATCATCATCATCATCATCATCATCATCATCATCATCATCATCATCATCATCATCATCATCATCATCATCATCATCAACAACAACAACCATAATCAGTATCAAGTATAGGCTCAACAATTTCAACTTTATCAATCATCACATGTAACATCAAAGGAGTATTCATCAGTAAACAATCAAACAAGATAAAGGATATTTAAAGGATATGAAAAAACAAAACATTCTTCCCTTACTCAGCTTCTATAGCCTCAGTCAACTATCTGTTCCACCATTTCTTCCTTATCAAGCTTGAATACATTGATCCTAGGTCTGATAGAGACTACTATAGTAGCAACTCTATCTGAAAATCAGCCACAAATCTCTTTTCTTTTATTTTGGTGAGACTAATATAGTACTTAGAGGGGCAGGCAATTCAAAAACACCCTATTTTATTCATCTATTATATAAATAGTTTTAGTACTAAATTCCCCCTCAAGTGACTGCCAGCAAGCTATTTGCTAAAAACTTTACCCAATCCAAAAGGAGTATCCACACCGCCTTTAAAAATGGCAGGTTTCTAATGGCGGTTTTGGTTAAATTTGATACACCCTGGTGTGCTTGCCATATTTCTTTTGGGGTTTTATTTAGTTTTGCGCTATTCCAATGAAAAAATTGAACTTGTGTTGGGCTGATCCCATCATAAGAAGTCTTTCTACATCTTATGATTGGATCAGCTTAACACAATTTGAGCTTGTTTTTGTTTGGCATTTTTAATTTAGGGCTAGTCCATTTAGGTGGACTTACATTCCTCTTTTTTGGGGTTTTATTGATTGACTTTATGGAATGATATGAATTAAATTGATTTAGTTTAATATCATTTAGTGGAGTTTTTTTTATTAAATTAAATTTCTTTTTCAATATACAATGAAATGTTTGTATTTTATTGTATTTTATTCAAATATTATATTTCTTCAGGGCTGCATTATATGTACATTGTTCCTTTTTATTTTTATTTACCCATTTTTATTTTTTTTGGGGGGTGCAATTTTTTGATTTTTTTATAATTTTTGATTGTTTATTTTTATTTAATCATAGGTCCATGAATGGGAATTCATGGCCCTGGAGTTGTGAAATTTTAAAAATTTATTTTTATTTTTATTTTTATCTTTTCATTTTTTTTATTTTTTTTTTCATTTTGTTTGTTTGTTTTTTATTTTTTTTGGTGTTTTTATTTTGTTTTGTTTAATTTTTTTTATTTTTTTTTATTTTTGCTTTTATTTTCTCACAAACCTGGAGTTGTGAACTGTGCCACACAACCCATCTTGAGTCATGAACAGGTTTTGATGGGCTGCAAATTTAACACTGCCCTTGTTATTATTATTTATGTATTTTATGATTTTTTTTGTTGAAATATTTCAAAAAATTTCAGTTACCCTTATCAAACAAATATATTTAGCATTTTTACATGTTTTTTGATGTTTGGTAAAAATTTGATTACTTTCCACCAGATAAAATTCCATTTTTGCAAGTAAATTGATGTTTTGTCAGTTTTATTATTATTCTTAAATTGGATGAAGTTTCATTTTCCAAATGTGAGATCAGATTTGAATTCCCTCCACAAAAACTGATATTCAATAAATTTTTACATATCTAATTCACTCAAATGGTGCCCATATTTGGATTATCTCAAATTTTCTACCCCAGACAGACCCCATAGGGGTTCTGAAGGCCTTATTTCATCCCCCTAAGTCCCAAATTAATGTTTACAAAAATCCATCACCCCAAAAAGATTGTAGAAAGTCCTTTAAAACTTTGAAGGCAAGCAAGAATCCTCAAAAGACCTTTTACCCCACCCTAAGAACTGCCTCAATCATCAAGTTTCACATGCCCTCCTGGTTTGGGAAAAAATTCCAAAAGTTTTTTGGATGTATTATTTTACCTTAAAAAATTCCTTCAAGAAGTAAAAAAATCAAACAAATGAATTTTCTCATTTGACTTTTGGATCCTTATGTTTGCCATTTTGAGTTTTTTTTTTTTAATGTTTCAAGCTTTTAGAATTGTAAGAGAACTTTTTGAGAGCTTTTACATTTTTTTCAGGATGTTTGCATATCATTTTTGACCTTCAAAAACTCCATCAAAAAACCAAAAAATTTGAAAAATTCACTCTTCTTTCAGCCCTTCACATGCATATACTCAATATGAATGAAACGTTTTTTCCTAGGAACACCACCCATCTTGGATCCCCTCAATTATCTTATAAACCACCCCCTTGACCTTTTCCACCCTCCCATCACCCCCCACCACACCATCCCACTACCATACCATACCACACCACACCACATCACACCACACCATACCATACCACACCATACCATACCATACCATACCACAACACACCACACCACAACACAACACACCACAAATTTTCACACCACACCACCAACCACTCATAAAAACAACTTAACACTCCAGATACTTCCAAACAAGAACATTTCTTTTTCCAATGGCTCAAGAAAACATCCACCCACTTTTCAGAACTTTTTCAACTGTTTCAACAGGCCCATCCTCCATTATCTCATCTAATCAAACTAGTGATTCAAATCCTCTTTCTCCTTATTCATCTACTCAAACTCTTGATTCCACTCCTCTGGCCCCTCCTCCTGAGCTATCATATAATCAAAAGGAGGAGCTGGTTGAGGCTATTCAATCATGAGCAAAGTCCCATGGATATGCCATATCTACCAGAGTATCAAATTGCAAGAATCAGGCCTACAATTACCAATTTGATAAATCTGGGGAATATAAACCCAGCAAAGATACCCTCAAATTAAAAAAATTAAGAAAGACCAATTTTCCTTTCAGGTTATCAGGAAATTTTTTGAAAAGATTGGGTGTTTGGGTGGTGAGGTTTATATGTCCAGAGCACAACCATCCACCTTCCATTGCTCCTTCCACTCATCCCATCCACAGAAGAATCAAAGGGGAGCAAAAGAAGGTGGTTTAAAATTTATCCAAGGCTGGAGTTCCCCTTTTAAAAATTCTCAACTCTCTTATACAAAACTCATCATCACCTATCCATACAAATCTCCCTACAATTTACAAAAAAATATCCCAAATAAAAAAAATGCCCTTGATGGCAAAGCTCCTGTGGAATCACTCATAATGGAACTCTTAAATTCTTCTTTTTACTAAAAAATGAGCAACGTGGCTTTTCAAATTACTTCATTATTTATTTCACACCCTGATTCCATGAAACTTCTCAAAATTTTCCCTACTCTCATTATGACAGACTGTACATATAAAACCAACAAATTTGGAATGCCCCTTCTTCATATTCTTGGGATAAACATCTCTTTTAGAAGCTTCTCAGTTTCATTATTTTTCTTATCTCAAGAGAAAAAACAGAACTATGATTTGTCCCTGACTCAACTTCAGGAAATATCTGAAGATAAATAACCTAGTGTGATTGTGACAGACAAGGATCAAGCACTTATTAGCTCAATTGAATCAGTTTTCCCTTCCTCTCATCATCTTCTCTGTGTGTGGCACATTTTCAAGAATATTCAAACTCATTGCAGGAAGCACTTTAAATCTGAAGATGAATGGAAGCTATTCCAGAAAAAATTGCATCATTTGTTCTATTCAAAATCTGAATCAAGCTATCACCAAAACTTCATAAAACTTTCTCTGGTCTGCAATCCTCCCACTTCTGACTTCCTTCTTGAAAACTGGATTCCTCTAAAAAGAAAATTTGTCTCCTATTTGGAAAACAAATACTTTCACTTTGGAAACACAAGTAAATCAAGAATAGAAGGTTCTCACTCCTACATTAAAAGATTCATCAATTCTTCTATTGGCTCTTTCTATAATGTAGTTCAAAAAATTTGCAGTTCCAGCACCATCCAAACCTGTGAGACAGCAATTGAAGCCTCTCAGCAAGAATTCAAGCATCTAATCGGTTTAACTCACCGTTTGGATCATCTTTCTGGAGATATCAGCCACTTTGCCCTCAAAATCATTCATTCACCTCATCAAGTTCCTGATTCTTCCACCGATTGCAACAACTGTGATTACTCTTCTTAAATGGGTATAACATGTGTTAACAAAGTCAAATTGCCATCAGAAAGGATGAACTCTTCCGACTTGATGATTTTCATCCTCAATGGCATGTCAAAGCTCCCATCTCAGTAAGTTTTTCTCTTTTTTGTTTTTTTTTTTGGATTCAAGCTCAAATGAATAATGTCCTGTTTGATTTTGATTGTGCTTTCTCCAGTTAAATTTGAACCCTGAATCAACTGAAGATTCAGCAAAATACAAAGTTCCAACAAAAAAAAGTAATTAAAACCTATATTTCACAAAACTGTTTGAAGCATTCAGAAATTTTCCACCTGAAGAACAGCTCTATTAGGGTGTATCAAATCTAGCAAGCCTTCCATTAGAAACCCTCCATTTTTTTTGAACAAAACCGCCATTTTTAATGGCGGTTTTCTGAAATACACATACCCCTAACTGGTGTATTTCAAAATGGAAAATTTCAAACATCAAACCCGCCATTTATGAATCATCATCCATCCACCATCCATCACATCTAAAACACCCATCCACATCAGCAAATCCATACCGGATGCATCTCCATTGCATCACACACATATCATCTCCATTGCTTCAAATCTCTATTGATTTTCACATCTCAATCTTTACACAAATCCCATCATCATCTTATCACCCCACATCACATCACCATCTTTCTCAACATTTCCAATCAAGCTTGCTGCCAGCAAGTTGAAAATGCAAAAAAGCTGACTGAAATTTTGCTACTGTTTGATTCCCATTCAGACTCTGATTCAGACTCCAATTTGGAATGAACTTGGTTAGCTTTTAATTCTCTGTTGGAAAAGCAATACATGGTTCCAAGAATACACACTCTCCACAACCCTATGTATGAAAGGCAAAAGCTTCATCTCATTGCCAAATTAAGCTTCCAGAAACTATTCCAAACTTTGTTGACTTCATTCAAGAAACTTTTGGAGATGATTAAAGACCAACACATCTTCCAGAACAATTCTTGGAATCCTCAACGCAATCCAGCCATCCAACTCTCTGTTGCCCTTTGTAGATTGGGATCAAACAGAAATGGAGCAACAATCCATTGATTGGAAAATCTATTCTCAGTCAGTTATGGAAGCATTGACTTATACACCAAAAGAGTCAAGATTTCTATCCTATCTTTTGGTCACTCAGTCCTTTCTTGTCCAACCAAAGAAGAATGCAAGGAGATAACTCAATTAATGGAAACCAAAGGCTTTCCTGGTTGCATTGGGTTTGTTGATGGAACCACCATCCCCTTGAGTCAAAAACCCAGCTAGATGGCAACCACTATTTTGATGGGAAAAGAAGGCAATGAATTCATTTCTTTTCCAAAGCCTTTGATAACACACTGACCAAATATGTTTTATCTGTTTTTATAGATAATCTGTGTCACTAAAACTTGTTTGTGATAGAACAAGAATTTCAGATCCCTCCATGCTGGCCTTCCAGGTTCTTGTCATGATTCATATGTTTTCACTTTGATGTGGATTTCCCAAAAACAAGAGAACTACTTTTAACAAGATCAATAACTTCTGGCCAATTCAGCTTATGCTAGCAGGAAATATGTGGCTCCAGAATACCGCAACACCCATCACCTCACCTCCTCCTCACCCACCACCTCCTCTTCACCCACCACCTCCTCCTCACCCACCACCTTTGGCACTGGTAATCTCTCTCTCCTCATCCTCATCCTCATCCTCCCCATCATCAGAAGCTAACCCGCTCCTTCACCACCCCCCCCTCCTTGCTTGCCCACCGGCCCCACCTCCCCCCCCTTGCCCCTTCCTTGCCTGCTGGAAGCACCTTGGCCCCCCTCCCTCCTTGCTTGGCTGCCAGTGCCACCTTGCACCCCCCCTCTTGATCTGCCGGCCCCAGCTTGTTGCATTCCCGCTCTTTCCCTGCCAGCAGCACCTCAGCCCCCCTCCCTCCTTGCTTGGCTGCCGGTGCCACCTTGCCCCCCCTCTTGATCTACCAGCCCCCGCTTTTCACTTGCCCCCTCCTTGCCCGCTGTAAGACTCCAAACGGTGCTAGGCTGTGGCAGTTCTGTGGAGGGGAAAGGTGCTGTTTAGGCTGCCCTCCTGAGTGTTACAAAAATATTTAAATGTAACCAAGATCAAAGTCCAGAACCTGGTAAATGAGGAATCAAGGAGTAGAGGATAAAGATGATAATAGTTTGGTAGCAATGAACAGCACTATATGAGACAAGATTATGCAGGGAAAAACTTGAACAAAAGAAGTTAAAGTCCTCTTAGAGTTCAAAGAACAAAAGCTGTTGTATGTAAACAATGCCCTCAAGCTAATAACTCTGTTCATCAGAAGAAGATTGGGGATGATCAACTCAAACCCAAGCAACCTCCAGGTTCTCAATGAACCTGCCCAACTCTCCGCCATCAAGCGCTTGAAGGGTACCAGATAACTGAGGGTGGCTGTACAAGACAAAGCACAATGTTTAAGAAGCTCCAAAGCAAACAGTAACTTATTTTGAAGCAAGGATAACCTCAACACTTCTCAAGGGACTCAAGAATAGGCTGGCAGAATGCAACTCCAAAGAAAATAAAAGGAGGTATTACACTCCAGGTCTTAAGCTTTATAATACCTCTTCAATAAATTGTGATTGGCTCCAGAAAGGTGGTCAGGAATTGGGACCAGTATGGTCAGAGAAAGGGATCAAGGAGTGGTATAACACACTCAAAAAAATTCCAACAGGCAGAATTTTTCTTCAACCAGCAAGGCTATTGGTTGGTGATAAGGATCAGGCCACAGAGGGGCAAAGACTCAGGGTCAAAAATGGATCAGGGGGCAATCAAAGATATACCCAGGATAAGGATCAGGATTGAATTTCACAATGATGGGGGGGGACACAGGCACACACCCCTATGGATGATTCTATTAACTGAGGATCTGATGATATGATGCTCCCCCAAAAAGCAGGGGAGATCCCCTCCTTTTATAGACCAGAGGCCTATAGGCTATTTACAAGAGAGATTTACAAATGAGAGTGGATTTTTTTTTTTGATGATGATCAAGATCATGAGAAAACAAAAGAAAAAAAACAAACAGGTACTCAGAGACAAAGAAATCTGATGGGAAGGACGCCCGCGGGCATCCTGATGGGCCCAGGCAACTGCCAAGGCCGCGGATGACCGCTGGAAGGTGTCCGACGGGCCTGGCTGACTGTTGTGGCCGCGGATGACCGCCGGCTGGTGTCCGACGGGCATCGGCAACTGCTGAGACCCACGCAGGCAACTGACAAGCCGCCGGGAGACCGGAAAGCTGGGAGGTGGACTTTGAGAGAGGTTGACGACTTGAGATAGTTTGGAGGTTTATCGAGGGAGAGATGATGATGGATTGATGAATTGAGGTGATTGATTGATTGTCTGAACCAACTTGATGGGGAGCTGGTTGGGGTCATCAACAGGGATCTGATGCTGAGATTGAGATTGAAGAGTGAGATGGAGTGAGTTGGTGATGTGATGACTTGGTCGAGATCAAGGTTGATTGTATGACTTGGTTGAGGTATGACAATAGAATACCACAATCAGGCTCAATATGACGGTGGTGGTGGTGGTGATAATTAGCATTTGGGGGTGCTGGTGATGGATGACAGGGCAGAAGCAAACCCAGCGGTCTTTTGGGCGCGTTCTTGGCAAAAAAAAATTGTAAAGCGGAATAGCGGAGCAGAAGGGATTTTAACACAAGAGAGGGGATACACCCACCCAGAGATCATCCTTCCCAACTGAGGGAATGAGCAGTTGGGAAGCTGGGAACCAAATGGAACCCCATTCCGGATCAAAGATTCTTTTTTTTTTTTGATAATGACGCCTATGAATGATGATAAGGAAAAATCATAAAAAAATTAAAGTCTCCACACTGGCCAGGTTGTCCAGGATGGGGCACCAAATCTCTCCCCAACTTACAGACTGTCCCTAGTCTGCTCCGGAGTTTGATGCCATAAAAAGAGAAAGGAAAGAAAGATGATTGAAACCAAGGAATTGCCATTTTGCTCTTGAGAGTGAAAAAGAATATGTTGATCCATCCAAAGGAAAATCCTAGAAGTGGCTGAGATAAAATGAAGAAGGTGTCCCAGGTGCTCACATGCGTGGCATGAAGTAGAGTTTTGAAAATGACAGTAGTAGAAGCCCCTGGTGGTGCACAATTGGAAGGACTTACTTCTGGACCAAGTTGCCTCCACAAGAATAAAATTTCTTTACCTGATCAGCAGAGAACCTTCTGGCAATCTGAGTCCCATCCAGTTCCTCCAAAACATATGATCCACCTCTAACTTGACGGACTACTTGGTAAGGACCATACCAGCGTTTAGAGAAAAGCTTTCCCCACTGAGTTTACAAGGAACAATTATAAGCCAATACCAGGTCACCAGGGTTTAAAGGGTCCCTGATTTGATTTAGGTTTTTATATTCCCAATACTGAACTGATTTTGCTCTTGATTCCATCATCTTCTGATAAGCTTTGTTACAAATATCTTCACTCCGCTCCAGTTGCTTTGATCTGGCCACTAATAGTTCAGTAGTTGAGGAAGCTTTTTCCCAAGAGATGCCCAAGAAAGACTCCATTTCAAGATCAAGAGGAAGAACAGCCCTCTGACCAAAGATGATTTCATAAGGAGAGTAAACAGTGGTTTGCTTGGTGGAAATTTGATCAGAGAAGAGGACCAAGGGGAGAAACTTCCAACAATTCTTGCCACTCTCACCAGCCAATTTGACAAGAGCAGCCTTCAAAGAAGCATTGCCTCTTTCCACCATGCCTTGTCCTTCAGGATAATAGGCAGTAGTAACTCTATGTTGTCCAGGGAGAAATTCAATCATTTCAGCAAGTTTTCCACCAAATTCCGAGCCACCATCCGTAGAATAAGATTGGGCCAAGCCATAGCGCATTTTCCAAGTCTCATGAAGGAAAGCTGCTACTGATTCAGAGCTGAGGTTCTTAAGAAACTTTTCTTCAACCCATCCAGAAAAATCATCTCTAGCCACAATGAGGTACTTAGCTCCACCAGCCTTAATGTGAACCACATCCATTGCAATCCTCCCAAAGACAGTGGACTCTCCAGTGGGGTAACAAATTTCGGCCGGGCGCCTAAGATCACGTTTCTGGCACACTTCACAACTCCTGCACCATTGAGCAACGGATTTCTTCAGGGATGGCCACCAAAATTGTTTGGATATTCGTTGATAAGTTTTGGTTTCCCCACGATGACCAAGGCCTTCATGGAGATTTTCCAGGATCAAATCTTGCTTAGAAAGGATAGTGACCACAACAAGTGCACAAGGAGTTGCTCTTTTCATAAGCTTAAAACCTTGGACAAAGAAGTTGGAGGACTTCCTTTTAAGGGACCAAAATTCCTTGGCAGAGAGATCAGGGGGTCTTTGGAGAGTTGAAAGTTACTGCTCTAACTTAAGCCAGAAACCTTGCTGGAAACCAGAGTAATTTTGGGAGGAGAAGGCAAAGACAGGGAGTACCAAGGGTTCTTCCTCATTGAAATCAATTCCAACCTCTGATTCATCATCTCCAATAGGGCATTGAGATAAACCATCAGGCATGGTGAAAGATTTTCCAGTCCTTTGAACAATATCAAAAGAGAACAACTGAATGAAAGCCACCCAACGAGTCATTGGAGCATTTGGGAGGCTGGGGGCGTTGATCATTTCAATCATGGATTGTGCATCAACTTGTAACTCAAATTGTTGTTCCCAAAGGACAGTCTGAAGCTTTTTCAACATTCAGGCCACACCACAAAGTTCCAGTTTTGGTTGGGAGTACCTAGATTCCACATCTGAGAAAAGAAGAGATTCATACAGAGCAGGACGATCCAAACCATTTTCATCTTCCTGGGTAAGAACAGCCCCAACAGATTGATAACTCAAGTCCACTGCCAGCTTGATCTTTCCGGCTCCGTGTCCATAAGTGATCTTTTTCAAAACCATGTCTTTCCCAACAATTGTTTTGAGCAACTGAAATGATTGTTTGCAGTCTTGGGTCCAAATCCATTCAGCATCCTTCCTGGTTAAGCGACGCAAGGGAACACAGATTTCGGATAGTGAGGGAAGGAATATCCTGACATAAGTTACAACACCTAGGAAACCTCTAACTTCCGTTGGATTTATTGGGGTAGGCCAGGAGATGATTTTGTTGACTTTAGAGGGTTCCATCCTTCTTCCGTCCTTGCAGACTATATGACCAACGATTTCCAAGGCAGGGAAACAGGCGGCAAGTTCTGATCCAGAGACAGTAAGGCCAGATTCCTCAATTCAAAACAAAATTCTTTCCAAGACAGTAGCATACTCCCAGATAAATTGTTGGATTCCTGAGTGCCAAGGTAAGAGCTCATTATCATAGTCAGAAACTGGACCTTTAATCCCACCATCATCAATAAAGATACCCGCATGATCCGGGATTTCGTCCTGGAGGATCCACATCATCTGAGCCTGATAGACTGCAACCGAGTTGGTGGCACCTTGAGGCAATTGAGTCAGCTGAAATCAACCAAGGGGAGTATCGAAAGTAGTGAGGGGAAAAGAAATAGGATGCAAGGATTGTTCATCATAGCCACCCATAATGTCACCTAGACCATACCAAGCTCTCCCAGAGAAGGATTCAACAAATTCTTCAGTGGCAGGCGGCACGCCAGAGTCTTTAATAGTAACTTTATTAAGAGGTTGGAGATCATGAACCACTCTAAGTTTACCATTACTCTTTAGAACACAGAAAACAGTACTGGAATAGCTAGAAGTCGATTGTTTGTATAAACCGGTTTGGACTCGTTTGCGGACCAACTTGATGAATTTGTCAACTTTAGCAGCAGGGATTGGGATCTTTTTCTTTTTCCAAGGGTCATGTTCAACTACAGGGATGATGTAGGGGAGACCATAGGATTCTTTCAAGAGACCTCTCTCTTCTTCACAGAATGCAATAGATTTTTCCCTTAGAGACAAAATATTTTTGATCAAATTTAACTCATCAGGAAGAAGCCATCCATCTGGACCAAAGTTGACCACTTTCAGACGTTCTTCAGTGACCCAACCAGAGGGAATAAATGGACCAGTGAGGGATTGAGATAGACCACAGTAAGGATCGCGGGATAGAGGTGGATGCATAAGAGGAGGATTGAGGTTGAGAGGCATTGGTTGGTTGACTGGCTGGACCTTCTTTGCAACTGGTTTGTACTTGGTGGCAAAGGAGAGGAATCCTTGCTTCCTCCAAGCATTGACCAGTGAGACCTGACTATGAAAACTGAGACCATATTCCAACATCTTTCAAGTCCCATGTTCTGCTGCGTCATCAAAAGGTGCCTTCTCCATAAAAGAGGATCCAAAAGATAACACATTGCTCACATGTGTGGCACAGGGTAGAGTTTTGAAAACAACAGTAGTAGAAGCCCCTGGTGGTGCACAATTGGGAGGACTTACTTCTACCCCGAATTGCCTCCACGTAAGACCATACTCCTTCATGCCAAAGCCACCAAGAAAAGAATTGAGATAGAGATCTAGTTTAGACTCATTGCAGAGATTCAAAACTGGAATAGAGGATGAGTGATCAGGGTGAAAAGAAAAAGGAAAAGAAGATACAACAGATCCAGACAGAGAAGAAATATTTTTGGATTTTTTGGATTTTTTATGTGTTTGGGTTTTGATCTTATTTGGATGAGAAGAAAATGATGAGGAAAAAGAAAGATATGCCTCTGAGGTGGTAGTTGGTCCATGAGTTGAAGTCTGAGGCTGAGAAGAACTACAACTATCAGTAGGGCCAACTATTCTGCTAAAAAATGAGGATGAGAGGAATGAGAGTTTTCTTTCTGCTTTCCTTTCAGGACAGATTTGGGAGGATGACCAGGGAAGTCTCTTTCCCAACAACCAGAATCCAAAGAACAAAGGGGGACTTCAATCTTTCTGCCATCAGCATCAGGGAAGAGAATTCTCTCCCCAACTTGATCAGAAAACATCAGGGTAGCACCAAAGTCCATTAAGAAAGGCCTTCCCAAGATCATGGGACCATCCAGACGAGTGATCCAGAAGTGACAGGTGCCAACAATATTTTGACCAATTCAAACAGGAATATCCTCAGCAATACCAACCAGTTCACAGGACTGATTCCCAATTCCATAAACCGCAGAGTTGAAACTGACCCTTGGGCTAAGTTTAAGCTTGCAGGCCATGGAGTCCGAAATCAAGTTGAGCTGAGAACCCCAATCCACAAGGAGAGAAACCGTTTTAGTCAAATCACCAAGACAACATGGAAGAAAACCAAGAGGACAGGAATACAGGTTGGTATCTGAAGAGGGATCTGTTCCACCGGAATCCTCTATCAGAGTACCAGAGGAGACCTTCAATTCGTCCGGACCAATCTCCACACGTCAACAAGAAACCCATTTCTTCATCCCTTCTGCCACAGACGGAGAGATCAACAGGAGTTCAGCCACAGATAGATCAGGGATTTTAAGATCAGAAATTTTCTTTAATACTCCTTCCACAGCATTAGGGTAGTCCTTGGAGATGCCCCTCTCAAATCAAACATTGGGCTGGGTGGAGGGAGGAAGATCAGGTGTAATAGGTGATGGAAGAGGATCTGAGGGTTGGGCATTTTGAAGAGGGGGAGGATCAGAGTTGTCCTGGAACCTTTCCATAAGTGGTTCCCTTTCTACTTCCATGTCTTCCACATCAGAGGAAGGAGGCTCAGGTGAAGATTGACGTTTAACGGGTTTTTGCAGAATTGAGGATGGAACAGGAGGAGACTTATGAGGTTTTGGTTCCTCATGGCATTTCCTAGCTGGATCGGATTGATAGGTGCCAGGGAAGCTGGAAGAAGTGAAAGCTGGGGGATACCAAGGTTGCAGGGTTCCACAGGATGATCAAAAATCCACAGAGACCAAGGATGCCTTCTTAGGAGTTGGTGGTTGGTATGAGGCCACCACATGATGGATTGGTCAAGAGGAATCAAAAGGGATCAAAGCACCGTTAGGAAGGAAAAAAATTATTTCCCTTCTGCTCTACTAACTTCCCCTCCTTGTCCTTCTGGATTTCAGGACATCTACCGGTACCATGGCCTTCCCTATGGCAATAATAACAGACTATAGGAGACTTAGGAACAGAATTAGCAGGTTTAGGAGTGGCTAAAGAGGATATTTTCTGATCTATTTTATTCTCAAATGCCTGAAGTAATTTAGTGATCTCATCTATAGTAGGTGTCTCCCGGTGGGTCTGAGGATTTGGTTTAGGTCTGCAATTGGCTTCCATCTTATTCATGATTTTGTTAGATGCTTGAAAAGAGGGGGCAATGACTGGTTCAGTGATTTTAGGTCTTTCAAAGGTGAGAGCTGTTTGACCTTTCATCACTTTATCCACAGTATTCCTAAGAACCATGAAAGCAGGGAGCTTGAACCAATTGTCTCTTGTTGTGATCATGGATCCAGATTTCACCAATTCATCCTTAATTCTTTCCTGCACTCCTGGAGAGATAGACTGAAAATATTGCACTCAAATTTTGTCCAACGTATCAATGTGATCGTTCCGGATAAGATAGGACTGGATAGGGTCCCAAGATTTTCTGAAAGTATGGTCAGAGGCTGAGGAGATACCACCATTGGAGATCCATTGAGAAACCAGGGCATCCAAGTCTTTAAAAGTAAATCTGGCTACATCTATTTTTCCCCAATAGGCCAACATAGCCTCCTTCAGGAGCCGCCAGTTGTGAGTTTCAGATCCCTCAAACGATTTGATAACCTCCATAACTTTGTCAGAAGAGATTAAAAACTGTAACTGATAAGCCATATCATTTTCACTGGCACCATCCACTTCCGCAGCCATCTTATAGGAGTCCAGGAATCATTTGACATTGGTCCCATTGAAGCCTAAATTTTTGTTCTTAGGTTTGATTTTGACCATCTTGGCCCAAGCAGATAAAGAGGATCCAGCAGATTCCATGTTTAAGGGTTCCTAAGAGATCCAAACAAGCAGAGTTCCAAGGTGGCTCACAAGTGTGGCAAGAGTAGAGTTTCACAAAAACGACAAGGATCTTGCCCAGATGGTGCACAATTGGGAGGAATTACTTCTGGACCAAGCTGCCTCCACGGATCAGATCTGAAAAAAGAACAAACAGAAAAAGAAAAGAAAAAAAAATTGGATCGGATTTTGGGGTTGATTCTTCAAGTTGGGACTGGAAATCCCAAGTTTGCTGGTTTGATCCCGGCCCGGTGGAACAAATGTAAGACTCCAAACGGTGCTAGGCCGTGGCAGTTCTGTGGAGGGGAAAGGTGCTGTTTAGGCTGCCCTCCTGAGTGTTACAAAAATATTTAAATGTAACCAAGATCAAAGTCCAGAACCTGGTAAATGAGGAATCAAGGAGTAGAGGATAAAGATGATAATAGTTTGGTAGCAATGGAACAGCACTATCTGAGACAAGATTATGCAGGGAAAAACTTGAAAAAAAGAAGTTAAAGTCCTCTTAGAGTTCAAAGAACAAAAGCTGTTTTATGTAAACAACGCCCTCAAGCTAATAACTCTGGTTGTCAGCAGAAGATTGGGGATGATCAACTCAAACCCAAGCAACCTCCAGGTTCTCAATGAACCTGCCCAACTCTCCGCCATCAAGTGCTTGAAGGGTACCAGATAAATGAGGGTGGCTGTACAAGACAAAGCACAATGTTTAAGAAGCTCCAAAGCAAACAGTAACTGATTTTGAAGCAAGGATAACCTCAAAACTTCTCAAGGGAATCAAGAATAGGCTGGCAGAATGCAACTCCAAAGAAAATAAAAGGAGGTATAACACTCCAGGTCTTAAGCTTAATAAGACCTCTTCAATCAATCTTGATTGGCTCCAGAAAGGTGATCAGGAATCAGGACCAGTATGGTCAGAGAAAGGGATCAAGGAGTGGTATAACACACTCAAAAAAATTCCAACAGGCAGGATTTTTCTTCAACCAGTAAGGCTATTGGTTGGTGATAAGGATCAGGCCACAGAGGGGCAAAGACTCAGGGTCAAAAATGGATCAGGGTGCAATCAACAATATACCCAGGATAAGGATCAGGATCAAATTTCACAATGATGGGGGGGGACTCAGGCACACACCCCTATGGATGATTCTATTAACTGAGAATCTGATGATATGATGCTCCCCCAAAAAGCAGTGGAGAGCCCCTCCTTTTATAGACCAGAGGCCTATAGGCTATTTACAAGAGAGATTTACAAATGAGAGCGGAATTTTTTTTTCTTTTTTCTTTTTTTTTTTTTTTGATGATCAAGATCATGAGAAAACAAAAGAAAAAAAACCAAACAGGTACTTGGAGACAAAGAAATCCAATGGGGGGGACGCCTGCGGGCATCCTGATGGGCCCGGGCAACTGCCAAGGCCGCAGATGACCGCCGGCAGGTGTCCAATGGGCCCGGCTGACTCTTGTGGCTGCGGATGACCGCCGGCCGGTGTCCAACAGGCATTGGCAACTGCCGAGACCCGCGCGGGAGAACGGTGAGCCGCGCAGGAGACTGGCAAGCTGGGAGGTGGACTTTGAGAGAGGTTGACGACTTGAGATAGTTTGGAGGTTGATAAAGGGAGAGATGATGATGGATTGATGAATTGAGGTGATTGATCAATTGTCTGAACCAACTTGATGGGGAGCTGGTTGGGGTCATCAACGGGGATCTGATGCTGAGGTTGAGATTGAAGAGTGAGATGGAGTGAGTTGGTGACGTGATGACTTGGTCAAGATTGAGGTTGATTGTATGACTTGGTCAAGGTCTGACAATAGAATACCACAATCAGGCTCAAGATGGTGGTGGTGGTGGTGGTGATAATTAGCATTTGGGGGTGCTGGTGATGGATGAAAGGGCGGAAGCGAACCCAGCAGTCTTTTGGGCGCGGGCTGGGCAAAAAAAAATTGTAAAGCGGAATAGCTGAGCAGAAGGGATTTGAACACAAGAGCAGGGATACGCCCACACAGAGATAATCCTTCCCAACTGAGATAATGAGCAGTTGGGAATCTGGGAACCAAATGGAACCCCATTCCGGATCAAAGATTCTTGTTTTTTTTTTTTTTTTTTTTTTTTTTTTTTTTTTGATAATGACGCCTATGAATGATAATAAGGAAAAATCATAAAAAAATTAAAGTCTCTGCACTGGCCAGGGTGTCCAGGATGGGGAACCACACTGCTGGCGGCACCTTGGCCTACCTCCATCCTAGCAATAAAACAATGATTGGATTCTTTGGATGAGGTTGGAGGTACAAGTTCTTGTTGGAGGTAGAATGATGAGAGCAATGAAGCAATGAGATCATTAAAGTGGTGAGTGATCAAGTGATGAGGGTGATAAATTGATGAGAGCAATAAAGTGATGAGAGTGGTGAATCTTTTGATGATGAGGCTGGAGATAAAAAAATTTGCAATGAGGTTGGAGGTAGAAGGAGGTTGGAATCCAGGGGTGGATGACGTGGACAGGTGGCGGAAGCCTTTAAATACCTTATTTGAAAAAACCCACTTATTTAATGTTAACTTTGACACGTCTGATATTAAATAAGTGGGTATTTTTGATTTTTAATCACGGGTTTTAAATGGCGGATTTGGGTTGAACCCCGCCATTAAAAAATGGTGGTTTTGGTTAACTTTGATACGTCCTATTATCTGGGTGAAAGAATGAATCTGTACAGTGGAAGATATCAACTTAACCTGATTGAAGAGCCAAATTCCACTCAAAGATCCAAAGTTAGAGGAAGACCCAAAGGAGCAGCCAATAAGTTCAAAAAGATCTCTCAGTACTCAAGCAAAAGAGATCCATATTTTTTTCAATATTTAGAAGAACCGAAGAGAAGAGGAAGGCCAAAGAAGGAATTCATAGCAAATTTGAAGTTCAGTCACCCATTGTTTGGACAAAAAATATATCAACATTCATAATTAATTTTTTATCTAATATGTTCAGGTTTCAAGAATGTGCAAGGCCATCCAAGGGAAGGATAAGGGAAAAAAGAAGGAGGAATCAAAGGAAGAGGTAATTTCATAACTATACTTATTTTTTCTGCAATGGGTGGTTTTTTTTTTTTGAAGAGTCCTTCTCATTTGTTTTAAATAGAGTGAATTGCTGACTGAAGAGGAATATTCAGAAGATGAAGAGGTGGCAGATTTGGATGAAGAGGAAGATTCAGAAGATGAAGAGCTTCCAGATGTGAATTTAATCAAGATGGTGAGCTTTCATTTTCTTTCATTTTTGGCTAATTTTTTGGATATTATTGTTCATTGATTTTTTCATTCAAACCTTTATCAGAGGTCTGGAACCATTGTGAATAAGCAAGTTTCTTTTCCTGAATAGAATCCTGCAACAAGAATCAAGAGACTAAAGGTATCCAATCAAGGTGGTGATGCTCCTTACCATCCTTCTTTGGGGAAGGTATTTGCAGCCCAAACAATCAGTGAGAAAGTGGCTACATTTGGTATTTTATAATTTTTTAATTTTGTCAGATTTCTTTTGGGTTTTTCCTCTAGGTTTCCTGCACATTATCTTATTCTTCTTCTGGAATATTTGAATAAGTATCAATTGAAGAAGTGAGTATTATCTTTATTCAATATTTTATGTTATAAAACATTCTGTTTCTTGGTTTTAGTTCCAATAAAAAGATTCCATTTCCCCCAAAATGGCCATTCCACATATCTCCCATGTTCAAGATGTCATAGGGGATGGGAACTGTGGCTTTAGAGCAGCACCCATTTTCTTGGGGAGGATCTCAGAAGAATGGATTGAAGTCAGGAAAGAAATGGTGAAAAAGCTTGGTTCAAACCCAATCTTCAAGTAAACAAGATTAATGCATGATATCTGGGGTGAAAATTTCCAAGAAGCAAGAAGGCAACTGAACCACCTTTATGGCCCAGCTACAATAAATATGTGGATGAAATTTTCATTCCATGGTTTCCTTGTGGATGAAACATATAAGTGTCCAGTGGTTCTATTTTATTATTTAATGCCTTGCAATTATCTTCCTCTGAATTCCCCTCCCAGTCAAAATTCCAAAACTTCTACTATTTTCTTCATTATTTTGAAATAATCCAAAAATATAGTCTCATTCAAGTTCAATTCTGATCATTGGCCAGCTCCCAGGTTAGATCCACTTTGGAAAAGCTTTGTGACACAGGATTCCAAATCTTGGAAAACCATTGTTCAGAGAAATTTTGATCTTGTTAATGAGGTTTTGTTCCCTCCAAAAAAATCAAGTAGAAAAATAAAACCAATCATAGTTGAATAAACTTTAATATTTGTATCCATATTTGTTCTTTATTTTTAATTTTTTTAATGAAGCTTGTAAGGTGTACACAAGAATGCAGATGATCTTCAAAAATTATTAATGAACTGTTCTTGGTTTTTTTAACATTCAGAATTCTGAAAGTTTCAATGACCCAAAAAAAAAATTATATAGTTGAACAAAAGGATTCAAAAATCCAGTGAGAAAAGTGGATTTTTCAAATTTTTTGGTTTTTTGATGGAATTTTTAAAGGTCAAAAATCAGGTCCAAAAATCCTCAAAAAAAAATTTGAAAGCTCTTGAATAGTTCTATCAAAATTCTAAAATCTTGAAACACCAAAAAAAATAACTCAAAATGGCAAACATAGGGATCCAAAAGTCAAATGAGAAAATTGATTTTTTTGCTTTTTTGAAGGAATTTTTTAAGGTAAAATAATAAATCCATAAAATCTTAAAAAAATATTTGAATGCTCTTTGAGTGTTTTTTTAACTTTCTGATAGCTTCAATCACCCAAAAAAATGAAATAAAATGTAAAATAAAAGGATTCAAATGTCCAAAGAAAAATTTGGTTTTTTTGATTTTTTGTGTTTTTTGGGGGAATTTTTTAAGGTGAAAGGATACATCCAACAAATATGGAAAAAATATTTTAAGACTCTATGAACTTTGTTCAAAAGTTCTGGCAGCTGAAATAACCAAAAAAAAAACTAGAATAGCCAAAATAAGGATCCAAAAACCCATGCAAACATTTGTTTTTACGGAATTTTTTCATTTTTGATTGCATTTTTGAAGGGGTTCTAATGCCTTCAAAAATCAGAAAGATTTTGGTTAGGGGTTTGAGAAGCCCTGCTATGGGGATGCGCAGTCTAAATTCAAAAAAAAATGAATTCTTGAAAGTTGCATGAAATAAAGTATTTTTTGCGTGAAATACCGGAAGGGCACAACTGTGCGCCAATGTCAAACTGCGTGAAATAAAGGGTTGGATGTGTGAGAAAAATAATGCCCAAAAAAAAATTTCAACTTTTTTTTTCTATTACTTCCTGAGCAATTTTCCATTTTTTGAGCTGGTAGTCTTACAATGGGCATTGAAAATGGGAAAATAAACATCTGGGAATTTTTTGTAGTTTCCTTGTCCCCAAAAAATTCATAATTAAAAATAAAAAAGTGGCATTTTTTTTGCTCTAACTCATTGAGTCAATAATGAGTAGAAAAATAAAATATGGAAGATTCAGGAAAAAAACAAAAAAAAAATCATCCAATAAATATACATCTCTAAAAATTTCTTTCTTGGTTTTTCAGATTTTGTAGGAGGAAACAAAATCTTTAAAGCAAGTTACAACTTATTATGAATCAACTCCTCCCAATTGTGTGATTCCTTGCTAGAAAAATCCCTCCAAAGGGTATCCAATTGGGGTGCTGTCTACAGTTCAGAATTATAGTTGATAGAAACTATGTGCTTAAAATCTTCCATAATAATCAAAAATATTGGAGAATTTTTAGAATTGGCAGTAGCAGGGTAATAGAGAGGCAAATAAGTTGTTGGCATCAACTTAGATAAAAGTACCACTTGCCTTTTTTATGTATCTTCCAGCAGAAAGCAATGGAAAGGGAATTTCATCCAGTGAATTTGAGTGGAATTTCCAGAAGGTTGGTTGAGATTTTTCTTTCTTTTTCAAAATTTTAATCCCAGACTTGATTCATGAAGTTTTCATCCTTGAAGAGAGAGTTTGAATCCAGTGCCTTGATAATTTCCTAATTTATTGAACTCCAATCTTCAGATTTGAAGCCCAAATTAACTGCTACTGATCTAAATCCACAGTTCCCATCACCCATCACATCTTGAAAATGTGAAATTTGTGGCATGGCTGTCTTGGGTAAAATGAAATTTTTTTTATGCATACTATTGAAAGTAAAATTAGTTTCATTTAACAGGAAAATGAAAAAAAATACTTACTTCATCAATAGTTACCACTTGAAAATGATAAGGAGATGAAAAATTCAATTTCTTGACCTTAAATATCGTCACAAGAACAAAGGACAGGCTAATAAATAAACCATAAAGCAAGATTATTTCTGACAAATATTCACCTTTTCAGTTTCAGAAGCTGTAGTTGTGGGACAAAATATTAGATTCCCTGGAGGCATATAAACATCTGCATCTTTATCTCCTTGTTTTCTTCTCTTGATACTCTTCAAATTCCCAGGACTGAGTTTATGGTAAACAATCTGCTTATTCATGATGGTTCCTGATTTCTGAACAAAAATTAATGAAAAATAGAAAAACTAGACTGATCCCCTCCCCCAAAGAAATTATTTATCTTCTTGATTAAATCAAATTACTCAAGCTCTGGTGGTTCTTCTCCCCTTAATGCTTCCTCTATTATAAATTTTTCCTGATCAGAATGAAATGTTAGCCCAATTACAAATACAAGAATAAATTGAAAAAAATCATCACCTCTTCCTCTGTATCCTGTTTATTTTTTAACTTTGCCTTTTATTTGGCTTCTGGTAATATTTTTATTTCAATTCTGGTGACTAAAAAAAGTCAGAATGCAAATAGAAATTAGAAACTGAATAGAGAACTCAAAGGAAAGGAAACAAAGAAATTACCAACAGCTTGAGACAATAAGTTGAGAAGAGGGCACAGAAACAGATGAAGCAGATAGGATAGATTGAGAGCAAGAAGGCTGAGGCATGAGATTAAGTTAAATAGAAATAACAGTTAGGATTTTAGAGAGAATCAGAACAAAAGAGACATGATCCTTATCCTTCAGGGATTCAGAGAGCTAAGGAAGAGAGACAACAAAGGAGGCAAGGAAATAAATTAGAATAAGAGTAAAAGGAAGATAAACAATGAAGGAGGCAAGGAAATAAAATAAAATAAAATAGAATAGAATAAGAATAAAAGAATATATAAAAGGGGGGAATGAGAGAAGCAAGATGGCAAAAAGGGGGTAAACAGAAGAGATGTGGAAGCTGGAGAGGGCTTTGGTCAATTGTAAGAATCAGGGTAGTCTGAGCTCATCTGGCGCCCCTTGGATCAGGGAACTGGGGGAGGAGAGGAGTTGAATAAGGAATAGCTTGATTTGGAGTTTTGACAGCCAGAATGCAGATCAAAGCCACAATTGAAGCACTAGGTTAAGTGAGAGGGTCAGACTACAATGAGACAGGGTGAAACACCAGGGGATACTTGATTATTTTTATTTTTCTAACAGCTTTCTTTCCTTCTGTTTTCATCAGAGCCTGAAATGAGAGCAAAATTAATTTCAAACAAATTCTTTTAAAATCCATCAAAAATAAAGAGTGAAAAAAAAGAAGAAAAAAACCATTGCTTTACCCATTTTTTGCTTCCTTGGTCTTCTTTTCCTCTTGGATCCTTCAACATATTCAAATTAAGATGGACCCCTCTGAGATGAATGATTCAAAATTCTTTTGCATTTATTTAGGGATCCTTTGTGTGTGCCAAAGTTTTTCCTGCCTTCCTTTGATAGGGGTTGTTGAATTGTAGTCAGTTGGTGAATCTAGGTGAAAAATTCATAAATGAATAATATAATTCTTTTGGTTATTGATTTCACATTCAAAATAAGAGTCTATTGATTCCATTATTAAAGATTCTATAGGTTATTTTAATTCCAGTTCTTCTTCTGGGATTTTCGATTTTTTTTTTATAGATGGTACCAAGGCTTTTGGTAATGGGAGAAGCAAAGGATTTCATAAATTAATTGAGTATTTTGAGGGAAGAACCCCAGTTTTGGTTGAAGATTGTCTTGATCCACCCAAATCCTTCTATCATCTGGATGGCTAGATTAAAAAGTTGATTGAAGATAGTTGCAATTGGGGAATTGGGTTTTTATTTTCCAGAAACAAGTCTTCTTGTAAAGGATTCCAGAGAATCTGAAAGGGCTGTTTTTTTTCTAGTTTTTGAAAGTTTTTGTTTTATAAAAATTGGGTTTCTTTTTTCCAGATTTGTTCCGTTGGTAAGTATATCTTTGTCCCTTAGTCTTTGAGATTTTGTGGAAATTGCATATACATGGGACTTAGCCCACCCTTGAACAGAATTCACAAGTTCCTCATTTAAATTTTATGCTAATTTGGGTGGAGGATTCAAAGGGGTGGAATCACAGGGTTGATCTCAAGAATTAGAAGTAGCAGAAGAAGAAGCAGCAACAGCTGATTGGAAGTGGGTTGATGTGTTTTTGAGAAATAGTTTAATTTTTATCTTAGGAAGTCTTCTTTTTATGAAGAATTTGGAGTATTATATAGAATATATAAATCAGAAAGAATAAGGATTTTGGAGAAAAGAACAGTTTGGAGACTTGAAAAAGGTGGAAAAAATTCTTTTTTTATTCTTTGATGTTGGGTTGATTTGTTAATGAGTAAGGAAAAAAATTCAGAAGTGGAAATTTTTTTTGATTTGTCAATGATTGAGGAAAAAAATTCAGAAGTGAAAATTTTTTTTGAGGAGTCATTTTTTTTATTTTTGATTGAATTTTTGGATTCAGAAGTGTTTATTTAGTGCTTTTAGACTGTTTAATTGGATTTTTTGATCCTTGGTGAGTAGCAATGTGTGATTGGTTGATTGGTGTTGATTGGTGATGATTGGTGATGATTGGTGATGATTGGTATGGTGTGGAGTGGATTCTGTATTTTGAAAGTTGATTTCTTGGTTGAGGAGAGGATTTGAAAACCCTAAGAGATGAAGAGGTGGCAGTAAATCATTCAAAATCATATTGTATATCAGATTATTCATGAAGAAAAGGCCAAAAATGCAGACCTACCCCACAAAAGGGTCTGAACATGGTGATTTGAGATTTGAAATTTGAGGCTAAAACAAGGTAAAAAAATATGAAAAAACCATATTTGCATGTCATTTCAAGTCATCTTCAAAATCATAAACTCAGATTGTCCATAAAAGGAACTCAAATAGAATCAGAAATGGTTCCAAAATGCACCCCAAAACAGACATTTTCTGTTATTTTTGATGTTGTATCAATTATTTGGAGGTAGATCATTTATCCAAAAAATCCCCAACTAATTTTTTTATTCCCTTTTCAATGCCCAATAAAAAACTGCATGCTCCAAAAATCAAAAATGTTCCAGGAATTTATGGGAAAAAAAATTTGAAAAAAAAGTTTTTTTTTTAAAGTTTGTTTTATGTTAATCCCATTCTTTTGTAGAAAAAATAAGTAATAAAAATTGGAAAAATTGATTTTTAAATTATCTGATATATCTAGAAACTTTTTTCTCTTTATATTTTAGAAGAATTATTAGGAAAAATTTATATAACAAAGGGAAAAGATTTGCAACATAACATTCTTTTTTTTTTCTTCCAAATTTTGAAACAAATTTTGAAGGGCTTCAAATTGTCTAAGAATTCTGAAATATAGTTTTGAGAGTTTTTGGAAATGCCCCAGCCTTTCAGTGTTCTGTTTTTGCAACATCAAGAAACTGTGTGAATTTCAGGAAGGCTGTGTGTATGTGGGACTTTGCAACAACATCAAACCTGTGCCAGTTCAAGCATTGGGGGTGTAAAAAAATACTTCCTTCTTGAAAAAATGTATCATTTTATTAAAAAAATAAAAAATTCCAAAATCAAGCCTTCTTCAAAAAAAGGGGTGTGAACTTAGTAATTCTGAAGGTATGGGTTTGGCCAAGGCATTTTTTTGGAATCTTTGAAGAAAGAGTTATTTTGAAACCACTCAAATTTCTATCTAATTCCCTTCCACACTTTTTGAGCTCAGCAAAACCTAAAAAAACCACTTGGTATGTAGATTTGAATTTAAATTTTCCTACAGAGGCACTCCTTTTCTTTGAGATAAATTGATTTAGAGGCATAATAAATAAGATGGAGTTTAGGAGCTCTTATCAGGCTCAGATATTTTTCATGAGAGATAACTATTAATTTTGATGAATTAGTGAGGCTCTTGCAAAATTCAGGGAAGCTGGGGAAATTTGAGGCTTCAAAATTGGTGTGGACTGAGAGTATTACATATTTTCTCTGGTAGAAAAAAATTATAATAAACTATGAAAAAACCTTCATTTCTTTTGGACTCAATCTCCTATCCTCATCCTGAGAAATTGAACACAGTTTTCCTTTGAGAATTTCATGGTAGTTTGAAATGGATTTTTTTAAAAAAAAGCCACCATCTTATACTTTCCTCAAATGTTTTTTTACTCTGAGATACACACTTTTTGATATTATGCCTACTTAATTATACTTTTCTGGAGTTACCTTTCTTGGTTGTGGTTTAATTTCATCATTACCTGAGTTGGAAAGATGGAAATACCCATTCTATTGGACTAGCTATATGTTTTCCCCATCTCTAGGATGCAGAAGAATGGGTTCAATCACCCAAATTTGTGTTTTCCATTTTGGTTTGGGAATCCCGTGCTCATGTTGTTGTGTTCATTTTGATTTGGGGAGTTTTTTCTCATGATGAAACCTGTTGGATTGAAAGCCTTCAAAATTCACCCCTGTGAATGGGTGCTTAGGAGGCTAGAAAATGACAATTGGTTCTATTAAGTTCTTATTTTTTCCTTGGTATATTTTTCTAATCAATTTAATTTCCATGTCATGTCTCTGTTTCCATGCTTATCAGTGAGAAATTCATTGATTTAATCTGCTTATTCATCAAACCATCATGAAATGGAAGAAAAATCCAGCAGTTATCCATCAAAATCAATCAAATCATAGATTCCATTCCAAAATGCTACAATAATTGAATATTAATAAACAAAACCCAACCAATGAATAACTAAAATTAACTTGAAGAGTGAATGGACAATCTTGTGGGGTTTTAAGCAAATATTAATTGACGAGTGTATGTACATCGCTCAACTTTTTATTTTATTTGGTTTTTTGTCCCTTGCAGCATAAAAAAGATTGTTAACATTCTATTCACAAGATACACATCCCAATTAGCGCCTGGTTCCTCCTTGGTTTTTTAACCCATGATGCATCCCAAGAGCTACAAGAAAAAGAGAGAAACAATCAAATGAAACGACAGCATGACAACTTGATTTTTTCTTCTTTTTTTTGGGTAGGAGAGGCGGGGGGGAGGCGAGCTTGTAATACTTGCATCCAGATACAAGAAAAGAGAATGATATTCCGGATCATTATAGATACTTGCTTTGGGACATCCCATTGCCGATTCAAAGAAAAAAAACCCCCACGGAAAAGACGACCAGATAAAACATCCCCAACTGTGGGCGTGAGTGTGTGGGTGTAGAAGTTCGGAAGTCAACCTCTAACGAGCTGTGGTTTTGAAGTTCGAGTAGATCGGAAAAGGTTGACTTGGAAGTGAGATGGAAGGAGCCGAGTGAGCCGAGCGGTTTGAGCTTTCCAAGGTAGCTGCGGCATCTCGTCGATGTTGAATGTAGTCGATGATTGGTTTGCTTACTTCCAGTGGTCGGTCCCGATCATGCGTCGTCATACTATTCATCGATCCTCCTGCCGTCGTATCCCAGGGTCGTACTTCTTCAGTCTCCTGGGGCCGACTGATCATAGATGGTCTCAGCTTCTTGAAAACCTGTGGATGTTAATACGGCAAAAAAGGCAATGCACAATCAGACAAGCTTGTTGCCGTCTGGCCCTTCCAATGGAAAACAATAAAGGAGGCAATTTCTTTTTTTGGAGGGGGATGGGGGTCGATCCAAGATTCAAGTCCTTTCGGCTTACGCTTCTGCCTTTCTTGGCTCCCGCCTGGGTAATCTTGATACCCGTTTGAATATCATCGACGTGGGCTGTCTTTTTGACGTAAGCCGTGCTGGCATCTAGTAAGCTTCTCTTCGAACGAATCCGGCGTCCAAAGATGAAGCCTAGAAGGATGTTGATGAGGCCGATGATGAACAGCATCCAGGCCGAAGCGCGTGAGGTCGTATTTATGTGATGGGATAAGAGCGTACAGGCGATGTACACCTCCAAACCACCCAAGATACCTACCCCGAATGATTGACCTAAGGGTGGGAAAAAGTTCTGAAAAAGCTCTATCGCAGGTATAGATTCATTTTTTGGGTTGGAAAAAAGAAATCCCTCAATTTGTCTCTACCCAATTTTTTTAACTTTTGATGACAAGGAGAGTAAGTCAAAAGGAGGCGAATGATTCCGACCGAATGGGTTGCCACATCGTAGATGAACGGTAAAACCCAATCAACTCGAACCAGAGACTTACGCGGTAGAGGCGGAAATGAAAGCTCTGATAGTAAACATAGGATCAAGATGATCATGTTGCATATTTGACCTAGGACGAAGAATAAAATACCACTTGATCGACAGAAGAAGAATCACGTAAATGCAAGTTCTTGACATGGTAGATTAAATTGGGCTACTGTCATTTTTTTTTACCCGGGAGAAAAATTAAAGTTTGGGAAGCAGTGTAGCGCGTATGGGGGGGTAGGCAACAGATGAAAGTGAAGACTGAAGGGACTCACCCAAACGTGGTTGGTACGTTCGTTCCATTAATGTAACCGCAAGAAGTTGAGGCCGAAATTTCAGAGAGGGAGAGAATATCGGTTTGATTAAGGGCTTGCTTAGTAGATCCCGAGTCGTGATTACCAGACCCAGCTGGGTCATCGGACGGAGAGCTTTTATGGACCGTTTTGACGTTGATGGCGATCAGATAAATCTCCATGGCAAGCATGAACAGGATTGCCACAATCGAGATCAAGCGAACGATCGAGACGAAGATAAACGAAAGGGAAGAGCGATTGAGGAGGCCAGCTAGGAAGAACATCTTGGGCTCGTGTTTCCTCTAGTCGGAGGTTGAATCAGAGGGTCACAGACCCAAAAAGAAAAGATATCAAGAAAAAACGATGTCCGACGTGGGAGTTGCTGTTTTCTCTCCCCCTTACTAAAACTTAAAATCGTCGCCACACAACCTAAACATCAATAATCCCCGGCAAACCAACACCCATCCCAAGAAAACTGTGCAAAACTAAAACTCACAACCATAGAGAATGTGGCCGTAAGTTCGCGGTTGCTTTTTGGCCTTGAGGAGTTACTAATGCGGGTAGAGGGCTTATATTAGAGTGGCTGTCGCGACTTTCCGAAGCTCAGATAACCGAGACGGACTCCAGTTTTATAGCGCCCGATATTGCTTTTGCATTTGGTATGCTACAAATCAACCCAGCGCAAGCAGCGATCCGACTGCTCCAGCAATCTAGTTGCTACTGCTGTCGACGGCTGCTTAGGACAAGAGTGGGCAGCTATTATTGGCTTTTGATGGTCTATTGCAGATTGTGCTGTTGTCGGTTTGTTGGCTCATTGAGAATTCTATTGTCCTTATTGTATGTACACAAGCTTGATGGGTTCACGTTTGCATTCGGAAACACTTACAGATGGGTGTGTTACTACTCCCTTTTCGCCTTTTGATGGTCTATTGCGGATGGTGCTGTCGGTTTGTTGGTTCATCAAGAATTGTACTGTCGTTGTTGTATTGTATACTGAAGAGCGTGTTATTGTTCCGGTTTCCAGGCCATGAAAGCCGGCGATTGATTTTAGGTTCTTGACAATAGCCGCTCAGGGCAATCCGCAGAACGCATTTCCTACTTTCCCTTTGTACATACATATCATATATATGAAGGCGGGAATATCCTCCACTCAGGACCTTTATATTATCGACATTGCATTTGTGACACCTGAACGGGGATGGCTTACTCTTCCAGAGACGACCATGAGGGATGTCGACATCCTTTGTTCCTGTGGATGAAGGATCAATCAACTTGCAAGGCAACTCCATTCGAGTCGCCTTTCTGTAACAATGAGCAACAGAGAGCCTTTGTCTTTTGAGGAGACTCTCCGTGGGAGATTGCACATCACGATATTGCTTGCCACATGTATTTGTATAACGAACGCGCGTTCGAATTCTTTGAGTTTCATTTAGATTTTCCTTTACTATAATCACTAGACGCGATCTTAGATCCTCCATAGAAATACCTGACCATGTTTTCCTTCGAAACTCTTCTCCCTGATTCTTAGTCTCATCCCAGTGTTCATCGGGTCGGGCCTACCCCTTCTTGCTAAGCCCGAAAGCGACCCAAGTGTGAGCGGTCCTGCGCAGGCCGGGGATGATGCCAGGTTCAATGGGCCCAACCTCAACCTAAGCCCAAATCTCCGAGCTTTTTGCGGGTTTGGGCTAGAAAGCCGGCACCCATTTAACTTTGAATCACAAGCTGATTACTGTGCTTTCAAAAAATGCAAGTGTTCAAAAAGAAGAAACACTTTCTAATAATGAAAATATGGAGGCATGAGGGAGGGAAAAAAATGATGGCCCAGGATAAAGTCATGCCTTCAAAATTACTAAATCCATGCCTTCCTTCAAAGAAAGCAATTATTTTAGCAATTTTTTTGACTCTGGGATCCTGCAAAAAATTGGAAAGTCATACCTTAGCCAAAGGCTATGAGACTGGCTGAACAACCAGTCCATTTGCAGGTTTTATGGTGTCAAATACCATTGTGTCACATTTTGCTAAATTCATTCCTTTGTTGAAGAAAGGCATGATTTTAGGAATTTATTGACTAAATTGACATCTTCTGATATGTTTTCCAACCCCAGGAAGGTGTGTAAGCATCAAAAATTTGTGCCAATGCAAAAAAGGAATAGAAAAGGCATTGAAGGTTTGGCATGCCTTTATAAGGTTTAACGGAGTGCCTGAGCTGGAGGAACAAGCCTTTTGAGGACGTGGGGGCCCCCCAAGGCCTGTAAGCCTTAATTGAGGCCTTGGGGGATAAATTAAGGCCTCAAGACCCCCCTGTGGGGTCTGTCTAGCATAGAATTGTTGGGAGAATCAAAACATGGACACCAATTGAGTTGGGGAAAAATTTAAAAACTTGATAAATATCAGTTTTTTGCAAGGAATTCAAATCTGAGATAAAATCTAAAAAAAAAAACTTCATCTGTCTTAGGAAAAATAACAAAAATTCAGAAGCATCAATTTCCTTGGAAAGGGTGAAATGTATCCGGTGGAATATAACTACATTTGAACCAAACGTGAAAAAAATACAAAAATGCTACATATGCCTATTTTATAAGGGGAATGCAATTATTTTAAAATATTTCAAAAAAAATCATCCATTGAATAATAAATCTTAAAAAATATGAAAAACAGATTTCTTTGAATGAAATTGAAGACTTCTGGTGGAATTTAAATACTTTTGTACCAAGTATGAAAAAATGAAAAATGCTACATATATCTATTTCATGAGGAGAATTCAAATTTTATAAAATATTTAAACAAAGAATTCATCAAATAAAAAAATAAAACCATCAAATATGAAGAATTGATGTCTTTGAATAAGAATTGAAATTTGCATTGGGATGGAAAAACCTTATACAGACCATAAAGTGACACAGAAAAATGCTACATATAACTCTTTTATGAAGGTTATTGAAGAATTTTAGATTCTCCAAAAGAATATTCATTGATTAGCATAATAATAATCATGAAATAAAAAACTGATTTTTTTGGATGAGAAATATCTGTGATGGAACTAAATTATATTTTGACCAAAAATAGAAAACATATAAAAGAAAACATAAAAAAATCTGATTAAAGGAATCAATAAATGATAAAAAACTAATAAAAAAACTTGATCCAGGGCAAGAATAATCAAAGAAATACCAAATTTTTTTTTTTTGAATAAAGAGAAATCAACCTTTCCCATTTTTCTGCTACTTGAAAATTTTTGACAAGAAACTTTTCAAAATTTTTAATTCCTCTCTTAGGAATTTACATTCCAGATATTTCAATAATTTTTTAGATTTGGAACAAATTCATTTACATTTCATCAGAAATATCAAATTTAATTTGAAGGGATGGATTTTGATCTTTATTTATTATTCTTGTACTTGATAGGTTTCTTTTTGAAAAATTATGAAAAATTTGAATTCTTCCCATCTTATGTGCATGAAAAACTTTTTGATGTTTTTTTATTTTTTCAACAATAGCATTTACATTCCATCAGAAATGAAAATTTTCATTGAAAGAAAATAATCTTGGCTAATTTTCTGATTATTCATGAAATTGATAGAGTTTTTTTTGTAATTTTGAATGATATTTAAATTTTTCTAATTAATTAGTTGTTTCTTTAATTTTTATATGTTTTTTTAAATTGGTTAAAAATAAATTTAATTTAAATTTGAAATATCAGTTTTTACTCAAATGAATCCATTTCTGATTTTATTATTATTATTATGATACTCAATAAATTCTTTGTTGTGATATTCACAGCTATGTGAATTCTCCTAATGCAAGAGTCATATGTAGAATTTTCCTTTAACTTTTTATTTTTGATATAAGATACTCAAATACATCTGAAAATATCAATTATTCCTCAAAGAAATCACTCTTTTATATTTATTTATTTTATTAGTATTTTTCAGAGTCAGAAAACCTGCAATTTTTTTTAATGGAGTTTTGGAAGATAACCCAATTTAAAAAAAACAATTTAAAATTAAATAAATAAAAATTATTTCACATTAGATGTGTCAGATTTATGGCAAGATAAATTGGTTATTTCAGATAAGATATATAAAGTTTCATGCAACATCCAAAATGCATCAGATCACACTTATACCGCTTGATTCCCACTTGCTTCCATCTCCAATCTCATTAGATATACCATCCCTCTGCTCTTCATATTTCAACTACCGATTCCCACTTTTGACCTAATAAATATATAGAACTTGCCACTGAGACTTCCCACCTTCAACCTCATCAGACTCATCACTTCATTAGGGCGTATCAAAGTTAGCAAACCCGCCATTAGAAACCCGCCATTTTTTGACAAAACCCACCATTTTTAATGGCGGGTTTCTGAAATACACATACCCCCCAACTGGTGTATTTCAAAATGGCGTGTTTCATGAAAATGGCTGATTTCAATCATCAAACACGCCATTAAACCCGCCATTTATGCATCATCATCCATCCACCATCCATCACATCAAAAACACCCATCCACATCAGCAAATCCATACCGGTCCCATCTCCATTGCATCACACACATCTCTATTGTTTTCCACATACCTTCACATACCCATCTTCACACAAATCCCATCATCATCTCATGACCCCACATCACTCACCACCTTTCTCTCCCCCCTCCCCTTCATCTTCTTCCTGCCATCGATTTCAAATCAATCACTCAATCAATTCGCAATCAATCTTGCCGTCTTTTACCCTCCTTGACCTACGTGTGTACACTGACTTGCTTCGATGTTCCCCTCTACCTTTGTCTTTTTTCCCCGCTCACACTCTAGAACTCTCCTCAGGATTGGTTTTCTGTTGGGATCCTGTGGCCTGGAAATCCTTTGGAACAAGCTTGTACGTACCCGACACACATGCCTTTGTTCATCCAAACCAATCCGTCCCCTCTAATCTAATGCCTTCAACTTGTTTGGCTCCAATATCAATCCAAACAGCTGTCGCACTATCCTTGGATCATCTCATCAGTGCTGGTCTTCAAGTTGGCGACTTGGTCAATCTGATCCCACTCCCTCCCATCCTCCCCTCGAACCATGCCGGCCCAGGTCCTGGGATCAGACTACCCGAGGCATTGGAAATTCATCTCAAGGAGGTTGATCCTGGGATTTTATCCACCACAACCAAATCCCTAGCTCAAACTCAACCTACCGGAGAATGCATCCAACATCACACCAAACTCACTCATCAAACTAATAGAATCTGGGAAGGCTTTGTTTTTGAGGTACTTGGTCCGTTGAAACGCATACCCTTCCATAAATACCAGGCCATGATCTTTTAGAATTAATTCCAAATCTTATCCTCTGTGGTATCACAAACCGCGAACGTTTGCTTTATGACCTTCCCCAGTTGATCGAAAGTACTTGGCTCTTAAACATTACGTCTCGGTGCCATTTGCCAGTGGGTTACGACTATACTGTATTGAGAACATCATCTCCACAACCTCTCCCTCCCAGCCTCCAACTTCGTCCCACCCCCCCCCCTCAAATTTGTGGTGAATTGACAGACACGTCTGCAGATCACCAATTTACCCCCTTCAACCCTTGGGTGTCACTCACCGACAAATATTCCTACTGCCAAGGCTCCCAAGTTGAATTCCAGTTGGTTACACCCTTGTCTTGCGCAGGAAGTTGGTTATGATGTGATCGGCGGGTTAGAGTCTCAGATCGAACAGATTTGTGAATTGGTTGAGCTCCCGTTGACGAGACCCAAGTTCTATTCCCACTTTGGTAAGTCATCAAGCCCCCGTAGCAAACCAAGTTGACCTTAAAAACACATACTGATCAACCATTTGATCTCATCTTGTGCATTCAACCAAATTCTACCAAACAAAAGGCCTGACCCCCCCTTAAGGGATTTTACTCCACCAACAAATATTCCTACTGCCAAGGCTCCCAAGTTGAATTCAAGTTGGTTACACCCTTGTATTGCGCAGGAAGTTGGTTATGATGCGATTGGCGGGTTAGAGTCTCAGATCAAACAGATTTGTGAATTGGTTGAGCTCCCGTTGACAAGACCCAAGCTCTATTCCCACTTTGGTAAGTCATCAGCTCTATTCCCACTTTGGTAAGTCATCAAGCCCCCGTAGCAAACCAAGTTTACCTTAAAAACATTTACTGATCAACCATTTGATCTCATCTTGCGCATTCAACCAAATTCTACCAAACAAAAGGCCTGACCCCCCCTCAAGGGATTTTACTCCACCGACAAATATTCCTACTGCCGAGGCTCCCAAGTTGAATTCCAGTTGGTTACACCCTTGTCTCGCGCAGGAAGTTGGTTATGATGCAATTGGCGGGTTAGAGTCTCAGATCAAACATATTCATGAATTGGTTGAGCTCCTGTTGACGAGACCCAAGCTCTATTCCCACTTTGGTAAGTCATCAAGCCCCCGTAGCAAACCAAGTTGACCTTAAAAACACGTACTGATCAATCATTTGATCTCATCTTGCGCATTCAACCAAATTCTACCAAACAAAAGGCCTGACCCCCCCTCGAGGGATTTTACTCCACGGCCCACCGGGTACTGGTAAAACGTTGCTAGCCTCAATCATTGCCAAATCTACAAACTCGGCTCTTCTTAGTCTCTCTGCAACCAAAATCAGGAGACAATCCAAGAGATCCTTTGGATCGCCAAACAGGCCAAGGCCAACAACATCACCCTCCTCAACTCTCAATCTTGCCCTCAATCTCAGGCTTCAATCCGTAGTATCCGGCTGGCCGAGGTCAAGTCTGAGGCCAATCTTGCTCGATCCAAGTCCAACAAAATCATCCAACTTGTCCAGCTCACCTCTCAGACCTTACAGATTGATGGGATCCTCCTTGGACTCAAACCTCCCCCTCCCAAGCCCCAGCCGCTGCTCTCCATTCCCTCCGATCAGGATCCAAGCCTCCCTACCGGCCTCATCATCCAAGCCTTCCTCAATAGCTTCAATACCAAGTGGGAGGCAGAACAACGCGCGGAGGAGTTTGACTGGGATCTTTGCTTGCCTCATCAGATGTTGGTCTGCTCCCTCATTGAACTACCGGCCATCTTCAAAGCCGTCATTGACTCAATCAAACCTTGTCAGGCCAGACCCGATCGTCTCATCCCTGCCAACGTCCTGACCCTATGCGCTTGGTTTGCTGCCCATATGGATACAATCAAATTGTTGGAGGAAGTCCTATTGGGTGACGTCAATTGCATTGAGGAGATCATCTTTGTGCATTTCTCAATCTTGGCCGTTTGCATTTCATCCATTGACCTGGCCCCGGCGCAAGGGAGGGTGGCGGGGGGGTGGTGAGGGGCGAGCAGGGTGGGGGGTGGGGGCGTCGGGTGGGAATCCCATCAGTCACTAATCTACCTCGATCCTCTTCTCCCTCTTCCCATCTCATCAAACAAGGCTAGTCAAGAAAATATGGCTCACTCGACGTTTTGGCTCTTCAATTTGATCTGCTTGTTGTACTACTTACAAACCAATCCAGTGACGAGGGACCTGACGCCCGATGTACAATTACACCTTGAGGATCTAGTCAATGAGATCTATGTCTTCATTGTCCGAGACGCTGAACGCAGGTTGGATCGATTGATTGATTGTGCAATCCTCAACTTTGAGCCCTTACCCAATATGGTTGTCAATTTCCAACCCAAAGGCTCTTGGAGTTTTGTACGAGCGCTGACCGTCAAGCGGAATTGGATGACTTCTTGAGCCGGAATCCCTCAATTCCATAAGCCCATCACAAATCCTTCCAACCCTCTTCCTCCTCCTACTTCTAAACCTCCTCTCCCTTCAACCTCCTCAACCCCCAAAGCTCCCCCTGGTGGCAGTCATGGCTCTCAAACGGTTAGCTTGCCCTCCTCTCACTGGACTTGGGAAACCGCTCCTTCAAGTCAAAAACCTTCGACGAGCCCTAAACTAGTGACCGATCTATTATCATCCATACTCTGCCTACTAAAAGCTTACAAGATCCATCCTTTGGTGATTGTTCAAACGGCTTGATTGATTGGCGATTGATTTGCGATTGATTGGCCAATTGTTTGGGCCAATCGATGCAGAGTTTTTGGAGGGTACAGGGAACTGACTTTCCCTTTGTTTTTTCTTTGTTTTTGTTATTTTTTTTTAGGTTTTCTAGCTCTGCCAGAACACATTCTCTCAAGTCTTACGCCAACCAAGCTACGTCCTGGGACAGTCTGGTTTGCCTAGTATGATGCCAGCCGCGGCTTCTCATCATTACCACTCCTCCCCAGCTAATTCTATTCTTTTGATATTGATTCCTTCACTGCCTGCCAAACTCAAAATGTTATACAACCATTCAAATTTCAACTTGATCCTCACCTCGGGTGCAGCAAGTGCCTGGGAGGGAGAAAGATGGAAGGAGATGGTATGAAAAACATACAGAGAGGCGGCAAGCAGAGGAATTGTAGAAAAAGGAGGGCTCAAATGAGGGATTTGGAAATTTCTTTGGAAGTGACTGACAACTGGATCAAGGAAAAGTTTGCCTGGTCTAGACAAAAGATATGCCCTTTGGATCTGTACCCTGCTATCACGGCTGAAAAGAAAAAGAACCCTCAAAAACCCACCCAGGAAGAATTTAAGCAAGCAAAACAGACAATTGGGGCTTTCCACTTCTTCCACCATGGAAAAGTTATTGTTCTCAACCAATCTGATCACCATGCTCTGGTTGCCGTCATTGAATTTGTGTCTTTGGATCAACTATCTGAGCAAGATAAGAAAGATATCAACTTTGTGACAACATTCCTTCACTGTTCAAAAAAATTTGTCAACCCGGTTGGTCCCTCAAGATCTTGGGGTGGAAAAATGTGGGCGATTGGTTGGCAAAAATTGATGAACCCTTTGGAGTTATTTGGACGTTATTTGAAGAAATCATCCATTAGATCTTCTCCTCAAGAGTATGCTGTCCTCAACCTGAAGGCTGACAAAGTATCCCAAATTTTAGGACAAATGTTTTGTAATTTGGCCAAACTTGCCTTTGAATCAAACCGTGATACCATGAAGGACAGCAACATCCCCTCTTTCTCTTCGTTGGAAGTTGGTTCCAAGCCTACAACTTTTGATTGCTCCCCACACCTCACTTTCACCTCGGATTCTTTTTACAATTCTCCTCATATTGACAAAGGCAACATCTCTGGCTATTCCTTTTTACTTGTGGTCCCAACCAAAAAATCAAATGGTTGACTTATTGAAGATACGCATGAATATCAAGTTTTGAATGGTCAATTTGTTTTTCCTGACCTTGGCTTTGGAATTGATTTCAAGCAAAAAGGTATAGTCAAAATGGTTTGGGCGGCTAACAAGTACAAGCACTGTACCTTTCCAGCTGTGGACACAGCAACCCATACCAGAATGGCCATGTCACTCCAAATTAATAAAAAAACTCAGAGCACTTGTAGGGACATGAAAAACGGCCAAATTTACTCTAGAGAAAAAAATATCAATAAAAAAAAAAGATCTGTATATTGGTGGGGTTAAGAATGCTCTCAAACGTTGTTGTAGTAAAAAATAATTTGTTTTTCTTTCATCCATGCAAATATATTTACAAGCCCAGCATTTGAGTAATCTGCTGTATTTCTTCTACCAATCTACCACTGCCAATGCAAGCCAAAGCTACTGATACCTTATCATTTTTTTCTTTTGCCCGTTGTTCCCTCTCCTTTTCCAGTTGCACTTGCTGCCCATCCTTCTCCTTTTCCTCTTTTTGAAACTCTAGCTCAGCTTGTTTCAACCTCCACTCAGCATCCAATTTTTGTTGATTAGCCAAAGTCTCCGCTTGCTGCTTTTGACCATCCATGACCAGTTGACAATCCCACTTTTGCTTTTCAAACTGAATTTTATCTGATTCAATTTGTGATTTCACTTTTTTTTGGAGGGGAATGGCAATGAGCATGATTTTGAAAGCAAGGATATTGAATCAATCAACTTACATGAATCTTGCTTCTCCATGATTTCTTCAAAGCCCAAAAAACTGGAAGTGTTTCTCCGCTTTTGATGACTTTTGGGGTTGACATTGATGGAATTGGAGGCCTTTTGCTTACCCTTGGCAGAGGAGGTTTGAGTCTGAAAGTCCTCACTAGTATTTGAAGGCGATGTGGGAGGCCCCATTGGCTTGAGTTTTTGGCCAATCAAAAATGGATGAGCCTGTTTTTTACAATTTAAATCAGTCAGGAGCAACCAGACAGAATCAAAAAAAATTTAGTTCCTTACTTGAGCAGATGTTGATGGCAACAGTGATCCAAGAATAACATCCTCCTCATTGGGCAAGTTCTCCAGTTGTTCTGCCCCAGGAAGAGAGCAATCAAAAGAAGGAAGTGAGGGGTCCAAGGTTCGGGATTGACTGATCAATCAATACCAAAGTAGAAGTGATTGGAGCCAATTGTGTTTGGATATCCTCCTCGTCATCAGATAAGGGCCACTCCAAGGCCAAGGTTTCATCAAGGTCCCCGTTGGTAGGCTGAGCATCCCCAGCCAAGTCCTTGGCATCAACAGAATTGGATTGTTGGGCATCAAAAGCAGCTAGGGGGGTGATGTTGGCCTTCTTTCCAAAGATTTCATCCATTTGAATATAAAAAGGACAAATGGAGTCTAACTTGTCAACCACCAAGTTGATTCCTTTGGCTTTGTCCAAGTCAGTGATACCAAAGCCAGTGGAGATAGACATGGAGTGGGCCTTTTTGTACTTGGCTCAATATTTTTTGAACCGCTCCCTCATCTGTTTGGATGACAGATCCAGCCTACCTTTTTTTTTGTTCTTGAGTTCATTGGCCATCAGGAGATAACCATTGACCTTAGAGGATGGAGGTCAGCCAACATGTGTTTCCTTGTCGTATCCAAAGCAGGCATTGTAGTTGGAGGGAATTTTCAGACAGTTTACCAGGATGATGTGATCAGCTCTCTTGAGCTGACTTGAGCCCTTGGAAGCTGATGGGGGAGGATTGTTTGTTGTGGAGTTCCTTGGCAATGTTCTCTTGGGTGTGTTGGACTTGCGGGGGGAGGTTTGCTGAGGGGCCACTTGAAAGAGTAAGGGCTACACAAGTGATGAGAGTGATAAAGTGATGAGAGTGGTGAAGTTTTGAGAGCAATAAAGTGGATGAGAGTGATCAAGTGATGAGAGCGGTTAAGTGATGAGAGTGATGAAGTTTTGAGAGCGATGAAGTGGATGAGAGTGATCAAGTGATGAGAGCGATAAAGTGATGCGAGTGGTCAATCAATTTTATGATGAGGGTGGGAGTAAAACATTTTCCGATGAGGTTGGAGGTAGAAGGAGGTGGGAAGACAAGGGTGTATGACGCGGACAGGTGGTGGAAGCATTTAAATACTTTATTTGAAAAAAACCACTTATTTCAGGTTAACTTTGACACGTCTGATCTTAAATAAGTGGGTTCTTTTGATTTTTAATGGCGGGTTTGAAATGGCGGATTTGGGTTGAAACCCGCCATTAAAAAATGGCGGGTTTGGTTAACTTTGATACCCCCTATTATTGCACTTGGAGTAATTGCTTGATCTCTCTTTAAATTTCAAAATGGCCCCTCAGCACAACTAACCTTGAAAATATTCCCAGAGAACCTCCCCAAGAAACTCAACAGCCAAAATTTCAGAAACAATCAAACCTCCTACCCCATCTGCTTCCAAATTTCTTAGTCAACTCAAGAAAGGCAACCATATCATTCTTGTTAACTGGATGAACATTCCTGCCAATTGAAAAACATTTTTTGCGTCTGAAAAAAACTTTTGCTGTTCAAACTCCATCTTCTAAAATAAATTTTAATCTACTGATGTCCAGTGAGCTGAAGAATGAAAAAAACTTTAGGCTTGATATTTCATTGAAAAAATGGGGAAGTGGTTCAAGAGCTATTGTTCCAATTATAAAAAATCCCACTTGATCTCAAATTCAACCAATTTTGGTCTCACTGATGCCAATAGCGCAAGAGGTATCAAATGATTTCTTGGTATACTGGAGTCCATCTGTACTTTTTATTTTTGGATGGATGAAATCTTTGGAAAAAAGGAAAAACTCACCCATATGGCTGATTCTGAATCCCAAAATCTGACTCCAATGATGCTGAGGAGATTGTGGCCAATCCTCAGAAAATTGATGGGCATGATCAGGAAAAATTGATCAACAAAAAAAAGACTTTCCTGAGGAAAACATTTGTTGGAAAGAATCTCGAGCCAAGGAAGATATTCCAACAAGAACAGTTCTAATTGGGTTCAAATACACATCAATGATAAATTTAAGTTCATCCTTGGATCCAAGACTATCCTCTTTGGATGCATCAGTTTAAATTTTGAACAAGTCCTGTTTAATCCTCTCAAGTTGGAGAAGGATGCCTTTGAAATGTTACCTCCTCCACAAGGGTAATATTAAATTAATGACTCATGGAGCCGTGGACATGACTCAAAATGGGCTGTGTGGCATGCCAAATGACTACATTTGAGCTGTGTACATTTCCACATGTCTCAAAGAGTTGCGCAGCCCACACACCACGGTCCGGTGTTGTGGGAAATGCCACACAACTACATTTGAGTTGTGTGTAGTTGTACAGGGTTTGAATGTAGTTGTGTGGCATCCCACACAACATGGGACTGTGGTGGGCCCAAAAAAATAAAAAAAAAAAACTAAAGTGTATTAAAATAAAAAAAGGGTTCCCATAAACTAAATAAACATTCAAAAAAAACAGAAATCAACAAAAAAACAAAAATGTTGATTTTTTGGTTAAAAAAAACACAAAAATAAAAAGTAAAATAAAAATAAATCAAAAAAAAAAACTGGGACTATCCAATGGACTAGCCCTAAAGGAAAAAAACCCCAAAAAAAGACAAGTAACTGCACTAGCCCTAAACTAAAAACACCAAAAAAAATCACAAGTAACTGGACTAGCCCTAAAGTAAAAACACCCAAAAAAAAAAGAAGTAACTTCACTAGCCCTAAACTAAAAACACCAAAGAAAATCACAAGGAACTGGACTAGCCCTAAATTAGGAAATACCAAAAAAAAGACAAGTAACAGGACTAGCCCCAAACTAAAAATATCAAAAAAAAACAGTTCAACTGGTTTTAAGCTGATCCCATCATAAGGAGTAAAATACTCCTTATGATGGAATCAGCCCAACACAAGTTGAACTCACTTACCATTAAACTCTCATTTGAAACACTCAGTATAATGATGTTAACTCAAAACACTCAACCTAATGATGTTCCAAATGTGATAACCCTTTATATTAATAGAAATAGTTAGCTGCATTAGAATTGCAAGTTATATGAAACCCAATGATTAAATGAATTCAAAGTCTATCATAATATAGAATACATTTGCAGTTAATCTTTTGAGATTATCAACCCAAAAAGAGGCTTTTTTAGAAATCAAGGAATGCAGTTTTGTTACCATGGGTGGGATTGGAATCCTTTCTTGCTCAAGTACTAATAGAACCCAGTGGTTATTGTTTACAAAGGATATATTAATAGGTTCTGATTGATCTGTAACACCATTCTCCATTGGAGTATAATAAAAAAATGGCTCCAATGAAATGAAACATATAGGTCTGGCATATGTGTCTCAATGAGATGAAACATATAGGTCTGGCATATGTGTCTGCTAATATTTGTCCCATATCTAGTTTAGCCGGCCATTTTGAAGAGTGAATCTTTTGATTGAATTCTTCAACATCAAGACTTTGTTCAATCTTTTCTAACTCTTTTGCACCACCAAGCATCTTAATATAGCATGCTTTATGTTTATCTAATGTTTCAATCATTTCCTTCCTAAAGTTCAACCATCCATGTTCATCATAACCAAGAGATTTAGCAATGAATCTAAATCCACAATTCCCATCTCCAATTGGATGCCAAAACTCACACAAGAACTTATGGAATTTCTCAGGGATTTGATTGAGTTATCTCACCTTTGGTTACTAGCATCAAAAGTAACTTAGTATTAATTTTTTTAATCACATCAATGAAATGAATACTCACCAAAGATTAGCTTCTGGTTGAGCCTTCCTGAATGACCTCTTCTGCCAAAGAGTATTCAGATCCCAAATTAAGTGAAGCTGATTCACTTTCAGTTTCTTCCTCTGAACTATGGAATTCAGATTCAGATTCTGCCCAATTTTAACAACAATTATCATCATCAGTTCATTAAACCAAAAAAATGAACATGTCTCCCAAGAAAAGACTTACAGTTTTTTGTCTTTTCTTGATTGGTGCCCTTCTTTTCCTATTTTAATTCTTGATTTTTTTTTCAACATGCTCAAAACAGGATGGTTCTCTCCATGTATATGTCAATTTTGGCCAACCCCTACTTGATTGTAAGAATTTAGGTTCAAGTCTTTGTTTTGACCAATATTTTGAAATCTTCCAAATAATGTACTTAAATAACCTGCCTTGCTCATGATCTGGAAATTCCAAGATCATTGCGTTTTATTTTTAACGTAACTGAGGATTGCTCAGCATTTTGTCAACGTTGCGCTTCAAAAATTCAAAAGGATCAACCATTAGTAAATTAGGAATAATTAAGCAAAAAGCATTAATCACAAAGTGATTTTTAAAATCCCACTTAAACCAACTTACAGAGCTAGAACTGCAAGGGTAATAGTCCAACCTCCACTGAGGATGAACATCTTCAGGTACCACAGATCCTCTGAATGCTAGACTGTCACCTATTTGGTGGGAACAGGGAAAACTCATAGTCTTAGAGTATGACTTGGTGCACACTTTGCAATCATGCTCACATTTGAATTGCTTGAATTGTTCCCTAAAAAGGTTAATTGCCTCTAAAGACAAGTTTTATACCAATGGTAACAGTTCAGGGGATGAACTGTCCCTAACTTAATTTTAGAGTTATAAAGTGGAGCATGAACAAATTTAATTTTATTCAAAACTTTTCTGTCAAGGTTTTTCCAAACATCCAAGATGTTTCCCAAAGAAATTGTTTGACAGTGGCATGGGCCCCTTCAACCTGAGAAGTTTTTTTGTTTCCAAAATCTGGGTTGATACTAGTACAAGCTGTCACAAAAGTCTCTTTGATAGGGAAAATTTTATCTTCCATATACTCAAGCACATCCTCATGGTCTTTCAATAAAAACTATACAAGTCATAATTTCAGCTCCCAAAACTAGGAAGAATAAGAAGCAGCAAATTGGACCTACTCTGAGTTCTGAATCATTGAACTCCTCCTGCTCCTTGGTCTTTTAGTCCCCATAATTTGCCCACAGATGGAGCTTTTCAATCCTTTGCTGTCATTACAAAAGAGCACTTTACAGTTTGCTTGTATTTTTTTAGACAAGTGCCAGGTGCAACATTGTCTTGATGAATCAGGGAAAATAGATTCAATTGCACAAATCAGAGATTTCTCACGGTCTGTCACAAAGAATTTTGGAAGTCTCTCAGGATCATAAGCCAACTCCTTTAATGAATCTACAGACCAACTGTACAACTCAAAAGTTTCTTTTGTTATAAAAACAAGAGATTTTGTGAAAGTCTTTTGGTTGGCTTTCATTCCTACAAAATGCAATAGCAGGATTTTGTACTTATTTGTTTTATAAGTACAATCCAAAATAGAAATATGATGTAATTGTTTAGAAAGCTTTAATTAATCTGGGTGTGCTAAGTTCAGTGCCTCCAAGTGACCCTCTCCACTGAATTTTGACCAATAAATCCAACTTTTTTCTTCAAGCTGTTCATAGATTATGTCCATAAAACTTTTCCCCTTCAGTTCTGCAAGTGCTACCTTCTGCTTAGTGTTATAGATTGTTTGGTCATCAACATAATTGCCTCCATCAATCTTGCTCAATTTTTGTTTCAGTTGTAGTGTATTGAGCCCATCTTACATGCCTTCTTTTAGATTTTCTAAGGCTACCCCAGAGATTCTCCTCAGTTGAGGATTCACAGAGGGATGTTCTGATGGTTGATGTTTATTTTGAGTTCCTTTTTAGGAGAGTTGCCACAAGGGGTGCACCTTTGCATGACTTGCACAGATTAAAAATTTGCACCCAACCTTCCTTGTGTGAGTTTGCCTAGAGCGTTTGGTAAGGAGTTGCCCCAAATAGTAACCATGTCTATCACGGGCTAAATCCACATATTTATCTTTCTTTGAGTTAAAAAATGTCAGAGCATAACCATTCTTCATTTCCCATGTTTGAAAATAGTTTTGCGCCTCTTCCCTTGTAGGAAAAGATCTCACAGGAGGTGGGTCAAGTGGATGTGGTAAACATTCATTGGTTAATTCATAGTTTCAGTTACATGCACCCCATTAGTTTTGATCAAATTAAATACGGCAAAGACATCAGTAACATAAAATGTCACTCACAATCAGAGGTCAAATCCATCTGTGAAATATTTGTTTCCTCAATTGTTACCCTAGATGAGGATGCAATTGAGGCTTCAAATTATTCATTACCCAAATCCTTTTTTTCAAAAGCTTTGTTAATGGCACGATTGATGTATTCCTTCAACTCAGCCATTTCATAATGAGGGATTGCCCCTGTTCCCATGCAAAAAAAATAAATGGTATACTTCAGTATTCAATCCAACTTTCAATTGAACAAACAAAGTTTGCTCACTTTTGAGTTGAGAAATAATTGTTTGCAGGTTTTTATATGATTTCAAATTTCACTTTACTTTCACTTTGGTTTTTCTTTACTTTCACTGTGGTTTCTCAAATTTCACTTTACTTTCACTTTGGTTTCACTGTGGATTCCCTAGGAGTCCCACATAGTATACTTTGATCCCAAACTTGGGTTGAGGGAACCCAAATGTGGTGCAGGGGGTGCCCAAAATTCTGGCACGACTTATGGGGGGTCGCCTACCCCCATAAATGGCTCCTACACAACCCCCTGGGGGTTGCGCGTGTTTGGAATGGCCTTTTTTAGTTGTGCATGGGCCCCCACAGCTCAAATGGGCCATGTATGGCCCTACACAACTACCACACAACTGGAGTTGTGAATTTATCATCATGCCCTCCACAAAAATCCAAATCTATGTTTTTATGAACAGCCAGTATATTTTATCTTAAAATTGATAATGAATATTTTCTTATTTCCCTTAAAAGTCCCCACCATTTTCTATCCAACCAAAATCTTAAACAAATGGGGACTCCCACTTAACCATCCAATGGAATTTAGGAATTTCAGCTGCAGTAATCATCAGCAAAGATAAAGAGAAAAGCATCAAAATCAACCAAAACAAAACCCAAAAGCCATCAAAGGAGGAGAAAAAATTCCAGCTTTAAATTCTTTGAAGATATCATTCATGATGAAAATTGGATGCACCTGCCAGAGGTTGTAGCACCTGAAACTTGAGTTGAACTTGTTTTTAATGTGTTGGCAGTTGTTTTGTAACTTGATCAAGAACCTGAGGAAACTTTTCTGTATCATTTCTTCATTTTTATAAGAATTTCTAGTGCATGCATGGAATACAGAAGATTTTTAATTGTTGAGAATTTTCATTTAATGTAATTCTATGGAGAATAAAAGTGATATGCTTTCACACCTGGGAGATAGGAATAGAAAAACAAACACTAAACTTATTGGAAAAGTCAAGAAATTGACAATTCTTATCTCTATTTCCTCTTAAGTTGTTTAAAGATATTTTCTTCTCCTTTTTCTTCTTTTTGATTTCTGGTTGAATTGGATTTTATCTTTTTGAAAAGATTTGGATTAGTTTTTAATTCTTCTTTTTCTTTATGTGAAATAAAATAAATATCAATTTAATGGATAAAGTTTAATATACAATTCCAATGTTTCCTGAAGACTCACTAATCTTCTCAGAAATTTTGGAATTATCATAGAAAATGAGAATTAAGTTGAAAATATCAATTCAAAATAAATCAATGTGGCATTGGAACATTTGGAAGGTATTTTTTTTATACAAAATGAATGAATTCCCAAAAATAAAGATGTTGCTTGAAATTATTTTATTATTCCAACATGATTTGAAAGTAAATTTGTTGGAAATATTTCATATAATCTTGGAAACCAAAAGCAAAAAAGCTGAGGATATTTCATTTTTTTATTAGGGTGAATCAGAGTTAGCAAACCCACCATTAGAAACCCCCCATTTTTTTTACCAAAACATGGCATTTTTGATGGAGGGTTTATGAAATGCACATATCCCCTAATAGGGTTTATCAAATTTAAACAAACCACAATTAAAGAATTGCAGTTTTCAACCCAAATCTTCCATTAAAAATCAAAAAAACCTACTTATTTCAGATCAGAAGTGTCCAAGTTAACATGAAATAAGTGTATTTTTTCAAGTAAAGTATATTAAGGAGCCCACAGAATCAACCAAACCCTGAAACACACCATCCATCCCTTGCTTCCCACTTCCATTAAACTCCAACATTCCATCCAACTCAAACCTCCTGAGACATCTCATCCTTGCTTCCCACTTCAATCCAACTCCAAAATCCTTGGACATCTCATCATCCTAACTGCTCATCCTTGCTTTCCACTTGCAACTCTGACCTCCTTGGAAATCTCATCCTTTCTTCCCACTTCAATTGAACTCAAACCTCTTTGGAAATCTCATCCTTGCTTCCAACTTCCATCCAACTCCAACCTCCTTGGAAATCTCATCCTTGCTTCCCACTTCTATCCAACTCCAACCTCCTTTCAAATCTCATCCTTGCTTCCCACTTCAACCCTACACCAAACTCCTCGGACATCTCATTGTTGCTTCCCACTTCCATCAAACTTCAACCTCCTTGGAAATCTCATCATCCTTACTGCTCATCACATTATTCTCTGAAACCTCACCCTATCAAAATGGCCCCTCAGCAATCCAAAACCAAAAAAACACCTAACCAAAAAAACATCTCCAAAAAATTCAAAAACAAACAATCCTCCTCCCTCAGCTTCAAAATCATCTGACCAACTAAAGCAAGAAGATAACCTTATCCTGGTAAACTGGCTCAAAGTTGTGTCAAACTATGCTGCTTGCTTTGGGTTCAACAAAGAAACAAGAGTTGGTTGACCCCCATCTTCAAAGGTAAATGGTTATCTCCTGATTGCCAATGAGCTCAAGAACAAAACAAAAGTTAGGCTAGAGTTGTCTTCAAAGCAAATGTGGGAGCAATTTCAGAGCTATGGGGACAAGTACACAAAAGCACACTCCATGTCCATCTCAACTGGGTTTGGCATAACTGATTCCAATAAATCCAAGGGGATAAACTCTGTTCTTGATCAATTGCATTTGATCTGCCCTTTCTACAACCACATGGATGAAATGTTTGGTAAAAAAGCAAATATCACCCCTCTGGCTGAGTTTGATTCTCAAACAGCAGAGTAAAATGATATGAAGTCACTTCCTGATGATACTCAGCCTAGTGAACCCAATAACAAGGAAAAATAAAATTGGTAACAATCAGAGCTAGGATCAGCCACCAAGAATTATTCTGCTGAAACTACAGCTCAATCATCCCCAATCCAGTCCACAAGCATCTAAATCACTTTCCTGGATCCATCAATTCCTAGAATGGATGAACTCAACAATACCACCAACCTGGCGGGAAGCTGTCCCAATTAACAATCTAAACATACCTCACCTCAAGTAAGTATGGTTTTTCTTTTCATGAATAGTGAATTTAAACTAATTTTGCATGAAAGGCCTCATCCTTTCCTGAAAATAACAGAAATCTTAAGCCAATGGGGCCTCCTACATCACCTTCCAATCTGAGTGAAATCAGTCAGCTCCCATAAACCTCAGCCAAGGTGAAGCGCAAGGCCTCTAATTCAATGAACATCAACCAAAAAATTCATCAAAAGAGGAGAAACACTTCTAGCTTTGGAGGCTTCAAAGAAATCATGGAGAAGCACGATTCAAGTAAGGAAAATGAATTTTACTGCTAAATCTTCCCAAAGATGCAAATCAAATTGATTCATTGACTTTGAAAACAGTTAAAAATTTTGTTGAAAGCAAGAAAATTGACTTAAAGAGGGAGAAGTGGCAGCATAATCTGGAAATTGAAGACAACAAATGGAGATCAGAACTTATAGCTCAGTAGGAACAAATAGAGGCAGATGCACAAACCCAACAGAAGAATATCAATGCTGAAAGGAATATGAAAAAAGATGAGTCGGATTTTCAGAAAGAGGAAAAGGACAAACATTTTGCTCAATGAGAGAAAAAGGACAGGTTTTCATTGGAAATTTCCTGTGTAAGTAGTGGTTGACCAATGGCAGAGATTGAAAAGATTTCTCAGATTTTTTGCTTGTAAATATGTTTTAACATACTTCTATGCATTCACAAAAAAATTCAAATTAAATTATTTATAAGCATTTTTTACCTTTTCTTTGTATCCACCAATGTTTGAGAATGTTGAAGTTCAATCAAGATATTTCTGGACCACTAATGCCATTTTTTTTGGATATTTGACAAGAGAAGCCTATTTGTGTATACTTCATGGATGGTGATAATCCTCTACAGGTTTGATGAATAAAATATTTGGATTTGAAAACAGCTAATTTAACCCCTGAAAATTTAGAAAAATAAAGATATACCTGATAATCCCTAAATACAAACCGCCCCCCAATCATATCCAAATTATCATCAACCAAAATATCAGTATAAATTCAATCAGTTATACTATTGGGATTGAAGATGGGAATCCATCCTACAAAAGTCCAGGCATCAAAATCAGAAGATTGATGGGGGAGGTTTTAAAAACAATAAAGGGTAAAGGTTAAAAAGGAAGAAAAAACAGAACTCTTGTATTGTTCATCATACTCCATATGGTTCATGGAAGGAATTTTTTTTGTAATGAGTTCCCTCTGACACTCCTCAAAAATTTCTGCAGAAAATTCTCTGAGTTTTTTGAAAGCCACTCTCCAGCCACAATGATTTTTTCTTTTTCTTCTTGAGGTTAGAATCCAATTCTTTTCATAGCCTTGTGCAGTTTTTTGTCTGAACCATATCATCCAAAAGCTTCTTTGTTGCTTGATTTTCTCCACCCATCAGTCCAAATCACTCCAGAAACTAGGCCCTTCTTTGTTTTCACAGGTTGAAGGTGTGTAGGTTGGTGGATTAGATGGCAGGAAAACCTTTGCCATACCAGTTTATCCTCAGAAAACATTTCAGAGAAAGGGAAACACTCAGAAAGACAGAAAGCATATTTTTGTATTGGGTGAATGATTGCATTTCCCATGTTGAACTTGGTGTAAAACTTCAGGGTGGATTCAGTGATATGAATCTCCATTGGGTTTGGATCAACATTCCTACTTGCTGTGATGCAGAAAAAATTAATGGATTGGTTACTTCTTTTCCCCAGAAAATTCAAATGCCTCCTCTTCTTCATTTTCTTCTTCATTTGCCTCTTCAATTTGTTTTTCTTCTGCTTACACCAATTGTAACTGATTCCAAAAAGATAAAATACATAAATAATACATAAGTAAGGCAGGGTGGAAAATCCAAGGATTAAAATGAATCAACCCCCCAATTGCCATGATCCTGATTGTATAATCAAGTCAACAGACACCATAGGGAAGATGAAGCAGGGGGGAAATCCAAGGATTGCAGTGAATCAGCCCCCCAATTGCTGTGATCCTGATTGTATAATCAAGTCAACAGAAACAATAGGGAAGATGAAGCAGGTGGTACATCCAAGGAAGAAATTGGGTTAATTTCACTCACCATTCTTTGGTTCCAGGCTTCACTGAATCACTAATGGGTCTTCGGTAGGATGGTGGTGATGATAGCGGTGGGGATGGTGGTGGTGGGCGTGGGGACAATGGAGCCATTGCTTTGGCCAAGGAAGAAGTGGGGGAAAGGGGGGAAAGTTTCATCAGTCAGTGGGTTGGTTGGTCAAGGGTGGGGTTGCTCATTCAAGGAGGGGGGGGGGTGGGGGCAATTTCTTGGTCAAAGGGGGGAGAAGTAAATTTTTTGGTCAAAGGGGGTGGTGGGGCACTTGATTGCTCATTCAAAGGGGGGGGAGGCAGTCAATTTTTTGGTTTGAAATGGAGGGGGGGCTGGCTGATTGACAGGTTGGTTGGCAGCAGTGGGAGAGCTGGCCAATCAACAAGTTGGTTGGCAGAAGTGGGAGAGCTGGCCAATCAACAGGTTGGTTGGCTTGGAAAAGGGGGGGTCCTGGCCAATCCATTGGTCATTAAAAAACAGTGGGGGGGCTGGCCAATTTTTGGCTCAGTTGGCAAAGGGGGGGGGCTGGCTGATCAATGGGTTTGTCACCAAAGGGGGGGGGTGCTGGCCAATCAATGGGTTGGTCAGCAAAGGGGGGGGCTGGCCAATCTAATGGTTGGTTGGCAAAGGTGGGAGGGCACTGGCAAATCATCAATGGGGGGGGGGCTGACCAATCCCTTGGTTGGTCGGAAAAGGCAGGGGGGCTGGCCAATTGACTGGTTGGTCAGCAAAGGGAGGGGGGCTGGCCAATTGGTTGGCCAATTGGTCAGCAAAGGGAGGGAGCTGGCCGGTTTTTTGGAAAAGGGGGGGCAGGCCAATGGGTTGGTTTTGTCAAAGGGGGGGGGGCTGTTCAATCAGCTGGCAATGGGGGTGGGGGGGCTGTTTTCAACAATGGGGGGGGGGCGGTCAATTGGCCAAGGAGGGATGAAGCCATGGCAGCAGTTAGCTCTGGTGCAACAAGGGGGGGGGGGGTGGATTGAGAGGGAGGGGGGAGGGCAAACCTGGGTGGGCTGGAAATTTAGATGGGAGATGAAAGGGGGGTGCTAGTAAGGATTAAAAAAGGGAGTTATTTGAGATAAGGAGACTGACCTGGGAGATGGTGATTGTGGGTTGATGTTTGGTGAGGTGGTTGTTGGAGGGGAGGGGAGTGGTGAGTGGTTAAGTGCAATGAGTGGGAGAGGAGGAGGAGGAGCACGGTTTAGTGGGTTACTGGTTACCAATTTTGGGTGACTGAAAAGATCAAGTCAGTCAGTGTGGGATGAAAAAAAGGTACATACTTGTGTGTTTGTCTCTTTACCAAGTCTGAAATCATACCATCATGATTGAAACTGAGCAAGGGTGATAGGTAGAATTTGCTCTCTCATGGAAAAAGAGGATTGATGAGATAAGACTGGAATGATTTGAGGAGGATCAGGCACATCATCTTCAAATATTTCATCCCATTCATCTTTGATGTTGGCCAATAAGCTATGGAGAATAACACAGCATACAATCCAGTTGATGAGTACCTTCATTTATTTTAACTTTTGGATCTGGCTTTAAATTTCTCTTGAGCTGGCCCATATTCCTTTTGGGACTCCTATGGCATGCTAAATCCAAACTTTTTATTGGGAAAGATGATAGTTGAAATCATTTTTGGCTTGATCATTGGATGAAAAATTTTATTCTGGAACCACATATTTCCCACTGGAATAAGCAGAGTCAGCCAGAAGTTATTGGTCTTCATCAAAGTAGCTTTGAGCTTTCTGAGAAATCTGAATTTGGCTGAAGAAATAAAAATGGTGAAAGGAACCTGGAAGGCCAGTGTGGAGGGAAATGAACTTTTTATTGATTTTGCAAAAAAGTTGTGCAGAAGTTTAAGTTAAATGCCCAAGTGAGATAGTTGAAGAGGATGGTATGAAGTCTTTTTAAAATCAAGAGGAACGGATCTAGGGAGTCAAGAGAGGGGCAATCTGGTTAAAAATAAGACAGAACAGATGATGATTCATTTACTTGAAAACATTTCAGCTTTAGTAGTCTAAGTACAAGATGGGCTGGACAGTTGTTGACAAGATGAAAAACAAAAATGAATAAATATATTGAATATTGAGCCTTGGAGTCCGCACAACTTGGGTTACAACTGCAGAAATCTCACTCAAGGTTCAAGCAAACTAACAGAGGACAAAAATTCCAACAAGTTTAACAGCAATAGAGTATCCATATAAACAAAGGAAGCATGTTTGTTCAGTTTTGGGTACAAAAATTTGCTATTGAGAGACTGGATTGCCTTTGCTTCCAATAAAAGTAGTGGTTTCCATTAAGCTTGGGTTTTTGACTCAAAGGGATGGTGGTTCCATCAACAAATCCAATACAACCTTGAAAGCCTTCAGTCCCCATGACCTGCAAGATTTAAATGTGGTCTTCCTTTGTTTGCCAGCATAGAAGTGAGCAATAAAATAATAGGACAGAATTGAGAACACATTGGGTGTACAAGTTGGCTGTTCCATGTCCAATAGGGAAAATATTTCCCAATTGATGAACAGCAGCACCATTACAATTGGATTCAAACTAACAAAGAGAAACAGCACATTGGATAGCAGGATTGTGTTGGGTATTCCAAGATTCATTCTGGAAGACAGTATTTTTCTCAATAATCTCCAAAAGTTTCATGAATGACGCTAAAGAAGTTTGAAAGAGTTGATGGAAGCTTAAGTCAGGAAGGAGATGGAGCCTCTGCTTTAAATACATAGGATGGTGAAATTGATTTTTTGGGGGGATTAAGTGGCTGTGTTCCAATAGAGAATTCAAGGATAACCAGTCAGATTCAAAATCACAGTTGGAATTGGAGTCAAATATTAATAAAAGTTCAGTCAGCTTGATTCAATTTTTCACTAGCTTTCTGGAGGTCAGTTTTGACGTTCTGAGAAGTGAAGAGTTTGGGGAGTGTGGTGTTTGTGATTTGAAGTGATGAGGAGTTGTATGGGGTGCTAGTATAAGTTTTTGGTTTTGATATGGATGATGTGGAGGTGTGGATGGGAGTTTTGCATGTTGATGGATGGTGGATAGATGATGATGCATAAATGGAAGATTTGATCTTTGAAATATGCCATTTTCATGAAATCTGCCATTTTAAAATAAAACAGCTAAGGGGTAAGTTGGTGTATTTCAAAATGGTTTGCTTCATGGAAATGGTGGATTTCAAACATCAAATCAAAAATTTATGGATCATTGTCCATCCACCATCCATCACATGCAAAACACCCATCCACACCTCCACCTCAGCAAATCCATACCAATCCCATTCCTCCTCCTGCTTCTTCTCCCAATCCATCAACCAATCATCCTGGTAAGTCCCCCCCCCCTTCTCCTCCCCCTCCCCCTCCAGCTTCTCCTCCTCCCCCTCCTCTTCCTCCCCCCTTTAATCAATCAACAGATTGATTGATCCATCCATCCCATTATGGCAAAGTGATTGATGGCCTTGGCTTGAGGAAAGTGACTGGTTAGTTCTTCATCAAGTTTTTGCCTCTCCTCATGTTACTGTCCTCCCCTTTCACCTCTTAAGTAGTCTGGTTGTCCCATTGGGTCCAGTTGGGTATGTGCACCAGTGCACTACTGGGGTTGCCTGGCTCACAGCTAGGGAATCAGCTAACAGACCTCCCTTGAAAACCATTGATTGGCCGGTGTCATTCTCCACAAACTTGGTGCGGGCTGTGCATTTTCAGTCAAGCTTTTGCCCTGGGAAAATGCCATTCCTCCCCAAATTTGGGGGCATATACTAGTCACTGGATACAAGAAGTAATTTACCAGGGGTCCATTCACATTTCCTACAATGACACCTCCTCACACCTCCTCCAACCTAGCAGACCTATTCACCAAGTCACTACCCCCAATAAAACATCACTGGGACTGCACTGTCTTACATCTCAGAACTTGAAGATAACAGGGGGGTATTGAGATAAGAGAAATTGGGTTTTGCTTATGCATGCATTACCCACATTCACTCCGGACTGTGGGGAGTAGTAGTGATAATCAAAGTTGTAAACCTAATCAATCTTGTTGAAAGATCAAGATCTACTTGCTTTACCCCTGGAGGATAAAGGCTTCTGGCTTTATTCATTCAAACAATCTCTGTCATACTGACACCAAACTCAGTCTAACCTCAGTCTAACCCTCAGGCCTGATCTACTTTCTTAGGAACTTCAACCTCAGGGCTCAGGAGACTTACATCAATATGTCTCCAGTAACTATATACCTCAGGATCTTCATGCAGTACATATCTACATATAGTCTAACCTCATACTATACACAGATAGACTCCATAGGCTTGCACATACTCAATCTCCCAGGCTCTACTCTACCTCTCTGTCTAACCCATACCTCTTTGGGTTACCTCTCTGTCTAACCCATACCTCTTTGGGTTATCTCTCTGTCTAACCCATACCTCCTCTGTGTGGTTTATCCTTTGGGAATCTTTATGTACATCCTCTTGCAGATTGTATTACATACTCTCTCTACTTAGTACATAGTGTCATGACTCCCATGTACACTGTACATCCTTCAACTGTACTCTCCCAACTTAGACAGCTCAGACCTGGAACCTTGTCCCAATGTAGAAGCAGCCTAACCTAATGTAGTAGCATACCTGATCAGCCCTCTCTGTTACTTAGACTGTTCCCATGACATCATGTGTGTAGTCTGAGCCCCAATCACTTGTACCTCTTTTGTAGTTCCAACCTCTTGTCTATTTAATAAGCCTCCTCTTTCCTCTTTCCTCTTCCTGATGTTTCCCCCAAGAAATCAGTTTACTACTTCTTACTAGGAGATCTTTCCCAGCAAGTTTCATTCAGCACCATTCAACCCAATCCTCCTCTGCTCCTGTTAGCCTCCTTCAGTAACCTTGCCCCCAAGCCTACTATGGGTAGAGACCCCTCTGTGCCAAGCCCTGCTTGCATTTCAGCAGCCCTTGTGACATTAAACTGATTTGTTCCCCAATAACCCCTTCTTCACCAACCACACTCCCTATCCCTTTTTAGACAGCATCAAATCTTGCTATTGAGTTGTGGAAATTTTTGTTTGCTTTATTTCTGTCCCCACCTTGAACTTGGCTATTTGATTTGTGGCCATTTTCATTTCTTCCCTTACCTTACTGTCAAACCTACTCAGAGCTCCAGCTCTCCATCCTCTAATTATCACTTTGAGGCTTCAAAACTTCAACACTTTGACACTTTGACGCTTTGACGCTTTGACGCTTCAACACTTTGACGCTTTGACGCTTTGACACTTTGACACTTAGACAAGGTACAGTAACCAGTATTTGACTGTCCCATAAAGGTAATCAGAGGAAGAAAAAATTCCTTTTAATCACTTTATTCTTGTTCCAAGGTGAAGAACAACTTTTGGGTAACTAATTATTCTTAGAAGTAAGAATGCCCCCACACATGCTCTTTTTTCTCACATTTCTAGCCCAGCAGTCACCCGTAGCTCCAGAGGGAGAGGTGCCACTGAACCTACTGACCATTCTACCCCTAGATCTTGTGAAAAAGGTAGGACTTTTTCTAACTTGGCTGCACCAGTGGTTACCACTTCCACTCCTATGGATACAGGTTTATTGGAACCTATTCCCCAAGTATCCCTTTCTACTATTCCTTCTTCTGACAATGCTAGCCTCCACAGAGTTACAGGTCAGTTTCCAAGCCCAGGTTACCATGGTTTGGACTCTCCTGCCTATGATGAAATCATGGTCCCAATCCCAGGAGAAGGTGAGGAGATGAAGAGGATGAGTACTCAGGATTTGATTCTAGAATCTTGAGTGGCCTGGGTTCACCATCCCCAGAGGGTAATCCTAGTCAAACTTCTAATGCAACAGCAGTTCCTTCACCTTCCCCACACACCAACCTTCCTTCCACCACTCAGGTTCCTTCAACTGACCCTGCCCTGCTGGCCATTCTTCAGCAAATGACCACTGCAATGACTCATCTTAAGTCTACTTTCTCATCTCAATTCTTTTGGATGCCCCTATTGCTCCTAAAGCTAATTCTCTTCAATTCCTTTTTTGTGATTTCTTTCTCTATGCTCAGGTGATATATTTCAAGGCTGCCTCCTTAACAAGCACTTCTTCAACTCACCTTATTGGTGTTTTAAAAGGTCAGACCTGACACATGTTGCAATTCATTCAATCCATTTCTTCCTCCTGATTCTCATTGCATGTCCTGCCTTCCTTTTCTGTCCTCCAGGTGTGATTGCTTGAAGCTTCCCCCTTCACAAGCACTTTTTTAACTCACCTTGTTGGGGTTTTAACACCAAGTACCCCTGACCTTCTTGGGAAAGTGCAACTCCAGGAATTCATGGCCTAGATTCTAATGCAAAAGATAAGAATTCATGAATGGAACCATGTATTCTTAGAAGTAAGAATGCCCCCACACGTGCTCTTTTTTCTCACATTTATAGCCCAGCAGTCACCCGTAGCTCCAGAGGGAGAGGTACCACTGAACCTAATGACCATTCTACCCCAAGATCTTTTGGAACAGGTAGGACTTTTTCTAACCTGTCTGCACCAGTGGTTACCACTTCCACTCCTATGGATACAGGTTTATTGGAACCTATTCCCCAAGTATCCCTTTCTACTATTCCTTCTTCTGACAATGCTAGCCTCCACAGGGTCACAGGTCAGTTTCCAAGCCCAGGTTACCATGGTTTGGACTCTCCTGCCTATGATGCAAGCATGGTCCCAATCCCAGGAGAAGGTGAGGAAGATGAAGAGGATGAAGACTCAGGATTCAATTCCAGAATCTTGAGTGGCCTGGGTTCACCATCCCCAGAGGGTAATCCTAGTCAAACTTCTAATGCAACAGCAGTCCCTTCACCTTCCCCACACACCAACCTTCCTTCCACCACTCAGCCTCCTTCAGTAACCTTGCCCCCAGGCCTACTGTGGGTAGAGACCCCTCTGTGCCAAGCCCTGCTTGCATGTCAGCAGCCCTTGTGACAATCTCTTTCTCCTGATTCTCATTGTGTGTCCTGCCTTCCTCCTCTGTTTTCCAGGTAAGTCTACTTTCTCATCTCAATTCTTTTGGATGCCCCTATTGCTCCTAAAGCTAATTCTCTTCAATTCCTTTTTTGTGATTTCTTTCTCTATGCTCAGGTGATATCTTTCAAGGCTGCCTCCTTAACAAGCACTTCTTCAACTCACCTTATTGGTGTTTTAAAAGGTCAGACCTGACACATGTTGCAATTCATTCAATCCATTTCTTCCTCCTGATTCTCATTGAATGTCCTGCCTTCCTTTTCTGTCCTCCAGGTGTGATTGCTTGAAGCTTCCCCCTTCACAAGCACTTTTTTAACTCACCTTGTTGGGGTTTTAACACCAAGTACCCCTGACCTTCTCGGGAAAGTGCAACTCCAGGAATTCATGGCCTAGATTCTAATGCAAAAGATAAGAATTCATGAATGGAACCATGAAGATTTTCAAGCAGAATTCATTTTGCAGAATATTAATAGTTCAACAGAAGTTCTCAAAAGAATTTTCAAAACAACAAGGTTCTAGATCAATCAATGCCATTTCCCATTCCTCATGAAATATCTTCCGTACCTCTTGCATTAGAAATCCTGTTGACAAGAGAATTTTTTTGATACTCTTTCCAAAGTAAACATTTTCAATTTTCAACATCCCCATCCTTGTTGGAGCATTCAAGCTACCAACAAATCAAAACACAGCGGTTTGGTGCTCCAAAACTTAATCTAAAGCCATCAGACTCATTTTTCTAGTATAAGGAAAGCTCTAATCATCAAAAAGACGTCAAAATTGGATTCTACACCAAAAATAACCCCCTAGTCACTCAGCCAAAGTAACCCTCTATCTCTCATGGTTTAGAAGATACAGATCAAATCAACCCTGCCTACCCATCCCTCTACCAGGTGTCACAGATCATTGAAAGGTCATGGACATACCCTGGATGCCTTCAAATACATAAACCATAAATTAAAACCCATAGAGAACCAAAAAAATCATCACACCCATATACACAGCAATATATGCAAGACCCTGCATGCAGCACCAAACAAACAGCTGTATACAGAAGAAATATATGCAAGGCACTGCATGCAGCACCAAACAAACAGCTTTATACAGAAGAAATATATGCAGGCCACTGCATGCAGCACCAAAAAAACAGCTGTATACAGAAGAAATATATGCAAGGGACTGCATGAAGGACCAAACAAATGACCAACCACCACTATACAGAAGTAATTGATGCAGGGGGCACCCGTATCAATGCAGAACAGCAAAGCATGCAAGGCTGTACATGCATGTAGATCATGCACAGCCTCCTACTCTGACCAGCCAAAATGCCTCATGAACTTTATTCACTGTACTAGGGAGACCCTCAGGGGCAGCCCTGAGGGCAGGATTTTCTATAAATAGAGGGGCTCTCTCCCCCATCAAGATCCCCCCATCCTCCCCTCCAGGGATCACCATGCCTCCTAGGCACCCTTAACCCATACTTTTAGCATCCTCAACCATTATCCCATAACCTATAATGTGACCATTAACAATCCCATATCCCATACCATCACCACCATCATCATCATCAACCACCACCATTACCCTGGACCATCCACCATCATCAACACATACTTTTGACCATGACCCAACCCAATAACCCATACTTGTGACCATCCGCCACCACCATTATTTACCCAATAACCCATAACTTTGAACATCACCACCATTTCTCCATAACCTGAACATCATTCACATCATCATCATCACCTACCTTGACCATCATCAATCATCATCATCATCCACCTTCATCATCACCATCCATCATCATCACCTATCATCATCCACTTCCATCACCATCAGTTATCAACTATAGGCTCAACCTTCAACCTTTATTCAATCATCACCTGTATCATAAAAGGAGTATCAAATCATTAACCAATAAAATAAAGATAAAAACATATTAAGGATAAGACTAGATAAAGGATTCTTCCCTTACTCAGCGTCTATCCTCCAAGTCACCTATCTGTTCCACAATTTTCTTCTTTATCAAGCTTGAATAAATTGATCCAAGGTCTGATAGAGACTACTATAGTAGCAACTCTATCTGAAAATTAGCCACCAATCTCTTTTCTTTTATTGTTGTGAGACTGCTATAGTACTTAGAGGTGCAGGAAATTCCAAACCACCCTTAGTCTTCATCTATCTTATCTTTAGTTGTAGTAATAACTTCCTCCTCAAGTGACTGCTAGAAAGATATTTGCTAAACTTTTTTACCAAATCCCAAAGGAGTCTCCACAGCGTATTCAGCAAAGATAGCCAGCATTAATATAATTGGAGTAATTTATTGTTTTAAATATTTAGACTTGCCACTCACATGGAAAGCCAATCCCAAATCAATCAAAACTTCCCCTTCATTAACACAGTGCAGTTTTTTTGTGTTGAATCCTGTGCTGAAACACCCCATTGTATACAGGGAGGCAGCATGAATGCAACTCAATTAAACCCATTTTGGCATGAAAAATTTTCTATACCTACCCAGGTGTAGCTGAAAGCACAGCTTGAAAATAAATAAATAAATACATATTTATTTAAATAAATAAAATAAAAAAAACCTATGCCCAGAGATATTAATTACCACCCCCCCTGTCTCATGATATTCAATCCCCAAAATCTCTCTGCTCCACTCTTTCTTAGCCATAACCCTATCCAATGTGATGTACCTCCTATGCACTTGCCACCAATGCTCACTGGGAAAAATCACTAATGAAGAAGGAAAAAGTTTTTGGGGCAAGCTCCTTTCAAAACATAACCATTTCCAACACCAAATACAGTCTACATCCAACAGTTTTTCAGCCTATCACGACCTCAACAACAATGATGGAATTCCTGAAACAGCCTCAAACATATCCAATTAAGCATCCAAATACTCTTCTAACTCTAGTACTATACCATAAATCAACTCAGCAAGCTTTCCATGTGAGTATATACATATCATTTAATTGGGCTTGTTTTTAAATTACTAGCATAAATTTCATGAAAATCAAGTAGCAACCTCAATATCCTTCTTCCTGGACTGGTAACAATCATTCTGTGGTGTTAGTTGGATCAATTTTCAGATTGCCCAAACATTCCTTCTCAAGATCATTGGCCAAGAACAGACAAAACCATTTGTTAAACTGGAAGAAAAATCAATTCCAAAAGAGATCAAGGCAATCAACAAAAAAATTGGAATAACCCCAAAATTCACACAAACTATCTGCTTCCCACAATTTTTATCCTTGTATGAACCACCCAACATTCCTCCCACTTGTCAATTCAAGGAAACCCCTTGTGCTTGGCCATGTTCAACTTCTCTTTACCAAACACTTCAAACCTTTCAGAAAACCCTGGGTCAAATTCAGTGCTTTCCTGGAAAATTCAAATCAAACTTGCCGGTTTACATTGTCCCAAAATCAATATATTTAACCCAACCCTTAAATGAATGGTTGAGGTGGTTTTTGTGTAGTGACTCCATTGAAGACAAAATGGAATCTTGGAAATCAAAACTCAAAGGTTCAGCAAGTACAAAAATTATTGACATCCAGCAGGGTCAATCCTGGAATGAATTCCAATGGCCAAAAAAACAAAGAAGAAAATCATCCATTGAACCTCACTTTTTTGCTCTTTGGTGACTGGTTCAACCCCTGTGGTAACAAAATGGCTGGAAAAAAAATCTCTTGGCTTGCTTTGTATGAACTGCCTTGACTTACCTCCAACTAATCAAAATCAGATTTTTTGGACCTACCTCTTGGGAATAACACCAGGCCCAAATGCACCCTCCATCTCAACAATAAAAAATTTTCTCAAGTCTCTCATTTTTCAGATTCTACCATTTCAAAATGGAAGAATAATACCAACTCACAACTATTGCCCTGGTCAAACCATTTGAGTACAAATTCTTCCCTTTCTTGGAGCTGTGGTTGTTGTATACAAACTAGCTGGTTTTGCTTCTCACAGTGCCTGATTATTTTCCTCCTGGTGCTTGTGCACCAAAAAAATAAATTCATAAACTTGAAATAGGCTTACCATAATCAAAATAACAGACACTGCATGGTTCTCCAGAATATTCAAAATATTCAACAATCAAAATGCCCCAGAAAGTGCTGGAAAAGACAGGAGTACAATATTCAGAACTTCATTGATTGTCCTATTGAGATCTGGTGTTGGATAATCCCCTTGGGATTATGCACAACTGGCTAGAAGGCATCCTCCATAATCACTTTCTATATCAATGGGCATTTTTTTTTTTCAAAAAATGATGATCAGAGGACAAATTGTAAGCGTACTGAAGACTCTAATGCCACTCAACCAAAATTCATTTAACTAGATGAGGAAAATATTGAAAGTGGGATTGAAGACATGGAATCCACTATTATTGAGTCATAAGATGATGGTGAGAAACAGGATATGCAGCAAAATTCCTCAGGTGCATTCATGCAAGACCAGATACTTCTTTTCATGAAACTTCAGGAGGAAATTTTTCTACCCTCTGGTCTTGAAATATGGCCCCAACCAATGGGGGAGAAAAAAGCATGGAAATGGAAAGCACACCAGTGGTACACCCGTTTTCAGTACATAGTACCACTGGTGCTGCAGAAATGCTGGTGGAAGATACTATAAATATGCAAAAGAAGTCAACCAATGGGCTGATGCTAGTGAATGCAGGGGCTCTTTGCCAGTTCACAAGTATTTTTTGTGCAAAAAAAAATCACCAAATGATCCAACCATCTTCCAAATACATCATGAATGGTATTCATCAAGTGCAAGAAAACTCCTTGATGAAAATAATATTAGGACGAATCATCATTATTCCTTACATATACTAGAAATGCTCCAACTTTGGGGTCCATTGAATTGGGTGGCAGAATTCAGTTGGGAACAAATGATTGGCTTCTTTCAGAAGGTCAAAACAAATAACAAAACATGTAAGTTTTTTGACAACCTGTTTACCAGAAAACAAATCAATTACAGCTGATGTGCCTTAACCATTGTACAGATGAAATCAAACAGACAATGATGCAAAATTTATGCAGTCAACAGCAATTGATGGCTGAATATCAACCCATAATAAAATCAATCAATAGAGACTTGATCAAAGATTTTCAAGAAGAGATTGCATTGGAAATGGAGTATTATATTTTGCTCCTCAGAAATATTCAACAGAAATCTCCTAATCTCCTGAATTTCAATTCTATTCCCCATCCCTCAGGAGCTCATCTATTTTGGAATTATTCTCAGGAGCATAAAATGGGGAATTTTTGTGGTAAGGACAATGTTTAGAGGAGTTTTTCAACTGGAAATCCAAATTGTGGGGTAGTGTACCAAGAGGGTGGAAAGATCTGTTTTGGAATTATAAATAAAATATACCATTTAAAAACTTCTTCTAATGTTTATTATGTCTGTTGTGGTGACCAATTTGGGAAACCTCATTTGAAGGGGAAATTTTCAAATTTTTTTTACATATAATTTTTCATCTGTCTATCAAAAAAAAAATTCTTGTGTTGGTATGGAAACCTTCTTCTTTTCCCTCTTCCCTACTTCCCCCTATCCTAGCGGTCTAGAAGGGCTCCCGGAGGTTTTCAAGTCCTAAGGCTGTGTGTTCAATTCCTGCTCTTTGCTTTTGGCATCTGATTTTTTGGGCCAAGCATGTGCAAACAATCCCCATCAGTCATCTTTTTCTCATCCTCATCCTCTTCATCATCATTTCCTGTCATAAATGTCATTGATTGACTCTTGCTTCCATCACCCAACAGTTTCCTCTCAACTTTCACTGTCATAGCTTGCATCATCCATCCTCATCACTCAACCATGATCCCCTTCCCAATCACCGCCATTGATTGCCCTGGACCTCCAACATTGTCCCCTTGAGTCAAATTCAATCACCCATTGTCCGGCTCACTGATGTTTGCCTCAAACCATCCCCAATTTATCCTCCCCATATCTAGACTCACTGAGCCATCACCACTGATCATCATCTCCCACCCGCTACCGCTCATTTGCCTCAACTGTCATTGCCGTTGCTCCCATCTGCAGTTGCTTGGCAATGCCTTGCACCTCAAATCTTCTTGCGGCAGTTGCATGCCTTGTGATTGCTTTTGTCACAAGGCTTGCTGCAGCTCATATCTGCCTGCCGGTCTGTTTTCTCCTGTCAATTTTCTTTTTTTCATTCTTATTTTTTTTGTCATGACTATTCAATTGCAAGTCCAAATTTTCTTTCTCATCACTATCATTCATCACCATCATAAAATATATATATATATATATTCTGCTCTGATCTGTGTCATCCAATTGTAAATAGTCTGCAGGGTCTTGTGCCCATAAAAGGAGGGGCTCTCCCCTGCCTTTGATCCATCCATTGATCTATCTATCATCATCCATGGATTCATCCAGTGATCAATGCATCATCACCCATCCATAATAATCAATCCATCAACATTATCCTGGGTATATCTTTGATTTAACCTTGATTCTTGAGCCTCCATACTCAAAACTCTTATCCAACCTTCTGTGGCCCTTTTCCTTATCACAAACAAATAGCCTTGCTGGTTGAAGAAGAACCCATTGATTTGGATTCTTGAGTGTGTTATACCACTCCTTGATCCTTTTTTCCAACCATAATGGTCTTTATCATTCTTTTATTGTCCTTCTGGAACCAGTCACTTTTGACTGAGAGTTTTCTTTAAGTGTGCAACCTGGAGTGTTAAATATCCCTTATTTCTTTGAAGTTGAATTTTTCCACACTACCCTTGAGTTCCTTGAGAAGTGTCAGGATATTCTTGTTCAAATCTTTCATTGCTTTGCTTCTAGAGCTTCATAAGACAAATTTACCTGTTTTGTAAAGCCACACACAGTTATCTGTTACCCTTCAAGCGCTTGATTGTGGAGAGTTGGGCAGGTTCATTGAGAACCTGGAGGTTTGTTGGGATTGAGTTGATCTTTCCTAATCTTATGCTGACAACCAGAGTTATTAGCTTGGGGGTGTTGTTACTTACAGCTGCCTTGTTCTAGTGAACTCTGAACACACTTTAACTTCTTTTTTTCAACTCTTTTCCTGCACCATCTTGCCTCAGATAGTGTTGTTTAAAGCTACTAATTACAATCAAACTCATCCCCTTCCTGTTGATTCCTTATTCACAAGGTTCTGAACCTTGATCTTGGTTAAATTTAAATATTTTTTAACACTCAGGAGGGAAGCCTAAAAAGAACCTTTCACCTCCACAGAACTGCCTGCGGCCAGTACTGTTTGTAGTCTTACACCATCTTCTCATTCATAAAATTAAAGATGCCTATAAGGCCCACTTGGATATGCATGCAGCCACCTAAAAATCTATTCTCCCATTGTTCCAGGTCTTCCTTGGTATCAGGACTCTGGAAAATCATGTTGTATCATTGACCCAGCTTGAATCCTTATTTGCCTACCAATTCTCAGACAAAAATACTTTGGGTATTTCAAATGATGAAAAAATCTGTCGGCCTGTGGAAACCTCAAACTTTCTTACTCAAGATTAGCTTTTGTTTCTTTTTATTTTTTGCATATGACATTTCTTCAAAAATAACTTTAATTTTTTTTTTCAACTGATTTCATTGAAATCAAACAACAAATTTTAAATATTTGTATTGATAAGAAGAAGAAAAATACACTAAAACCAATTGTGTAATAAAAAAAACTAATCTATAATTCTTCCTCAGATTCTTCTGATTTTTCATCCCCATTGGTCTTGGAGTAAATAAGCTACCAAATTACCCATCATCATGAAACAGACTTTTCTCCAGTTCTTCCTCACAATCACTTTTGCACTTTTCCATAGCATTGCTTCCTGCATTGCTTTCTTCATCCTGAATTTCACTATCACCGTTGCTATTGGGGATCTCTTCAAGGCCATTCTCTGCCAAAAAAATGTTGCATAATTTCTTTTTGAATGCTTTATCACTCAGATGTTCATCTTCATGTCTGTGTCCCAAGAGCAAATCATTTGCATTTGGGAGGAATGCAACTGCATCTTTTTGGGGAATACTTTTTTTCTTCTCATCATCAAGTTCATGAAAACACTTGCAAATGTAGGAATGCAGGGGGAAACCGGTGAGTGGCTTCACAAATTGAGATTAAATTGGTGTAATTGGGAGTTTTCAAACTCTTTTACATCCTTGCTTCCCCATCATTTGGTCAGATTTGAGCATCTCCACATCAAGACAATGGAGGAATTTGTTAGCATTTTTTGATTGGTATTTCAAATTCTTGATAAAATGGACATTTTTCTCCGGATTGTACTTGTTGGCACTATGGGAGGCCACATTGTCCATTATTGCAATGTGCCTCTTTGGAAACTTGTTTGCAATAGCAAAGGCATGCCTGATTTCTCTCAAATTTAAATTGATATAGAAGCATCATCAGAAATAAATCAATTGAAAAAAAAGTGTCTACTTGCTCACACCCTTTTTGGGTGACTCTCTTGCTTGATTCTCTGTCACAAAACCACCCCAGGTACTTTAGGGAAATCTTAGATGATTGTGAGTGCAAAGGAAGAGGCTGAGGGAAAGATAGCAAAGCTAACTGCAAAGTGCAAACTTATGGTTGGGTAACTCAACACACAGTGAAAGGGATGAATTGTTCCAATGGAAAGGAAAATAAAGCCAAGCCCAATGTAATGACTGGATTTAGCAAAATGCAAGAAAGTATGAAATTAACTAACTGAGGAGACAATCTTCAGGAAAGCGGCATAGCCTTTATAAGGTAATCCAAAGTGACTAGATACAACCTGATGGACAGCCAACTAGAGTTAAGAGGCAATGAGGCAATGAATGACATGAATGGATTGGGAAATCAAATAACAGCATAGATGTTTACAAGGTCATAATGTAGATGCAAGGCAATAGAGTCTGAGCGTACAAGGGCGTAACAGATGAGATAGGAAGGAGTGACGTGAGAGACAATGCAAATATGAGGATGTAATTTATGCAGGGTAATGGACTAGTCCAATTGCAATCTATAAAGTTGGTGTGGCTGACTAGCATGGGTGCAAGCTAGCAAGAGTGCATGACTGGGAATGGGAACCAAAGGGCTATTGATACCCAGGGTGGAAAAGTGGATCTTGAATGGATGGTTGACTGGATTAGAGTTAACTGCAAGGTTTGCAACTAGGTGCTGATTCAGTCACCAAGAATGAACGGTTGCTATGCAAGCCAGAGTTGATAAGCGGAAGGCACCATTGATTTTGTGCTTCTATTTGTGTCAGGCATATGGACTGAGGAAAGGATAGGCCAAAGTGAGGGATAATGAGATTACGCAGATGAGATTGAGAGCTAAAACCAACAGACTAGATTTGGGGTCAGACATAGAAGATGAGAAGAGAGATGAAATTAGATGAAACATAGAACACCAACAGCTTCAACAAAGAAACAAGAGGATTCAAGGATGGGCAGACAATAAGGTGTGAGTTCAGGACTAGACATGAGAGATGGGAGATTGGTCAGAGGTGCTAATGAGGTGTTGAACAAGTATTGTCAGGATGTTCTGAGTTTTGAGAGGAGTTTAAAGCCATCTTACGGGACAGAGATCTTTAGTGGAGCCTTGAAAAGAGTGGCGGGTTAGATTGTAGTGATTGGCAAGGCGACAGGAAGTGCGGAGAAGTAATGTAGAGGACAGAAAGAAAGAGAGTGGAGGAATAATGAAGAGAAGAAAAGAATTTTGGACCAAGAGGGAAAAGAAAGAAAGCAAAGACAAAAAGAAAGAAAAGAAAATTGATAGAAGAGCCCAAGAAATCAGAAGATCAGGACAAAAGAGGAAGAGAGTACAAAGGCCACTGGCAAAGCCCCCCCCCTCCCCCCAACCCCTGGACAGTAATTCATGACAGCGGGAGGAGGCAAGTCTATATCCACGGGTTGTTGTGGAGTGGTTGGAGTGAAGATGGAGGCCAGCAGGACTGAGTGGGAGTATATCTCAACACCCCTCATGGCTGGTGAGAGGGAAAGGGATGATGCATCTGCTGTCCAGAGAGCTGAAGATGGATTTTAGCAGAAGGTTTAAGGAGTTGATGGACAAGGCCTTTGTAAGTGGATCAGCTATCATGTTGTTTTTCAAGATTAAAGAGAGCTGGAGCTCAGATTTATTGAAATCTTCTCTAAGTCCCTTGGTTTTGATGTTGATATGTTGGGACTTGGAGTGAGACCCAAACCTCTTGATCCTGTTGTCAAGCCCCTTATTATCAATGTATATAGTGGGTTTGACCTTGGGAGAATGATGGATTTTGCCAATTAGATGTGATATCCACTTCAATTCAAGAAAACAGTCTAGCAGCATGTTGAGTTTGGATTCAGTGGATGAGTAAGTGATATTCTTCTGTCCAAACAAGTTCCAGACTACCGCACTTCCGTAGTGAAAGATGATAAATCCTTCCCGCAATTTTTGGAATGTGGGGTCATCTCCCCAAGTCATATTGCTGTAGGCAGAAATGACTTCAGAATTTTGATCAAATTTTAGAACAAGTTTGAGCTCCCTGGTGGTCTTGAGGTATTTCCACACCTTGTGGGTTTCCTGCCAGTGGGTCATGCCAAGCTTGGTTTTGAATTGCGCTAAGCTAGAAACCGCAAATGCTATATTGGGTTGAGTATACTGAGCCAGGTAATGAAGAAGGCCAATGATAGACCAGTAGTTGAAGTTTAGTTGTACAAATTCTGCGTGATCCTCATCCGTGGCGGGCTCAAGGTTCAAGTTTTGCGTGAGAGGAGAATGAGTTGATTTGAATTTAGTTAGTCTCAATTTTCCCAGTCCACAATCTATGTGGTTTGGTTGGCTCAAGAGGATTTGATTGCCTTCCACTTCCATAAGCATGCCAAGAATGGTATTAGGCGGATGACAGGACAAATTCTTGAAGCGATTTAGAAAATTATATTCAAAGACGTCACTCCTACACACATGGAAGTAGAGGACTTCTTTGGAGTTTTGATTGACATAGAGGCAGGGATCACCCCAAGATTTGTGAAATCCTTGCAATTTGATCCATGCCGTTAGGGTCTTGTCCCAGTTTTTTGGAGACTGTTTCAAGACGTATAGTGATTTTTTTAGCTTTAGGTAGGGAGACTTCTGTTGAGAGTCTTCTGGTGTCTTTATGATAACTGTCTCCTCCATTGGTGTATGCAAGAAGGCACCCTTGATGTTGAATTGGGTGAACTTCATTTTTTCTTTTAGACCGTATAGAAGCGCTATGCGTAAAGATCCCAACTTTCCCATTGGGGCCCATGTCTTGTTATAGTCAATTCCATGTACTTGATTGAATCCTTGTACACATAGTCTGTCTTTGTATTTGACTGGCTCACCATGGCAATTTAGCTTGATTTTAAAGACCCAGGTGGTATTTAGAATGTTTTTGGGGGTTTTGTAGTATTCTTCCCACACTTCTTGACCCTCAATTGAAATTAATTCTTCTTCAGAGGCCTTTGGCCACTTTGGCCACTCTTGGCATTTTTGCACCGCCTTGTAAAAGGGTGGTTCATAGTAGTGGTGGAAGCTGTTTTGTTGGGGATTTTGAGTTTCTTGTTGTGGACATTGGTTCACTTCTTGGATGGCAGGCTCTGGGGGTGGAGGTTGCTGAGGTAGGGAGAAATTGGATTTGTGAGATTCAGACTCAAGGGAGTTGGATGAATTCTGACCAGAGTCTGACTCCAAGTCCTCTATTTCCGTATCCTTTGGCACAAAATTTTTGTCTGTGCTAGAGAAATCAGATTTTTTTGGATTGAGAGATGCTTGAGAGAAAATATCCAGTCCTGCTGGCTTGAGAAGGGGAAAGTGGTTTGAGTTATTCTTGAGAAATCTGACGTGCTTAGTTTTGATAAGAGAACCAAATGAGTTAAGAATCAAAAATGAGTGAAAAGCGGGGTTAAACCCAACTAAGACTCCTTCAGTTCCATTTTCTTCAAACTTTCTCCATTTTTGGGTGCAATTTGCAAGATAGACCGCAGGACAACCTACAGGTCTCAGATAGTTAGTGGGAAGTTTCTTTTTAAAAATTAGTTCCCAGGGGAACTGGTTATTACCTTCCTTGGGTATCTGATTAAGCATAAAGCAACATCTCCTTGTGACTATGTGCCAGTAATTCTTGGTTTATGGAAAAGAGGAGAATGTGGCCCAAGCTGATTATATTATAGTTCAATTTTCCCTTTCAGAGCAACCATTGTGTTGAGAGTGATAGGGTTCTGAGGTGAGAAGTTTGATTTGTTTAGATTGAGCAAAAATTTTGAGAGTTAAAAAATAACAAATTTGGTTCCTTTGTCCAAATAAATTTCAGTTTTGTAGTAGTTCAGTCTCCTGAATTCCACCTTGAGAATGTTTATGATTGTCTCAGGCATCTTGTCCTTGAATGTTAGGGGAAAAGCTGTGAGGTATCTGGTGAAGTTTTTCACTAGCATGAGTATGTATTGGTGTCCAGACTTTGACTGGGAAGTGATTGGACCAATTAGATTGAGGTGAAGATGTTTGAGAGGTTTGCTAGACTGGGTTGAAGTAGTAGAGAAAGGAGATTGAGTAATCTTGCTTTTGACCCATCCATTGCATTGGAAGCTGTTAAGTTCTTCCTTGGAAATAATGTTTTTGAGGATTGGCTTGAGCCTAGATATGGAAGCGTGGACATACATTCTATGGAGATTGGTTAAAGATTGTTTTTCTTCTGTCTCAGGATTTGAGTGTTGACTGATGTGATAGACCTTGTTGTCTTGACCAATAGATTGGGGTTTCTCAATCACAAACAGATTGTCTTGGATCAGTCCTTTAAAGACTGTGAGGCCATTTCTGGTGACCAAGAACTTGTTTTGATGCTGAGTAAGACTGCATCCTCTTTTAGCAAGTTGACCTGGACTATTCAGATTGACCACAATGTCCGGGCTATATGCGCAGTCTTCAAGGGTAACCACTGAGTCATTCCATTCAAGTTGTACGGTGCCTGTCCCATGAATTTTAAAATTGGCTTTGAGTTTGCCCGTCTTGATTTCCTCCTTCTCTTCTTGCATCTAAATCTTGGAGAAGTACTTGATATTGTTGAAAATATGGATATTGGCGCCAGAGTCTAGGAGGAGATTGGGATTATTGTCTGTGTTGATCCAAAGGGTTAAGATAGCATGGTAGTTGATTGTAGGTGGTTTTTTGATCTTGTTTTTCCATTCATTATCTTGTTCAATCCACCAGCTAGGGGCTATTTGAGGATGTAGATGGAAGCAGGACAACTTGGCGTGGGGAGCATTAGGATCATGGTAGCCTTCTCAACATTTCATCTTTACTTGTCTGTTGTGTTTCTCAGTTTTATTCTTAGTTTTTTTCATACTGACACCAAACTCAGTCTAACCTCAGTCTAACCCTCAGGCCTGATCTACTTTCTCAGTAACTTCAACCTCAGGGCTCAGGAGACTTACATCAATATGTCTCCAGTAACTATATACCTCAGGATCTTCATGCAGTACATACCTACATATAGTCTAACCTCATACTATACACAGATAGACTCCATAGGCTTGCACATACTCAATCTCCCAGGCTCTACTCTACCTCTCTGTCTAACCCATACCTCTTTGGATTATCTCTCTGTCTAACCCATACCTCCTCTGTGTGGTTTATCCTTTGGGAATCTTTATGTACATCCTCTTGCAGATTTTATTACATACTCTCTCTACTTATTACATAGTGTCATGACTCCCATGTACACTGTACATCCTTCAATTGTAATTTCCCAACTTAGACAGCTCAGACCTGGAACCTTACCCCAATGTAGAAGCAGCCTAACCTAATGTAGTAGCATACCTGATCAGCCCTCTCTGTTACTTAAGACTGTTCCCATGACATCATATGTATAGTCTGAGCCCCAATCACTTGTACCTCTGTGGTAGTTCCAACCTCTTGTCTATTTAATAAGCCTCCTCTTTCCTCTTCCTGATTTTTCCCCAAGAAATCATTTTACTACTTCTTACTAGGAGATCTTTCCCAGCAAGTGTCATTCAGCAACCTTCAACCCAATCCTCCTCTGCTCCTGTTAGCCTCCTTCAGTAAACCTTGCCCCCAAGCCTGCTGTGGGTAGAGACCCCTCTGTGCCAAGCCCTGCTTGCATGTCAGCAGCCCTTGTGACATTAAACTGATTTCTTCCCCAATAACCCCTTCTTCACCAACCACACTCCCTATCCCTTTTAGACAGCATCAAATCTTGCTATTGAGTTGTGGCAATTTTTGTTTGCTTTATTTCTGTCCCAACCTTGAACTTGGCCATTTGATTTGTGGCCATTTTCATTGCTTCCCTTACCTTACTGTCAAACCTACTCAAAGATCCAGCTCTCTATCCTCTAAGTATCACTTCAACGCTTCAACACTTGGACGCTTCGACGCTTCAACACTTCAACACTTCAACACTTTGACACTTCAACACTTTGACGCTTCAACGCTTCAACACTTAGAAAAGGTATAGTAACCAGTATTTGACTGTCCCATAAAGGTAATCAGAGGAAGAAAAATTCCTTTTAATCACTTTATTCTTTTTTCAAGGTGAAGAACAACTTTTGGGTAACTAATTATTCTTAGAAGTAAGAATGCCCCCACACGTGCTCTTTTTTCTCACATTTCTAGCCCAGCAGTCACCCGTAGCTCCAGAGGGAGAGGTGCCACTGAACCTACTGACCATTCTACCCCTAGATCTTGTGGAAAAGGTAGGACTTTTTCTAACTTGGCTGCACCAGTGGTTACCACTTCCACTCCTATGGATACAGGTTTATTGGAACCTATTCCCCAAGTATCCCTTTCTACTATTCCTTCTTCTGAAAATGCTAGCCTCCACAGAGTTACAGGTCAGTTTCCAAGCCCAGGTTACCATGGTTTGGACTCTCCTGCCTATGATGAAATCATGGTCCCAATCCCAGGAGAAGGTGAGGAGATGAAGAGGATGAGTACTCAGGATTTGATTCTAGAATCTTGAGTGGCCTGGGTTCACCATCCCCAGAGGGTAATCCTAGTCAAACTTCTAATGCAAAAGCAGTTCCTTCACCTTCCCCACACACCAACCTTCCTTCTACCACTCAGGTTCCTTCAACTGACCCTTCCCTGCTGGCCATTCTTCAGCAAATGACCACTGCAATGACTCATCTTTCTAAACCTGCTGACCATGGACCCTCTGCTAACTTTAAATCTCCATCTATCAATGCCCCGGATAAATTTGATGGAACTAACCCAACCAAGCTTAGACCCTTTCTTCAAGCTTGTGAACTCATTTTTGCAAATGATGAGAGAGTTTTTGCTAATGACAGAAAGAAAGTATTTTTTACAGTCTCCTACCTTTTGGGAAATGCCAGTTGATGGATCCAACCCTATCTTGCTCACATTGGTAATCATGAGCCAGACTTCATACTTAACTCCTGGCTTCTATTCACTCAACAGCTTCATACCCTTTTTGGGGATTGTCTAGAAATCCAGCATGCTGAGAAGGAGTTAACCCTTCTTAAGATGAAAGACAGTGGTTATGCTACTAACTATATCACTGAATTCAGGACACTTATGACCAAGGTCTCCGGGTGGGGTGATAAAGCCTTTTTCTTTCATTTTAGACAGGGTCTCCCAGCCAGATTACTGGACCAACTAGCTGGTTATGATGGGCCTCAAGAAACCTTGCAAGACCTAATGGATATTGTTCTTAAGTATGACACTCGTTACCATGAAAGTATCCGGGAGAAGTCCTTCACTCTCCTTCAGACCTCAAGACCTGGACCCAGTCTTCCCAATCCTCAGAAATCTCAACAGACCAACCAACCAGGTAGGTTTAAGGGGAAGGCTAAGACAACCCCTACTAATTCTACTCCAACCTATGTCCCCAATCCCAACGTGGGAGAGGATGGACACCTCAAGGCTGAAGAAAAAGCTAGGAGAGAAAGAGAGGGTTTGTGTAACTACTGTGGAGGAACTCACAAAATTAGCCTCTGCAGGAAACGTCCAGATTTTAAGCCTGGCCAGAAGCCCAATCCTATGAAACCCAAACAGGGAAAAGACTAGGTGATGGGAATGTGGTACTCCTTGACCATCACCCTCCCAATATTCAAGTACAAACTTTGGAAAGAAAAGACTCTAACCCTCCTTCTAAAGACTTACGTTTTGTTTGATTTTCCAATAACCAGGCTTACAGTGTACTTATTGACTCTGGAGCAACTCAATCTGTTATTTCAAAATCTATGGTTTCAAAGTTTTCTCTGCCACTCAAACCTCTGACCACTCCTATTTTCTTATTTACCTTCAGTCCTTCTGACTCACCTTCCCAGGAAATCACCCATAAGGTTTCCTTAAATTTCTCTTTGCCCTCCTTTCCCAACTTAGAATGGGATTTCTTGGTTGTTGATACTCCCCCCAAAGAAGACATTATTCTAGGTATTGACTTCCTCCATTTCTGGAACCCAAAGGTAAATTGGCAACTGGGATTGATCACCCCAAGACACCAACCAACTTTGGATCATTCCTCTTCCGTTGAACTCTCCTTGGCCACTACTTCCTTTCCGCCAGTGAACCTGCAGGTCACTGCTCCTGTCCCCTTTTCAGAATCTATGAACTCACAACACTTTCCTTTGAGTTAAACAACTACTTCTGTGAACAGGATATTATTTGGACATTCTCTGAAATTCTTGGAGGATATGGAGGATGATCTATCTGTTCAAGTTTTGCGTATGATTATTTCCACTTCTGACTCTGACCCAAAGCAGGCTACTGCAGAAGTTTTGGATGAAGATGAGGAAACTGATGAAATTGAAACTGTGATGGAGAGAGTTCCTGATGCTTATCATGCCTTTTTAGATGTTTTTTCCAAGGTCAAAGCTGATAGACTCCCTCCTCATTGCGCTTACAACCATCATATAAAACTGGAAGGCCCTATGCCTCCAGTTGGGCCCATCTACTCCCTTAGTCACCATGAGAAGGAGGCCCTACAAGCCTATATAGCGGAAAATATAGAGAAAGGTTTCATTCGCCCCAGAACTTCCAGCACTGGAGCACCTGTCCTCTTTGTAAGAAAAAAGGATGGTGGTTTGCAATTGTGTGTTGACTATTGCAAACTCAACGCTGTGACTTGAAAGAACCAGTATCCCATTCCTCCCATGACTCACTTATTAACATTCTTTTCTGGTTCTACCATTTTCTCCAAAGTTGACCTCAGGGACGCTTATAATCTCCTTCGGATTAAGGAAGGGGATGAACATCTTACAGCATTCAGAACTCAGTTTGGGATTTTTGACTATTTGGTAATGCCTTTTGGACTCACCAATGCTCCTGCCTCTTTTCAATGTCTTGTTCATGACATTTTTTCAGACCTTCTGACCATCTGTGTGGTGGTATACCTCAATGACATTCTTATTTTTTCCAAAAACGTAACAGAACATACAGCTCATGTGTGTGAATTCTTGGACAGACTTTGGAAGAAAAACTTATATGCAAAAGCTTCTAAGTGTGAATTTCATGCCTCCTCAGTGGACTATCTAGGATATTTCATTTCCAAAAGTGGCATTGAAATGGAGAACTCCAAGGTCCAGAAGATCTTGGACTGGCCACCACCAAAAAACAAAAAGGCCTTGCAACAGTTTTTGGGTTTTTCTAATTTTTATTGCAGGTTTATCATTAACTATTCCAGAAAGGTGTACCTCCTCACTGCTCTAACTGGAGCAGATCCCATTTTTCCTTCATCCCCAGGGGCTCTGCAGCAGTTTAAGGACCTCAAGGTAGCCTTCACTAAAGCTCCTGTATTCAGACATTTTGATTTTTCCTTACAAACCTTTTTGGAGACTGATGCCAGTGACTATGCCCTAGGGGCTGTCCTCACCCAAGTCTCCCTTGATGGATCCAAACACCCAATTGCTTTTGACAGCAGGAAATTGGGTAGTGCTGAACTGAACTATGGAATCCACAATAAGGAACTCCTGGCCATTGTATGGGCCATCAAGATCTGGAGAGCTTAACTCCTCAGTCTTTCTTTGCCCTTTGAAGTTCTCACTGATCACTTATCTCTTAAATATTTCATGACCTCCAAAGTCTTGACTTGTTGCCAAGCCCGTTGGGCTGAGTTTCTGTCTGAATTTGACTTCACTATAGTCTATAGACCTGGAAGGAAATCAATAGTGCCTGATGTCTTGTCACGTTGAGACAACGTTTATCCCAAGGGGGGGATGCCCTATGCAGAAAAGAATCCAGCAAATATCAAGCAACTCTTGAAACAGACTGACTTTGAACCTTCTAGAATTTTCTTTATCTCTGCAAAACAGGTTGACAAACAATTGGAAACCTTAATTCAGTCCCAGAACTCCAACAAATCAACCCAGCAGATTATTCAGAAGCTACATAAAAAGGAAAAAGTAAAGAGTTAACTTATAGACCCAGACACTGGACTCCTTATTTTCCAAAATAGAATAGCAATCCTCAAGGAGAATGAACAACTCCAACTTGAAATACTTTGACAAAGACATGACTCTCCCCTCTCTGGCCACCCTGGACAAGACAAAACAGCTGATCTAGTCAAAAGAGATTTCCATTGGGAAAATATGACTTCCTTTATCAAAGACTATGTTACTTCTTGTTACCTTTGCAGCAGAAACAAAGCCAGTCACCACAAAAATTTTGGACTCCTCCAACCCTTACCAATTCCAGATTCTCCCTGGACTTCACTCTCTATGGACTTCATCTCACAACTGCCACTATCCAATGGATTTGACTCAATCCTTGTGGTAGTTGATTGTTTTTCAAAAATGTCACTCTTTATTAAAACCAAAACTGATATCTCCTCTGTGGAGTTAGCTAACCTACTAATTTCTCATGTTTTTACTAAACATGGCCTCCCAACTGACATTGTCAGTGACAGAGGATCTTTATTTGTTTCTTCGTTTTGGAAACTTGTATGTGAAAAATTACAGATAAAAAGAAATCTTTCCACAGCTTATCACCCTGAAAAAGATGGAAAGATGGAACAAGTAAATCAGATCCTAGAACAATTTCTTAGGATTTATCTCAGTTATCACCAAGACGACTGGGATACCTGGATCCCCCTTGCTGAATTTGCTTATAATAATTACACTCCTCTTTACTCAAGCCATATCAGGACAACTCACTATCCTCTTGGCACCAACCACCAACTGAGCCAGTCAAAATTGATGGTGAAGAAGAATGGGAAGTGTCTCAGATATTGGATTCCAAACTTAAGAGAGGGAAATTATTTTACTTAGTTGAATGGAAAGGCTTCCAGAATGACAAGGAACGCACTACTTGGGAACCTCACTCTAATCTTACCAACTGCCCTACTTTACTTCAAGACTTCCATACACTCTACCCTTCAAAACCAAAGACATCCTTAAAATAAAACAATATAAACCATATTCTCCTTTTCAAAAAAATAGTAATAATAATAATAATAATAATAATAATAATTAATATCAATAACATGATAAAAAAAATGATAAATAAATAAAAATTCTTTCTCCTTTTCCCTTTTTCAACCTTAGCAAAAAAAAATCAATTACTCCCTTCCAAAGAAAATATAAATTAATAAGTAATAAAATAAAACAAAATTCATATAAACAACTTTTTAGATAGCTTCACACATCAATTCTTCCAACTCTTTTACTCTAGACATCCAAGTATTTACTAATTTTAACTTGGAAACTTGATAAGAATTTGGCCCCCTTATAGTAGTCCCTACTTCAAAAGTATGTCCAGCTAAAGCCAAAATATCAGCTAGTCTTTTCTTTATCTCTAAAACTTTTTTCTTTATAGCTTCTAAAAACCCATACTTTTCTTTTCCTATCTCACTACCCCAACTCTTCTTTAAACCTTCCTGAAAATTTGAATCTAAAGTCCTAGAATTCCTACTATAAATCTCCAAAGAATGATTAACTTGATCTTCATTTAAAACAGAATCTTCCCTGAATCTTCTTCCTTCCATCATCTGCAATAACCTTTCTCCATTTTCCAATTCCTCCAACCAGACCTCAGTTTCACCTCTTTTTTCAATTCCTTTCCTTCTATTCCTTCTGTCTTCCACCACCTTCATCTTCACCTCCAAATCCTTCATCTTGTACCTTAAATCCTCTAACTCCAAAGAGTCATCTGATCTGCCCCCTTCTTTGACAATGATCTCTCTACCTTTCCCTTTACCTGTCTCTTTAGTGGTTTCTCTATCTTCATCCATCTCACTCAATTCCATCTCCAAAATCCCCTTGGCGTCTTCATTTTTGTCTCCACTTCAACAATCCGCTTTGACTCTTCGACAACTTGCTTTGACGCTTCGACGTTTGACGCTTCAACGGTGGGCTTCGACGCTTCAACGGTTTACTTTGACGCCTCAAAATTTGACCCTTTGACGGTTTGCTTTGACGCTTCAACGGTTTTCTTCAAAGCTTCAATGGTTTTCTTTGACGCTTTGACAAACCCCTTTGACGCTTTGACAAATCCCTTTGACGCTTCAACAAACCCCTTCAACGCTTTGACGATTTCCTTTGACGGGTTTGATGGACTCCAGAATTCCCTTGTTTCTTACCCTTTTCGCAGGGACCTTGTCCGAATCTATGTGAGGGGTTCCCCATTGTATAAATTCTTCGCCGCACTCCTCCTGCGGACGCCTTGACGTACCATCTATGGCCAAATTGCCAGTTCAATGCAGTGCCTCCCTCTTTTCTTGCGTTTTCTTCAACCTCTCCTGTATCAAACGGACTATTCCAAAACTTGTATCAGCACTCCAGCACCTCCAATACTAAATCCAGAAGCAATTACCTGAAGATTCATCAAGTCTGGATGAATACCCCAGGGTCATTGCATCATCATCTGGAGCCTCCTTCACTTCAAAAGGTTGACTCTTCTCCAGGACCCATAAGGTTGGCCCCAAGGCCTTTCTGCCTTGCTTATCCATATCACACATTCTTCCATACTGCCTACAACTTTCACATTTGGCAGAATTGTGCTTGATACTGGTGGTGCAGATTCTTCCAAGCTTGATGCACCTATCACAACTTGGGTAGTATTGCTGGACTGGATAATAATTGTTGGTCTTCTCCATTGGATAGGTTGGTGTAGGTGATCCGGTGTAAGGAGATAAAGGTGGTAATGGGGTGGATGGTGGTGATGGTTGTGGATAAGGGGAAGGAAAACTCAAGTTAGACATGGCTGAAGGACAACCTGGATGGCCTCTTCAACCTCTCCTTTTATGGTCATCAGGAGATGCCCTCTTCTTCACCAGGGGGTACTGTCATACTGACACCAAACTCAGTCTAACCTCAGTCTAACCCTCAGGCCTGATCTACTTTCTCAGGAACTTCAACCTCAAGGCTCAGGAGACTTACATCAATATATCTCCAGTAACTATATACCTCAGGATCTTCATGCAGTACATACCTACATATAGTCTAACCTCATACTATACACAGATAGACTCCATAGGCTTGCACATACTCAATCTCCCAGGCTCTACTCTACCTCTCTGTCTAACCCATACCTCTTTGGGTTATCTCTCTGTCTAACCCATACCTCCTCTGTGTGGTTTATCCTTTGGGAATCTTCATGTACATCCTCTTGCAGATTGTATTACATACTCTCTCTACTTAGTACATAGTGTCATGACTCCCATGTACACTGTACATCCTTCAATTGTACTTTCCCAACTTAGACAGCTCAACCTGGAACCTTACCCCAATGTAGAAGCAGCCTAACCTAATGTAGTAGTATACCTGATCAGCCCTCTCTGTTACTTAAGACTGTTCCCATGACATCATATGTATAGTCTGAGCCCCAATCACTTGTACCTCTGTTTTAGTTCCAACCTCTTGTCTATTTAATAAGCCTCCTCTTTCCTCTTCCTGATGTTTCCCCAAGAAATCAGTTTACTAATTCTTACTAGGAGATCTTTCCCAGCAAGTGTCATTCAGCACCCTTCAACGCAATCCTCCTCTGCTCCTGTTAGCCTCCTTCAGTAAACCTTGCCCCCAAGCCTACTGTGGGTAGAGACCCCTCTGTGCCAAGCCCTGCTTGCATTTCAGATGCCCTTGTGACAGTTTTCACTAGGTAGACATTGGCAGGAGACTTACTTGTTTTCTGCTGTGCCTTGCGCTTGTTATTGTATTTGATAAGATGATTAAAGACTACATTGACAGGTAGATTCTTTTCTACGTGCATGATCTGTTGCTTGAGGTTCTCTAGAATGGGAGGAAATTTAAAGAGTACTAGGTATGCAAGGATGTTGCTAGGAAGTTATATTCCAATGTCTGCCATTTGGGTGAGTGCCCTCCTTGTGTCTGTGACAAAGCCTTTGATGGCATGATCATTGAAGATGGCGTTGAGAAATTGATTGAACACCCTGGCCCTATTGGCGTTTTTGGAGAATGCAAATTGGCGGGTTATCTCAGCCCAGAGGAGTTTTTAAAACATTATGTTTGAGGATTTCACCACATTTGCGTGTGTCGTGCTGTCCAACTTGGCTAGGATAATGGCCCTGATTTCCCTTTCTTTTCTCATAGATATTTTTTTGGACTTTCTTGTAATAGCATCTTTGAGGTCTTAGAGGTCAAATAGCATGAGAAACTTGTTGCGACACATGGAATAGTTTTTTTTTTTAACAGAGGAATGGCATCCATGGCTGCCTTCAATGCAACTTGGTGGAAGTAGTTGGCGGCTCCTGTTGGTTTGTTCATTGTTGTTTGTTTGTTAATTTTTCCAGTCAAGGTTGGTGGTGTTTCCTTTGGCTTTTAACTTTAATGAGATTACGCAGATGAGATTGAGAGCTAAAACCAACAGACTAAATTTGGGGTCAGACATAGAAGATGAGAGGAGAGATGAAATGAGATGAAATGTAGAACACCATCAGCTTTGACAAAGAAACAAGAGGATTCAAGGATGGGCAGACAATGAGGTATGAGTTCAGGACTAGAGACATAATACAGGAGATTGGTCGGAGGTGCTAATGAGGTGTTGAACAAGTATTGTCAGGCTGGTCTGAGTTTTGAGAGGAGTTACAAGCCATCTTACCAGACATAGATCTTTAGTGGAGCCTTGACAAGAGTGGCGGGTTAGATTTTAGTGATTGGCAAGGTGAAAGGAAGCGCGGAGAAGTAATGTGGAGGAAAGAAAGAAAGAGAGTGGAGGAAAAATGAAGAGAAGAAGAGAATTTTGGACCAAGAGGGAAAAGAGAGAAAAAGAAGACAAAAATAAAGAAAAGAAAATTGATAGAAGAGCCCAAGAAATCAGAAGATCAGGACAGAAGAGGGAGAGAGTACAAAGGCCACTGGCAAAGCCCCCCCAACCCCTGGACAGGAATTCATGACAGCGGGAGGAGGCAAGTCTATATCTGGGGGTTGTTGCGGAGTGGTTGGAGTGAAGATGGAGGCCAGAAGGACTGAGTGGGAATAGATCTCCACAAGGGAGACAATAATCCTTAAGCTTGAAGCATGACAGTTGCCCAGGTATTAAGACGCAAGCTCCTGCAAGCGTTCAGATGATTTTCCCATAGATTCCAAAATTTTTGTGAGTACTGTATACCCCTAGTTATTATCCTACTTTTTTGTCTCTCAAATAAATTTATAATTAAAATAGTTCATCATTGTCATCTTGTTGTTGTGAAAACTGCATTTGTCAAAATGAACAATGTGTCCCTAGTACTGCCACAAGAGGGCTCTGAGGAAAATGAAAGCAATGTTTTCTGCACAAGGTTGCTTTCACTTTTCCTATAAATAGCAAACCAATAGTGGATACCCCTGTAGCGTCTAGGAGTGAGGTGCAAAGCCAAAGGTCTGCATCACAAGTGAACTATCATATACTGCCAGTGCCAGAGATCAAATTCTTAGGAATCCAAAACCCTGGTAAGTTTATGGCTTCAAGACTAAAAATAAATAAAAATAAAAAGAAATGGAACTAATATAATTTTTGTTCTTGATAGAACTACCACAATTCAGAAGGTAAACTACTAATAGGCCTCCGCCGCTGTCACCGTATATGGGCACGCAATCCAAATTTGAGGTGAATCAGATGAATCCCAAGGTGCAAGGCAAAGTGCAAGCTGAGGAATTGGTGGTAGTCAAAGAAGCAGGGGAGGATGGGATAATGGCTGAAGGAGAGGGTGATACAGAACAAAGGGAAGGAAATGAAGAAGAAAGAAATGGGCTGCTTGTTACTTGTAGTGTTGGTTTGCGGCTTTGAGGTTGGTTCAAAGTTGCATTTGAAGAAAATGAATGTGATTAAGTTAATTGGCAGAAGGTTGAGAAGGTTCTACGTGAATAGGAGAGAAATTTGGGTTTCTACCATAAAGAGTCTGGCAGGGCCACTGTTTGGTGGATGAATGAGTGGGGTTGTTTTAGGTGAACTCCGCTAATGGTAGCAATTGCAACCAGTTGTCCCGTTGGTAGGTAACTTAAATTCAAAGTTACAGTTCAAGAATCTGATTGACTTTCTTGGTTTTCCCATCCATTTCTGGGTGGTAAGCCATTGAGAAATTGCGAGTGATATTCAAATGTTGGCAAGGCAAGGTGCATAAGCTAGAAACAAACAAAGATCCACAATCACTAATCATGTTATCAGGGAGACAATTTTTTTAGAATACATATTCTATGAATAAATTAGCTAAGTATTCTGAGGAGGCCGTCACATTACTGCGAAGGAATAAAGCCGTCTTTGAGAAGCAATCTACTACTACTAAAATAGCATCATAACCACTAGAAATAGGTAATTGCAAAATGAAATCCATAGACAGCAAGTGCCAAGGAATAGGCGGAATTAGAAGTGGCTGGAGCAGCCCATACTTCCAGTGTTTTGAGGACTTGTTACAATTACAATCATAGCAGGTGTTAACATAGTCTTTTACTTCCTTGGTCATACCAGGCCAGTAGAAGTCTTGTGCAATCAATTCAAAGGTTTTATCCTTCCCATGATTACCAGCAAGCGGGGAATCATGCCTTTACATGAAGATATCTAACTTAATGCAAGGATTATCTGGTACTACTATATGGTCCTTATAAACTACATAACCATTTTTTTCAATACTGTAACAACTATCTAATATATTTGCACTCTTGCAAAGTTCAGTACACTGAGGATCATTGAGTTGAGCTTGTCTTAGTTTGGAAGCTGTATCTCAAAGGTGAGTGATGATCAAACTGAGTTGGGCAGATTGGGTTGAGAAGAGGGTCCTAACATTTTAAGGGTTGTTGTTGGTAAAAGTGCTCCCCCCCCCTGGGTAAATGTTGTCCCAACGTGATAGAGTATTGGGGACTAATGCTTGTTTCCCAGGACGGTACGTGATTGTAAAGTTGAACTTGGAGAGGTATTTGGCCCATTGTGCCTGTCTGCATGTAAGGAATTTTGAGCTCATGAAATATTTTAAAGAATTGTGATCAGTTATGACCTCAAAGGGTTCCATAAGACTCAAAAGGTATGAACACCATTTTTTCAAGCAAAAAACAATTGCAAGAAGTTCCTTTTCATGGATCTTGTAATTAAGCTCTGCAGCAAGCAATTTGCAAGACTTGAAAGCCATGGGATGAAAGAGGGAAGAAGAGGAGGAAAACTGCAAGATTACTCCTGCAACAGCATAGTCACTTGCATCCATTTCTACAATAGTGAAAGCTAGATTGTTGAAGTGAGCAAGTATTGGAGCAGTAGTGAATGCTTTCTTGAGAGCTTCAAACTCTAAAGCAGCTTCTTCTGTAAAAAAAAAATGAGTGTCTTTTTGAAGAAGTTTAGTAAGGTTTATGGTTTTCTTGGCATAGTGCTCAATAAACCTCCTGTAACAATTACTGAAACCAAGGAAAACTTGAAGAGATTTGACAGAAGATGGTGAGGGCCAGTACAATATGCGCCGGATCTTGGATGGATCCATTGATAGTCCTTGCTGCAAGACTATGACACCTAGAAATTGAAGAGAAGGAGTATGGGATTTGCACTTATAGGGTTTTGCAAACAGGTCATTCTTGCAAAGTTGCTGTAGCACCTCTTACACATGTGAAATTTGATCCTCAAGAGTTTTCAAATAGACTAGTATATTGTCAAGATACACAACAAGGTACTTCTCTAAAAGGCCAGAAAAAATGTTGTTGACAAAGTGTTGAAAAGTGGAAGGAGCCTTGCAGAGGCCAAAAGGCATGACGGTATTCTCATAACTGCCAAACCGTATTCTCATTGCAGTCAAATATTCATGACCTCTTGCAATGCAAACTAGTTTCTAGGCGCCTCAAAGGTCTAAACTTGAGAAATAAGCATCTCCATGGATGAGAGTGAGGAGGTGCAACATAGGCAGTACTGCATATGAATTCTTCCAGGTTACCTGGTTCAGTTTCCTGTAGTTGACACACAGGCAAATTATGTTGTCTTTCTTTGGAGCAAATAGGAAAGGTGAACTGGTATTTGAATTGCTTGGTCAAAGAAATCCTTTCAATAAATTTTCCCCAATGTATTCTTGAAGCGCGGTTGATTCTTTCTTTGAGAGAGAGTAGACTGGTCCGGGTGCAGGATGTGGGCCAGTAAGTTTGATCCTGTGATCATAAGAAAGGGAGGGCAGAATTTTATCTGCCTTTCAAGCTGAAAAGACATTGGCAAAGTCATGATAAACGGGAGGTAAAGACTCTTGAATGATTTATAGATCTTCAATCTTGTCATCTTTGAGCAGGGGGTTTGAAGTGATTGCATGATGCAACAGGATTAAGGAGCTCAAGATACACCATTTTGTTGGTGCCTGTTTCTCTTCAAAGAACCAAGGAAGGGGTAATTTGGACAAATAAGCAATAACTCCTAAATCTGAAGAGGGAACTTGGGAATGAAGGTCAGGATATTGCAAATATCCTGGCGGAAAAGTGTCAGGTAGGTTGTTCAATTCCTTTTTGATGGAAGGGTTAGTTTCCTGGGGTTGCAAGTTTTGAAGGTTAATTACTCCTTCTTGCCAATTCACATCCGGATTCCAGTGAACTAGGAAGTTGTGGCCTAGAATGGTATCATCCATTCTGGGAATATCCAAGAAAAATAAGTCCCATTTGAAGCTGGGTAAATTGGAGAATGCAAAGGTCCATTTTGCCTTTTGGGAAACCCAATGAGACGGCTTGGTTGCACCACTTACTAAATAGATGGGAAAAGTATCTATCTTGGAAAGCGTAAGATTTCTGGAAGTGGCAAAAGATTCACTTATAAAAGAAAAGTTAGCACCAGAATCAAGCAAAACTTGATAAGGGGAGTTTTTGGAATTAAAAAGGACAAATCTCAAACTTGGAGCACCTAGTGACTTGCAAGTGCAAAGATTGAATTGCTGTAATTTAGATAATGTGTAGTTTTCCTTGCAAGTGTTAGAAAAACTACAAGCTAATTTTTTGACTGTCTAGCCACTTTGTACAATTATTGACATCATTTTTCCCTCCAAAATACATACATAACTCATTCTTTTCCCTCCTTAGCCGTTCCTTGTTCTGGAGCATCCCAGTTTCTTTTTCCAGGAACTTTGGACTTTTGGTGATGGCCTTCCCTTTCAGGTTGGAGTGCAAGGTTGGATATGGTTTGGATTGTTTTGGATTCTTCAAGGATTTTTTTGAGGAGTCATCTGCCTTTGGAGCAAAGGTTCACCTTCCATGTTTGTTTTTGTGAGAGTGGTTCTTGTTGTGGTAGCCATTATCAAGATCAGTCACCTGGTCAATTAACTGCTGAAGGGAGGTTTTCTTATGTCCCCCAACTGTGAGTTGCTCAATTAGGCGTGCTGGTAAACCTTTTCAAAATGTAAATAGCAGAGCTGCCTTGTTCCATTGGATGCAAGACTTCAAAGTTTGGAAATTGGGGGTATAAACAGAAAATCTACTGTTCTCCTTCATGACTAAGTTAATAAGTTAATATTCTGCTTTTTGGACTTCATTAGGGTTGCCAAAAAGGTTGAACAATTGCTGCTCAAACTTGTTCTGGTTGTTGAGGATACAAGTGGGGCTAGTGTTATCTAATAGTGTAAGGTAAGGTTTGAACCACTGCAAGGCTTGTCCACCAAGGAAGGAAGACGCATACATAACTCTTTGTCTATCAGTAGTAAAATTATGGGGATTGTTTGAGAAAATTTTTTTACAGGACTGTAAGTAGGCTCTAAGTTTGTTGGGGTGTTCCCCAGTAAAATTATCAGGCTTCTTCATGCCCGGTGTGGAAACTTTCAAGGTTTTCCCTTCATAGTTGTCCCTGATTGCAGAGTCAATGGTTCTAGCATCTGTAAGATTTGAGGATGCTCCTTTTCTTTTCTTCTTTTTTCCCCCCTTGTCCTGCACAGTGTCCTCCTCCCTCTGCCCTGTGCTGAGGGCAGAGGCCTTTTACATTCCCTCCCCTCAGCCCTAACCTAGGTACAAGCACAAGAAAAACCTGACAACAATTTGAAGAAGAAACCCTAGACCCAGAACCCTAACCCATACCCTATCCCTTCAGCCTGCCTGCCGTTACACTCATCTGGTTTGTCCTACAATGGCGCAGCCCTCCGCCGCGCACTACTTGAAGTTAACCGCGCCTGACTGTGTCCACCCAACGCGCCGTTGTGAATTTCCCAGTCCTGTGGCCAGCTTGTGCTTGCTGTCAGCCACGAGACAGTTAGACTTGTCCAAATGTCTGGAAACTCATATGTCCTGCTGGTATAGTGGCTAAGTACTAGGCTCACTTCCCAGTATCTGATACCAAGGTTACTGGTTCAAACCACAATGGAGACAATAATGAAAATGTTGAATAGTTTTGTAATTATATAGTAAATCTTAATAATATTATATAATGTTTTATAAGTATGTTTTTATGAGTATGGATTATGGAATTAAAACCTTGATAATTTATATTATCAAGAAGGGGACCCAATATAACTTTAAATTAAGCTATGAGGACTCAGATGCGTCCCAATTATTGATATAGAAGTTCCCAAAGTGTTTCCTCTCTTTGGGAAGGAGTTATAGTAATCATATTAACCCATACTCTCTATATTGTATAAATTAATTACACATTATCCTTCTTTGGGATGTAATTATAAGTAATACTCCCTCTGTACACTTAATACACCTTACTGAGCCTTGAGAGCGTTCACTCAGAGGCTTTAGAACTTAATTGTAAGCTATGAACCTTCTAGTAGCACTGCCAAGAGTAGATACACCTTATAGGTATAGTATAATTATAAATTAATTACTTATTTAATACTATCCCCTTTTGGATGTAATAATGCTTTAATATACTTCACTGAGCCTTGAGTACGTCCACTCAGAGGGCTCAGAGTTCATCTGTAGGCTGTAAACCTTTTAATAAACATTGCAAAGAGTATACATACTCTATGTGTATAGTATGAGCTAAGATACTTATAATTAAAATTAAATTATTTGCAAAGGTATTAAGCTACATTAAATAAATATAAAAAATCATTATGATGGAATCTAAGGCTTCTATACCGTCCATCTGAGTGATGTATAAGTCCTAAGACCCAGTAAGTAACCTTTTAGTAAGTAAAATGAAAACTTTACCTTGAAAATCCTTCCCAATGGGTACTAGTTCTTCATTACCCATTGAGAATGATGTAATGATGTCTTGGGCCTTTGAGGACGAAACCAAGGAGAGCCTGACACTCCCCTGGTGATTACTAGAGTCCCCTGAGGGCTTCTGTTACCTTAAAAGAGCAGGGTCTTTACCCTATAGCCCTATCATGATCCATTATATATTATTATTTGAACAAGAATACAAGCAAGAGTTAACAAGCCCATTAACCTTAATCTCAAAAGGAAGATTGACTGGGGCTATAAACTTTGGTATTAAATTCAATCAATAACCTATCTGGCAACACCAATTTCGAGTGGAAGGTCTCACTTGAATAAGTAACCCCTGTGTGTTACTCTTTAAAGGGTGTGAGCTTATTTATAAGCAAATCTCCTTTTGGTCTTAATCCTTTAAGACTAAGGCCCCTTACCTATTATAAAGGTTTAAGGTGTGGCTATTTACTCATAATACTTTGGTATTATTCGAGTCTGTAAACTTTTAAAGTTGCTGTTTGGAATATATAAGTCAAAACTAATTTAAATATTGGTTTGTCTTTATTCTTTTGCAGGTTTAACCACGGCTAGGTATAGCAATAGAGGATAAATCCCTGACAATTGGGGGCCTCATCTGGTTTCAGTACCTTTGAGATTGTTTTGTCTGCTTAAAGTACGCAATTTTGTGATATTTTAGGCAAAAGTTTTTGCTGATTTATAAATTTTCTGATTAAAATCAGTAAATATATATATAAAAAAAAAAAAAAAACAGCAAATTTTCGAAAATTCTGGGATTTTTTGCTTTGAGCTTTAAAGTCCTTCTGTTTTAAGTGTTGAAGCATATTTTGTGCGCACTTTTGACCAATTTTGAACAAAGTTTTGTGCTGATTATTGATTTTTTTATAGGAAAATTATAGAAAATACAAAATAAAACAAAAAAAGGACGATTTTCGAAAACTGCTTTTAAAACAGTTAGCCTTTTTACAGATATTATTTCACTGAGATTAAGCAATCTTAATCTAGTGTGCTTGGTTTTGACCCGGTTTTTTTTTTTTTTTGTTTTAAATAAAAAAAAAGAGAAAAAAAAAAACAAGATTTGATTAGGAGAAACCGTTGAAAAAAAAAAAAAAAAAAAAAAAACCAAGTTTTTTTTTTCACAGCATCCTAAAAGGGAAGACGTTGTCTATTGTCCAAGGGTGTGTTCGAAGATCTCGCTCTCTGTCAACTCGGAGATTGACAAAAAGCGACTGCCGCATAATTCCGGCTAACGTATTTCCGTGTAATTTCGCGCCAGAGCAGAGAACGACTGCGGTTTATCGATTAGCAGTGCCGGTGACCTACCGCTGCCCAAACGAAGGATTGATATCGTGACCAGTAACATTATTGGTTAGAGGAACGAGTCAGTATAATTTCTTTTAAAAAAAAAAATAATTTAAACGTACCTAAGTTATCTCGTGACACGACATAGTGTCGAGACAACTTTCTATCGCCTCCTTCCTTCCGTCTAACCGAGGAAGGTTGCCAAGTTTTGTATCAGAAACAAGCTCAGTCCCCCGGAGCGAAGTAAGGGGACCAAGTATCCGTAGCATCGAACATACGGAAAGGGCGAGATCGCCAACGACGGATATTGTGACTCACCGTGAGTCTTCCGTCGTCCTTTGACTGGCGTACAACGTATTGATTTTCCTATTGATTATTGTTTCTAACTGCGTACATGGCGATGAACACCAGAAGCAAGGGGGCTGAGCTTGTGCCCCCCGGCGAATTTGGTCAGAGAACAAAGAGACCTACCTCCAGGAACAGCAAACCTTCTGACCTGCCACAGTCAGAACAAGATAAGCTACCTGGAGGCGGTAGCTGCGAACAACGTTGAGAACCAGTCCAAATTCTTGACTCAGGCCCTGGCAACGTACAGGGCCCTCATAAAATTGATAGGAAGGGAGAGTTTGATGAAGGAGACCGAGTGCTGGGATCCAACTCAGATCAAGAAGCCAGTGGCTCCCAAACCAAAAGCAAAGAAGAAAATATCAAGGGGGATAACCCTGCAACCAGTAGCCTCTGGTTCCCAGGTTCCTTTGAGGAACAGAGATCCCTCTCCTCCTCACAACCAGGGAGGAAGGATGAGGAAAAGAAGAGATCACAGGAATTCAATTTATGGAGAAATGATGAGGATGGCGAGATCTCTCCAAGGGGGATTTCAATATTTAGAGGAGGAAAGAGCCAAGAGGGCAAAGAGGGGTTAAGATTATCCCTTGAATCAGAAATTTTGTTAGAAAAATTTCGTGATGTTGTATTCAAAGAGACCCTTCACATTAAGAAGGCAGTAGTACACACAAATCAATATTGTGTTGAAGGCTTTGCAGCCATGGACAAGAAGTACAGCTGTATAGTATCTGATAGCATTGCCCTTAAATCTATTTTAGAAAATTCTGCAAAAGATATAGAGGATTTGACTAATAAGACCATTGAACTGGACCTTATCAAGGTCCAGAATAGTGATTTAAGTAATTTAGATGACAAAGTAACAAGTATTAGTGAATCATTGAAAGATTCTGCAGAAGAATCTGTAGCAGTAAGGAAGGATGTCCATTCATTGACATCCATGATGTTACAAATAAGTCATTCCTTGGAGCTTCTGGAACATAAATTTGACCAAAATATGAATTCTGTCAGAGAAGAAATATTGAAATATCAGGTTGTGTCAGAACAAGGTTTAGAAAGTTTGAGTACAAAGATTGATAAGGTACATCAACAATTAGAGCAGAACCATGACAAGCTTGTCCGTAAATTGCTCTCCTTGTCCCCAAGCAACCTCAGTCATGCCATGGAAACCACCAACCATGACAGAGGTCATAAAATGGATAAGAAGATAGAGGAGAAAATTGATTCAGTACAAGATTCTAGTAAGAATGAAGTTTTCAAACAGATACTGCAGGGATTGCCCAAGATCAGTGAATGGCCTGATTTCTCCGGAGAAGGTGAATATGACCACACTGAATTCATTTCATGGATTGACACATTGAAAGAGGACACAGGATTACCTGATACTTTGATCACTATCAGGTTAAGTATCTTGTTTAAAGGTATAGCCTCAGACTGGTATAGAGATAGAAGGAATTCAGTAGGTCTGCAAGACTGGGAATTTTGGAAAAAAGAAATAAGTTCAAAATTTGGTACAGCAAATTGGAAGAGTAAGTGTTTGAATGCTTTTAACAAAGACAGATTCCTACCAGGTGTTACACCACCAGCAACATGGGTAACCAGACAGAGGAAGAGGCTTAGAGCCTGTGATCCATACCTGGATCAAGATAGTATTAATTTCAAGTTACTATCCTTGATGGATGGTGAAGTTTCATTTGCAGTAAAAACTAGTATGAAAACTACGGATGATTGCTCAAACTTGATTAATATACTGGAAGACATAGTAGAAGACACATCTCTAGGTAGGAGGAAATCATATCCTCCCAGAGAAGTTCCTATGGAGAAATCCAAAGGCGAAACTCAGCCAAAATTGAATCTGCAGGGCACAGAAGTCTCTTGTTATACATGTGGGAAGGCAGGACATACTTCTAGGACTTGTCCTCAGAAGGCAAGCAAAGTAAATAACATAGAAACTAACAAAGAAGAACAAGTGGAGATTGCTTATGATTCTTGTGATGACCATAGTGAGGAGGATGATAACCACTTAATCATAGGATGCATAAATTCAATAGAATCAACAAATGACTTGGTACAAATGTCGTTCTGCGGAAAGCCTTGCAAGGTGCTTCTGGACTCAGGTGCTTGCAAGTCCATAGTAGGAAGGGGATACCTAGAGAAGTTCTATCCCCAATGGAAAGAGCACTTATTAGACTCCCCCAAGTTAAATTTACAAAGCTGTTCTGGTGCACTGGAACCTTTAGGAATGGTAAAAATTAGATTGTTCCTGAAAGATTTGGCTCTGGTGATCAAGTTTGTAATAATTGATAATACAATGGTTGAATACTTCATCATTGGAAGTGCCTATATGAAAAAGTATTGTTTTAGTTTATTCCATGGGCAAAGTTCTTCATCCTTTACCATTGGAAACAGTGAAAGGTTTTACTTCAATGATTTTGGCATGGATATGGTGAACAATGTTTCAGAAAAAGATTTTGGCCAAGAGCTCTTTAGAGACTCAAAAATCAGTTCTTCCTTGAAAGCAGAAGAAAAGGAAGAACTATTTTCCTTGTTGTTTAGGCATCAAGCAGCTTTTGCAACAGTAGATCAGCCTTTTGGGTCAATCAGGGGTCATGAGGTCAAGATTACTTTAACAATAGACCGGCCATATCCCCCAGCTTTGAGGAAACATCCTTTCCCTGCTAGCCCTAGAAGCAAGGAGGCATTGAAAGAGCATATAGATACATTATTGAGGTTGAATGTGATCAGAAAAGTAGGAGCTAATGAGGACGTGGACATCACCACACCTGTAATCATAGCTTGGCATAATGGGAAGTCCAGAATGGTTGGGGATTTTAGAGCACTGAATTTGTACACAACCCCTGATAGGTATCCTATGCCGAAGATTGTTGAGTCTTTGAGCAAATTGCACCAGGCTAAGTATATTTCTTGTATGGATGTTCTGAAAGGTTTTCATCAGAATGTTGTAGACAATGACAGCAGGAAATTCCTGAGGATAGTATGCCACCTAGGGGTGTTTGAGTATTTGAGAATGCCTTTTGGTATCAAGAATGCCCCATCCCATTTTCAGAGGATGATGGACTCAGAATTTCATGAGGAATTGATGCAAAACTGGTTGATAGTCTACATAGATGACATAATTGTATTTTCAGAAACATGGGATGAACATAAGGAGAGGATTTCCATTGTACTCAAGAAGGTGATCAGGATGAATATGAAAATATCTTTGACAAAGTGTTCATTTGGATTCAATGAATTGATGGCTTTAGGTCATGTTGTGAGTGGTCTGTCACTTGGGATAGATCAGGCAAGGGTAGCAGCTGTATTGCTGAAGCCCACGCCTAGTAAAATTAAAGAAATGCAGAGTTTTCTAGGTTTTGTAGGATATTACAGGCTACATATTAAGGATTTTGGAATAATAGCTTCTAGCCTGTATAAGATATGTAGTCCAAATGTTTCATTTGAAATGACTACAGAAAGGTTGAAGGCCTATGAGGTACTTAAGGAAAAGTTAACAAGTGCACCCTTGCTATTTCACCCAGACCCTAAAAAACCATTCAAACTGTATGTGGATGCATGTATGGAAGGTCTTGGAGCTGCATTACACCAAATACAGATTGTGAATGATAAACCAGTTGAGGGGCCAATTTGCTTCATATCCAGACAATTGAAGGATAGTGAGAAGAGATATGGTGCCTCACAATTAGAATGCTTGTGCTTGGTGTGGGCCTTAGAGAAATTGTATTACTATTTGGATGGTTGTCAGTTTGAAGTCATTACTGACTGTACAGCCTTGAAGTCTCTTCTGAACATGAAGACACCCAATAGGCATATGTTGAGATGGCAGATTGCTATCCAGGAGTGGAGAGGCTCTATGACTATAGTCCACAGGGAAGGCCTGGTACATAAGAATGCAGATGGGTTGTCACGATGGGCACTACCTAATGACATCAATAATCCTGCTTATGACCCAGAAGATACTGTAGATACATTACCTATCATGGCCATTTCAATGAGTAGTCTAGCACAGAGTTTTTAAGATTCTGTGTATGACTCTTATTCAGGAGAAAAGAATACTTCACTACTAGTAGAAATTATGCAATCTAAAGTCAATAGACAAGACCTGATTGAGGGATTGGATGAACAATGGAAGAAAGAACTAATTGATGGCAGGCTAGTCCTGTTAGACGGGTTATTATATCATAAGTCAGCCAACTGCTGTTCAGTAGTATTAGTGAAGGATGAGCACATACAGTTGTTGATGAATGAATGCCATGATAATATCTGTTCAGGAAATTTGTCTAAGGAGAGGACAACAGATAGGATAAAGATGATAGCTTGGTGGCCTGGTTGGAGAAACACTGTCTCAGACTACTGTGATTCGTGTGAGAGATTCCAGAAAGCTAACAGATCCACAGGAAAGAAATATGGTTTGCTTCAGTCAATAGAAGAACCTAAGGATAGATGGTCCACTATTAATATGGACTTCGTATCTGGATTACCACCGGGAGGAAAGGATAACCACAATTGTGTACTAGTAATAGTTGATAGGTTCTCCAAAAGAGCTAGGTTCCTGCCATGCTATAAGGATAGCTCTGCCATGGATGTAGCATTATTGTTTTGGAATAGTATTGTGAGTGATGTAGGTTGCCCACAAAACATAATTAGTGATAGAGACCCTAAGTTTACTTCTGAATTTTGGAAGAGTTTGTTTGATTTGTTAGGAACCAAATTATCTTTCTCCACAGCCTATCACCCACAGACTGATGGATTGGCAGAAAGAATGATACAGACTTTGGAAGACATGATAAGAAGGTATTGTGCCTATGGAATTGATTTCAAAGACAATGATGGTTATACTCATGATTGGGTATCATTGTTACCTGCCTTAGAATTTGCGTACAACTCTAGTAAGCATTCCACCACTAACATGTCACCTTTTGAATTAGAGAGAGGTTGGATCCCGCGCATGCCCAAGGATATGCTCCTCAGCAAAAGTATTGTACTGCATCCCACTGCAGATTGCTTTAGAAATATGATGGTTAAAGCCAAAAATTTTGCTAGTAAATGTGTTCAAGAAGCAGTAGAGTACAATAAGGGTAGATGGGATAGAACACACAAGGATCATGACATCAAAGTTGGAGACATGGTTTTAGTTTCGACAGTGAATTTTTCTAATATAGCAGGGCATAGAAAGCTCAAAGACTCATTTGTTGGGCAATTTGTGGTAAAAGCCTTACATGGTAAGAATGCAGTAGAGGTGATTCTGAGCAAGGAGTTTGACAGGAAACATCCAACTTTCCCAATCAGTCTGGTTAAGAAGTTCTTAGAACCCACTGCAAAGTTCCCACTAAGGAAGGTACCTGTGGTTGTGGTCCCACCTCTACAGGATGTTGAAGATGGATTACCTCACAAGATATTGAACCATAAGATTATTAGAAAGGACAGTAAAGATGTAAGAGTTTATCTGGTCAGGTTTAAGAATAAATTAGCTGATAGTGACTTATGGTTGGAAGCTAAAGACATTAAAAACTCTGATATTGTATTGAGGAGATATAGAGCATCTAAGAGAGCTAAAAATTCCTCTGAAGAGTAATTTTCTTTTGGTGATAGGGAGTGTCAGCCACGAGACAGTTAGACTTGTCCAAATGTCTGGAAACTCATATGTCCTGCTGGTATAGTGGCTAAGTACTAGGCTCACTTCCCAGTATCTGATACCAAGGTCACTGGTTCAAACCACAATGGAGACAATAATGAAAATGTTGAATAGTTTTGTAATTATATAGTAAATCTTAATAATATTATATAATGTTTTATAAGTATGTTTTTATGAGTATGGATTATGGAATTAAAACCTTGATAATTTATATTATCAAGAAGGGGACCCAATATAACTTTAAATTAAGCTATGAGGACTCAGATGCGTCCCAATTATTGATATAGAAGTTCCCAAAGTGTTTCCTCTCTTTGGGAAGGAGTTATAGTAATCATATTAACCCATACTCTCTATATTGTATAAATTAATTACACATTATCCTTCTTTGGGATGTAATTATAAGTAATACTCCCTCTGTACACTTAATAAACCTTACTGAGCCTTGAGAGCGTTCACTCAGAGGCTTTAGAACTTAATTGTAAGCTATGAACCTTCTAGTAGCACTGCCAAGAGTAGATACACCTTATAGGTATAGTATAATTATAAATTAATTACTTATTTAATACTATCCCCTTTTGGATGTAATAATGCTTTAATATACTTCACTGAGCCTTGAGTACGTCCACTCAGAGGGCTCAGAGTTCATCTGTAGGCTGTAAACCTTTTAATAAACATTGCAAAGAGTATACATACTCTATGTGTATAGTATGAGCTAAGATACTTATAATTAAAATTAAATTATTTGCAAAGGTATTAAGCTACATTAAATAAATATAAAAAATCATTATGATGGAATCTAAGGCTTCTATACCGTCCATCTGAGTGATGTATAAGTCCTAAGACCCAGTAAGTAACCTTTTAGTAAGTAAAATGAAAACTTTACCTTGAAAATCCTTCCCAATGGGTACTAGTTCTTCATTACCCATTGAGAATGATGTAATGATGTCTTGGGCCTTTGAGGACGAAACCAAGGAGAGCCTGACACTCCCCTGGTGATTACTAGAGTCCCCTGAGGGCTCCTGTTACCTTAAAAGAGCAGGGTCTTTACCCTATAGCCCTATCATGATCCATTATATATTATTATTTGAACAAGAATACAAGCAAGAGTTAACAAGCCCATTAACCTTAATCTCAAAAGGAAGATTGACTGGGGCTATAAACTTTGGTATTAAATTCAATCAATAACCTATCTGGCAACACCAATTTCGAGTGGAAGGTCTCACTTGAATAAGTAACCCCTGTGTGTTACTCTTTAAAGGGTGTGAGCTTATTTATAAGCAAATCTCCTTTTGGTCTTAATCCTTTAAGACTAAGGCCCCTTACCTATTATAAAGGTTTAAGGTGTGGCTATTTACTCATAATACTTTGGTATTATTCAAGTCTGTAAACTTTTAAAGTTGCTGTTTGGAATATATAAGTCAAAACTAATTTAAATATTGGTTTGTCTTTATTCTTTTGCAGGTTTAACCACGGCTAGGTATAGCAATAGAGGTTAAATCCCTGACACTTGCACACGGTCATCCACACACATAGCCCCGCAATTGCCCCGCTCTTCCCTCCCAAAACTAACCGCCCAAGAACATGATTGGCCCGGCTCCATTGCTAAGTTGGATATCCAAACGGTTTGCGGCCCGTCCCCCCCCTAGTCAGGCTCAACCCGCAGCCATGTGATGGTCCTGCTGCACCTACCGCTGAGCCTTGCAGCAACTGCTGCTGAGCCCGCAGCGGCCACTGCTGAGAATGCGCGCTCCCCAACTGCTGAGCCTGACCCACCAAATGCTACCGCGCAGGCCGCAATGCAGTTCCCAATCCAAGGCTTTATAATGACACCACATTGCCCCCCAAATTGAGTTCTGTCCCCAGAGGTCTTCCCATTGCTACCTCAATTGTCTTTGCCCCCTACCCTCCTACCAACCCCACTCTACGCGCCCTATCTTCCACTCCACACCACCCTCTCCAATTGCCACCATGGTACCCTGCAAGTTCTGTGCCCAAAACGGGTTGTTCTGCTTGCTAATCCCTGGCTGCCCTGCCTGTACCAACTGCCGTCGCAGCCATTGTTGCTGCTTGCTCAGCAAGAGTATGCCCCAAGCTCCCCCCCAATCTGGTTCTCACCCCAGGTTGCGCCGGGCTTGCCCAGACCCATTTGTAGTCTTGGATGATGATACAATCTAGATGGACTTGTGGACTCCCCCGGGTCCCCCACTTCGCCGTCCTCCCCCAAGTGAGGGTTGCAACTCCGCTTTGCCTTTCCATCATGCTGGGCCGCTGCGCAAGGAGGATTACTTGACCTTTGCAGCCTACCAAGCCTCTGCCTTCCACTGGGCTGACCAAGACCAAGTCAATCAGGGATCAAGGGACCCACGCGTCAAGGAATTTCTCAGGTTTTGTGCAGCCCCACCTCTGGCTTCCCCTCCTGTTGTGAATCCCAATGCAAGGCCACCACCAGTCCTGGACAAGAGGCATACAACCCCCAAGGTCCCTCCGCCGCCATCCCCAATCCTTGTCCCATTGTTGCCCCCAGCTGAGCCAAGCCCCCTGCACAATGCCCTGGGAGCCCCCTCATTGCCTCCTTGTTTGTTTGGATCAAGTCCAGCTCCAACTCCCGCACCCCCTTGCGCGGCCACCCCCAAGATCCCAGACATTCCTGTCATCCTGGCGCTTCCGCTAGAGAGGTTTGAAACGGACAGCCTACTGCAACGGTTTCTAGTGGTTCCCCACGCTCTCACTACCAACGCGCAATGCAAACTTCTAGCAACCTTCCAAGAGCTAGCGGCGGGGGCTTGCGCAGACGCAGAGGAGGTGATGAGGACTTGCCCGTTGTAGGAGGATCACCTCCTTTCCTTTTTCCTTTGTTCCATCTCACCTTGTATCCATCTTTGTGCCTGTTTGCAAAGAATCATAAACTTTTGTTGCACCATCCTTAGTAGCCTTTGGGCTTGTGAGAGCCTTGAGAGAGAGAAAAAAAAAGAGAGATCTGGGATCCAATCTGCTTTGCACGCAACTGAAAAACCATGAGTCCTGCCTGCGCACTTTGCCCCATAAGTAACTGGTTGTTCCAAAAGGTACCTGGACTGCCCCAGACAAACTGCCACACAGTTCCCTGCATCCATGCTACAAAACAAACAAAAACCGCACCAACAGCGCGCATGCACAACTGGAGGGATAGAGAGAAGCAATGGAAACAAACATTCTGGGGTGCCTAGTTGTCCCGGCTGTGAACCAGCTAGAGCACCCCCTTACCAAATCAGGCTTGTCCCGCAACCACTCCAACCGTATAACCACCCGCAACCTATTTCACCCAACCATAGATAGAGAAACAGATAAACAAGGAAAACAGCCCAGACCAAAAGCAAAGAAAGAAATACTCTATTATTACTACATATATATATATATATATATATATTGTGCAGAGCTCCTTGTCCTGCTTCACATGCACAGGGCTTGTCCTTGCCTAAATGGACCCGGCATCACGCCGCGCCCGCATTCCTGCAACAAGTAAACCATAGCCAGTACCAATCCAAAGCCAAGTCCAAACCAAGGAATAAGAAAACAAACATTCTGGGGTGTCTAGTTATCCCGGCTTTGAACAGGCTAGAACACCCCCTCACCAAATCAAGCTTTAACCTAGCCTCCCCCCCCAGCATTCTGCAACCTCCTACTCCTCCGGGGCTGCTTGTTGCGCGCCTGTTCCTTGTTGTCCAAACGGTCCGCGTTGTCAACTGACCCTGGGTCCTCCTTGCCCCCGGACCCCGTGCCATCACCCGCCATTTCATTGAATGAAGTGGAACCGCGCACAAAGAAACGCTTCACGTGCAAGGCCACAGCTTTCCACTTAAGCAGCATCCTGTCCAATTCCTCAAGCTGGTAACTGCTGCCCAAAACTTGGAAGCCACATGATACGGACCATTCCACCTGTTGGCAAAAAAGCCAACCCCACTGGGACTCCAGAATCCAATTATACAGCAGGACCAAGTCCCCCTTCTGCAGCGGGTCCCGGAGCCAATGGGAACAGCACTTGTCCCAATAGCAGACATAATCTGTCCGGGTCTTCTTCAACTGTTCCGCGGTCTTTGCCAAGGTCTCTTCAGGCCTAAGAAGCTGTTTGGCCTGCAACTTGATTAGATCCGCGTATTCCCACACAAATTGACGGATGGCGGGGGCATCCATCATAACTGCACCTTTTTAGTCTGTTCTGGGGCCTTTGATGCCAGCGTTGTCAATGAAGATTTGCACGCCCTCCAGAAGAGTTTTGCGCAGTATCCAAGTCATTTGAGCTTGATACACTGCCACTGAGTTGGTTGCACCTTGCAGTAGCCGCGTCAGTTGAATTCTTCCTAGCCCAGTTTCAAATGCCGTAAGAGGCTGCAAGTTGGGTTGGAGTTCTTGCTGATTGTATCCTCCCATCACATCCACCAGACCGTAAAAAGCGCGCCCGGCCATTAAGTCCAGGAATTCTTCCATGCGCAGAGGAAGCCCCACGTTGCAAATATTGAACAAGTTGAGCCTCTGAAGATCATGAAAAATCCTCAGTGACTTCCAGTCCTGCTTGACAACTGCGGAAATAGGACTTGAATAACTTGACATGGACTGCTTGTAAAGCCCCATCCTCATGCGCTCCCGTACCAGCTCCAGGAAAGCTTTCTGAAGGGTACAAGGAATTGGAATTGGCTTGATCTGCCATGGTTTGTGAGGGATAGTGGGAATCACATAAGGGTCCCCAATCTTTCCCTTCAACAACCTGTGCTTGTCTGTTCCAAAGGCAAGGGCCTTGTCTCTTAACACCAGCACCAATACCAAAAGATCTCTTTCCTCCGTACTCAACCATCCCGCCGGTCCAAATTTAAGGGAGTCCACCCGCTCATCCGTGATTTGCGCCAATTGTGTTACCCATTTGTTCTTCCTAAGGGGAGTCTCCTGACAGTCTTGGGACCACGCAATTGGTTGTAAGGGTCTGTTGAGCCCCTGAGGCATTGGCTCATTCCATGGCCAAACCTTCCATGCCACTGGTTTGTAGTTGCCTGCATTGCACTTCCCCATCCAGACCCGGCCCTTGCTGTTGTGATTCCTAGTAATAACCAAACCAGGGCTTTTGCCTTTGCTCATGACTGTGGAACAATGATAGGGTTTTCAAAGCGTAGAACCTTCCGGAGATGCACACTGAGGAATGGAACTTACTTCTGGTGCCTGCGCCCTACGCATGCCCTCCTCCACTTTCTCCTTGTTGCCGCCAGCCACTAGCCCCTGCATCCATCTCCCTCTCCCTTGATCACAGATTGTTTTCTCAAACTGCGCGCCAAGTGAATCCTCAACCTTCAGAGCCTCCATTCCTTCCTTGGCATTGAAGGCCATTTGAGCTTGGAACCCAAACATGAACAATTGACCCAATATCACATCACCGCATTCTACTGAGAGAAACAATAGGGGCTTACAAACCTTTTCAACTTCAACCTCCTCCGCCTCCACTACCCCGTCCACACGGCATTTGCGGCCATTTAACGCCCGGAGACCCATCACGCACTTCCTCCGCACCAAGCCAAGCTTGTCCACCAACCTGGACGGAAGCAAGTTGACCATCAACCTGCTGTCCACCATCACCCACACCTTCTGTTGGGCAATAGACATTGCAACATAAGCAAGCAGGACTGATACCAACTTTTATTGGCATGGCTTGCAATCCATCTCCTCTTCCGCCACATTCACCCGCTGAATTGTTGTTGGTACCCAGTTCTGACTGCATTCTTTCAAGGCCTGGACCATCTCATCAACAACTGCTGGGGACACCTTTGCTAGCTCTTGTAGGGTCAGGGGTATTGGTGAGTTGTTCCCCATTACCCTTTGGACAATGTCTTGAGCCTTCTTCTCCCCCGCGGGATTAGCGGACGGTCCATCTGTTGCTGTTAAATGGGCGGTTGGCTTTGGGGCCGTTGGTTGCTTGTCAACATCCATCACAATTTGTTTGTTTGTTGCCAATGCTCTGACTTTGGCCTCCACCCTTGGCGCTACCCAGGTCCCGGGCGCGTCGACAATTCCAAGCAAAACCTGGACCAACTTGGACTGAGCCTTTGCTTGCTCCCACACTTGCACCATTGGCGGCGGCTGGTCCTGGGTCAAATCCACCAACTTGCCCAACGGGAATATGTATTTCATCCTGGATGTGCAAACCAGCCCCTTGTTCATGACTTGAGTGAGGCCTTCACACATCAACTTCCAGTGCCCCTTTTCCCCGCAATACATACAAGTGCGCACCCCAAACAACCCAGAGGGTCCGCTGGGAGGCTGGAACCCTTCTACCATGTGAGGCGGTGTTGCACGTAGTTGAGCAAAAGCCTCCAGAGACGTTGTGGCTGTCAGAGCCGCAGGAGCCAATTTTTGGTTGAGGAAAACCCTTAGGTCCCGCAGAATCTCTGTTATCTCATTGACTGTTAAAATACGTATGCACTTACGCGTGTGCTACGTATAATTTTAATCCAAATGGGATGCACATATGGACCTCTTTGGCCCATTGGACACTCACACAGACCATACTGGCCTGTGTGGATGTCACGGATTTGGGGAAAATGGCCTCAAAATGCGTGAAGCAGGCTCATTGGTACACGGGCCCTAAAGGGCCCGGTGAGGTATATGGGCAAATACAGCCAGATGGGCTTGTATGGGCATAATTGGGCCCAAGGTTTATTTTGGACATACTTGGCCAGATGGGCTGGCCCGCCAAAGTATGTTTTACTTAGTTTTTGGGCTTGGGGCCGCCTCCTGTATTGCAGCCCGGTTGGGGCTGCCGCCTGTGTTGCAGCCCGCTTGGGGCCGCTGTTTTTGCCTACAGCCCGTTTGCGGGGCCCAACGGCCCACGCGGGGCCGTCGTAGGGGGGCAGAGCAGCTGCCGCGCGGGGGTGGCAGCCGGTGGTTGGAGCCACAGGGCTGGGGCCAACGGCCCCGGCTCCTCCCCCTCCCCTTGCTCCCCATTGCAAGGGGGAGGGGGAAGGCTGGCTGGGTTGAACCAGCCAGCAACCATTCATGGTGGGGGGGGAATTGATCACCCCCCCACCAAAGGTAGCGGCTAGGCTGGTTGCATTGATGCAACTGGAAGTGGGGCGGAATTGACCACCCCCCCACCAACAGAGGGGCGCTCTCCCCCCCCTTTACTGAGGGGGAGGAGCGACGGGCTGGAGGGGACCTGACCACCCCCCAGCCCACTTACCGTAGCAACTCCCTCGGGTTATCAACCCCCAGGGCCCCTGGTAGGGGGATTTGACCGCCCCCTCCAGGGACCTGTGAGAAAGAGGGGGGGGACAGCATGTCTGCTGGTCACACCCCCCCCCCCCCAAGTGTGTCTGAGACCAGACCCAGGTGTGTCCTGGGTCCCTCCTGGCCATGTGCATGGCCAGGGGTGGTTGCATGAGGCAACCATCCAGCATGTGAGGTAACAGGCCAGTTGTAATAGACAACCGGCCAGGGTTTTGAACAGTTAAGGGGCTGGTTCAGCCCCATTGAGGTGGAAACACCAGAAATAACCAGAATAGGCTGGTTGTAAGGGTACAGGGACTGATGCCATGTGGGCTGATATAGTCCAAACCAAGTAACAGGGCCTGTAGAGCCTGTAGAGCTCTTTTGGGGCGGAAAATTTGCCTTTTGGCTTGTTGTATCATGGGCTCACAAGAGGCCAATCTTTTGTACTTAAGGAGCCCTTCTCCCTGCTGTTGTCTATCATCCATTGATCATCCAATCAAATTCATCAAACAATATCATCCAACGTATTGCCCCATTGTGAGAGCCCATCAAGCAATTATTAAAACAAGGTGTCCAGCATTTCTTTTGCTTTAAATACTGCTCATTTGCCTAAGCTAATTGCTGGCCATAATTATAACATTGACCGGTGGTCCTGGAGCTTGTTGGGAAGGTCTGGCATGAGAGGGCATAGGAAGCCGCAGGGTTGAGGTTTGATTAGGAGCCGGCATCAAGATCATGACCAATTTCTTGGAGGAAGTTGGGTATGTTTGTGCCGTGTCCACAATGAGCTTGTCCAAATGAATTTTGCTCTCCACGGCCTGGCAGATAACCAAGAGATTTGGAAGAATTGCAACGCTCCCATCCAGAAACCTCTTAACCAGGCCTTGGTCATACAGGTACTGCTGCACCCTGGAATGGAGCTGGGGCGCAAGACCCCCCAAAAACGCCCGCTTCATAGCACCTGTCTGACCTGCAACAACCTCCTTCTTTGCCAAGTAGCCGTGGATATGCTCAAACTTTGACATATATTCCACCAGTCCTTTGCGTGATTGCACCCCCCCACACTGGCTTGCCCCGTCCGCGGCTTGTTCAAAATTGCTTTCTCAGAACCGGGGTTTTTGCTTTCCCCACCTTGCCAACATCTTGCTTTTCAACTTCCCCCAATCCTGCCTCTCATAACCAACCATTTCCTCCACGTCCCAAATCTTCTCCTCCTTGGTAATGAAGAGCACAATAGTCCAAACCTTTTTTGCGCCCATTGGGACCTCAAAATCCGCAATGCCTTCAAACCTGGAAAGGAACCGTTCAACGTCCAAGCTACTGAACCAAAGATGAGGAAAGTCCCTTGGTCTTAGCCACACGCGGCAAGGGACCTCCACCCCCATGTCCAATGACCCCTCCAAGGGAGGAGCAAAATGGCTAGCTCTAGGAGCTTGAGAAGATGGCTGCGGGGGGGGGTTGAGTAGCAGAAACGGGAGTCAAGCGCAGAGGATAGGAAGAGGGAACGTTGGATCCCGGAGTGGTTTTTGGCAGCATCCTGCGTTTTCTTCAAGAGACTGAGAATAGATCAAAGTTTCCCGGCCAGACCCCCAGATGTGGAAACTTTTGAGGTTGTCCCTCACAAAGTTTTCCCTGATTGCGGAGTCAATGGTTCTAGCGTCTGTAATATTTGAGGATTCTCCTTTTCTTTTCTTCTTTTTCCCCCCCTTGTCCCCCATGTTGTCCTCCTCCCTCCACCCTGTGCTGAGGGGAGAGGCCTTTTACATCCCCTCCCCTCAGCCCTAACCTAGGTTCAAGCACAAGAACAACCTGACAACAATTTGAAGAAGAAACCCTAGACCCAGAACCCTCATCCATACCCCAACCCATGCCCTATCCCTTCAGACCGCCTGCCATTACACTCATCCGGTTTGTCCTCCTGTGGCGCGGCCCTCTACCCCGTGCTACTCAAAGTTCACCGCACCTGCCTGTGTCTGCCCAACTTGCCGTTGTGAATTTCCCAGTCCTGTGGCCCGCTTGCGCTTGCGCCTGGCCGTCCACACAAATAGCCCTGCAATCGCCCCGCTCTTCCCTCCCCAAACTAACCGCCTGAGAACATGATTGGCCCGGCTCCATTCCTAAGTCGGATATCCAAAGGGTTGCGGCCTGTCCCCCCCCTATTCAGGCCCAACCCGCAGCTGTGTGCTGGTCCTGCTGTACCTACTTCTGAGCCTTGCAGAAACTGCTGCTGAGCCTGCAGCGGCCACTGCTGAGAACGCGCACTCCCCAAGTTCTGAGCCTGACCCACCAAATGCTGAGCGCGCAGGCCGCAACGCAGTTCCCAATCCAAGTCTATATAATGACACCACACCGGAGTAAAAAAGCTAGGGCCACTTGGACCAGATTGCAAGGCAGTTTGTTTTAGAGAAAGGTTGAAGTGTTGGCTTTGGGAGCATTAGTGCAAACCCTTGATCTACCACAAGTCAAGGTTTCATTGGAAGGGTGGTTGGAGTCTTTGATTTCTTTGAGGGGATCCACTGCTTCAAAAGGAGGAGCAAGGGGATCATCAAAAGGTTCAACCAAAGGACATTTGGAAGAAGGAACAGGGTCTAAAGGTTTTCTGGCCTAAGAAGCTCTGGATCTCCCTACCCAATGGATATCATCATTGCAAGGGGTGAGGGAAGTGTTCCTGGTTGAGCAAGTACATCACATTGTAAAATAAATTTATTATAGGTTGGCAAACTATGATAGATGAGTTGAGTTAGTGAATTTACTGTCACACAACCACCCCACGTACTATAGAGAAATCTTAGATGATTGTGAGCGCAAAGGAAGAGACTGAGTGCAAGTGCAAGTGCAAGGTAGCAAAGCCAAATGCAAAGTGCAAACTTATGGTTGGGTAACTCAAAACACAGTGAGAGGGATGAATTTTTTCCATGGAAATGAAACTAAAGCCAAGCCCAACTCAATGGCTGGTGTCAGCCTCCTGGATGCCAAGACCCTTGCTATCCTTTAGCTACCAGAGGTGATAGAATAAATAATAAATATATTATTTAATAAATGCAGCAAAATTCCATAAAAATATTTGGATTAAGCTTATTGCAAGGTTAAGTGGTTTGGTTATGGTTCATTGTTTTGAATCAATATGAATAAATTGATTATTAAATATTTTTATAGAGGGGCCACAATTATATTGGGGATCTTTAACACCTCTCTTCAGGGATTTCAGTATGAAAACACGTAGTCCTGGTAACTTTGGGCTCTTTAGTTTAAAGGATATTTTACCCAAAGATAATATGTATATAAAATACACAGTGGAGTGGCAGGGCCTTGTAGCCAAGCTTCCACAACAGAGAAAGGATAATAAAACTCACTGGTATATTATTAAATCCTTTGGGTATCTTTTTGAGACGTGCACTGATGGGTTAAACCTGTATACTGGGGTTATAAGGTTGTTCCGCAGTTTTAATTGATAAAAAGAGGTTGAGGGCGGATATTATTGATCAGACATTGCCATAAATCATGTACTTATCTCTTATAAGTACCTGATTACCTTGGCACAGTGTCTGGATATAAATATAACTGGGTCTCTGCCCATCAATATCCTCAAAAGAGCTCTTTATTTATAGCTTTTGGAGTCCCAACATTGTCCTTCTGAGGGGTACAGGGGCTCAAAGGGACGGACACTAAGGCTAGCAGGGTAACCAGGGGTAGCCTGTCATGTGTTCTTGGTGCTATAGTACGGGTAGCATCTAATTCCTCAGGGTATGGGAATTATTCTACTTTATAATAGACATTAGGACGTGTGAATAACACTAATCTGTCCTATTTATGTATTATTTGATTATTTATCCTTATTAAATGTTCCCAGTAATTTAATAATTATATATATAGACATTTCTACGGACATCCTGATGTCAGGTGAGGTCTCATTATGTATTATATAACTGGAGTCAAAGTCATAATATTGATTTTACTCCTTATTTTTGAGTTCCAGTTGATTTACTAAGATAATTACTTAAAAAAATAAGTCATGGGAATTCATGTAATATTTTTGAATCATGAGGTTTTTTAGTATGTCACAAAGATATTGATGTCTAGCAATAGTTATAAAAGTATATTGAAGTATTTTAATATATTTTTAGAAGTTGTCATTGTCTTATTTTCGACATTCTTGGTACTTTAAATTATATTAAATAAAAAATAGGTATAAGGATTATTTAAGTATTTTTATATAATCTTATGTATTTTTAGACTATCTACTATCCACAGGAACAGTTATTACATATGTAGAATGTTCCCGTGTGGGTTGTAGCATGTTTACGTGGTACCTGAGCCTCTCAGGCCGCCTGTCACTCTGTCAACCCGTAGTCCTGTGGCTGCGTACTTGTCAGAGGCCCAGGGCTGCGTAAACAACCTTGACAGAGTGACAGGGCTGAATCTCAGCCGCGCGCGGGTGCATTGGCTGCCGCGGCTGCATGGGGGAATTGTGAGAAAACACATTTCCGTCCGCAACTCCTAAAATATACTCAACACCTCAATTCTGACCAAATTTTAGGTGTGAAACCTATACGTGACAATGTGTGTGAATATTTAATTGACCAAAAACTCAATAGTGGAGCCGTGGTATTTTGGTATTTCTTTCCTTAATTATTTAAAAATATAAGGATTTGGATTTCAAGGGTGGGGTCAGTGAGTGACCCTACCTAATTCTGGGTGGAGAATCCATTTCTGTTATAATATTTATGGTTTTCCGACTCCTTCTTAGGTTAATTATATTATTATTATTTTTATGTTATTTTTGTTACTTTTGCAGCTTGCTCTGAAATAGTAGCAAGCTGACAGCTGGATTTAGCAAAATGCAAGAACGTATGAAATTAACTAACTGAGGAGACAATCTTCAGGCAAGCGGCGTAGCCTTTATAAGGCAATCCAAAGTGACTAGATACAATCTGATGGACAGCCAACTACAGTTAAGAGGCAATGAGGCAATGAATGACATGAACGGATTGTGAAATGAAATAATAGTATAGATGTTTCTGAGGTCATAATGTAGATGCAAGGCAATAGAGTCTGAGTGTACAAGGGCGTAAAGGATGAGATAGGAAGGAGTGATGTGAGAGACAATTCAAATATGAGGATATAATTTATGAAGGGTAAGGGACTAGTCCAATTGCAAACTATACAGTTGGTGTGGCTGACTAGCATGGGTGCAAGCTAGCAAGAGTGCATGACCAGGAATGGAAAACCAAGGGCTATTGATACCCAGGGTGGAAGAGTGGAGCTTGAATGGATGGTTGACTGGAGTAGAGTTAACTGCAAGGTTTGCAAGTAGGTGCTGATTCAGTCACCAAGAATGGAAGGCTGTTATGAGAGCCAGAGTTGATAAGCAGAAGGCACCATTGATGTTCTGCTTCTGTTTGTGTCACACATATGGACTGAGGTAGATGGTACTGAGGAAAGGATAGGTCAAAGTGAGGGAGACAATACTCCTTAAGCTTGAAGCATGATGTTCTCTTTGATTCTTCTCAAGCTCCTTAAGCTCCTTTTGTTATTGACTTTGCAGGACATAATGGACATAATGATTGTATGCCAACATTAAAAGAGAAATCTTGTTGATATAGGTTAAATTGAAGCTCATATAGTTGTAAGCACCTCTGGCAGCAAGCTGGCAAAAAGTGTCCAATGCCACAATACAGCAGGCTGAGTTGAAAAGCAAGTCACAAGTTTCATCAAGATTTGGTCCTCAAATTGGTAGCCAACTCTTGCCAAGACCCCATGGACATAGACAAGAGACATTTTGCTGATGTTACTAACACCCCTTCCAAGTTTGATCTGGCCAGTCTTTCCTTGTCTGAGGGTCAATATGTTATCATGGGCAATTAGGTCAGGCAAATTTGAGTCAGAAACAGCTGCTTCAATTTTGACCACTTTGTTGAAGGGTATGTGAAAGTCTTTCAGGAGTTGCCCATCAACACAGGGAGGAACTGCATTCTGTTCAAAAAGTCCCTAGAGCATCTTTATGTGCATGAATAGAGCTTCCTGTCAATCAAATAACAAAGTATTAGTATTGAATTCTTTGTTAGTTAACTTAATTTTTTACCAAACATACCTTGACTTTCTGGAAGTCTTTGGGGAAATCTTCCACTTTCATTTGAGCAGGGTTTTGCTTGCAAGAAGGTGGTGTTTGTGCACTGTTACTTGAGGTGCTACTAGATCTGGATTTTGCTGGAGGGGTTGACTTTGCTTCTGACTTGTTTGCAGACAATTGAGCCAGTTGTTCAGGTGGGGCAGATTTTGCACAACTAGGTTTTACTGGAGTCATAATAGAGTCTTCAGTACCAGTTATTAAAGACTTTCTTCCTTTTTTGGGGGTGTGCTCCTTATTGGTTGAAAGATTTGATATTTTTGTTTCAAGATTGTTAACCATTGCCTCCAATTGGGTGGCTTGCTGGGCTAGTAGATTGGCTTGTTCTTGCCTATGGGCTTCTGCCTGCTTGGCCAAGGCTTGGTCAAGGATGGACTGCAGCTGTTGAGGGTTCATTGTGATTGTTGAGCATGGAAGGGAGGTGGAAAAGAGCAGACAAGGGCGGGTTGTATTGATTGGTCAAATCAGAGCAGACAAGGGCGGGTTGTATTGCTTGATGATGAGCTATCAAGTGATTTTTTACGGGGTTTTTATTCTCATGAATGGCGGGCCCGGGTCCACACAGTGGTTTTATGTAATACAACAGGGGCAAGTATATGCCCCACATTGACATGCGACACTTGGTACTGTCGCTGGGCTTGTCTCTGCACATGTCGCATACCATTGTGTGTACTTTCTGCATGCGACGGGGTGTCGCAGCACAGGATGCGACACACAAAACCGCGGCGTGTAACTGCCTCCATGTCAAGTTGATGAATGCGGCCTCCATGAGCAGGCAGATTGGTAGGCCGCGGCGGTGGTAAATTATAACGCAAACCTGTCACAGTGTGATCTTCTGGAGGGGCCGGGATAGCTCCAATCCAAACATGGTCCCAGAAGTCGTTGCAGTCGCCGTACCAATGTCCATTCTTTTTGCAATAATGGCACGAGTACCCAACTTTGCACAACAACAATCCTGACTGAACTCTTCCTTTGAAGTACGTAGCTTTGTTGATGGAGAGTCTTGAATCTGCTTCTGTGGTTTTGCCCCTTAGTCCCGCCTGTTTGACTTGACGTGCCGGTGAGACATATTTGCTTGTTGGTTTACGGTCGACCGTCTGGACGGCCATTTCAACATCCAACGGAATCGTCCTAGCTGACAGGGTGTTTCGCGTCTTTAGCTTATTGGCGCATGCCTGAATGATTGTCAAAACTCCCGTAAAACTTGGGGGCGTGACAGAGTTGTTCAAACTCTGGTTCACTGCACACTCAAAATTTTGCCGGTCTATTCCTGAGGGAGCAGTTGCACTGGCTCGGATAAATAGCCCGTACAAACAGTTCGTCGAGACCTAGATCTACACACTTCAGGTCTGCTATGACTTTGTGCCAATCGAACATCCACACATTGTCCAAACCCAATCAATCACCTATTGATTCAAACATCAAATCGACAATCGCTAACTGGTGTCTTGTGTCGGAGCAAGAGCACTTCTTCAGTATTTCCATGAGTTGTTGTGCCTCTTTTTTTTCCTGAACTCTTGACCACGCCTAACGGGGTCTCGTCGATTGTATTGAGGATGAGAATCCCAGTTGCATCTCGCTTGTCTCAATCCAGATTTTCAGACGATGCTGGTTCTCTGAGGAAGGGGCGATCTCTTTGGAGTGCATGACAAAGGGTACGGTCAATCGCGTTTGCCCATTGCAAGTAATGCGCGCCATTGAATGCTAAAACAGTCTTGTTTGGTTTCATGACTTTACGTATCCCAATAGGGTCGTCGATGAATTTCTCAAGGGCCGAGTCGAGCCTTGTCTTGTTGTTCAGATGGACTGGTTGCATGTGAGGTGGTTGATTTCTCTCCGACCGTTCTACCCTGGCTTGGAGATCGTTGATCACCTCCAAGAGGGAAGAAATAGAACTGGTGCGCTCATATTTGCTCCTTCTGGAATAGATCGCTCTTCCGGAGCTGAATAGATTGATGATACTTTCGTCTGATCTTCATTACTCGAACCGGATTCCTCGCTATCTAGCAATGTCTCTAAAAAGTTCCATGCACCCTCTGACACTCAACCTTGAGAGTCAAGAAAAGGCAGCACCGGCTAGTTGGTCGGTTTTTAACCTATTGTGAACTATTGGGTTCATGGATTTGCAACTGCAAGATCACCCCGAACGCATTTGCCGCTGCCAGAGCTTCGTCGCTGATGTTCCACGTCGACTTTATAGTCTTAATGTTCCTCTACTGAGGCTCAGCCAGTTGTGTACATACATAAAATCTAAACTTTGCCTTATCGAAGTGTATAACGATGTCATTAATCTTTCACCTTCCAATAGTCGTATCAAGCTCGACCTCAATCTACGATGAGTAAAAAGTTCTTTGTGCAGGGGGATGGCTAAGGTTAGATACAAGCAGTTTATCTAATAGTAGCATACACGTGTGAAATATGTCCACAAATCTCAATACTCTTGACTTGTGGTTCCAGGTTTGTACAATTTGTAATTCGTGTCAGCTTCATTCTTTACAAAAGCATCGTCTGGACGCGTAGGATTGATATCGATTGAGCTACATTGGTCAGCTAGAAGCTCGAGTACTCATTCGAATCTGACAGTCGAACGCAGTTAATCGTCCGCCAATTTGCGGCGATGAAATGCTCTGTTGGCTACGTTCATCATCAGTTGGTTGGTTGTGCAAAAAGCCCTGGCAGTTTGTTCGGCAACAAGTTCCTGATCAATCGAGCCATGTCGTGCATCGCACAACAGCATCGGCATTACGAAATGAACGAGGAAACCAGGACACCAAAGGAAGGAGATCACCATTAAAAATGGTGAGCGGACTTGATGTGCCTGTTCGTAAAGTATGTATATATCTTCGTACACGCCTGATCAGCAGTGGTCATAGGGTGTGGGGACTAGCTCGAAAGTCATGAATTTCTATGCAGGAGACTGCGTTATTGTATAAATTTTTGATAGCTGCCGCTCGTCATTGAGGCTGCTGATAAAAACTGACAGGTATCTAGCAGCTACTGTCTTTGTCCTGTCAATTCACAAATTGGATTTTTGTTTTTATTACATTACTGTTTTAATTATTCTCGTCTACCCTCGAAAAAAAAAAAAAAAAGAGCAAAGAGCCAACGCAAGGCGGGAAAACGCAGGGTAAAAGGATCCAGTTTCCGATTGTGTTCAGGGCTATCGACCCGAATAATTTTGTTCTCTAGAGTTAAAGTCTGATTTTCTTGGATCGTTTGATCAAGATCAGGATGATTAGCAACCTTGTAATCGGTCTGTCTTTAATTACAATCACCATCTCTGCAGTCCCTCATTGCCCACCACCACCAGCCCTGCTTCCCGACCAAGAACTTTTTCAGTCACCCTCAGACATTCGGTCCCTCTTTTCAACTTCCGCCAAAGAAAATCTCACATACCCAGAATCCGACGTCCCGGGGCCCAAGCCGAGAGATCAATGGGTTCAAGTTTATCAACAAGCTAAGGTCAGTCTTCAACTACGAGGAACTACTTGCCCTTGCTTAATGATATTGATTATTTACCTCAAAACAAGTGTTTTTCCTTATCTTCTATCACAATACACTATCGTGACTCATATTTACGAATTTCGATGGATCCTCTCCTCTCCCTCCGCCTTATTTTTGTAATATATAGGCCCGAGGATTCATTCCTCCGATTCCTCCATCAAAAGTCGTAGACGGTCGAGCCGTCTATCCATCGTGCTACGACGATTATGTGTGTAACCCAGGCTTGAACGCTTGCAATGACTCGGTTGATGTACTTTCTGCGCCCCCTGGTATGGCTGGCATCAGGTAGGTTTCTGTAGTTCGGTCCATTGAATTCTAATTTATGAAGACTCGCAAGGATTTTTCCTTGGCCTTATGTGATTCCAAAAAAAAAACCTATCAACTGTTGGGTAGGTGGATCTCTAATGCGTCACCAACGCGATTCATCTCCCCCCTTGATCTAGTTTTGACGATGGCCCCCAGCCTCCATCATTGGATTTGTTGGCCTACCTTAAGTCTCAAGCTCAAAAAGCGACCCATTTCTTGGTCGGTTCATTTCCTTCTCTTCTTCCTTCTCTCTTTATTCTCTTTTTATGGTCATCATGATGGGTCTCTGGTTTTTTAAGCTTTTAAGCTTCTTGACTTGCTTTATTGATTCATTTTGATCGGTCTTTTATGGTCTAGATTGGTTCCCGGATTATGAGGTAATAAAGATTGTGATCGAAGTCTCTTTTCAATACTGATCATGAAGGACATGGGTGTATTGAAAATTGAATCTTGTTCATGTCAACGGCCGGGTGGATAATTTGTACATCGTAGTAACCCGGATATATTCAAAGCTCTCGACGAAGCTAGTGAACATTTGGCCGTCCATACTTGGTCCCGTGAGTGCTGCATGATTGCACGTAACTTCAAAAGCAGATGTTGTTCCGAATGTTACACAATCGAATGAGCTATAGACGGCTGAAAGTAGATTTGGGTACCCTCTTTTACCCCTGCCCTTCGCAGATCCCATGATGACTTCACTGACCGATCTCGAGGTCGTGGGTGAGATAGGCTGGACGATGCAATTGATTCACGATTGGAGTCAAAACAGCCCGATTTGCGCATATTGGCGTCCACCTTATGGTGCGTGTTACGTTGCACTAGATGTTGGATCGGGTGCAAAAGATGCGTAAATATGGGAAGGTGACAGCATACAAAAAAAGCTTCATTTGAGTTAAGCTCTGCGGTCAATTTTTGATTAGGTGACACGGACCAGCGAGTGCAAGCGATAGCCAAACACGTATTTGGCCTACAAACCATCCTCTGGCTCTATGATCCGGACGGTAAGAATTTTTTTTTGAAGAAAAAAAGGGGAATCATTCTGAGCTATCCGACCTGGCTCCAACTCGACAAGCTGATCTCGTGCATCTGCCCCATCCCCGCTCGTTCTGGCCCCATAGATTGGTGCCTAGCCGACTCTAAGCCAAATGGGTCGGCGTGCGCACCCGGCGATGGTCCTCAGAACTTGAAAGACTTGGAAAATGCGTTGGATCTGTTTGTGGAATCTGACAAGGAAGAGGTCAGCTTTAGGCCTCTTTTTCATCAACGGTATCCACCGGGCCAAAAGCGAAGGCAACTACTGCACATGGCCTTCGTTTTTGGTCCAGTGATGGGCACGTGGATTGTAGCATGCAACTCCGAAGTACTAGCTAATTCTGATCCAGGGGCTTCGGCTCACGCTCCTTGCACCATGACCAGGGATTAATAATTTTAGAGCACGAGCAGTCCACCCGGGCCGTTGAAGGGTTCAAGTACATTCTACCACACATAAGACGTTCCAAGTGGATTCCAAGGGCGATACCCGACTTGTTCGGTTCCCCGTGGTACCAGTAGGCTTACGACACTCGGCAATATAATCCTATCATGAACATTCCTCGCCCATGTCAACTATCAACGGTTGTACCCGTTTCTCAATCGCTTCTGTTTATCCAAGGAGCAGTAGCGCTGCGTGCCAAATTCACCGATGTTGTCTGTACATGCATACTGCATCATCTCGCAGTTGATCACCAGCCCGCTCATGGTCTATACTCATGTTCTCATCAAAGAGGATCCCAAGCCTCATTGTGGACTATTTTTCTCATGAGGTCTAGGACATTTTGTGACTCTTGATCGAAGAGAGATGAATTGTCTCCCCATCACTCGTTTTTGTCTCGCATTTGTGTCTTCTGCTTGAAACCTCAATTTCAGCTTCTCTTAGATATCTTGTCGTTTGTTACCGTCCTATCATGATAAAAAAACATGGCTAGTCTCCCCTGTGATTGCATTCGCTTTCATTCAAACTCCGTTCTTTACCTTTCTTTTTCTACTCATCATGAAACTCCTCCCGTGAAATCTTTGCAGGAAACTCGAATATAACTGAATACAGAGTACGACATAACCTGGGTTAAGATCAGCATAAACGCCTGTGATGACCCAATCCGGTCACTGTTTATTGCCACCTGACTATTACCTCTTTTGTACAATGCCGCCTATTTCTCTACCTTCCTTATTTGATTATAACTGCCAGATCGCTGATTCCGGCGATCTGGCCATTGATTCCGAGACTCACGACCAGACCACCGATTCCGGCGATCTGGCCACCATTCCAGCCTCATGCTCATTCTCCTTATTCTCTTTGACCGGACCGCCCTCGGTCCCAGTTGTTGTACTTAGTGTTAGGTAAAGATTCCTCGGTGTCAATAGAAGGTGGGTGCGCGTCTAGGAGGAGTGTCCGCAGCAAGGATCTCAGTCGACCACCGTTGCGGTCTATCCTGACCCTACGTCTAGAGAGTCGCTCGAGCGGTTCCTTCCCAACTCCAGCTTCCTTCACCCCCTCGACCAGTCCTCCTCTTCTGCATCCCTCGGTCCTCTCTACTTTTTCCCTTCTCCCGAATCCTTCTCGACTTCGTCGCCTCTCATCCTCCCGCTCAACCGTCTGGCCATCAATCTCCAAACCTCGATACGTAGCCTACAAGCCCCATCGACAGCTGCAGCATCCAGGAGGAGCTAAGTCTATCCTCAGTGGAGGTATGATCGGGAATTTATATTTCTGTCTCTTTCTCTTTCCTTGTCATACCATATGCTTACCAACCTTGTTTCATTCTCTCGTATATTCCCCTTCTTAACTCTCTCATTCTCCTCGACCCATCAGTCTGATAGTGATAGTTCTGACCACCCTCCTGCCTGCAACCGTTCCTTGAGTCTGATAGCTATACGTAAAGTGCAGGTAATGAACCTTCCTGTTCTTTAGTCAATTCTGTTCTTTTATCAGTCTGTGTTAAAGGAGGTCAATTACCCATGACAGTATCCTCTAAATGTTGTGTACTAGAATATACTCCTACAAGAGTTACTATAAGTCCTGAAATAAAGAGTCTCACTTGTTTACATGGTAGCAAGAGACAACTGTTAGAACTTATAACCCTTGAGCAGATATCAGACACTAATTAGGATTGAACAACATTGCCAGCGTCGGAGGACATCCCATCAACATCCCTACCTCTGATGATTCCAAAGACAATTACACAACAAAGACAAAAATAGTTAAGCTCAATAGACATAACTGGCACAATTGGAAGAGCACTTTTGAGGACTTTATTATTGGCAACAAGACAAGAAGTATGTTGAGGCTCAAATAGAAAGACTGGACCAAGAACTTGAACAGCTCAGAACGGCACACTCGCTGAACGCCGTCAAGGAAGATGGAGGTAGCAATAATACACCGGAGTTAGAAGAAGAAGTTGTTGATCTTGTAGAAGGCAAAGACCATCACCCAGAAGATTATGAGTTTCTCGTGCAAGAGGATACCCTCTACAGTGTCAACAACCCCAAGGAGTCATTGCGTGAATTGGTGTACAACTTGGGAGCCTCTAGGTCAACCGTGTGCAACTTATCACTCATCCACAACGCTCAACCCATTTGCGGATCCCTGAACACATACGGTGGAAGCATTGAGATTACTCACGTTGGTAAGCTGGATCTTGGGGGAACAGTAATATATCCTGTCTTCTACGCACCTAAAGGTCCAAGAAACCTAATCTTGGCCAGCCAACTGGAGGACCACAGACTGAAGGTTATTCACAAGCATTGGATTGTATTGGTTAAAAGGGCAAACCAGGTTGTATATCTCTTCCCTCAAATAGGCAACCTATATCTGTCCTACCACAACCCAATGAACAATGTGAACTTGGTCAGTCTTGCAAACAACGCCGTCAACTGGCACATCAACCTTGGACACCCTTCCGACATATATCATGGGCAATTTCTCTCTCAAAACAACATTCCGCTTCCCAAACCATTCCCCACATCTGCCTCCTGTGAAGTCTGCATCCAATGCAAAATGAAGCATTGTTCTCACTCAAACCCCCTACCGTTGTGGAAAGAACAAGGGTTTTCCCCCTATACTTTTCCCAAGGTTAGGAATTTAACGGTTCCCTGCGTCTGAAAGGAGATGAGGATGCCCAAAGTCGCACTTAAATGAGACATAGAAATAAGGAGATAAAGAAAAATAGAGAGAGAGTGGAATCGCCAATCCTTCAATCCTAAGAACTTTCCACCTGGATGTGTATCCGGTATGAGTTCCTTTAATCTCTTGGTGAGATGATTGATCCAATCCAATGGTATGATGGTCTGATTCCATGCCCCCCCTCCGCTCCTAACCCAGAGTTGAGAGTGAGGATAAGTCCTCCCTCTCAACCCTAACCTAAGTACACGCGCAAATAACAGTATGACAAGGAAACAGAAAACAATCCCAAAACAGAAACCCTAGCCTCCTCTCCCCACCTCCGTACCAAACTTCCCCCAACCTCTGTACGCCATTCTGTCCATCTGGTTTTTCCTTCTCATGAGGCGGTTCTTGCACTGCGCCCTACTCAGAGCCCCCCGCGCCTGTCCATATCTGTTTGTCTGCGCCCATTGTGGATGTCCAGTATTATCCGGCATGATCCACGCGCTTGCACACGCGCTCCATCTGTTCCTTTATAGCCCGCGGATTGCTCCGCTCCTAAGTATCCAAACCGGCGCGCCCGCAAACCTAGTCAAGCGCACTACCTTCCAAATCCGATCTCCTGTGCGGATTGACGCCCATGCCGCATTCAATGATGAGCCCGACCCGTCCACTAGGTGCGGAGCCAAACAGCGGCTGCTGCTGCTGAGCACTCCACATACCCTAATGCTGAGCCCGCTTGCCTCCAATGCTGAGCGCGCAGCCGCAAAGCAGTTCCCAATCCATGTCTATAAATGACACCACATCCCCCCCCAACTTGAGTTCTGTCCCCAGAAGCCTTCCATTGCTTCACCACACTACCACCTTCCCCCATCCTCCTTCCTCACCCTCATCATGGTCCCTCCCTGCACCTACTGCGCTAGGAACGGTGTGGAAAGAATAAGGGTTATCCCCCTATAATTGTCCCAAGGTTTGGAAGTTAACGGTTCCCTGCGTTTGAAAGGAGATGGGGATGCCCGAAGTCGCACTTAAATGAGAGATAGAAATAAGGAGATAAAGAGATAAAGAAAAGTAGAGAGAGAGTGAAATCGCCAATCCTTCAATCTTAAGAACTTTCCACCTGGATGTGTATCTGGTATGAGTTCCTTTAGTCTCTTGGTGAGATGATTGATCCAATCCAATGATGTGATGGTATGATTCCATGCATGCATGCCCCCCCTCCTCCCTACCCAGAGTTGAGAGTGATGATAAGTCCACCATCTCAACCCTAACCTAAGTACACGCGCAAATGACAGTATGACAAAGAAACAGAAAACAATCCCAAAACAGAAACCCTAGCCTCCTCTCCCCACCTCCATACCAAACTCCCCCCAACGTCCATACGCCGTTTGGTCCATCCGGCTTGTCCTTCTCATGACACTGTCCTTGCACTGCGCCCTACTCGGAGCCCCCCGCGCCTGTCCGTATCCGTTTGTCCACGCCCATCATGGGTGTCCAGTATTATCTGGTGTGATCTGCGCGCTTGCACGCGCGCTCCGTCCTTTCCTTTATAGCCCGCGGATTGCTCTGCCCCTACGTATCCAGACCGGCGCGCCTGCAAACCTAGTTGAGCGCACTACCTTCCAAATCCGATCTCCGGGGCAGATTGCCACCCACGCCGCATTCAATGCTGAGCCCAACCCGTCCACTAGGTGGGGATCCAAACAGCTGCTGCTGCTGCTGAGCACTCCACATAACCTAATGCTGAGCCCGCTTGCCTCCAATGCTGAGCGCGCAGCTGCGACGCAGTTCCCAATCCTTGTCTATAAATTGACACCACAACGGTCTTCTGCGCACGCTCCTCTCCAGCCGTCAAGCTTTCTCGGCCTGCTGTGCCGGCCACGGCCGATGTTCTCTGGGCAACACAATGCCGCAAGCCCGTCCCAGACCCAACATCACCCGACCGCGCAAAAGAACCAGGCGCGACTTGTTTGTGGCCTCAAGGGACGACTTGATCTTGGAAGGCTCATGGACACCCCCCGGTCTACCTTCATCCCGCCGCCCCTGAGCTCTGTCACCCCCCACCTTGCACGTGAGCCGCGACTTGGCATCACCTCTCCGCCAGGCCGAACCTCCGCAACAAAGCAAATACAAAACCTCGGAGGAATGGCGCGTGGCAACCCGCGCTTGGGCCGCCGCTGTTGGCGTGAATCAAACGGTAACGGACCAAAGGCTTTCCGGAAAACCCGCGGCCGCGCCAGGGTCCCCTCCTCCTGCTCCACAACCGCTGACACCCCCTCTGTCTCCATCGCCTACTCCACCGCCACCACCATTGCCATCTCCAGTCCCAGCGTCCTCCCCCTTGCCAGCCCCCTCACCGGAGAGGGTGGTTATCTCTTCCTCTCCTCCTCCCGCAACACCTGCCCCTGTCAGACGTCTCCAGAGGTCCCGGAGATTCTGATTGGCCCAATGCTACCCAAGGTTTGATTCAATCAGTTTGCGGACAACTCGGTCAAGCTACTTTGTGGCTTCCTCTCAATCCCAAGGGTCCACTGAACGGATTCCTGGCGCAAAGTTGTGGCGCAATTCCGGGCGCTCCTGGCAGATGCGAGGAATGGAATGGTCCGGGCAATGGAGGCGGATTAGGCGGGGCCCCTCTTTCCTTTCTTTTCCTTTTCCTTTCCTTCACTCTTGTTGTACCTTTTCTTCTCATCATTCCGCGCTTGAAATTGATTACCCATCGCGCGTACCACTTCCAAGTGAGCCAGTGAGCGGCCTAAGTAAAATTAATTGACCCTGCGAGTAAAAATTGAGAAAAATCTAAGTTGAGAAAAGAGAGGGCGGAGCCAGAGTAGGTCCGCGCACAAGATCTGCGCATTCCGCAAAGTCGCCTTCCGGTGCTCCCCAAAGGTACCTGGACCACCCCAGACGGACTGCCACACAGTTCCCCGTACCCCTCCTGTAACAAACACAACAACCAAACACCAGCGCGCACCACCGTAAGGGGAGAGAGAGAGAGAGAGAGTAAGAGAACGGACATTCTGGGGTGCCTAGTTGTCCCGGCTGTGAACCGGCTAGAGCAACCCCTCACCAAATCAAGCTTATTCCCATAACAACCACCCATCCTCAAGATATCCTGAGAGAAAACAAAAAGAGAAAAAGAAACCAACAGAGAAGAAAAATAGAAAAGAACACATTTTTTTTTTTTTTTTTTTTTTTTTGCGCAATGCCCGTAGACTGCCCGCAAATCACTCTTTGTCCCGCTTCCCCCATCTGCAGGATTGTCCTCGCTTCCCGGTTCCGCGGGGCTTGTCCTTGTGTTCACGGACCCGGCTTTGTGCCGCGCCCGCGTTTCCTGCAAAAACCCCAAGCCAGCAAAGACCCCACAACCCAGATAAGAAAGAAACATAGAGAAACAAACATTCTGGGGTGTCTAGTTGTTCCGGCTGTGAACCGGCTAGAGCACCCCCTCACCAAATCAAAACTTATCCCCTACCCCCACCACCTCCCCCCCCAACTTGGCCACTGTCACCAGCAGGTCGCAACCGCCTACTCCGTTGCAACAGCACGTTTTCCGCTTCTCCGCCCAAAGACAAATCCCCGGATTGCGTTCCTACACCATCTCTGCGCTCCACACTCCCCTCATCTGATCCCTCACCCCCTTCCGCTGTCTTGTCAAACAAGGTAGATCCTTGCGCAAAGAAGCGCTTGACATGCAAAGCTGCCGCCTTCCGTTTCAGCGGAGTACCGTCTAATTCCTCCAACTGATAGCTGCCACCCTCAAACATGGACAACATGCAGAACGGTGTGGAAACTTTAGAGGTTATCCCTCACAAAGTTGTCCCTAGTTATGGGATCGATGGTCCTAGCCTCTGTAAGACCAAGAATGCCTCCTTTTCTTTACTCCGAGAGAGAGAGAGAGAGTGAGAGAGAGGTAGTTGATCGATGATGAGATCCCCCCCTACAACCCGGAGTCGAGGGGAAGGGTATTTGAGCCCTCCCCCTCAACCCTAACCTAAGCACAAGCACAAAGACAGACTGACAACCATGAAGAAGGAACCCTAGACCCAGAACCCTGACCCATCCCTAAACCCATACCCTATCCCCGCCAGCTCGCCTGTCATTACGCGCATCCGGTTCGTCTTTTCGTGGCGCGGCCCTCCGCCGCGCAATACCCAAGGTTCACCGCGCTTGCGCGCATCCACCCGACGCGCCGTCGTGGATTTTCCCGTCCCGTGGCCGGCCCGCGCTTGCGCACGGCCGCCCACGCATATAGCCCCGCTGTCGCCCCGCTTTTTCCTCCCCCGACTAGCCGTTCCGAGAACCTGGTCGGCCCAGCTCCATCCATGAGTCGGACACCCAAGCGGGTCGCGGCCCGCCTCCCTTAGTCAGGCCCGGCCCGCAGTCACGTGCCCGTTCCCGCCGCGCCCACTGCTGAGCCCGCAGCGGCTACTGCTGAACCCGCAGCGGCTACTGCTGAGCCCGCAGCGGCTACTGCTGAGGACCGGCGCACCCCCACTGCTGAGCCTAACCTACCAGATGCTGAGCGCGCAGGCCGCGACGCAGTCCCCGACCCGAGGCTATATAATGACACCACATCCCCCCCCAACTTGAGTTCTGTCCCCAGAGGTCCCTTCCCATCGCCACCTCGACTACCCGCACCCCGCTCCTCTCTACCCACTCCCCTTTTCACACTCCACCAACTCCCCTTCCACGCTCATCGCCGTCATGCTGCCCTGCGAATTCTGCCCCCGGACCGGGCAGGCGTGCTCGATCGCTCCTGGTTGACGCGCCTGTGTCGCTTGCCGTCGCGGCCATCGCCGTTGCTCGCTTAGCAATGGCATGCCCCGAGCTCCCCCCAACTTCGGCTCCCGCCCCAGGCCGCGCAAAAGGGCTCTTCCCGACCCGTTTGTGGTTTCGGACGACGACACCATCTCGGAGGACTCGTGGACTCCGCCGGGCTCCCCTTCCCGCCGCCCTCCGCCGAGCGAGGGCCGCAACTCGGCTTCCCCCTTTCGCCGCGGAAGGAGGACTTCTCGTCCGTTAACGACTATCGGAGGGCCGTACGATTCTGGTCGGACCGCGTTTGGATGAGGGAAGGCGCGAGGGACCCGCGCCTTGATGAGATTCTCCGGCGTCGCGCTGCTGAAGCTCCGGTTCCCCCTCCGGCCCCTACACCAGCTCCTTCCGCCCCAGCTCCGCAAGGTACTCCACCGCCGCCCGCGTCACCAGCGGTCTCGGATGGGAGGCCTACTACCCCCGAGGTCCCTCCTCCGCCGTCCCCAATCATCGTTCCGTCATTGCCCCCAGATGGACCGAGCCCTCCGCGCGATGCCCCAGGGACCCCCTCATCACCTCCTCGCCCGCTCGGATCAAGCCCCGTCCCAGCACCGGCACCGCCTTCCTCCAACTCCCCCAAGATCCCAGAGATCCCGGTCGTGATGGCACTCCCGGCGGCTGGCTTCGAGGCGCTCGCGGAACGGTCGACCGCGATGCTCCGCAACTTCCTGGCAACCCCCGGAGCCCAGTCCTCCAAATCCCGGCACGAGTTCTTGGCGTCTTACCGGGCCCTTCTGGCATCATCGAGGGCGGACATGGAGGAAATGATGCGAATGGCTTAGACGTCCCGTCCCCTTCCTTTTCTCCTTTCCCGCTTACTTTCTTGTCCTATTGTTGTACCGCAATCCTTGGAGAAATACATCTTGCTGCGCGAGGAAAAGAAAGGGCCGCGTCCGCGCGTCCGGGTGGCAAGTGAGTGTGAGTGCCGAGATCCCCGTCCGCGTGAGAAGTGAGTGTGAGTGAGGTTGAGGTTGAGATCCACGTCCGCGCGCTCCCTCCGTGAGAAACCGTAAGTGACCAGTTATTCCAAGAAAAAGGGGTACCTGGACCGCCCCAGACGGACTGCCACACAGTTCCCCGTACCCGTACTACAAAACAAAACAAACACCGCGCCGACAGAACGCGCTCACAACCGGGAGTATAAGAGAGAAGCAATGGGAACAAACATTCTGGGGTGTCTAGTCGTTCCGGCTGTGAACCGGCTAGAGCACCCCCTTACCAAGCTAAGCTTTAATCCGCGTCCATACCATCCCTGCCCGTCGCGCCCGTCCGTTGAAGAAAGAAACAGGAGAGAAATAGGAAAAAAAAGGAAAGAAAACAGCCCGAATCCAAAGAAGAGAAAGAAAATATCCTATATTTATTATTCCATTCATTCCATTTTTTTTTTTTTTTTTTTTTTTTTTTTTTTTTTTTTTTTTTTTTTTTGCAGAGCTCTTCGTCCCGCCATCTGTGCGCAAGGCTCGTCCTTGCATTTGCGGGCCCGACGCCACGCCGCGCCCGCGTACCTGCAATAAATAAACCATAGCCAGTACCAATCCAAAGCCAAGCCCAAACCAAAGCATAAGGAAACAAACATTCTGGGGTGTCTAGTTGTCCCGGCTGTGAACCGGCTAGAGCACCCCCTTACCAAGAAAAGCTTAACCACCTAGCACCCACCCCCAGCTTGGCAGCTGTCCCCAGCCGTCTGCAACCTCCTACTTCTCCGGGGCCGCGCGTCGCGCGCCGCTACTTTGCTGTCCAAACGATCCGCGCCGTCGTCGGACTCTGGAACCGATTCGCCCCTGGGCCCCGAATCATCGCTCGCCGTCTCGTCGAAGGAAGTGGAACCGCGCGCGAAGAAGCGTTTCACGTGCGAAGCCGCGGCCTTCCGCTTGAGCGGCGTCCCGTCCAATTCCTCAAGTCCGTAGCTGCCGCCCAAGAACTTAGAGGCCACGCGGTACGGCCCGTTCCACCGGTTGGCGAAAAGCCGGCCCCACTGGGATTCCAGACTCCGATTATACAGCAGAACCAGGTCCCCCTTCCGCAGCGGATCCCGGAGCCAATGGGAACAGCGCTCGTCCCAATAGCGGACTGACGCCGTCCGGGTTTTCTTCAACCGCTCCGCGGCTTTTCCCAAGGTCTCCTCACGCCTAAGGAGCTGTTCAGCCCGCGCCTCAATCAGATCCGCGGACGTCTTAACCTTCCACAAATCCACGCCCAAAAACGTGTTCAGCTCGATGTCCACGGGAAGCACGGGCCGCTGCCCGTAGAGTAGCTTGTAAGGCAAATACCCCGTCGACCGCTTCACGGAGATCCGATTGGCAAAAAGGACCGCGGGGAGTGCCACCTGCCACCTTTTGCCGTCTTCGCCGCACATTTTCACCAGGGCATCCTTGATTGGTTGATGCCCCCGCTCGATCATCCCCGCGCCCTCCGGGTAGTATTCCGTCACGCGGCCGAATTTCGCTCCACAACTCTGCACCAGCGTCATCAGGCGTCCCCAAAACTCCGCCCCTCCGTCGACGGTGACCAAGCGAAGCGACCCGTAGCGTGCGAACCAGTCTTCTTCCAGAAACTGAGCCACCTTTTTTGCCGATAGTTTCGCTAGGGGCCTCGCTTCCACCCACCCAGACTGATCATCGCGCGCAACCAGCAAATACGCAAACTTACCCGCCTTGATGTGGACCACGTCCAGCGAAACGCGCCCAAACAGCGCGTCCTCGCCCGTGGGGCGGCCGACCTCCTTGGGCAGCCTCGAGCTTCGCCGTTGGCAGGCCTCGCACGACTTCACCCAGTCGCGCACCGCGCAAACGACCCCCGGCCACCAAAACCTTGCTTTCACCCTCCTCTGCGTCTTGACCTCACCCCAATGACCAAGGTCGTCGTGCAGACTTCCTAGAATTGCCTCCTGGTCCGCCCTAGAAGTCGCGACCACGAGAGGCACGGAACCGCTCCGCCGCCATAACTGACCATCCTGTAAGAAGAAGTTCAGAACGTTTTGCCTCACCCATTGGGTGACCGTTTCCGTCGTGCCCTCGGGGAACCGGAGATCCTGCAAATAAGAGCACAGGACCGCGTAACGTCCCGACTGACGCAACGGAAGACAAACCGCCGCCTCCGTCTTTGCTACCCGAACGACCGGAGCTTCCACGTCCAAAGGTTCCGCCCCCTCGTATGGGTTGTCGCGCGGGTACTGCGACAGCGCGTCCGGCATCGTGAACGCCTTTCCTGGGATGTGCACCACGTTAAAGGAGAATAACTGGAGGAACGCTACCCACCTGGTCATGGGCGCGTTCGGCAGCGTCGGTGAGTTAATCATTCGCGCCAAGGCCTCCGCGTCAACCAGGAGCTCGAAGTGCACGCCCCACAAAAGGTGCTGCAACCGCCGCACGATCTTGGTGACACCGCACAGCTCCAGCTTTGGCTGCGAATACCAACTCTCCGTCGCAGTAAAGGTGACCGATTTGTAGAGCACCGGCCTATCTTTTCCGTCCTCCTCCTGTGTCAAGACCCCCCCGGCGCCGAACTTGCTAGAGTCAACCGCCAGGCGTATCCCTCTGGCGTCGTAATCGAGGTCCCGAAGGACGATGTCACGCCCCACGATTTCCTTGAGTTTCGCAAAAGCGGCATTGCATCCCTCGGTCCACTTCCACTCCGCCCCCTTACGCGTCAATGCCCGCATTGGGCTTGCTACTTCCGCGAACCGCTCGATGAACATGCGGAAGTAGCTGCACAACCCCAGAAACTGCAGGACGTGCAACACTGTCCGGGGGTCGGCCATTCAAGAACCTTATTCCGCTTCTTCTCCGCTATTCGCCTCCCGTCGTAGGCCACGACATGCCCCAGTACTTCGAGCGCCGGAACGCAGACCGCCAACTTTTTACCGGACACAGTGAGGCCTGCCTCCTCAATTCGGAAGAGGACTTGTTCCAGAGTCTCCGCGTATTCCCAGATGAACCGCCGGATCGCGGGTGCATCCTCTAGGACCGCGCCCTCGTAGTCCGTTCTGGGGCCTTTGATGCCAGCGTCGTCGATGAAGATTTGCACGCCTTCCGGAAGGTCGTCGCGTAGTATCCAGGTCATTTGGGCCTGGTATACCGCCACTGAGTTGGTTGCACCTTGCGGTAGCCGCGTCAGCTGCATCCTCCCAAGCCCAGTTTCAAACGCCGTGAGTGGCCGCGAGTCGGGGTGGAGTTCTCGCTGGTCATATCCCCCCATCACGTCCACCAGCCCGTAGCAAGCGCGCCCGGCCATCGACTCCAGAAATTCTTCAACGCGCGGGGGAAGCCCCGTGTCGCAAATAGTGAACGAATTTAGCCTCTGAAGGTCGTGAACAATCCTTAGCGACTTCCCGTCCTGCTTAACGACCGCAAAGATAGGACTCGAGTAGCTTGACGTGGATTGCTTGTAAAGCCCCGTCCTCACGCGCTCCCGTACCAGCTCCAGAAAGGGCTCCCGAACGGTACGGGGGATCGGAATCGGCTTGATTTGCCACGGTTCGTGAGGAACAGTGGGAATAACGTAAGGGTCCCCGATCTCACCTCTCAACAACCCGCGCTTGTCCGGTCCAAAAGAGAGCGCCTTCTCCCTCATCACCAATACCGACACCAGCAGATCCATCTCCTCCGCACTCAGCCATCCCGTCGGTCCGAAGTTAAGGGCGTCCACCCGCTCGTCCGTGATTTGCGCCGACTGCGTTACCCATCCATTCTTCCTAAGGGGCATCTCCCACGGGTTGCGGGACCACGCGATCGGTCGTAAGGGTCCGTTGAGCCCCTGAGGCATTGGCTCGTTCCGCGGCCGGACTTTCCGCGCTACCGGTTTGTACTTGCCTGCGTTACACCGCGCCATCCAGACCCGATTGTTGCCGTCGTAAGTCCTAGAAATGACCAGACCGGGGCTTTCGCCTTTGCTCACGACTGTGGCACAATGATAGGGTTTTCGAAGCATAGCGCCTTCCGGCGATGCATACTGAGGAATGGGACTTACTTCTGGCACCTGCGCCCAACGCGCGCCCTCCCCCGCTTGCTCCTTACCTGTCGGCCGCCCGTGCTGAGCCGGAGCCTGCTCCGCACGGTCCCCGCGGCCGACTAGGAAAAATCCTCCGCAGGGTAACCCTTACGGTCAACCCCCGCACCGGACTCTTTGTTGCCGCCAGGCATTGGGTCCTGTACCCATTTCCCTCTCCCGTGATTGAAGATCGTCGTCTCAAACCGTGCTCCGAGCGAGTCTTCGACGGTCAGCGCCTCCGTTCCTTCCTCGGCGTTGAAGGCCATTTGGGCTCGGAACCCAAACATGAATGGCCGTCCTAGAATCACGTCTCCGCATTCCACTGAGAGAAATGACAGAGGCTTACAGACCTTGGAGACTTCCACCTCCTCCGCCTCTACTACTCCATCCACGCGGCATTCCCCGCCATTTAACGCCCGAAGACCCATCGCACACTTCCTCCGCACCAGACCGAGCTCGTCCACCAACCTTGATGGGAGCAGGTTGACCATCGACCCGCTATCCACCATTGCCCACACCTTCCGCCCGGCAATGGTCATTGCGACATAAGCAAGCGGGACGGATACCGACTTTGACCGGCACAGCCCGGGATCCACCTCCTCCTCCGCCACGTTAACCCGCTGAACCGTCGTCGGCACCCAACCCTGACCGCAATCTTTTAAAGCCTGGACCATCTCGTCGACGACCGCGGGGACACCGCCGCTAGCTCTCGTAGGGTCAGGGGTATTGGCAAGTCGTTTCCCATTACCCTTCGGACAATTTCCGCGGCCTTCTTCTTTCCCGCGGAATTAGAGGACGGCCCGTACGAAATCGGTACTTGCGCAACTGGCTTCGAGGCCATTGGTCGCTCGTCGACATCCATTGCAATACGCTCATTCGCCGCCAATGCCCTGACTTCAGCCTCCACTCTCGGCGCTACCCAGGTTCCGGGCGCGGTGACAATCCCGAGCAAGACCCGAGCAGTCTTGGTCTTAGTCTTTGCTCTTTCCCGCACTTGCACCATTGGTGGCGGCTTGTCCTTAGTCAGGTCCACCAATTCACCCGTCGGAAATATGTACGTCATCCCGGATGCGCGAACAAGCCCTTCGTCCATGTCCCAAGTGAGGTCCTTGCAAACTGACTTCCAGTGCCCTCTCACCCCGCAATATGAACATCGCGGCGACCCGTACGATCCGGATGATCCGCTAGGGGGCTGGAACCCCTCCGCCATAAGAGGCGGCACCGCGCGCGGTTGAGAAGGAGCCGCCGGAAACGGTGCGGCTGCCGGAGCTGTAGGAGCCAGTGTCCGGTTGAGGAAAACCCTTATGTCCCGCAGAATCTCCGTTATCTCCCCAACTGATGGTCCCAGAGGCTGCTGGGAAAGTCCGGCATGAGAGGGCGTCGGCGGCCGCGCGGCCAAAGTTTGGTCGGGAGCCAGCGCCGAGATTGTGACCGATTTCTTGGAGGAAGACGGGTACGTTTGTGCCGTATCCGCGATGAGCTTGTCCAAATCGATTTTGCTTTCCACGGCTTGACGGATAACCAAAAGATTGGGGAGAATTGCGACGCTCCCATCCAGCGACCTCTTAACCAGGCCGTGGTCGTACAGGTATCTTTGCACTCTGGAACGGAGCTGGGGCGCGAGACCCCCCAGGAAAGCCCGCTTCATGGCACCCGTCTGACCCGCGACGACCTCGTTCTTTGCAAGGTACCCGTAGATTCGCTCGAACCTTGACATATATTCCACTAATCCTTTGCGCAATCGCACCCCGCCATTCTCGATCGCCTCCTCCGCAGCTCGATCGAAGTCGCTTTCCCGAAACCGAGGTTCACGCTTTCCCCACCTTGCCAACATCTTGCTTTTCAACTTCCCCCAGTCTTGCCTCTTGTATCCAACCATTTCTTCCACGTCCCGCAGCTTCTCCTCCTCGGTAATGAACAGCACGATAGTCCAAACCTTATCTGCGCCCGACGCGCCCTCCGAGTCCGCGATCCCTTTGAACCTAGAAAGGAACCGCTCGACATCCGAAGTACTGAACTGAAGATGAGGGAAATCCCTTGGCCTCAACCAAACGCGGCGAGGGGCCTCTGCCGCCATGTCCAACGACCCCTCCGAGGGAGGAGCAAACCCGCTAACTCTAGGAGCATGAGCGGACGGCGGCGGAGGGGGTTGAGCAGAAGAGACGGGAGTCGGGCGTGGAGGGTAGGGAAGGGGAGCATTGGATCCCGGAGTGGTTGTCGGTAGCATTCTGCGTAATCTTCAAGAGACTGAGAACGGATCAAAAGGTTCCCGGCCAGACCCCCAGATGTGAAAACTTTAGAGGTTATCCCTCACAAAGTTGTCCCTAGTTATGGGATCGATGGTCCTAGCTTCTGTAAGACCAAGAATGCCTCCTTTTCTTTACTCCGAGAGAGAGAGAGGTAGTTGATCAATGATGAGATCCCCCCCTACAACCCGGAGTCAAGGGGAAGGGTATTTGAGCCCTCCCCCTCAACCCTAACCTAAGCACAAGCACAAAGACAGACTGACAACCATGAAGAAGGAACCCTAGACCCAGAACCCTGACCCATCCCTAAACCCATACCCTATCCCCGCCAGCTCGCCTGTCATTACGCGCATCCGGTTCGTCTTTTCGTGGCGCGGCCCTCCGCCGCGCGATACCCAAGGTTCACCGCGCTTGCGCGCATCCAACCGACGCGCCGTCGTGGATTTTCCCGTCCCGTGGCCGGCCCGCGCTTGCGCGCGGCCGCCCACGCATATAGCCCCGCTGTCGCCCCGCTTTTTCCTCCCCCGACTAGCCGTTCCAAGAACCTGGTCGGCCCAGCTCCATCCATGAGTCGGACACCCAAGCGGGTTGCGGCCCGCCTCCCTTAGTCAGGCCCGGCCCGCAGTCGCGTGCCCGTTCCCGCCGCGCCCACTGCTGAGCCCGCAGCGGCTACTGCTGAACCCGCAGCGGCTACTGCTGAGCCCGCAGCGGCTACTGCTGAGGACCGGCGCACCCCCACTGCTGAGCCTAACCTACCAGATGCTGAGCGCGCAGGCCGCGACGCAGTCCCCGACCCGAGGCTATATAATGACACCACAACGGGCCGTTCCACTGGTTAGCAAACAACTTCCCCCACTGAGACTCCAGACTCCGTTTGTACAGGAGCACCAAATCCCCCTTTTGCAAGGGATCCCAGAGACAATGCGAGCAGCGCTTGTCCCAATAGCGCACCAATGCCGTCCGAGTCTTCTTCAGCCAGTCCACGGCCTTGGCAAGCATCCTGTCCCCTCAAAGGAGCTGTTTGGCGCGAGCCTCAAGCAATTCGGCAGAGGTCTTCACCTTCCACCAGTCAACCCCCAGGAATGTCTCCAACTCAATGTCCACCGGAAGCATGGGGCACTGTCCAAAAAGTAACTCCTACGGCAAGTAGCCTGTCAAGCGCTTCACCAAAATCCAATCCGCAAACAGAACCATTGGAAGGGTCTCCTGCCAGCACTTACCGTCCTCCCCGCAAATCTTGACCAGGGCGTCCTTGATTGGTTGATGCCCGCGTTGTGGTGTCAATTTATAGACATGGATTGGGAACTGCGTTGCCGCTGCGCGCTCAGCATCGGGGGCAAGCGGGCTCAGCACTAGGGTATGCGGAGTGCTCAGCAGCGGCAGCTGCTGGATCAGCAGCAACCGCTGTTTGGCTCTGCACCTGGTGGACGGGTCGGGCTCAGCATTGAATGCGGCGTGGGCGGCGATCCGCCCCGGGGATTGGATTTGGAAGGTAGTGCGCTTGACTAGGTTTGCGGGCGCGCCGGTTCAGATACGTAGGGGGGGGAGCAATCTGCGGGTGATGAAGGAACGGATGAAGCGCGCGGATCATGCCGGATATTACCAAACACCAACAACGGGCGCGGACAAACGGATACGGACAGGCGCGGGGGGCTCCAATTAGGGCGCGGTGCAAGGACCACGTCATGAGAAGGATGAAACGGATGGACCAAACGGCGTACGGACAACGGGGGTAGTTTGGTACGGAGGTAGGTGGGGAGAGGAGGCTAGGGTTTCTGTTTTGGGATTGTTTTCTGCTTCTTTGTCATACTGTCATTTGGGTGTGTACTTAGGTTAGGGTTGAGGGGGAGGACTTATCCTCACTCCCAACTCCAGGTTAGAGGAGAGGCATGGATGGATGGAGGCAGAGGAGGAAGAATCACATCACATCATTGGATGGATCACTCATCTCACCAAGAGATTAAAGGAACTCATATTGGATACACATCCAGGTGGAAAGTTCTTAGGATTGAAGGATTGGCGATTTCTCTCTCTCTCTACTTTTCTTTATCTCTTTATCTCCTTATTTCTATTCCTCATTTAAGTGCGACTTTGGAAATCCTCATCCCCTTTCAAACACAGGGAACCGTTAACTTCCAAACCTTGGGACAATTATAGGGGGATAACCTTTATTCTTTCCACATCTGGGGGTCTGGCCGGGAAGTAACCTTCCGTTTCTTGTCTCTCAAAGGTAACTGGGCGCGATGTCCTATTCATACCTCCCTACAGTCGCTCCTTCTTCTTCTTCTCCTTCTCCTTCCGTCTCCGGGTCCGCTACTCCAACCCCACTCTTGTCTTCCATCCCTCCTCCTCCCCCTCCCTCCGCTTGACCCAGGACAAGCTACGCCATTCCCCCATCGCTCTCCAGTGACCATGAACCCACTTGTCTGGTTTGCATCAGGCCGCGCGACTACCCTCACATCCAATCCAACACCGCGGATGTGGAGCCATTTATCTTGACATACAAAGGTATTGCAGATGGGGAAGGTGCGTCAGACGCTGATAAGGCCCCGCTCGTTGTCCTGTTCATTATGGACAAAGAGAAGCTCCGGGATGTGTAGGAAATGGAAGGCTACGAGAATCAAGATTGGCCAAAACTGAAGGCAGAGATCCTAATGCGGTGGGGTAGGCACGAACCTTGATTCTGGGAGAACAATTTTGACCGCATGGCCTTGGAGGCGAGCGCGCCCGGAGGGGTCAGAACGCGGGTGGAGCTGGCGGAGTACACCTCGACATTCAATAGGATCTATTGGTACTTGTCAAAGAACGAGGTGGTGGCGGGACAGACGGGGGCCATGAAACGCGCATTTCTGGGCGGTTTAGGCGCTCAACTCCGGGCAAGGGTGCAGCGGCATCTTTACAATCACAACTTGGTAAAGCGGTCATTGGATGGGAGCATTGCGCTCCTTCCGGAGTTGGCTGTCATTCGCTGGGCTGTGGAGAGTGAGCTTGACTTAGAGGAGCTTATTGAGGACACCGCTAAGTCCTTCCCAGCGGGACCAAAGAAATCTGCCCCCCAGGTTCCGGCTCCGGAGCAATTTCTGACCCCAGTTCCACCTACTTCCACGCGTTTTCCGGTTCCTCAATCTGCGCCCGCCCCTCCGGTAAGCGAATTGACAAAACTAATGAAGGATCTGAAGATCTGCATGAGCCGTATGGGCCATCAGCAGCCGCAAGGGCCTCCACCTCACATGGTGGAAGGGTTTTGGCCGCCCGGTTCCTTTGCGCCGAGGGGGTGCTTGTACTGCAGGGCAAACAGTCATTGGAAATCGGCGTGCAAGGAGCTTAAAAAGGATCTCAATGCAGGATTGGTTTGAATGGCAGGGATGGGGTACATGTTTCCAACAGGCGAACAGATTCCGATGGAGCCAAGCCAGCCGACCGCAATGCAGCAGGTGCACACACGGGGTCAGGAGGTGGGAACAATGGCGCGAGCGTCACTGGGCATCGTTACTGGTCCCGGATCGTGGCAACCACCTTGGGTGGAAGCTGAGGTAAGGGTAGTGGCAAAGGAAAAAAAGGTGGCGGTCTCCAATAAAAGAGCCCCGTTGGATGTTCCAAAACCGGCCGCATGCGTGCCCGGAACCAAGGCGTCGGCAGCAAACCCTGTAGGGAAGAAGAAAGCGGCGGACATTGTGCAAAGGGTGATGGGTAACAAGACTCCGGTTCCGCTGACCTTGCAGGAACTGGCGGCCGTGTGTCCGGTGGTGGTAGACAAGATGGTTCAGGCGTTGCGGGATTGCGGTCAGGGCTGGGTACCTCAGACGGTGCAGCGGGTTCATGTGGCGCGGAAGGAGGAGGGGCGCAGTGAGTGCGAGTTGAAATTGGTATCGACTCCGCTTGCTTATGTTCCGATGGTCATAGCGGGAAGGAAGGTGTGGGCTATGGTGGACGGCGGTTCAATGGTGAACCTGCTGCCATTGTGGATGGTGGATGATTTGGGGTTGGTTTGGCGGAAATGCGCAATGGGTCTCTGCGCGCTTAATGGAGGGGAGTGTCGTGTGGATGGAGTAGTCAAGGAGGAGGAGGTCAAGGTTGCAAGGGTCTGCAGGCCTCTTTCTTTTCTTTTGGTTGATTGTGGGGATGTGATTTTGGGAAGGCCGTTCATGTTTGGGTTTTGAGCACAAATGGTTTTCGATCCAGAGGTGGGAACGGAGGCGTTGACGGTGGAGGATTCGTCCGGCGGAAGGTTCAAGACAACTATCTGCAATCACGGGCAAGGGAAGCGGAGGAGAGTGTTGGAGTATGAGGAGGAACCGGACGCGGAGTTGGTCTGCAACGGGCAACCTTTGGAGGATTTTTCCTAGTTGACCAAGGAGACCGCGCGGAACAAGCTCCGGTTTGGCCCGGGAGGTCAACTAATGAGGAGCAGGGAGGGGGAGGAAGGAAAGTGCAGGGCGCGCACGTTGCAGAAGTAAGTCCCTTTTCTCAGTATGCATTGCCCAAGGGTACTACGCTTCAAAAACCCTATCATCGTGCCACACTCCTGAGCAAAGGCAAAAGCCGCGGTTCCGTTCTGTGCAGGACTTACAGGGAAGTATGCATGCGGATGATGCCGTGCAACGCAGTCAAGTACAAGCCGGTGTCACGGAAGGTCCGACCAAGGAATGAGCCGATGCCCCAGGAACTGAACGGACTGCTTCGACCGATCGCTTGGTAGCGGGACCCTTGGGTCACGCCGATTAAGGCTTCGGGGTGGGTTACTAGTTCGGGGTGGATCATGGAGGAGCGGATTGGAGCTTTCAAATTTGGCCCAACAGGATTTTTGAGTACAGAGGAGCGTGAGTTGCTGATTTTGGTTCTGGTTCTTTGGGAAATAGCACTCGCGTTTGGACCGGAAGAGCAGGGGCTCCTGAAAAACAATATCAGTGACCCCTATGTCATCCCCACTGTCAATCACAAGCCGTGGCAGATCAAGCCAATTCTGATACCGCGGGCGGTCCGGGAGCAGTTTCTGGAGTTGGTACAGGAGCGGGTGAAGACTGGCCTTTACCAAAAGTCAATGTCTAGTTACTCCAGTCCAATCTTTGCGGTGGTTAAGCAGGAAAGAAAGTTGTTGAGGATTGTCCATTATCTACAGCGGCTCAACTCCTTTACAATCCGGGACGCAGGACAGCCCCCTTGCGTTGACAAGTTCCTTGAGTCAATGGCGGGGCACGCTTGTTACGGTTTAGTGGATGTGATGGGGGGATACGACCAGCGCAAGTTGGATCCTGGCTGGCGGCCTCTAACGGCATTTGAGACTGGGTTGGGAAGGATGCAGCTGACTTGGCTCCCGCAAGGTGCAACCAATTCTGTGGCGATGTACCAGGCGCAAATGGCTTAGATCCTGAAGGATGATCTTCTGGAGGGAGTCCAAATCTTCATTGACGACGCTGGCATCAAAGGTCCAAAATCCGATTACGGGGGAGCAGAGCTGGTTGAAGTTCCCGGCATCCAACATTTGTGTGGGAATATGCGCAGACATTGGAACACATCCTGTTTTGCATTGAGGAGGCAGGACTGATGGTGTCGGGGAAGAAGTTGGCGGTTTGTGTCCCGGCGCTTGAAGTCCTTGGCCATGTTGTTGCTTCCTATGGCCGGCGCATTGCAGAGAAAAAGCGGAACAAGGTCCTTGAATGGCCGACCCCACGGACGGTGTCGCATATCCTTCAGTTCTTTGGATTATGTAGCTATGTCGGTATGATCATCGAGAGGCTTGCGGAGGTGGCAAGCCCGCTCCAATCACTAATGCGGAAAGGCACGCAGTGGAAGTGGGGGGGAGAATGCAATCGCGCATTCCGGAAGCTCAAGGAGATTGTGGGAAGTGACATTGTGCTCCGCGATCTCGGCTACAACACGGGAGGAATTAGGCTAGCAGTTGATTCCAGCAAATTCGGCGCGGGGGGCGGGGGTTCTCACTCAAGAGGACAACAGCAAGGATAGGCCAGTACTTTACGAGTCGGTCACCTTCACTCCAACAGAAAGCCGGTACTCTCAGCTGAAGTTGGAGTTGTGCGGGGTCACCAAGATTGTGCGGCAGCTCCAGTATCTTTTGTGGGGGGTTCATTTTGAACTTTTGGTGGATGCGGAGGCGCTGGCGCGGATGATCAATTCCCCGGCGTTGCCCAACACTCCCATGACCAGGTGGGTGGCCTTCCTCCAACTTTTCTCCTTTGCTGTTGTTCATGTTCTGGGAAAAGCGTTCACTATGCCCAACGCGTTGTCGCGGTATCCAAGGGACAACCCATTCGAGGACGCGGAACTGCTTGATGTGGAGGCCCCGGTTTTCAAGGTAGGGGTTGTGGAGGCAGGCGTTCAGCTGCCGCTCCAGCAGACCAGGCGGTACGCAATCCTTCGTGACTACTTGCGGGACCTTTGTTTTCCCAACGGAGCTACGGAGAAGGACATGCAATGGGCAAAGCGGAAAGCGGGGAATTTCTACGTGCAGGAGGGGCAGCTTTGGTGGCAGAAGACTCCGGTTCCTCTTGTGGTTACCACTTCAAGAGCGGATCAGGAAGCTATCCTCCGGAGCCTTCACAACGGTCTTGGTCATCAAGGAGAGGTCAAGACGCGGAGGCGGGTCAAAGAGCAGTTCTGGTGGCCGGGTGTAGTGCGTGCGGTGCGGGAATGGCTGCGAGGAAGTTCCGGAGCATCATGGTTGACCTTTCCGCAAAAGCTTTGAAGCCGGCAGCCGGAAGCGCCATTACAATTGGAATCTCCGGGATCTCGGGAGGGCTGGCTGGAGGAGCGGCTGGTGAAGATGAGGCCTCCAGGGAACCAACAGGGGGGCTTGGTCCAGCTGAAGGCAATGACGGGACAACAATCGGTGACGGAGGCAGAGGAGAGTCTTGGGTTGCAGGCCTCTCATCCAAGTCCACTGGTGGCGCGGGCGGTGTTGGCCGTCGTGGAGTAGGAGGAAGAGGTGCTGGCGCGGCCGCAGGTCTTCCAGAGAGTCTTGGGTCCGGTACGGTTTGGTTCACGCCAACAGCAGCGGCCCAAGCGCGGGTTGCTGCGCGCCATTCCTCCAAAGTTTTGTATTTGCCCCGTTGTGGAGGTCCAGCCCGGCGGAGGGGTGATGCCAAGTTGCGGCTCACGTGCGAAGTAGTGGGTGACAGAGCTTGGGGGCGGCGGGATGGAGTTGAACTGGGTGGTGTCCACAATCCTTCCGAGATCAACTCTTGTCCAAAACCACGAACCGGTCCGGACAGCGCAGAACTCGCAAGGGAGCATGATGGGGACGGGTGGGAAGGAAAACGGGGAGGGTGGTAGTGGGAAGTGGTGGGGGTGGAGCGAAAGTAGCAGAGGTGATGGTATGGCGAAGCAATGGGAACTTCTGGGGACGGAACTCAAGTTGGGGGGGGGGATGTGGTGTCAATTTATAGACACGGATTGGGAACTGCGTCGCTGCTGCGCGCTCAGCATTAGGGTATGCAGCGTGCTCAGCAGCAGCCGCTGTTTGCCTCCGCACCTGGTGGACGGGTTGGGCTCAGCATTGAATGTGGCGTGGGCGGCAATCCGCCCCGGAGATTGGATTCAGAAGGTAGTGCACTTGACTAGGTTTGCGGGCGCACTGGTTTGGATACGTAGGGGCGGAGCAATCCGCGGGCTATGAAGGAACGGATGAAGCATGCAGGTCATGCCGGATATTACCAAACACCCACGATGGGCGCGGACAAACAGATATGGACAGGCGCGGGGGGCTCCAAGTAGGGCACGGTGCGAGGACCGCGTCATGAGAAGGACGAACCGGATGAACGGTACGGCGTACGGATGGCGGGGGGAGTTTGGTATGGAGGAGGTGGGGAGAGGAGGCTAGGGTTTCTTTTTTGGGATTGTTTTCTGTTTTGTTGTCATAATGTTATTTGCGCGTGTACTTAGGTTAGGGTTGAGAGGGAGGACTTATCCTCACTCTCAACTCCGGGTTGGAGAGGAGGGGGCATCAATGCAGGAAGAGGAAAGAGGAAGAATAACATCATAAGATTGAATCACTGATCTCACCAGGAGATTAAAGGAACTCATACTGGATACACATCCAGGTGGAAAGTTCTGAGGATTGAAGGATTGGTGATTTCTCTCTCTCTGCTTTTCTTTATCTCTTATCTCCTTATTTCTATTTCTCATTTAAGTGCGACTTTGGGCATCCTCATCTCCTTTCCAACGCAGGGAACCGTTAACTTCCGAACCTTGAGACAATTATAGGGGGATAACCTTTATTCTTTCCACACCGTACAAGTTACTTTTTGGGCAGCACCCCTTGCTTCCGGTGGACATTGAGTTGGAGACGTTCCTGTGGGTTGACTGGTGGAAGGTGAAGACTTCCGCCAAATTGCTTGAGGCTTGCGCCAAACAGCTCCTTCAACAGGACGGAATGCTTGCAAAGGCCGCGGAACGGCTGAAGAAGACTCGGACGGCGTCGGTGCGCTATTGGGACAAGCGCTGCTTGCATTGCCTCCGGGATCCCTTGCGGAAGTGGGATTTGGTGCTCCTGTACAACCAAAGTCTGGAGTCTCAGTGGGGGAAGCTGTTTGCTAACCGGTGGAACGGCCTGTTCCGCGTGTTGTCCAAGTTTGAGGGCGGCAGCTATCAGTTGGAGGAATTAGACGGTACTCCGCTGAAACGGAAGGTGGCGGCTTTGCATGTCAAGCGCTTCTTTGCGCGAGGATCTACCTTGTTCAATGAAACGGCGGAAGGGGGTGAAGGATCTGACAAGGGGCGTGTGGAGCGCAGAAATGGTGTAGGAACGCAATCCGGGGATTTGTCCTTGGGGGGAGAAGCGGAGACCATGCCGTTGCAACGGAGTAGGCGGTTGCAACCAGCTGGGGACAGTGGCCAAGTTGGGGGGGGGAGGTAGAGGGGGTAGGGGATAGGTTTTGATTTGGTGAGGGGGTGCTCTAGCCGGTTCACAGCCGGAACAACTAGACACCCCAGAATTTTTGTTTCTCTATGTTTCTTTTGTATCTGGATTGTGGGGTCTTTGCTGGCTTGGGATTTTTGCAGGAAAAACGGGCACGGCACAAAGCCGGGTCTGTAAACGCGAGGACAAGCCCTGCGGAACCGGGACGCGTGGGCTATCCCGCGGATGGGGGAAGCGGGACAAAGAGCGATTTGCGGGCGGTCTACGGGCGTTGGGCAAAAAAAAGGGTGTTCTTTTCTATTTTTCTTCTCTGTTGGTTTCTTTTTCTCTTTTTCTTTCTCTCAGGATATCTCAAGGATGAGTGGCTGGTATGAGAATAAGCTTGATTTGGTGAGGGGGTGCTCTAGCCGGTTCACAGCCGGGACAACTAGACACCCCAGAATGCCCGTTCTCTTACTCTCTCTCTCTCTTCCCTTACGGTGGCGCGCGCTGGTGTTTTGGTTGTTGTGTTTGTTACAGGAAGGGTACAGGGAACTGTTTGGCAGTTCATCTGGGGCGGTCCAGGTGCCTCTTTTGGAATGGCTAGTCACTTACGGTTGCTCACAAAGCAAGCGCGCGGGCGCGGACTCAATCTCAAGCTCACTCTCACGAAGCGCAGTCACGCACTTTTTCTCAGAAGGTTAGGACCTTGCGCGGACACATGTATTTTCTTAATGGAAAGGGAAGCGCGGTACAACAAAAAGAAGAGAAGAATTAGAGGAAAGGGAGAAGGGGAAAAGGGGGGGCAATGCGCCTAAGCCATCTTCATCATTTCCTCCATTTCCGCCCTCAAGGCCGCCAGTAAAGCCCGGAAAGACGCCAGGATTCCGAGGATTGTGCGCCGGGGATCGCGAGGAAATTCCGGAGCATTGTGGTTGACCTTTCCGCAAAAGCCTTGAAGCCGGCCGCCGGGAGCGCCATTATGATCGGAATCTCTGGGATCTTGGGAGGGCTGGCTGGAGGAGCGGCCGGTGGAGATGGGGCCCCCGGGGAACCAACATGGGGGCTCGGTCCAGCTGGAGGCGATGACGGGACGACTATAGGTGACGGAGGCGGAGGGACGTCGGGGGTCGTAGGCCTCTCATCCGAGGCCGCTGGTGGCGCGGGCGGTGTCGGCCGTTGTGGAGGAGGAGAAGGGGGTGCTGGCGCGGCCGCGGGTCTTCCAAAGAGTCTTGGGGTCCGGTACCGTTTGGTTCACGCCAACAGCGGCGGCCCAAGTGCGGCTTGCCGCGCGCCATTCCTCCAAGGTTTTGTATTTGCCCCGTTGCGGAGGTCCCGCCCGGCGGAGAGGTGATGCCAAGTCGCGGATCATGTGCAAGGTGGTGGGTGACAGAGCTTGGGGGCGGCAGGATGAAGGTGAACGGGGGGGTGTCCACGAGCCTTCCAAGATCAAGTTGTTGTCCAAAACCACGAACGAGTCCGGACCAGCCCTCTTGCGCAGCCTGGGACGAGAGCTGGATTAGGGGGGAGCTCAAGGGATGCTGTTGCTAAGCAAGCAGCAATGATGGCCGCAACGGCAAGCAACACAGGCGCGTCAACTGGGGACAATTGAACACGCGTGCCCATTCCGGGCGCAGAACTTGCATGGGAGCATATTGGCAAGATGTGGAAGGAGGACGGGGAAGGTGGTAGTGGGAGTGGTGAAGGTGGTAGTGGGAGTGGTGAAGGTGGTAGTGGGAGTGGTGGGGGTGGTAGTGGAAGTGGCGGGGGTGGTAGTAGGGTGAAGCAATGGGAAACTTCTGGGGACAGAACTCAAGTTGGGGGGGGATGTGGTGTCAATTTATAGACACGGATTGGGAACTGCGTTGCGGCTGCGCGCTCAGCATTGGGGGCAAGCGGGCTCAGCACTAGGGTATGCGGAGTGCTCAGCAGCGGCAGCCGCTGTTTGGCTCCGCACCTGGTGGACGGGTCGGGCTCAGCATTGAATGCGGTGTGGGCAGCAATCCGCCCCGGGGATCTGATTCGGAAGGTAGTGCGCTCAACTAGGTTCGCGGGCGCGCCGGTTTGGATACGTAGGGGCAGAGCAATCTGCGGGCTATGAAGGAACGGATGAAGCGGGCGGATCATGCCGGATATTACTGAACACCCACGACGGGCGCAGAAAAACGGATACGGAAAGGCGCGGGGGGCTCCGAGTAGGGCGCGGTGCAAGGACCGCCTCATAAGAAGGACAAACCGGATGAACGGAACGGCGTACGGATGACGGGGGGAGTTTGGTACAGAGGAGGTGGGGAGAGGAGGCTAGGGTTTCTGTTTCGGGATTGTTTTCTGTTTCTTTGTCATACTGTCATTTGCGCGTGTACTTAGGTTAGGGTTGAGGGGGAGGACTTATCCTCACTCCCAACTCTGGGTTAGAGGAGAGGCATGGATGGATGGAGGCAGAGGAGGAAGAATCACATCACATCATTGGATTGGATCACTCATCTCACCAAGAGATTAAAGGAACTCATACCGGATACACATCCAGGTGGAAAGTTCTTAGGATTGAAGGATTGGCGATTTCTCTCTGTCTCTCTACTTTTCTTTATCTCTTTATCTCCTTATTTTTATTCCTCATTTAAGTGCAACTTTGGAAAACCTCATCTCCTTTCAAACGCAGGGAACCGTTAACTTCCAAACCTTGGGACAATTTTAGGGGGATAACCTTTATTCTTTCCACAGCATTTGATCATGCCGGCCCCCTTGCGATAATACTCTGTTACTCGGCCAAACTTGGCTCCGCAACTCTTCATCAACTCAACCAAACGGCCACAAAACTTGGCCCCTCTGTCCACTGTAACCAGACAAAGCAACCCGTACCACGCGAACCAATCTTCCTTCAGAAACAGAGCAACTTTGTCTGCCAAGAGCTTGACCAACGGACGCTCTTCTGCCCAACCGGAAAGGTCGTCCCGCGGGACGAGCAGATAGGCTAACTTACCGGCCTTGATGTGGACGACATCAAGCAAGACTCAACCAAAGAGGGCGTCGTCCCCTGTGGGGTTTCTGACTTCCTTAGGCAATCTTGCGCTCCGCCGTTGACAGGCTTTGCAGGACGCCAACCATTCCCATACCGCACGCACTACCCCCGGCCACCAGAACCGCTCTTTCACCCCCCTCTGGGTTTTGACCTCCCCTCAATGGCCAAGATTGTTGTGAAGGCTTTGGAGGATAGCTTCCTGATCCGCCCTTGAAGTGGTAACCACAAGAGGAACCGGAGTCTTCTGCCGCCAAAGCTGACTCTCCTGTAAATAGAAGTTTCCCGCTTGCCGCCTTGCCTCTTGCATGTGCTTGTCCGTAGTTCTGTTGGGAAAACAAAGGTCCCGCAAGTAATCAAAAAGAATCGTGTACCGCCTGGTCTGCCGGAGCAGCAGCTGAACGCCCGCCTCCACAACCCCTACCTTGACAACCGGGGTCTCCACATCAAGCAGTTCCGCGTCCTTGAACATGTTGTCCCTTGGATACCGCAACAACGCGTTGGGCATAGTGAAAGCTTTCCCCGGAACATGAACAACAGCAAAGGAAAAAAGTTGAAGAAACACAACCCACCGGGTCATGGGAGCATTGGGCAACACCAGAGAATTGATCATCCGCGCCAGCACCTCTGCATCCACCAAAAGGTCAATGTGAACCCCCCAAAAAAGATACTGAAGCCGCCGCACGATCTTGGTGACCCCGCACCACTCCAACTTTGGCTGAGAGTACTGGCTTTCCATGGGAGTGAAGGTGACCAACTTGTAAAGCACCGGCCTATCCTTACCGTCGTCCTCTTGAGTGAGAACCCCCCCGCGCCAAATTTGCTGGAATTGACCGCTAGCCTGATTCCTCCTGCATTGTAGTCAAGATCGCGGAGAACAATGTTACGTCCCACAATCTCCTTGAGCTTCCGGAACGGGATATTGCACTCTTCTCCCCAATTCCACTCCGCGCCTTTCCGCGTTAGTGATTGGAGCGGGCTCGCCACCTTGGCAAACCTCTTGATTAACATACGCACATAGCTACATAATCCCAAGAACTGAAGGATATGCAACACCGTCCGCGGGGTTGGCCATTCGAGGACCTTGTTCCGCTTTTTCTCTGCAATGCGCCGGCCGTCGGAAGCAAAAACATGCCCAAGGACTTTGGGCGCTGGGACACAAACTGCTAACTTCTTCCCCAACACCGTCTGTCCTGCCTCCTGGATGCAAAGCAGGATGCGTTCCAACGTATGCGCGTATTCCCACACAAAACGTTGGACGCCGGGAACTTTAACCAGCTCTGCTCCTCTGCAATCGGATTTTGGACCTTTGATGCCAGCGTTGTCAATGAAGATTTGGACTCCCTCCGGAAGATCATCTTTCAGGATCCAAGCCATTTGCACCTGGTACACCACCACAGAATTGGTTGCGCCCTGCGGTAGCTGAGTCAGCTGCATTCTTCCCAAGCCAGTCTCAAATGCCGTTAGAGGCCGCAAGCAAGGATCCAACTTGCGCTGGTTGTATCCCCCCATCACATCCACTAAACCATAACAAGCGTGCCCTGCCATTGACTCAAGGAACTTGTCAACACAAGGGGGCCGTCCTGCGTCCCGGATTGTAAAGGAGTTGAGCCGCTGTAGATCATGGACAATTCTCAATGACTTTCCGTCCTGCTTAACTACTGCAAAGATTGGACTGGAGTAAGTAGATGTTGACTGTTTGTAAAGGCCAGTCTTCACCCGTTCCCGCACCAACTCCAGAAACTGCTCCGGGACCGCCCGCGGTATTGAAATTGGCTTGATCTGCCACGGCTTGTGATTGACAGTGGGGATGACATAGGGGCCGCCAATATTGTTTTTCAGAAGCCCCCGCTCTTCAGGTCCAAACGCGAGCGCTCTTTCCCAAAGAACCAGAACCGATAACAGCAACTCATGCTCCTCCGTACTCAACCATCCCGTCGGGCCAAAATTGAAAGCTGCAATCCGCTCCTCTGTGATCCCCGCCAAACTAGCAACCCACCCCAAAGCCTTAATCAGCGTGACCCAAGGGTCCTGCGACCAAGCGATCGGTCAAAGCGGTCCGTTCAATTACTGGGGCAACGGCTCATTCCTCGGTGGGACCTTCCGCAAAAGTGGCTTGTACTTGCCAGCGTTGCACCACATCATCCGCACGCATCCTTTGCTGTAGGTCCTGCACAGAACTGAACCGCGGCTTTGGCCTTTGCTCACAAGTGTGGCATGATGATAGGGTTTTCAAAGCGTAGTACCCTCGGGCAATGCATACTGAGAAAAGGGACTTAATTCTGCAACGTGCACGCCCTGCACTTTCCTTCCTCCCCCTCCCTGCTTCTCATTAGTCAATTGCCTGCGCAAAACCGGAGCTTGTTCCGTGCGGTCTCCTTGGTTGACTAGGAAAAATCCTCCAAGGGTTGCCCATTGCAGGCCAACCCTGCATCCGTTTCCTCCTCATACTCCAACACTCTCCTCCGCTTTCCTTTCCCATGATCGCAGATAGTTGTCTCAAACCTTCTGCCGGACAAATCCTCCACCGTCAACGCCTCTGTTCCTGCCTCCAGATTGAAAACCATTTGTGCTCGGAACCCAAACATGAACGGCCTTCCCAAAATCACATCCCCACAATCAACCAAAAGAAAAGAAAGGGGCTTACAGACCCTTGTGACCTCGACCTCCTCCTCCTCAACTATCCCATCCACACAACACTCCCCTCTGTTAAGCGCGCGGAGACCCATTGCACATTTCCGCCAAACCAACCCCAAATCATCCACCATCCCCAATGGCAGCAGGTTCACCATTTAACTGCCGTCCACCATAGCCCACACCTTCCTCCCCGCTATGACCATTGGAACGTAAGCAAGCAGAGTCAAAACCGATTTCAACTCACACTCCTCGGGCCCCTCCTCCTTCCGCGCCACATGAACCCGCTGCACCGTCTGAGGTACCCGGCCCTGACCGCAATCCCACAACGCCTGCACCATCTTGTCTACCACCACCAGAGACACAGCCGCCAGTTCCCGCAAGGTCAGCGGGACTGGAGTCTTGTTCCCCATAACCCTATGCACAATGTCCGCCGCTTTCTTCTTCCCTACAGGATTTGCTGCTGGTGCCTTGATTCCCGGCACGCATGCGGCCGGTTTTGGAATGGTCAACGGGGGTCTCTCCTTTGCATCCACCTCCATCTTATCCGAGACCGCCACCTTCTCTTCCGTTGCCACCACCCTTACCTCAGCTTTCACCCAAGGTGGTTGCCACAATCCGGGACCAGTAACAATGCCTAGTGACGCTTGCACCGTCATTCCCACCTCCTGACCCCGTGTGCGCACCTGCTGCATTGCGGTCCGCTTGCTTGGCTCCATTGGAATCTGTTCACCCGTTGGAAACATGTGTCCCATCCCCGCTGGTCAAACCAATCCCGCATTGAGATCCTTTGTAAGCTCCTTGCATGCCAATTTCCAATGAATGTTTGCCCTGCAGTACAAGCACCCCCTTGGCACAAAGGTACCGGGCGGCCAAAACCCTTCCACCATGTGAGGTCGAGGCCCTTGCGGCTGCTGCTGGCCCATACGGCTCATGCAGATCTTCAAATCCTTCATCAGTTCCTTCAATTCACTTACTGGAGGGGCCAGCGCGGGTTGAGGAACCAGAACACGCGTGGAAGTAGGTGGAACCTGGTCCAAAAATTGCGCCGGAGCCAAAACCTGGGGGGTGGATTTCTTTGGTCCCGCTGGGAAGGACTTAGCGGTATCCTCAATAAGCTCTTCTAAGTCAAGCTCACTCTCCACGGCCTGGCAAATGACAGCCAACTCTGGAAGGAGCGCAATTCTCCCTTCCAATGACCACTTTACCAAGTTGTGATTGTAAAGATGCCGCTGCACCCTTTCCCGGAGTTGAGCACCTAAACTGCCCAGAAACGCGCGTTTCATGGCCCCCCTCTGTCCCGCCACCACCTCGTTCTTTGACAAGTACCAATAGATACGATTGAATGTCGAGGTGTAATCCGCCAGCTCCACCCAAGTTCTGACTCCTCTGCGCGCGCTCGCCTCCGAGGCCACGCGGTTGAAATTGCTTTCCTGGAATCAAGGTTTGCGCCTACCCCACCGCCTTAGGATCTCCGCCTTCAGTTTTGGCCAATCCTGATTCTCGTAGCCTTCCATCTCCTCCACATCCCGGAGCTTCTCTTTGTCCATAATGAACAGGATGAAAAGCCGGTCCTTATTGGCATCTGAAATACCTTTGTATCTCAAGATGAATTGCTCCACATCCGCAGTGTTGAATTGGATGTGAGGGTAGTTGCGCGGCCTGATGCAAACGGGACGAGTGGGTTCATGGTCACTGGAGACCAATGGGGGAAGGGCGTAGCTTGTCCTGGGTTGAGCAGAGGGAGGGGGAGGAGGAGGGATGGAAAACGCAAGTGGGGTTGGAGTAGCGGACCCGGAAACAGAAGGAGAAGAAGAAAAAGAAGAGGAAGCGACTGTAGGAAGGTATGGATAGGATATCGCGCCCAGTTACCTTTGAAAGACAAGAAACGGAAGGTTACTTCCCGGCCAGACCCCCAGATGTGGAAAGAATAAGGGTTTTCCCCCTATAATTGTCCCAAGGTTTGGAAGTTAACGGTTCCCTGCGTCTGAAAGGAGATGAGGATGCCCAAAGTTGCACTTAAACAAGACATAGAAATAAGGAGATAAAGAAAAATAGAGAGTGAGTGAAATCACCAATCCTTCAATCCTAAGAACTTTCCACCTGGATGTGTATCCGGTATGATTTCCTTTAATCTCTTGGTGAGATGATTGATCCAATCCAATGGTATGATGGTCTGATTCCATGCCCCCCCCTCCGCTCCTAACCCAGAGTTGAGAGTGAGGATAAGTCCTCCTTCTCAACCCTAACCTAAGTACACACGCAAATGACAGTATGACAAGGAAACAGATAACAATCCCAAAACAGAAACCCTAGCCTCCTCTCCCCACCTCCGTACCAAACTTCCCCCAACGTCCGTACGCCGTTCCGTCCATCCGGTTTTTCCTTCTCATGACGCGGTCCTTGCACTGCGCCCTACTTGGAGCCCCCCGCGCCTGTCCATATCCGTTTTGTCCGCGCCTGTTGTGGATGTCCGGTATTATCCGGCATGATCCGCGCGCTTGCACGCGCGCTCCATCTGTTCCTTTATAGCCTGCGGATTGCTCCGCTCCTACGTATCCAAACCGGCGCGCCCGCAAACCTAGTCAAGCGCACTACCTTCCAAATCCGATCTCTGGCGCGGATTGCCGCCCATGCGGCATTCAATGCTGAGCCCAACCCGTCCACTAGGTGCAGAGCCAAACAGCAGCTGCCGCTGCTGAGCACTCCGCATACCCTAATGCTGAGCCCGCTTGCCTCCAATGCTGAGCGCGCAGCTGCAAAGCAGTTCCCAATCCATGTCTATAAATGACACCACACCGTCTTCCACTAAACCGTTTCATTGTCTTCACCTTGATGTAATCCAAATCAGCCCTCCGTGCAAACAAGCGGCCTCCTCCATCCTTGCAATCATCAACAACTACTGCCGGTTTAATCATATATATATTGTCAAACACAAGTTGGAAGTGCCAGGAAAAATAGTTAGTTACATTCACAAGATCAGAAATCAGTTGGACACCACCCCTGCCTTCCTTCACTGCGACCGCGGAGGTGAGTTCATGTCAGCCAAGTTATGTAACTTCATGTCCACCAAAGGCATAGTGCTTGAGCAGGGCCCGGCTAAATCTCCCCAAAAAAATGGGCTAGCTGAACGCTTCAACCAGACAATTCTCACCAAGATGCAATGCATATTGGCACAGTCAATGGTGCCCATTAGCTACTGGGATGAAGCAGCTTGATACGCGTTGATGCTCATCAACCTACTACTGTTGGCCGCGCTAGGATGGAAATCCCCGGTTACTGCTCTCCTTGATGTGAACTCCACCATTGAGCCAGTACCTAATGTCCTTACGCTTATACCCTTTGGCTTGAAAGTGAATGTCCACTCCCCTTGGGGCACCAAACTTGACCAGCGCTCTGGGCCATTACTCTTCCTCGGATATGAACCATACTCTGATGCTGGCAGGTTCATTGACCCCACCAAGCGGCAAATAGTGGTAAGCTGAGATTTCACACCAACAAAAGTAGCATTATTGTACAACTGCCAGTTTTTTCTTAAAAAGCCCGCTTCTACACTACCGCAGTGTCTGCCTGCAACATCCTTAATCAACAACAGTTCCTCCAACCCACAACCATGAGTGTTCTGCTGGCTGCTGGCTCCAGGAAGGCCGCTTCAAGCCACTTGTTGCGGCCACCCACAAACCCTGCGGACGTGCCCAACAACTCACAGTTTGATGAGTCCAGGCCGGTGTCTGATGGGTTACAGATCTACCAAACATGTCTCCAGCCAGGTCAGATGCCTCACCTGCTCAAGGTACAAAGAAAGGCTACGCGTATTTTCCTTACTACAACAAAGCCCCAAAAGACATCAGCTTGGGTATCAACCGTGACACTATCATTGTTGGATCCCAACGCGGCCATCCGTGAAACAAACCTGGTGAAGATGATGAAGAGGTCCTAATCAGTGAGGTGGTTTTGGTTGAAAAGGCCATGTTGGATCCGGACAAGCAGCCGTTGTGGATACAGTCAATGACTGACAAAAACAACTCCCACCTCCTGCGGGAGACTGGAACACTGGTACCCCAACCGGCTGACAATAAAGTTATAGGGGGAATGTGGAGGCTTGTGCGCAAGAAAAACGAGTTTGGGGAGGTTACACGCCGCAAGTCACGCTGGGTATGCTTTGGGAATCATCAGGAATTTCCGCGACAGTATCTGGACACCTATTAGTTGGTGGGGCGGAGCAAGTCAATGAAGGTACTCCTGGCAGACGCGGTACAACATGCCCACCATATCTTTCAATTTGATGTTAAAACAGCGTTCTTGTACAAAGACATTGACGCCGTGGTCCATGTGGCACAGGTAGCGGGTTTTGAGGTTCCTGGCAAAGAAGACTGGGTATGGCGGTTAAACAAGTTGCTGTATGGTACAAAGCAAGCTCCTAGGTGCTGGCGGGCACATCTAGCATCAACGTTGGCGACCCTGGACCTGAAGCCCTTGGCGGGGGATGAGTCAATCTTCTTGAACAAGAAGAAAACGCTGCAACTGCACATACACGTTGACAACAGCCTGATTGTAGGGGTAGACCGCGCTGAAATTCAAAACTTCTTGACTTTTCTGGGGGGTCACTATAAGATCAAAGTGCAAGAACAACCAACTCAACACCTAGGATATACCCTGCAATGGAACAAAGATGGCTCAGTAAAACTCCATCAACAAGACTTCACTGAGAAAGTGCTAAAAGAGTTTGGCTTTGAAAATGTCAACAAGGTCAAAGCTCCGGCCCCTATGAACATACACAATGTCATCAACCAGGAATCTCCCAGCTTTGACGTCAAGACTATGCAGAAAGCTCTAGGGCATCTCATACATCTGGCTACTCACACTTGTCCTGACATTCAGTTTACAGTTAACTTACTGTTGAAATTTGCAAACAAACCAACCCAAGCACACTGGAAGATGGTCAAGCATCTCTTCCACTACCTCAAGGGGACAAAATTGGCAGGTTTACTGTTCATAAGGTCAACTGATCCGGGTGATCAACTGTGTGGATGGGCAGACGCCAACTATGCTTGATCAACGGTGGCTCAAAAATCCACAACTGGCTACGTCATAATGCTATGCGGAAATCCGATAAGCTGGACAACAAAGAAGCAAACATTAGTTGCCCAATCCACCACCAAAGCCAATTTCATAGCCATGAATCTCTGCGCCAAGCAAATAAGATGGCTCTCAACCCTGGTCCTAAGCATGGGAATTGCGATTGGTAAACCTACAATAAAGAATGACAACCAGGGAGCAAACTTTATTAGTAAGGAGGCTGAATTGAACCCAAACTCCCAACACATTGAGGTGCGGTTTCAATACATACGGGACCTGGTGAAGAAGTTGCTACTGTCCATAGAACACACTCCCTTGGAGGAGATGATTGCAGATATCCTCACCAAGCCCCTCAGATACGTCAAGGTTGTTCAGGCAAGACTACAGTTTCACATGACCTCCTCAAAATCTTAGGAGGAGTGTTAGGTAAAGATTCCTTGGTGTCAATAGAAGGTGGGTGCGCGTCTAGGAGGAGTGTCCTCAGCAAGGATCTCAGTTGACCACCATTGCGGTCTATCCCAACCCTACATCTAGAGAGTCACTTGAGCGGTTCCTTCCCAACTCCAGCTTCCTTCACCCCCTTGACCAGTCCTCCTCTTCTGCATCCCTTGGTCCTCTCTATTTTTTCCCTTCTCCTGAATCCTTCTTGAATTTGTTGCCTCTCATCCTCCCGCTCAACTGTCTGGCCATCAATCTCCAAACCTTGATACGTAGCCTACAAGCCTCATTGACAGCTGCAGCATCCAGGAGGAGCTAAGTCTATCCTCAGTGGAGGTATGATTGGGAATTTATATATCTGTCTCTTTCTCTTTCCTTGTCATACCATATGCTTAACAACCTTGTTTCATTCTCTCATATATTCCCCTTCTTAACTCTCTCATTCTCCTTGACCCATCAGTCTGATAGTGATAGTTCTGACCACCCTCCTGCCTGCAACCTTTCCTTGAGTCTGATAGCTAAACGTAAAGTGCAGGTAATGAACCTTCCTGTTCGTTAGTGAATTCTGTTCTTTTATCAGTCTGTGTTAAAGGAGGTCAATTACTCCTTACATTATCCTCTCAATGTTGTGTACTAGAATATACTCCTACAAGAGTTACTATAAGTCCTGAAATAAAGAGTCTCACTTGTTTTCACTTAGATCTTCCTTAAATCCCGTCCTCCTTGTCTATAAAAGGGGCCCAGAATCTTGTTTAAAATCGGGTTCATCCTTAAAATCCATGCCTAACTTTTGAGGAGTCACAGAAATATCTCTGTGAGTATTCACTTGTTCTGTAAAAAAATAACAACCACATCAAACTCACATGTTATAAAACCAATTACTAGGACTTAAGCCTAGAATACAATACCTTCAATAAAAATTAAAATTATAAGGCCCCAAATAAAGGACCTCCAAGATCAAGAATCTTTTTTATTTAGTGTACACTTGAATCAATTTGTTTTTTAATATTTCTTGGTCACCTCTCCGGCTATCAAAAACATCTTCTTTGCCAATATCTACATTCTAATAAAAGAGTATAATTCACTACTAGATTTGCAACCTGGTAAGCATTCCCTCCTAATAGGGTACCAGGATTAACATCAAAGACCGCACTACTTAGAGGCCGCATTATACAGTAAAATAAAAAAAAAATGAATCGCCCCACCAGCGCCAACGGTTTTGCCTATGATGATGCCAAAACCAAACAACGCAATGATTGCAAAAATATTGATTCATTACAAGCCCAAGTAGCTGAATTACTACAAATAAAAACCCAGGCTCCACCCCTGTAGCTTCAACCAATTGCATTCAAACTATCAGCACTAGAATTCCCACCTTCAATGGGAAGAATGATGCCGAAATTTGGATCATAAAATTTGAGAATATATTTTAATTGTATTGCTATCCACGTTCCAGTTGGACTCAACAAATAACCAAATGTATGGTTGACAAAGCTGAGTCATGGTGGTTCCAATACATGAAGGAACACAAAAACAAAAATGTGTCTTGGGATTAATTTAAGACAAATCTCCTCAAAAAATACAACTACATTTACAAGCAATCAGAAGCTTGAAAAGCAATTGATACCTTGAAGTTCCACCAAGCTGATGATTATATAAATAATTTTAAAAGATCAATCATCAAAATACCAAAGGATAAAGTTAGCGACTGGGAAGTAGGATATTTGATCTTGAAAAATTTACCTCATGACCTTCAGCAACAGGTCCTAGCCAAAAAAGGTGATAATCTTGAAGAACTATGCAAGTCACTCCGCAAAAACAAAAGAGTTAATCAAAAAGCGTACCAAGGAGGGTTCCAACAACACTTTGGAAAATCATTCAATAATAATAATTTCCAACACCATCCCTGACAAAATTCATGAAGCACCTCAACTTCAACTGCTGTCCCTACAGAATTGGATGTTCTGGAAGTTAGTAAAATTTGTTGTTATAACTGCAACAAACAAGGACACTATTCCAAAGATTGTAAAGAACCTAGAAAGGGAACAACATACAACACCAAGAAAAGGGAAAACAATTGCTTCCCCTTAGAATCCATGGAAATGGAGGGATCAAGTGATGAGATACAAAGCCAAGAAGATAGGAGGGAAGCTTCCAAAGAAGTAACCAATGCCTTAGAGGAAGAGATATTTGGCAACAGCAATTATAATTAAAGCAATAACCACTCACTATGTGACTATCCTTCAAGCAAGTTGGTTGAGAGGGAAATTGAGTCCTGGTGCACCTGGGAATGGGTTTTGAACCTTTATTAAACCCTTGTGCAACCTGCTTTGCTCCAAAAGCTGGTAAGCACACTTCAAATCTCCAAGAAGCTATCAATCGCCTATCAGCAGGTGAAGAATTGGACCTCAATTTGAACAAATTCAAGGAAATACAAGAATTCCCCAAAAGATTTGGAAATTGGGTGGGAAACCAAGAATTTGACTACAACAATAATTCCACCAATTCTTTGGTTGAATATTTCTTCCCCAAGGAAGGATCAAAATGCAGACCAGTAGTGATTCCAGAAATTGGTTTTGCCAAAATGCCCATATCCATGGAAGATGAAGACATCTCAGTACAAACAACAAACAACAAATACATGAACCTTTGTATGATACAAGAACACAATGAGCTAGATATAATTAGTATAAATGTTTCCAAGAATGAAGCAAAGATCCCTAGGTTTGTATTCAGGATTGGAAGAATTACATGTAATACCATAATTGATAGCAGTTCTGGGTCTATATACCTAAAACAGACAAAAGCCTATGATCTAGCATGAATGAGAGCATTAGAAATAAATGAAATGCCGCCAAGGATGGTAAGATTAGCCAACGGAATTAAAATTCCAGTGAATAAGAAAGGAATTTTCCTGCTACATCATGGGGAGTATGGTCAAAAGTGCAAAGAAATTTTGTTGAATTTGACAGATCTAGACCTCATATTAGGATTACCATGGCTCTATAAGACTCAAGCTATTCCATACTACCAAATGAGAGGATATCCAATCCTTGCACTTAATGGGAGAAGCGTCAAAATTGGACCTTATAACCTGAACAGCAAACTCCTAATCAATATAGTAGAGGAAGATTATAATTGATTTGAAACAGTAGCCCAACACACCGCCTCAAATTGCTTTGAAGGAAAAATCAACCCCAATCAAGTCCATAAGTTGTAACACATAATCAATACTGTAGAAAAAAAACAGCAAAATTAAAACCAAGACCATACTTGCTGCAAGAACCAAAGATAATCAAAGAATTCATTGACAACACACTGAAGAAGGGATTGATCTGAGAAGTCCAAAATCAGACCTGGGAATCAAGACCACTTATAGTGTTAAAAGAGGAAAATGCATATCAATTTTTGAAGGGCGCAAATTTATTTTCTTTCATGGATTTGAAATCAGGATATTGGCAAATACAATTACACAAAGATTCAACCCCCAAAACAGCATTTGTTACCCAAAATGAAGAAGAACATGTCCAAACACATTGAAACAGTACTAAGGATATTGAAGAAGGAGAAACTGATACTCTCACTTGAGAATGTAAATGGGGGATCAAAGAATTATTATTTCCAGGTTTTATAGTAAGTGGAGAAGGTATCAAAACTAATAAGCAAAAAATCAGTAAGATAGTGAACTGGCCAACCCAGACAAATATCATGCAAGTGAGGGGTTTTCTTAAACTAGCTATATACTAAAAGCAATTTATAAATGAGTTTTAAACTATTGCTACTCCTCTCTACAAGCTGATGGAGGGCTCTCAAAAAAAAGGGGAATGGATTGAATAGGGGAGCAGCCAAGAAACTAGTCTAAATAAATTAAAGCAATATGCAAAAAAATTTACATAATAATCAACTAAACACAATTGCATATGAATCAAGGAAGCTCTCTAAGACAGAATATAATCATTCTTCCCAAGAACAAGAATTAATTGAAATTGTACACTTTTGGAAAAAATTTTGTGGCTATATCAAGGGATCCCCAATATTCATTAAGACAGACCACAAATCATTGAAATATTTCAAAAATCAAAGTAATGTGAACTGCTGACTAAGCCAATTTTTCAACAAGATAGAATTCTTCAATGTTGTCATCATCTATTTCCCAGGACACCTGCAAATTGCAGCCAATGCTCTGTCTTGAAAACCTGATACAATCAAGGACAAAGAGCCAAAGGAAATTTCCAATAGTCTGTTCCTGGTAGAAGAATCCAAAGACAACATTAAGACAAACTTCAGTGGCCTCCAGCATATCAAAAGAGAGTTAGTAAATAAAGAGACTGAACATGAAGACTTCAAAGTTGAAGGTGGTATCCTATATTGCAAGACAGGCAAAATCTGGAAAACCTTCATTAGCAAATATGAAATAGCTAAGTAAATTGTGCATGATACCCATACAGCTCTGGGACATCAAAACCTCAAAAACACCATTTTTCATTTCTGCAACAAAAAGAAGACCAACAACCAGAACAGTGTGGGAATGATGCAAAATGGCCAACTGTTTGAAAAATGGGGGACAGATTTTGTAGGGCAACTACCCCCTACATGGTGGGCGGCCCAGATGATGAAAGAGATCACTTGGAATCATGGATTTCCCAAAGAAATCACCAATGATAATGGAAAGGAATTTGACTGTAATCTTTATGGTAAATATCTACAAAACCTCAAAAGACAACATGACCGTATTTCAACTTAACAACCTCAATCCAATGGATTGGTCAAAAGGTTCCATGGGACTCTATTATAAAACTTGAAAACAATCTGTTTAAACAACATAAAAGATTGGGAAAAACACCTTGGAGAATCTCTATTTGGATATTTTGTAGCAAATAACAATTCAATGGGAACTCACCGTTCTTCTTGACTTACAAACTCAACCCTAATTTAAGCACCATCACACAAGACAACCATCCAAGCAAATATTACTTGCAAAGAAGGAAAAAAAACTCAGAATTCAATCATGCCCAACAACAGGCCATAGATAATCTACACAAGAAAGTAGAAGAACATATCAAAAAAATTTAAAATAACAATTTTGAAAAGCAATTCTGCAAAGGAGATCTGGTGCTCCAAAGGTTTGAACAGAGATCATCAAAGCTCCACCCAAAGTGGGACAGGCCATTCATCATACAAGAATGCCACCCCAATGGGTCTAATGTCCTGATGAAGGCTAATGGATAGAAAATTTCATTCCCAATAAATGGCAAAAGACTGAAAGAATACCATGGAGAGCCTGAAAATTTTTTATTTGCAAGCAATGCTTTGATAAAAAAACAAAATAAGGTGCAGAAAACTTGTAAACAACGTGAGGGAGTTTTGGAGGGGGTGAAGTGATGACCCAATCCAGTCACTATTTATTCCCACCTGAATCTTACCTCTTTTGTAAAATGCTGCCTATTTCTCTACCTTCCTTATTTTATTATAACTGCCAGATTGCTGATTCCAGAAACCTGGCTATTGATTCCAAGACTCACAACCAGACCACCAATCCAGCCTCATGATCATTCTCTTTATTCTCTTGGACCAGACCGCCCTTGGTCCCAGTTTTTGTACTTAGATCTTCATTACATCCTATCCTCCTTGTCTATAAAAGGGGCCTAATATGTTGTTTGCAATGAAACCTTGACCCTGTTCATCCTGAAAATCCATTCATAACTTTTGAGGAGTCACATGCCTTAACAATCATTGGTTTCCTGAGGAAACAATATGAGAAATTTTGTTCAACATTCAATCCTTGGTCAGGAAAAGCGCAACTGAGAATAACAAGAAAAAAAGTGAAACACTCTCATAAAGGAAAATGCGCAAAGGAGTGTTATGGAATGTATCAAACCATTAAACACGGAAACACCATAAGCACAAGTGGCTAGGAAAGCGGTTTTGCAGGATGAAGTTCTACCACCTTTATCAGAACAGTAGTCCACTATCAAATGAGAACAATCTATAAAAAGGCCAGTTTCAGTACCCAGTTGTATCTGGTGAATGGCACCATAGTATTTACCATGAAAAAAAGGCTGCTGCACCTTCCCGCAGGCAAATCAGTTGGAACTGAAATTGATATTGTTTTGAATGCATTGGGAATCCATTTAGAACTTGATTAAGAAACTCCAAAAACTTGTTTCTATCATTCCTTCAGTATTCCAAGAAATTTTAGTGCATGAATGAAATTCAGATTATTTTGATTTTTTGGAAAATTAAATTTTATTTAAAGTGATCCTCTAGAGGATTCACCACAGAATCAAAGTGTACCACTTCAATAAGGTGTAGTGCCTTCTATCTGGATTTATACTTGTTGAGGATGTGATGGATCTGAGTTCATAATTCAAATATTTTTCAAGGAAATCTACAAATAGTTTCATAGAAGCTTGAACCAATGCATTAATTGAACTGAAAAATATTACATGAAGGAAATGTTGAATTTTTGACCCTACAAAACCCGTTCACACCCCAAAATGGGTTGCCTGATACAATTTGCAACCCATCTTGGTTTTGAACAGCTTTTTGCAACCCATCTGATGTGTGAACAGCCTTCAAACCCCAAAATGGGTGGAAAACCCCACCAAGCAACCCGTTTTGAGGTGTGAACGGGTTGTGTAGGGTTCCAAATTTTTGTTTTTATTAATTTCTTTTATTTAGTAATTTATATTTTTATTTTTGGTATATTTTATTTATTTATTTTTATTTATTTTTTATTTATTTAGTTTTTTATTTATTTAGTTTTTTATAAATTTACTTTTTTATTTATTTAGTTTTTTATTTTTTATTTTTTATTTATTTTGTTTTTTATTTATTTAGTTTTTATTTATTTATTTATTTATTTATTTATTTATTTATTTATTCTTTATTTATTCTTTATTTATTCTTTATTTATTCTTTATTTATTCTTTATTTATTCTTTATTTATTCTTTATTTATTCTTTATTTATTCTTTATTTATTATTTATTTATTTATTATTTATTATTTATTATTTATTTATTATTTATTTATTATTTATTTATTGATTTATCTATCTATCGATCCATTTATTTATTTATTGATGCATTGATGTATTTATTTATTTATTTATTTATTTATCTATCTATCTATCCATCAATCTATCTATTTATCTATTTATCTATTTATTTATTTTCTTTATCTATTTGTTTTATTTATTAATTCATTCTTTATTTATTAATTCATTCTTTTATCCATTCATTTTTTTTACTGATTTATTTAGGGCATTGATTTTCTCATGGGCCTAATCCTTTATTTCACAGAAAATTATGCCTAACCACTGTTGCATGCCTTTGCTGCTACACGGAAAAATACTTTATTTTATTGTACTTTCAATAACTTACTTTATTTTGAGTTTTTATGTGGAAGTCCTTTAGATGGGGGCTCATAAAACCCCCCAAAAAATCTTTGGTAATTTTGGAGCCATTAAAACCCCTCCAAAAATGGAATCCAAAAATAAAAAAATTCCGCAAAAACCAATTTTTCAATGGGTTTTTGGATTCTTATTTGGTATATTTTTGTTATTTTTTTTGGTTATTTAATCTATTAGAAAGTTTAACCGACATTAAAAGAAATTTGCAATATTTTTTCATAGATTTTTTGGATGTATCCTTTGACCTTAAAAAATTCTGTCAAAAAACCAAAAAAAACAAAAAAACCAATATTCTGATTGGACATTTGGATCCTTTTATGTGCCTTTTTACTTGATTTCTTTGGTAATTGAAGCAACAGAAAGCTAGAAAACCGGTAGAAGAACATTATAATATTTTTTCAAAATTTTTTGATGAATCATTTACCTTAAAAAAATCCTTCAAAAAACCAAAAAAACTCAAAAAATTCAATTTTCTCATTGGAATTTTGGATTGTTTTGTTGGACTTTTTGATGTTTCTTTTTGGGTGATTCAAGCTTTTATAAATTTAACACAGCCATTAAAGGGCTTTTTATCATTTTTTCCCAGAATTTTGGATGTATCCTGGGCCTCCAAATATTTCAATCCAATGCATAAACACTTCAAATTAACACATCAATTGCAATGTTTTTTTATTAAATCTGGCATCAAAATTTCCTTTTTTTTTTTGAAGAACTTGAGAATATAATTTGAAATCTCAAGTAAAAATTATTCCAACTTGTTGTAACATTTTTTATCCTTTAAATTATGAAAGACAATGAACATAATTCAAAAGGAAAGGGAGGTGTCTCTTTAATTATCCTTTTTTGATTTTTTTCCTAATAAAAATGATGATGATCTAAAATATTTGAAGCTGCATTATCAAAGGGATTACCTGAAGCTTTCCAAAAATCATTTTTTGGTAATTTTTGAGGCACTAGTTGAGCCTCAATAACCAAACAAAAAAAAACACCATAATAAAGTCCTTTTGGGTTCTGGGACTCTTCTTTGAGCCTTTCACATGCGTATATGCAATATGACTGAAGGTTTCTCCATGGGACCTCCACCCATCTTTGAGCACTCCAATTATCTTATAAAAAACCCCTTTTACCTCTTCCAACCTCCCATCACCCCCCATCACACCATCCGACTACCATCCCATACCACACCACACTGCACCACACCACACCACACCACACCACACCACACCACACCACATCATACCATACCGCACCACACCATACCACACCACACCACACCATACCACACCACACTGCACCACACCACACCACACCACACCACATCATACCACACCACACCACACCATACCACACCGCACCACACCATACCAAACTGCACCACACCACACCACATCACACCACACCACACCACACCACACCACACCACACCACACCACACCACACCACACCACACCACACCACACCACACCACACCACACCACACCACACCACACTACACCACACCACACCACACCACACCATGAAACAAAAGAAAAAAAAAACACAACACATCAACTCACCACACCACACCACTCCCCACCACACCACTCATCACCACACCACTCATCACCACTCACCTCCACAAAGCACTCATAATCCTTCACCAATCCTCAACCAAAACAACTCAACACTCCTGTACTGTCAAAAAATGTTTTTCCCTCTTATATCAAGTCTCTGAATACCTTTTTTCACCCAAATCATTCTTAATATATTTCTCAACTGTCAAATCCCATCTTCACTAAATTTTTTAAAAATAAAATCTCTTCTTGTAATGGCTCAAGAAAACATCCACCCACTTTCAGAAATGTTTCACCAGGCCCTCCTACCATCATTTCACCTAATCAAACTAGTGAATTAACTTCTCTTGCTCCTTCTTCATCTACTCAACCTCCTGATTCCACCCCTCTGCACCCCCCTCCTGAGCTATCATATAAACAGAGGGAGGAGCTGGTTGAAGCTATCCAATCATGGGCAACGTCTCATGTTTATGCCCTATTTACCAGAGTCTCCAATTGCAAGAAACATAACTACACTGATAAATGTGAACAATCTGGTGAATATAAAACCAGAAACAATACCACCAATTTAAAAAAATCAATAAAGACAAAATGTAATTCCAGATTATCAGGAAGTCTTTCCAAAAGATTGGGTTTCTGGGTGGTAATGGTTATTTGTCCAGAACACAACCATCCACCTTCCACCAATCCTATAACTCATCCCATCCACAGGAGAATCCAAGGGAAGCAACAAGATGGTTCAAAATTTATCCAAAGGGGGAATTCCCCCAATGAAAATTCTCAACTCTCTTATACAAATCTTTTCATCTCCTGGAAATAAAAGTCTCAATACTATTTACAATAAAAGATCCCAAATTCAAAAAAATGACCTTGATGGAAAAACTCCAGTTGAAGCTCTCATACTTGAACTCTTTAATTCTTCCTTTTTCTACAAAATTAAAAATGTGGATGGAAAAATAACTTCATTATTAATCTACCACCCTGATTCCATAAAACTCCTCAATCTTTTCCCAACTCTTCAAATGATGGACTGTACATATAAAAAAAAGTTTGGAATGCTGCTTCTTCATATTCCTTGGGTAAACAATTGCTCCAGAAGCTTCTCAGTTGCCTTCTTTTTTTATCTCAAGAGAAAAACAGAACTATGAATGGGCCCTGACTCAACTTCAGGAAATCTTAGAAGATAGAAAACCAGTTTGATTGTTACAGACAAGGAAAAAGCACTAATTAGTTCAATTGAAACCATTTTCCCTCCCTCTAATCATCTTTTCTGTCTCTGGGATATTTCACAAAATATTCAAACCAACCGCAGAAAGCACTTCAAATATGAAGATAAATGGAAGCTGTTTCATAAAAAATGTCATTAATTTTTCCATTCCCAATCTGAACCAACCTATCAGTAAAACTTCACCAAAATTTCTGTGGTTTGGAATGCTCCAACTTCTAACTAACCTCTTGAGAACTGGATTCCCTTTAAAAGAAAAGTTGTCTCATATTTGGCCAACAAACACTTTAAATTTGGAAACACAATTAACTCTAGAATAGAAGGTCTTAACTCCTATATCAAATGTTTCATCAATTACTCAATTGGATCTTTCTATAATGTAGTTCAACATATATCCAGTTATTTCAGCATCCAAAACCATGAGAGAGCTTTTGAAGCCTGTTAGCAAGAATTCAAGAATCTGATTGGTTAACCTCACTGTGTGGATCATCTTTCTGGAAAATTCAGCCACTATGCCTTAAAAATAATTCACTAATTCCATCAAGTTTCTGAATTTTCAACCAATTGAAAAAAATGTGATTAATCTTCTTAAATGGGTATACCATGTATTCAAAAAGTAAAATTGGCTATGAGAAATGGTGAACTCTTCCAACTTGAAGATTTTCATCCTCAATTTCATTTCAAAGCTACCTTATCAGTAAGTTTTTTTCTTTTTTTTTGTTTGGATTCAACCTCAAATTCATAATTTCCTGATTTATTTTTTTTGTTTTTTATTTGTACAGCTAACTCTGAAGCCTGATGCAACTGAAGATTCAGAAAAAATTGAAATTCCAACCAAAGAAAGTGATGAAAACCTATATTTCACTCAACTGTTTGAGGAAATCAGCAAGTTGCCACCCGGAGAACAGCTATATTATCTGGGTGAAAGAAAGAAGCGGTACAGTGGCAGATATCAACTTCCCCTGATTCAAGAGCCAAATTCAACTCAAAGATCCAAAGTAAGAGGAAGACCCAAAGGAGCAGCTGATAATTTCAAGAAGTTTTCTCAGTCCTCAAGTAAAAGAGATCCATCTGTTTTTGAATATGTGGAAGAACCCAAGAGGAGAGGAAGGCCAAAGAAGAAATTCTGGGCAAATTCAAAGGTCAGTCACCATTTTTTGAAAAAAGAAAAAAAAATTCATAATTAATACTTTTTTTATATGTGTGCAGGTTTCAAGAAAGTGGAAGTCCATAAAGGGGGGGGGGGGGCAAAGGGAAGAAACAAGGAGAAATCAGAGGAAGAGTTCAAATTATATATTTAATTTCTTTTTCAATGGTTTTTTTTCTTATTTTTTTTTAACATAGGATGGATTTCTGACTGAAGTGGAATATTCAGAAGATTAAGAGGTTCCAGATTTGGATCAAGTGTAAGATTCAGCAGATGAAGAGCTGCCAGAATTGTATTTTATCAAAAAGGTGAGCTTTAATTTCATTTTGTTTTTTGTTGATTTTTTGGATATTCTTTTTCATTAATTTTTTTCATTTGAACTTTTATCAGGGGTCTGGAACCACTGTGAATAAGCCGGTTGCTTCTCCTGAATACAATCCTGAGAAAAGAATGAAGATACCAAAGGTATTCAATGAAGATGGTGATGCTCCTTACCATCCTTCTGGAAGGAAGGTATTAGAATCCCCAACAATCAGTGAGAAAGTTAGTACATTTGATATTTTCTCACTTTTTAATTTTTTCTGAATTGTTTTTGGTGTTATCCTCTAAGTTTCCTGCACATTATCATATTCTCCTCCCGGAATCTTTGACCAATTATCAATTGAAGAAGTGAGTTTCATCTTTAGAACATATTTTCTTTTATGAAAAATTCTGATGTTTGGTTTTTAGATCCAATACAAAAACTTTATTTACCCAAAAACAGCCATTCCACATATATCACATGTTCAAGATGTTATAGGGGATGGAAACTTTGGCTTTAGAGAAGCAGCTGGTTGTTTGGGGAGGAACCCCAAAGACTGGATTGAATTCAGGAAAGAGATGGTGAAAGATCTTGATTCAAAACCAATTTTCAAGGATGAACCATTACTGGATGAAATCAGGGGTGAAACCTTCCAAGAATCAAGAAGGAAACTAAACCACCTTTCTGGTCCAGCTCCCATAAATATTTGGATCAAATTTCCATGCCATTTTTCCCCTCTTTCTGAAACATCCCAGTATCCAGTGTTTCTGTTTTCTTCTTTAATGCCTTGCACTTATATTCCTCTGAATTCTCCTCCCACTCCAAATTGCAAATCTTCTTGTATTTGCTTCATTCTCTTAGAAGATTTCAAACATATATTCTCATTCAAGTTTTAGTCTGATCATTGGCCAGTGCCCAGGTTTGTTTCACTTTTGAAAAGCTTTGCAACCAAGGTTCCAAATCATGGAAAACCATCATTCATGAAAAGTTTGGGCTTGGTAATGAGGTTTTGTTCCCTCCAAGAAAATCAAGTAGAAACATAAGTATCCATATTTTTTCTTTATTTTTAAGAATATATTTTTTTTTTTGTAAAATTTCTGAAATGTTGAATCTGCAAAAAAAATTTAATTCAAAAGGCAAAAAAAAGGATCCAAAACTCCAATGCAAAAATTCAATGTTTTGAATTTGGGGTTTTTTGAAGGAATTTTGTAAGGTAGAAAAATACACCCAAAAAATCTGAAAAAAAAATTTGAAAATATTTTTGGTAGTTTTTTTAAATTACTAAAAGCTTGAATCATTCAAAAAATATAATCAGAAAGCCCAACAAAAGGATCCAAAATTAAAATGAGAAAATTGAATTTTTCAAGTTTTTTTGGTTTTTTGAAGGAATATTTTTTTTCAAGGCAAATGATACATCAAAAATTTCTGAAAAAAAAATTGGAATTTTCTTCTACTGTTTTTTTGGCTTTCTGATAGCTTCAATCACCAAAAAAAAAGAACTAAAAAGGCAAATAAAAAGGCAAATAAAAAGGGAAAATAAAAGGATCCAAACATCCAATGAGAATTTTTTTTTTTTGGTTTTTTTGGTTCTTTGACAGAATTTTTGAAGGTCAAAGGATGCATACAAAAAATTTAAAAGAAATATTTGGAATTTGTTTGAATCTTTTTTGAAAATTATAATAACTGAAATAAACAATAAATAAATAAATAAATAAATAGCCCAAATAAGAATCCAAAAGCCCATTGAAAAATTCATTATTGCAGAATTGTTTTATTTTTGGAGGGGCTTCAATGGCCCCAAACTTCCAAAGATTTTTTTGGGGGGTTTATGAACCCCAGATACAGTACTGTGGCATCAACAAAAAAAATAAATTCTTGAAAGTACTGTGAAATAAAGCATGTGCCCATGTAGCAGCAAAGGCATGCAACAGGGGTTGGACATAGTTTCCCATGAAACCAAGGATTTGGCCTGTGAGAAAATTAATTCCCTAAAAAAAAACATAAAAAACATAAAAAAATAAACAAACAAAAATAAAAGAAAATGAAAGAAAAAATAAAAGAAATGAAAAAAATAAAAAAAGGGAAATGTTAAATCCGCAACCCAGGGGTCCAAAAAAGGCGTGAAAAGCCATTCACAACCCATATGAGTCTTGAACAGAGGTTCAAAACTCAAAAATTCGGAAAAAAATCAATAATTAAATAAAATAAAAAAATAAGTAAATTAAGCATAAGTAAATTAAACATAAGTAAATAAATAAAAAAATAAATGAATCAAATAAATAATTAATTAATTAAATTGAAAATAAATGAATAAATGAATAAAAAAAACCAAATAATTCCATTATAAATAAATAAATAAATAAATAAATAAAATAAATAAATAAGTAAGAAAGTAAATTTTAATAAAATATTGTATTTTTACTTAAGCTGGGACACATCACACAAATTTTGGTTTGGGTTTTAAATTTAGTCAATTTTCCCCAAGTTTGATCTTGCAGTTTTGAAACAAGTTTTGTTCCAATGCTCCCTCCCAGATGTTTCCTCCCTACCCCCATCATTCTTTTTTTAGATCCTCCAATTGGACCCATTTTTTTTCAGCCTCCAGTGAGACTGATATCCCCCAGTTGCAATCCACCCACCCATCCAAGGATTTTAAATCCAGAATTGGAAACACAATCACCCTATCAGTAAGTCTTCCATTCCTTGGGCTTTCTAACAAACCACCTCTTCAGGTGAATGACTCCTTTTTGTTTTTTTTATTGGCACAGGGGGCATCATTGAATTTGATCTCACCATTCAAAATACAGTTGTGGCTGAACCTTGACATATAAACTCACCTCCCCAAATTCATCCATCATTCCAGGAATCTTGCTGTCATGAATAAATTGAAATCAAGCATCTCCAGCTGTCTTAAACCAGGTCCATCAAATCTATCAAGCTGATAATTTACTCATTCATGACAATTATTGCTACTAATCAAAGTCCTAATTGATGGGCTTGAATCAGATGTCATTATCAGTGAAACACTCCTTACACTGGCCGATGACCCTAATACACCATTTACTTCATGTTTTTTTTTGTCTTTGTTTACATTGAATTTTCTTTATTTTGGTTGTTATCTATTTTCATTTTTTTAGAAAAGAAAAGGAAGTCAAATAGAATGCCTGTTGAGTTGAAAAAAAAAAACTGATGATCAAAATGATCAGTGACATCAAAAATGCTTGATCAAACTGACAGGTATCTGTCAACTGTGAAATGATTGAGCTAAAAAAAAAAATGAACAAGTGATTAATCCTTGTTTTATCTCTTCTTTCCTATTTCCCTACCCAATTTTGACTTTGGATGGATGCTCTCATGAGAAACATTCTGGGGGATGTAGTGTGATGAGTTGAAAAAGAAGATTTTGGTCTTGGAAGCATTCAATCAGAAGCCATCTCAATTGAGCTTGATGGATGATAAAGACCACAACCTTGATTGAGAAGTGTTTTAGGGAATTGGAAAAATGGGAATGTATCAAGCCAAATTGAGGAATGCCATTGCAGCATCAAGCGTATGAATGTATTCTAATTAGATTTCCCACATTGTAGGGATGGGAAAGAGAGATTATGAGATGGACAGTTGGAAACCAGGTATTTTACTAGTACAACAGGAACAATGACATCCTCATAGATGAATTGGGGCAAGCAAAAATCTTCCAACAATCCCTTGCTTTGGTAATTCAAAACCTTGACTCTGCCTTTCTGGATCTCATCTTATCCTTTGTAAATTTCTGTGCTGATTAACATTATTTGCTTTTTTGTGTGTGAGGCCTTAAATTTTTAACCCACCCCAATAAAAAAACAAAAAGGGGTCATTCACTTGAACAGATCGTTCATTAAAACAAAAAAGGAATGGAAGACCCACTGATGGGATGATTTTGTTGCCAATGCTTGATTTAAAATCCTTTTATGGGTGGGTGGATGGAAAAATGGGGGATATTGGTCTCACTGGAGGCTGAAAAAAATGGGTATGATCAGAGGATCAAAAAAAAAAAGATTGGAGGGTAGGGGGAAAAAATCTGGGAGGGAGGATTGAAAAAAAACTTGGTTGAAAAACAAAAGTTTAAACTTGGGGGAAAATGGATTAAATTAAAAACCCAAACCAAAATTTTTTCAATGTGTCCAAGATTGATTAAAAATACAATAAACAAATAAATAAATAATAATGAAATAAGTAAATCAATAAGTAAGTAAATCAATAAAGAAATATAAATAAATAAATCATAAATATATTAAATATATAAAAAATATTAAATATATAAATATATATATTTAGAAAAAAAATTTGAAACCCTACACAACCCACTCACAACTCAAAACAAGTTGTGTGGCATGGTTTGCAACCCATCTGGGCTGTGAATGGCAGTTCAGGCCTCAGATTGGTTGAAAACAGCTGTGAACAGCCTTTCACGCCTCAGATGGGTTGCAAAAAGCACCAGGCAACCCAATATAAGTTGTGAATGGGTTTTGTAGGTTTGAAAATTTAAGACTGCCCCAAAAAAATTAAAAAAATCAAAAAAATTTAAAAATCAAAAAAACTGGGTGATGATAAATTCAAAAACCCCAGTCTTGTGGGATTTTTTAGGGCCCTACACAACCCATTTGACCCGCAGGGGCCTATAAACAACTCCAAGCAACCCTGGGGGCAGGTTGCAATGGGGTGACCGGCAGTGGGGGGGATTTGATCACCCTGCCACCAGCCATGAACAACTAGGCTGGTTGCAGCAAGGGGATAAGGGGTGGGGGGGACCTGATCACCTCCCTACTGTTTTGGGGCTCTCTCCCCCCTCCCTTTACCAAGGGGTGCTCCCCCCCCTTTACCAAGGGGGAGGAGCAACATGGCTGAGGGGATCTGACCACCCCCCAGCCCATCTCCCAATAGCTACGCCTGGGGGAATCAACACCAAGGGTACTGGTACAGGGATTTCACCACCCCCTCCAGGGAATTGACAGAAAGAGGGGGGGGCATGTCCGCCAGTTACACCCCCCCCCCTAGTTGTGTGTGGTGCCACACAACTACAAAACATTGTGTGGCAAGCTACACGGCTGGGGGGGGGGCATGTAGAGTCCACATGAATCAATCAAGATTTTTAGAGGCCACAAAACTTGATTGTAGTCATGCAGCATGCCAAACAACCCATTTGAGTTGTGTACACAACTCAAATGGGTCGTGAATTTATGATTACCCTAAAAAACTTAGAAAAATTGAAAAAAATAAAAAAATAAAAAAATTAAGGTTTTGAAAATATCCCTTCAAAGCCCATTTGGTTTTCAAACTTTTATTTTGAAACCCCCCAGGGGATACCAAAGCTGTGAATGAAGTTTCATGTGTCTTGCCTGAAATTTTTGGTAAATTTGGGGAAAAATTGCCCCAAATGGGCGATTCCAGGGGCATTAGTGGTACCTAGGCACCCCTGGACAATCTTTGGGTGCCTTAAAACCAAATTTTGGAATGTGACATACATTTTGAGACTATTATTGGACTGCAAAAATAATTTGGGATCACATTTTGCCTATTGGAAAACAAAGACTTTTAACAAACCGTACACATCACTGGCTTATCAGATAGTTTTATTTTTCTCAAACCAAAACTGAGAATAATTTGAAGTTTTTGAATCAGTTTTATTGAATAATAGGGCATATCAGAGCTAAAGTTTTCAAAAAATTAACTTGCTGATTGCAAGCCTATCCATTTTTTTTTAAAATTTTTTTTTTCATTTAAAACCATTCATTCATTGTTTATTTTGATAAAAAAATATTTCTTGAAAAATTGAAATTTTTCCGGAAATAAGCTAGAAAATTTTTCAAAAGTTTAACTCTGATACATCCCAATAAATTGACTTGAGACTTTTGCTTCATTATGGGAACAGTGGCAAGCCCAAGCCCCCCTAGTTTCAACATGGCTTCATTGAAGGATTAATTGAAAGGTTTTTTAACAAAGATTTGGAAGAATTTAGGTATTTGGAAAATAAAACATTGGAAGCCCCAATTGCATCCTCATCTGGGGTTACAATTGAGAAAAAAGATGTTTCAAAACTGGAATTGACTCAAGCTGTTGGGTCACATTTCATATGCCATTTGACTGAGGCTGATTTGGCTTGATAAATACTAATGTAACCATGGTGGCTGAAACTATGCAACTATGTAACTATGAGGCTCCAGAAGCCCTTGACCCTCCTCCTGTGAGCGCTTTTTCTTGTAGGAAAGATTCCAAGAAATTTTGTCAAAAATTGGCAGCCATGCATGGCTATGCATTCAAAAGATTCAATTCAAAAAGAGATATACATGTTGATCTAGCCTGTGGAAGATACGGATTATACAAAGGGTTTTTTCTCACCAATAGGAAGAGGCAAACTCACACAAGGAAGTTTGGGTGTGAATTCATGATCCATGCAAGTTGCACAGTAGCAAATCCCATGTTTCGCCTCTACATTAGAAATGAACAAAAAAATCATGAAGAATCTTCAAACCCCTCATTGCATCTTCAACTGAGGAGAATTTCTTGTTTAGCCTTAGATAAAATTAAGGAAGGCATGCAAGATGGGCTTGATCCAATTAAACTCAAAAGGAAACGAGGCAAGATTGATGGTGGAGAATATTTTGATGATACAACAATCTATAACACTAAGCGGAAGTTAGAAGCAGCAGAACTCAAAGGAGAAAGTCTTATGGATGTGTTATTTGAAATGCTTCTGTTGAGATTGTAGAGGTACCTTATCCCATGTTCTCTGCGTAATGAACTCTGAGACAAGTCCGCGTGACATGTCTGGATCACGCGGGTCTCTTACTGGGTGACCCGGATGAACTCACAACTTGGTGAAACACCGCGGATTCTACTTTTCTCCTCTGGTCTGATTTCTTCCATCTCTTGATGATCACTCTTTCTCTTATCATCCTTTCTATTTTATTCTTTTTATTCTTTTGTATCTTTTCTCGCTTGTACCTTCCCACTTGATGAAACCTCACCTCCTTGCTCGACGAACTCTTCCCTACTCAAATCCATCTCAATCCAACTCATCTATTCTACTTGTCTCGTCGTGAACTATCCTCTGCCTGGTAAGAATCCAATCCTCAAGAAGGTCTTAACATGATCTCTCTGAAAATATGACTTAATTCGTAGTCTTCCATCTTCTACGTCCAAACTCTTCCAACTTCCACTCTATCAAAACCTCATGCTTTCTAATCTTTGTCCTATCTGCTAAATAACTCAAAGCTGTTGGTCCTTTCACTTCTTCCTTTCTTTCTCTCAATTCTTACTTAATCTATCAAGAGTCTAACTTGTTGTCCACAGTCTGCTGGTTTCTGTTCAGAGAAATTTCATTCAAATCTTATCACGGTTAAAAGCCAAAGAACAACTCTGCAACATTGAAAATGAACGAACCAGCGGGAGCAAACAATTATTTCCACCAGGTTGCTCTCAAAGCTTCCGTCAATGCTATTCCTCCACTAAACAAAGACAACTACTCTATCTGGCGCTATAAAATGTTAATTCTGTTCGATCTCAAGGATATCAAGGATACTATGACTAAGAATGCAGGACAACTACCTATAAGACAAGACCACGAAATTCGTGCAATTATCCTATCCAAACTCAACGCTACTACCCATGCAAATGTTGTTAACGCCTCCAATATCACATCCTCTACACTACTTTGGAATGAAATCACTCGTAGATTCGCCTCATCCGAGACAGCAAATCGAGCACGCATCTTCAACCAGTTTCTTCATGCCCCATTCAATGAACTTGCCATTGAAGGTTTCATAATGGACATTCAAAAGTCACTCACTTGTATGGCAGATGTAGGTATAGATCTACCAAGTGACATAGTGGCCTACTTGATACTATTTAAATTTCCTCCAACACTTGAGAATTTCAAACAACAAATCATGCACGGCGAGAAGCTGATAACTGTTGAAGTTATATTCAATCACCTAACCCAGTACAACAACAAGCGTAAGGCACAACTTAAGACTGGAAGATCTACAACCGATGTCTCACTAGTCACGTTCAAAAACAAATCCAATAAGGAAGATAAGAAGATCCGGATTAGATGTAAAGAGGGCTTTCACAATCCCAATGCCCCACATCCGGAATCTTCCTGTTTTCACCTTAATCCTCAAATTGCTCCTGGATGGTGGGTCAAACAGCAAAATGAGCGGAAGAATAGGACAAAAAAGACACCCACAATCAATTACCACGCACTTTTAACTCTTGGGATTAATGCAGATAACACACCAAATCTTCTCCTTGATTCCGGTGCAAACATACAAATTTTTAACGATCTCAAGTACTTTACCTCCATAGATCTAAAAGATGAAGCAGAGGAAATCAAAACAGGTAAGATAGAAGCAAACCTTAAGATACGAGGATCTGGCACTATTTGACTTGAGTGGAAGGACTCTGTAATTACTCTTGAAGGATGTCTGTACGTTCCGGATATCGTAATCAATTTAATTAGCCCCTGTCTCCTTGCGAAGAAGGGATGTAGCCTCTCTCAAAAGCAAGACCGATTCTTCATCACACAAGACAAAAAAAAGGTTCTTAGAGGTTTAATTCAAGATAGTCTATTTGTAATAGAGAAACCTCAAACTGCTGGAAGTAATCTGTTGGTTAATCTATCCAATCAATCATCCACCACTACTCTTGCTCAATCTCAGTCACTGTCCGACCTCCATAAGTCATATGGACACGCTTCAATCTCCACGCTTAAATCAATCCTCAAAGATCAATACTCAAAAGACGAATTAGATAAGTTTCAATGTGACGGCTGCGTAAGAAGCAAAATCACGCAAACTCCGTTTTCATGCACATCATCACCCGCATTGAAACCACTCGAAAAAATACATCTAGATTTGATTGGTCAGATTACTCCTCAATCAAAAGCTGGTCATAAATATGTCCTGACTCTGGTGGACAACTTTACGGGTTATCTAGCAGCTTTTCCTCTTCAATCTAAAGAAGAAACCCCCAGTGTTATCATCAATATTCTTGAAGCAGAGTACAAACGGCTAAATTATTACCCCACCGAGATCTTTTCAGACAAAGGAACCAAGTTCACTAATACTACCTTGAAAGAATTTGCCAAGAAAAAACATATCAAACTCCTAACATCAGAACCATATCACTCTCAACATAACGGTCGAGCGGAGCGAGCCAACCGGACAATCATAGAGTCAGCCCAGGCAACATTCTCTTCATCTCGACTGAATAAGTGCTATTGGCACATAGTGGTTCAAAGCTGTTGCTTCATGCTTAATCAGGTTCCCAGGGAAGGTAATGACCAATCCCCTTGGGAACTTATGTTTAGCAAGAAACTCCCTACTAATTATCTCAAACCTGTAGGATCTTCTGTCATTTACCTGGCAAATAGATTACAAAAAGGAAGAAAATTCGATGAGAAAGGATTGGAAGGGATTTAGTTGGGTTTAATCCCATTTTTCATTCTTATCTGATCCTCAACTCATCTGGTGCTATTGTTGAAACCAAACATGTCCAGTTCCTCAAAAATACGCTACACAATTTTCCCCTCTTGGAATCTCCTGGGATTGATCTCTTCACTCAAACAAATCCGGAGGCAGAAGAATCTAACTTCTCATCATTCAAAAAGAAATATACTTTTGGAGAATCTCAAGAAAACCTCTCCAAATCAGACTCCAATCAGGAAGATTCAGCATCTGTAGATTCTCCACTCTCCAACCATTCTCCTCCACCATTGCCAATCCCTGAACCTCCTATTCAACCCATTTCTCAAAGACCCAGAAGAGAGGTGAGAAAACCCCAACAATACGGTTTACATCACTATTACAAGCCCCCTTCCTACAAGGCAGCTCAAAAATTCTCTGAATGGCCAAAGTGGAAGAGAGCCTCTGAAGATGAACTAAATTCAATAGAATTACAAGACGTCTGGGTGGAGTACTATGGCGATCCCAATAATATACTAAATACGACGTGGGTTTTCAAAGTAAAGGAAAATTGCCACGGCAATCCAGTCAAATACAAAGCTTGCCTCTGCGTTCAAGGGTTTGATCAAGTCCTAGGAATTGATTAAAATGAGACTTGGGCCCCAACCGGGAACCTTGGTTCCTTTTGAGTCGCTCTTACTTATGGCTTGAAGAACAAAATGAAGCTAACCCAATTCAACGTAAAAGGAGCTTTTATCCATGCCCCTATAGATGAGACCGTTATCAAAAGGACCCCAGAAGGATTGACCAGAAAATCACCATATCTAAAACTCAAGAAATCTCTTTACGGGTTGAAACAATCCCCCAAGAATTGGTATGAAACCTTAACTTTGTGGATCAAGTCTCAAGGCTACCAAGAATCTACTAGTGATCCATGCTTATATCTAAACTCCAAGACGGGCAAGATTCACTACTTCCACGTAGATGATCTCATCCAGGTAGGTAATTCTAATCTCTTCAAGATTAACTTCCTCCAACAATTCAAAAATTTCTCATGCCATCCACCCAATACTATCCTTGGGATGCTCATGGAAATCAAAAACGATAAAATCTTCCTGAGTCAACCCAACCACATCAAGAGGGGCCTGGAAGAACTTGGCTTGACTTCTTGTAAAGACACCCACATTCCTTTGACGCAGAATCTAAATCTTGAACCGGCCTCAGACGCCAACCACGCCAAATTTCGTCAACTCAACATTAACTATCGATCAACAGTTGGCCTTCTGAATCACCTGGCTCATTACTCTCGACCCAACATCTCTTACTCCGTGTCTAGTCTGGCTAGGTTTAATACCAAACCAGGCATGTATCACTGGAGGGAAGTCAAGAAAGTATGGAAATATTTGAAGGCGACTAAGCATCTCAAGCTTGTAATTATGTATGATTTGAAACAAGGAATTCTCTCTAGTTTCAGAAATGCTACCTGGGGAGATGACCCAACTTTCCGGAAATCTCAAACTGGACACATTATCCTTCACTACGGCAGTCCTGTCGTCTGGAACTCTACTCAACAACAAAACATCACCTACTCTTCCACCAAATCAGAACTAAATGCGCTACTCAACTGCTACCTTGAAATCAAATGGATCAAACATCTTATCAGTGAGATCCACCAAATCTCTGAACCTAAGCATACTCTACACATCAATAATAAAGGATTAGATGATAAAATCAAGAGGTTCGGGTCGCACTCCAAGTCCAGACATATAGCTATTAAGACTAAAGGATTGCGCAAAGACTATGCTAGCAACAATTTTAGTCTCATTCTTATCCAAAGTCAATCAATGATCGCGGATCCTCTCACCAAGGCCTGTTCTGCAACCTCTCTACAGCTTCTTTAAAATACCATCTTTGGAGTCACACATCAATGAGCTTTAGGATTGCACTCCCACCAGTCATGGGGGGTGTTGAGATTGTAGTGGTACCTTATCCCGTGTTCTCTGCGTAATGAACTCTGAGACAAGTCCGCGTGACATGTCTGGATCACCCGGGTCTCTTACTGGGTGACCCGGATGAACTCACAACTTGGTGGAACACCGCGGATTCTACTTTTCTCCTCTGGTCTGATTTCTTCCATCTCTTGATGATCACTCTTTCTCTTATCATCCTTTCTATTTTATTCTTTTTATTCTTTTGTATCTTTTCTCGCTTGTACCTTCCCACTTGATGAACCCTCACCTCCTTGCTTGACAAACTCTTCCCTACTCAAATCCATCTCAATCCAACTCATCTATTCTACTTGTCTCGTCGTGAACTATCCTCTGCCTGGTAAGAATCCAATCCTCAAGACGGTCTTAAAATGATCTCTCTGACAATATGACTTAATTCGTAGTCTTCCATCTTCTACGTCCAAACTCTTCCAACTTCCACTCTATCAAAACCTCATGCTGTCTAATCTTTGTCCTATCTGCTAAATAACTCAAAGCTGTTGGTCCTTTCACTTCTTCCTTTCTTTCTCTCAATTCTTACTTAATCTATCAAGAGTCTAACTTGTTGTCCACAGTCTTCTGGTTTCTGTTCAGAGAAATTTCATTCAAATCTTATCAGCTTCAACACATGAAGTGGGTATCCAGGTCAAAATTAAGGGGATAAAGCGACTTAGAGGCCCTGTTCTTGGCTCATCCTGAGTCTATAAAAATTTCTCAAAAATTTCATTATATTGCTCTGTTGAATTGTACCCATAAAAAAAATAGGTACAGCATCCCTCTATTTCATGTTTCAAGAATGACAGCCAACAGGAAAACATTTACAAAGCCTGTTTTTATAGAAAAAAGATTGGTTTTATAACAAAGGTTTTGTTTTCATAAAAAAAGGAAATGTTTGAGTTCTACAGTTGGGAATTGAATACACTAAAGGAGTTGGCTTATGATCCAGAGAGGCTTACCAAAGTCTCTGTGATTGACTGTAAAAAAAATCTGATTTGTGCAATTGAAAACAGCTTCCTTGACTCATCCAGACAGTTGTATTCTTTTCAGTTATCTAAAAATATTCAAGCAAATTGGAAAGTTTGCTTCAGAAATCAAAATGAAAGATGGAAATGTTTTATGTCTCTGTAGGCAAATTATGGGACCTCTAAATCCAAGGGGGAGGCAGAAGTCAATGATTCAGAACTTGGAGAAGGCCAATTTATTGCTTCCTCTGTTCATCTCTGCTGGGATTGCTTATGTTGAAACTTGTATACAGTGTTTCAACAAAGACTGTGACAATGTGCTTGAGTACATGGAAAAGAAAAGTTTATTTATCAAAGAGAAGTTTTGTATGATGTGGAGTTTTGTTAACCCTGAATTTTGAAATAATAAAAGGTCTTGGGTAGAAGGAGCCCATGCTACCTTCAAACAATTACTTTCAGCATCTTTGGGGAAAATTTTGGATGTGTGGAAAAACCTTGAAGGAACAATTGATAGCCAAATCAAATCAGTGAAGGTGTTTTTTAACAACTGTTGAATAAAGTTAGTGACTGTTCTTCCAAAATGAATTTTACCTTTGAGTTAAAAATTGTCAATTGAGGCAATTAAACTGATTGGGGAACAATTTGAGAAGTTAAAGCACACCCATGATGGCAAGGTGTGCTCAAGGTAAAATTCCAAGACAATGGGCTTGCCCTGTTCCAACATCTCAGAAGAAATAATTACATTGAGAGGATCCATTTTGCCTGAGGATGCTCATCCTCAGTTGAGTTTAGACTATAACCCTTCCAGTTCAGTCAGCTGGATTGTTTGAATTTATTTTTAATTGATGATTTTTATTTGATTTATGGTTCCAGAATGGATTTACTAATGAATTATGGTTTTTATTTTTGAATTTTTTACACTGATTCAGTGCTTGAATAATCTCATTGTTTGATAATCTCAGTTCAATCTTAATGGAAAAATGTAAAGAAGTAAGCAGCCATATTTTAAATTGGGTGGTAAAGTGTAGAACCACTTTGGTTTCTAAGCATACTAAGCCAAGGCTTAAGCCAAAGGCCTTATGGTCCAGCCATGGTCAACCCAAATTGGCAGACACCCCTGTTAAAATTTCAATATTTGAGAATGTGGATAGGGAACTCAAGAGGGAAAAATGTGTTAGAAGGGCACCAAAAAAACCAAAAATATCAAGTCTTTTATTTTGAGAAGCATTCAATTTCATTGTTTAATTAACTGATTCAAAATGATGATTATATTACAAGTACTTAGGCTCAGAATCTGAATTTAATAGTTCAGAGGAAGAGACTGAAAGTGAATTATCATCCCTTCATTTTGAATCAGAATACTCTTTTTAAGAAGAAGAAGAAGTGCAGAAGTCAACCAGAGCGTCATCTTTGGTGAGCCTTGCTTTCATTTATGTGATCAGAATTTTGGCTAAGTGGGTTTTGATCATAGGAACCAAAATTGAAATACCTCAATCAAATACCTGAGAATTAACATAAGTTCTTGGGAAAGGTTTGGGATCCTGTTGGCAATGGGAATTGCATATTAAGAGTAATTGCTAAATAACTTGGGTACAATGACAATGGATGGTTGAAATTGCAAAGGTAAATGATTGAAAAATTGAGGAAATCTAAGGGATGCTATGCTAAAATACTTGATTATTTCAATTATGTTGGAAAGATTGAAGAAAGAAATGACAATAAAGACACAAATGAAAATATTCCCTCTTCAAAATGGCTTGCAAAGTTAGAAATGGGCCAAATAATAGCAAGAATGTATGGAAGGCCAATTTTTTCATATCCTTGGCTTCATTTTGTATTTTCACTCCTATTAAAATGGGTGTGAAAGAAACGTCAGATGAAATTTTCATTTTCTTGGTTAACAATAACCACTGGACTCATTTGATACTCAAGGGAGATATGATAACAATTCCTCCCATTGTATCAAAATCATCTTCTTTGAATTTGAAGAAAGCATCTGGTTGGTTTCATAATATCAAAGATCAACTGGATTTGTATTCTAATTCATAGTCATTGTATAATTTAATCATTTGGGTTTGGTCTAAGATTTACTTCTGATGCTGATCTTGTAATTCTATTGATATCAATTTTTATCACATCTTGAACATCATTATTTTGACCATTTTGAGTTGACATCATTATTTTTAGTTTTTTGAATGAGATTTTATTGGTAAGTCAGTTCAACTTGTGTTGGGCTGATCTCATCATAAGGTGTGTTTTTTACTTCTTATGATGGGATCAGCTTGACACAAGTTGAACTTGTTTTTTTTGGAATTTTTGATTTAGGCTAGTACATTGGGGTGGTTTAAAACTTCTTATGATGGGATCAGCTGAAAAAGTTAAACTTTTTCAAATCAGCTTAACAAAATTTGAACTTGTTTTTTTTGTCATTTTCACTTAAGGGCTAGTCAATTGAGGTGGACTTGAATCAATTCAACCTCAATGGAATAGCCCTTTTTTTTGGGGGGGGGGGGGTTGATTTAGTTTGGCACTAGTCCAATGAAATAAGTTAAACTTTTTTTGGGCTGATCACATCATAAGAAGTCTTTCTACTTCTCATAATGGGATCAGCTCAACACAAGTTGAACTTGTTTTTTTTGGTGTTTTTTATTTATGGCTAGTACATTGAGGTGGTTTTATTTGATTTTGTTCAAATATTATATTGATTCAGGGCTATGTTTTATGTAAATTGTTAGTTTTAATTTTAATTTTTGCATTTTTTTATTTTTTTTGGTTAACAATTTTTTAATTTTTTAGACCTTTTAATTGTTTATTTTTATTAGGGCGTATCAGAGTTAGCAAACCTGCCATTAAAAAACTGCAATTTTTTTTGAAAAAACCCGCCATTTTTAATGGAGGGTTTCTGAAATACACATACCCCCTAACTGGTTTATTTCAAAATGACGGGTTTCATGAAAATGGCGGATTTCAAACATAAAACCTGCCATTAGACCCGCCATTTATGCATCATCATTGATCCACCATCCATCACATCCAAAACACCTGTTGGCACCTCTGCCTCAGCAAATTTATACCAATACCATCTCCATCACATCACACAAATCTCATCTCCATTGGTTCACATTCATATCACTTCAAAAAAATCCCGTCATCATCTCATCACCCCACATCCCATCACCATCTTTCTCATCTAAAAATGTCCAATCAAACTTCCCAGAAGCAAGTCAAAAACAAAAAAAGCTGACTGAACTTTTTGTTACTATTTGACTCCCATTCAAACTCTGATTCAGACTACAATATGGAATCAACTTGGTTGGCTTTGAATTCTCTATTAGAAAAGCAATAAATGGTTCCAAGAAGGCAAATTCTCCACAATCCTATGTATGAAGGGCAAAAGCTTCATCTCCTCCCCAACTTGAGCTTCCAGAAACTGTTCCAAACTCTATTGCCTTCATTCATAAAACGTTTGGAGATGATTGAAGACCACTGCATCTTCCAGAAAAATTCTCTGAATACTCAAGGCAATCCAGCTATCCAACTGGATATTGCTCTTTGTAGATTGGGATCCAATGGAAATGGAGTAGCAATTCATCAATTAGAAAATCTATTCTCAGTCAGTTATGGAACCATTGACTTATACACCAAAAGATTCATGATTGCTATACTATCTTTCCATTGCTCAGTCCTTTGTTGGCCAACCAAAGAAGAACGCAAGGAGATATCTCAAGTAATGGAGACAGAAGGCTTTCCAGGTTGCATTGGTTTTGATGATGGAACCACCATCTCATTGAGTCAAAAACCCAACCTAGATGGCAACCACTATTTTGATTGGAAAAAGAGGCAAGTGATTCATTCTTTTCCAATGAATTTGATAAAACTTTGGATCACACATTGACAAAATACGTTGAATATTATTTTTTAGATACTCGTTGGACCTACAACTTTTTTATGATAACAAAAAGAAGTTCATATCCCTCCACACTTGCCTTCCAGGTTCTTGTCATGATTCATATATTTTAAATTGGATGCAGATTGCCCAACAAGCAGAGAACTACTTTGACCAAGATAAATAGCTTCTGGCCAATTTGGCTTATGCTAGTGGGAAATATGTGGCTCCAGCATACCATAATTGTTTGTCCAATGATCAAGGAAAACCCAATTTCAACTATTGTCTTGCCCAATCAAAAGTTCAGATTGAGCATGCAATAGGAGTCCTGAAAGGAAGATGGGCCAGCTTAAGGGAAATGCAACACCAGCTTCAAAACCCCAAAGACATGAAGTTCCTCATCAACTGGATTATCACTTGTGTAATCCTTCACAACATTTTGGCCAAAATTTAAGATGAATGGGAAAAAATATTTGAAGATGATATTCCGGATCCGCCCCAAGTCATCCCTGTCTCATCTTGTCTCTCATCTTCTTATGTGGGAGAAAGGCTTCTACATCTCACCCTTGCTTGCTTTGATGAGCAATGTTTTATTTTGAAATAGGTAAAAAATCCCTTCACTATATTTTTTTGGTTTTGGTTGTTAAACCAAGAATCCTAGGCTGACTCACTCGGGGTTTTTTTTCTCTTTTGGTGGACTTAGAAAAACAGACCCAACTGTTAGAGTATGATTAGACCCTACTTCCGTTCTTCATCCCCATACTTTGACCGCCTCGGATTTGGACACCCCATGCCCCTCCTACTCACGCGAACTCCGCGCCTCATCCTTCACTACATAAAGACCTGTTCCTCCTAACCTGACTCAGCCCCGGACTCAGCCCACATCTCCAGTCCAACAACCATCAGCTAACCCCTCTCCCATCCTTTCCACGTACCACTTCTTGACTTCACCCATCCTTCCTGTCCATTTGTAAACCCATTCCAGGTATGACCTCCACCACTGACCCTTTACCCATCCAGGAGGAGCAACCCTCACTCTCAACCCGGCCAGGCAGTAAGGATCGCAACTCAAGGACGTACAAGGTAATCTCATTGTCCTGTCCCCTTGCTTCACATGCCCTTTGCTTTTCCATGTCCTATTTGTTGTCCTCATCCACTAATTGTCTTCCTGTGATATTGTCTACAAGCCGTTATCTCCGTTCAATTCATTTCTATGATTAAATCTTATTGGTGAATGCAATAAAGAGCGTGTAAATTTTCTCACCAACACCTCATGCCACCAAACCACTCACCTCATCCAACCAAAACACTCACCTCACCCCACCAAACCATGGGTCCACTCTCCTCCTCACCAACCACCTCCACCTCACCCATCACCTCCACCTCACCCATCACCTCCACCTCACCCATCACCTCCACCTCACCCATCACCTCCACCTCACCCATCACCTCCACCTCACCCATCACCTCCACCTCACCCATCACCTCCACCTCAAAATCACCTCCACCTCATCAACAACCTCCACTTCACCAACCACCACCACCTTGCCCACCATCACCACCTCACCTCACCTCACTCACTGCCTACCCTCCTCCTTTGGTTGGAAACCATGGTAAGACCCCTCCCCCCTCTTCCTCGTCCTGCCCCTCAACAGTTGCTGATCCTTTGATCATTCAGCCTTTAGGTCCCCCCTGACCGCCTTGCTCAATCCCCCAGGTGAGCCACTTCCCTCCTCCCTCCCCCTTGCTCCCAACTAACACCCCCCCTTGGCTTGCCCATGCCAATGGCCACTGAATTGCTTGCCAACGTCAACAGTCACGCAAACCGCCCATCTTGCCCCCTGTTTGGCTTTCCAATGCCAATGGCCCCGCAAAATGCCCCTCTTGCCCCCCCTTGGCTTGTATTGCCCCCCCTTGACTTGCCAACGCCAACAGCCACCAACTCACTGAGCTGATTCTGTTGGAATATCCTCCTCCACATCAGATTGGGGCCACTCATAGGTTTCATTGGGATCATCATTTCTAGGCCAAGCATCCACAGCCAGGTCCTCAGCATCAAATGAATCCAATTTTTGGGCATGAAAAGTGGCTAAAGGGGTGATATTGGCCTTCTTTCCAAAGATTTAATCAATTTAAAGATAAAAAGGACAAATGGATTCCAAATTATCAACCACCAAGTTGATTCCCCTTTGCTTTATTGGAGTTGGTGATGCCAAAGCCGGTGGAGATTGACATTGAGTGGGCTTTTCTGCACTTGGTTTAATACTTCTTGAATTGCTCCCGCATATGTTTGGATTAAAGATCCAGCCTACCTTGGGTTTTATTCTTGAGTTCATTGGCCATCAGCAGATAACTATTAACCTTAGAGGAAGGAGGTTGGCTAACTTTTGTTTCATTTTTGATTCCAAAGCAAGCATTTTAGTTGGATGGAATTTTGAGCCAGTTTACCAGGATGATGTGATCAGCTTTCTTGAGCAGACTTGAGCCTTTAGAAGCTGATGGGGGAGGATTGTTGGATGTTGAGTTCCTGGGGGATTTTTTCTTTGGTCCATTGGATTGTTTAGTGGACTTGTGGGGGGAGGATTGCTGAGGGGTCATTTAAAAAGAGTAAGAGATAAAGCAATGAAGCAATGAGAGTGATGAAGTGATAAGAGTGATGAAGTGATTAGGGGATGAGAGTGATGAAGCAAAGATGATAGGAAGAGATGAGAGTGATGAAGTGACAAGAGGGATAAAGCAATGAGAGTTAGGATGTGATGAAAGTGATAAATTGATGAGAGTGATGAAGTGATGAGGATAGTGATGCAATGAGAGTTAGCTGGATTTGATGAAAGCAATAAAGCAATGAGAGGTATTAATTGATGAGAGTGATGAAGCAATGAGGATAGTGATGCAATTAGAGGTATCTGGATGTGATGAAATCACTAAAGTGATGAGGATAGTGATGAAGAGATGAAGAGCAATGAACAAAAATTTTTTCAGATGAGGTTGGAGGTAGAATTCTTTGGAGGTTAGTGGAGGTGGAAAACCAGGGGTGTATGAATAGGAAAGGTTGTGGAAGCCTTTATATACTTTACTTGGAAAAACCCACTTATTTCCAGGTAACTCTGACATGTCTGATGTGAAATAAGTGGGTTTTTTGTTTTTTAATGGTGTGTTTCAAGTGGAAGATTTGGTTTGATACCCACCATTTTTTAATTGATGGTTTGCTTAAATCTGATACGCCCTATTTATTCCTAGGGCCATGAATGTGCGTTCATGGCCCTGGAGTTGTGAAATTTTCATTTTTTTTTTTTCAAATTGTTTTTAATTTTGATTTTAATTGTTTTTAATTTTTGTTTAATTTTTTTTAACTTTTTTTGGTGTTTTTGTTTTGTTTTGTTTTGCTTTTTGTTTTGTTAAATTTATAATTTTTTTTATTCATTTAAATTATTTTAATTTAAACCTTGATTTTTTTTATGACCCTGGAGTTTTGAACCAGTTGTGAATGTCCTTCCACAACTCCGCAGCTCACAAAAAGCTGTTCATAGGTCAGGTGGGCCCTGAACCATGCCCCAAAACCCATTTTGGGTTTTGAACAGTGTAGTGGTTATTTATAGACACAGAGGCAAGTAGGCTCAGCACTGGAAATTTGACTGGGAGGGGCTCATCAGTGGTTGGAAGTCCACAGCATAATAGGCTCAGAGAAGCGTGTTGGAAAAATGTCTATTCCAGAGTGCATTAGCTAATGGGTTGGCATTGGTGTGGCGCGTGCTTTTTGTGGGCACAATGAGAAGAATGGGCCGGAGGTTTTGCCTTTTGCCAAAATCACATGGTGAAACATAACTTTCCCTCTGCGGATGTGGGTTTACTTATGCGGAAGAAAGTGATTGAAGCTAAGTAGTACAGATTAGGCCAATTATGGAATATTCACTTAGGTTTCAGAAAGCTGTGGGTCAATGAAGGCTAAAGTTGAGGAGGCAGCATACGGGTTGTTGGGGATTTGTAGTTATGCTGCATGCAGGATTGGGAGTGATCCGCTAGGGAAGATCCAAAAGGATCTGTTGTTAGTTATGCATTGGCCCAACTAAACTGTTAGGGGGAATCAGCAACAGGATCATTTAATCTACTTAAAATCACTGGATTGGGTAAGGATTGGACTATTAGTAAGGAGGATCAGTGCAAACGCACGGAGGAGGTGGGAAAATGAGTCTTTCATCAGCAGATTACGTTCCTTTTTTGGAGTAGCTAAGGAGGGTCAGTGGGGAATGCACGGAGACAATAGGGGTCTTTCATTTGTGGCTTGCATTGTTTGGTTATTTGTTGTATATATAAGGAAGCTTTTATTTTGGTGTATGGGGGAACACCATAATTATTGTGGGGGGGATTATCACATCATCATTATTGGAGATTACCACCGCAAATTATAGCTTGATTCTTTTATTCTGTTACTTTGGAGTGTAATTACCAGCAAGATTTCTTGGAGGTCATGTTTAGGGATATAGCTCAAGTGAAGATCTTGTTGGGGAGTCCATCTTGTTTATTTACTATTATTTCATTGCAAGTTAGCTTTAGTGGTTTACAGCTAGGGTGCGGAAGTGGAGTTCAATTGGGAATTGCGGAGGTACAGGAGAATCAAGGGCTAGTGGGCTTTCTGGAACTTGGAGCAAGATTTTTGCGGAGAATATTGTATTGTTTTGGAGAATTTACCAAACACACAATCTCTTTCCACAAAAGGTTGTGATTGGCCCTGAATTTAACATTTCCAAAAAAAAAAAAAAAAAAAAATTTAAATTAAAAACTCAAATGAGTCGTGTGGCACAATACATGACTACAATTGAGTTGTTTAGCCTCTGCACAACTTGACTGTAGTTGTGTGGCCCCCACACAACAGTTTGGTTTTGTGTGGCACCACCCATGACTACATTCAATTTTTTTAGGGTTGTACACAACTCAAGTGTACTTGTGTTTGGTGCCACACAGCTACAAGAATTTTGGGCCAAAAAAATAAAAATAAAAAACTAAAATAAACTAAGTAAAAATAAAAAAAAAAAAACAGAAATCAACCAAAAAATCAAAAAATTCTGATTTTTTGGCTTAAAAAAATCAAAATAAACAAAAAAAAAACTGAAGAAAACAAAAAAATCAACAACCAGTTGATTTTTTGATCAAAATTGAAAAAAATTAAAAAAGAAAAAAAATCAAAAAATACAAGTTCAACTTGACCCAAAAATTAAATAAAAAATGAAAGAGTCTATGGAGCAGCACTAAAGTAAAAGTGCCAAAAAAGACCAGTTCAACTTGACTAGCCATAAAGTAAAAACACCAAAAAAACAAGTTCAGCTTGTGTTAAGCTGATCCCCTCACAAGAATTAAAAATATTCCTTATGATGTGATGAGCCCAACACAAGTTGAACTGACTTTCCAATTAATCTTCATTTAAAACACTCAAAATAATTACGTTAAATCAAAACACTCAGCATCATTATGTTCAAAATGTGATAACCCTTTATATTAATAGAATGAAAAAATCAGGATGTTAGACCAAACCCAAATGAAGAAATTAAAATGATTTCCATAAATTATAATACAAATTGATTTGATTTTTGAGGTGATCAACCCAACCAGAGGAGTCTTTTTAAAAATAATTGAACGTGGTTTGGAAACTATGGGTGGGATTGGAATCAAATCTCCCTTAAGTAAAATCTCAACCCAATTATTGTTATTAAAAAAATGAAATCAATATTGGGTCTGATGCTTCTTTTGGCACCCATTATTATAGGAGTATAAGTAAAAAATGAATTCAATGAAATGAAAAATAATAGTCTTCAATATGGCTAAGCTATTATTTGACCCATGTTAAGCTTTGGAAGCCATTTTGAAGAGGGAATATTTTAATTGATGTCTGTCATACTTTGCACAACTGAAAACCAATTGCAAGGCAAGGCCTTAACCAAAAGGCTATGAGACTGGATGAAAGCCAGTCCACTTTGCAATTGTTTTGGTGTAACATACCTCCCTGTGACAGTACCCCCGGGTTTAAGGGCAGTTTGTCCCAAAGTGTGTATGGCTGGTGGCACTAACCCACTTCGCAGTCCTGGGGCCATATTCAGACAAACTCCTGAACGCATTAGGAGCCACCAAGACTTCGGATTCTTGCTGTTGACAGGAAAAAACACAACAATTGTCACAGGAGCAAGCCACCCAAAAAATTTTTCTGATTGAAAATTGAACCTGCAACAGGGTTATCCAGTGTACTGTCATACTTTGCACAACTGCAAACCAATTTTGAGGCAAGGCCTTAACCAAAAGGCTATGAGACTGGATGAAAGCCAGTCCACTTCACAATTGTTATGGTGTCACATACCACCGTGTGAAAATGTCAATAATCAAGTTTTTTTTTCTATCTTTTCAAAGTCTTTAATGCCACCAAATATCTTAGAATAGAACATCTTACCTTTCCTCAATGTTTCAATCAAGTCATTTGTTACATTAAACCATCCATGCTCACCATACCCAAGTGATTTTGCAATGTCTCTAAATCCACAATTCCCATCACCAACCGGATCCTCAACCTCCCCCAAGAACTCATGTATGTTCTCAGGTATTTGATTGAGGTAATTCACTTTTGGTTACTACAATCAAAAATTAATAAGCCAAAATTAAAATCTCATCAAAGAAATTGATACTCACCAAAGATCAGCTTGTGATTGACCCTTCCTGCACATTTTCTTCCTCTGAAAATGATTCTGAGTCCAAATGAAGTGAAGCTAACTCACTTTCAGTCTCTTCCTCTGAACTATGAAATTCAGATTCTGATCCTGTGGAATTTGACTAACAATTATAATCATATCATCATCAGTCCATTGAACAAAAAAAATGAACATTTCACAAAAGAAAAGACTTAAAATCTTTTGTCTTTTGTTATTTGGTGCCTGTTTAGTTCCCTTTTGCACCTTAATTTCCTTTTCAAAATGTTTGAATCAAGAAGGATCTTTGCGTGTATCTGTCAATTTTGGCAAAACTCTACTTGATTGCAAGAATTCAAGTTCAATTTTTGAATTTGATTGATGAATTGTGATCTTCTGAATAAGGTACTTCAACAGCTTGTGATCATCTTGTTCAGGATATCCCCAGATCATTGGGTTGAGCTTCTCATGTGACTGAGAATTGTAGAGCAATTCATCAAAATATAACTTCCAAAATTGAAAAGGATCAAACATTAATAAATTAGGAATCATCAATCAAAAAGCACTATTCAAAAATAATTAATCACAAAGTGATTTGAACAATCCAACAATCCAGCTCCAACCAACTTAAAAAACTAGAACTGCAAGGGTCATAATCCCAAACTCCCCTGAGGATGAAAATTCTCAGGAAAAACAGATTCTCTTGATGATAGTAGGTCACCTATGTTGTGGGAACAGAGAAAATTCATATTCTTGGAGTATGACTTGGTGCACATGTCCCCATCATGGTTCTGCTTTAATTTCTTGAATTTTTCCACAAAAATCTTAATTGCCTCTAAAGATAACTTGTATCCAAAAGGTAACAGTTCAGTAGGAAGAACTATTCCTATCTTGATTGAAGAGTTTTAAATGGTAGCCTGAACCAATTTAATTTGATTGGAAACCATTCCCTCTAGGTTTTTCCAAACATCCTACATGTTTCACAAAGAATTTGCAAGGAATTTTTTGAGATAAGAAATGGCCCCTTCAACCCAAGAAATGGTTTTATTCCCAAAATCAGGGCTTTTGCAAGTCAAAGCCATTAAAAACATCTCTTTGATACAGAAGATTTTATTTTACTTATACTCAAGAACATCCTCATGGTCTTCCAAGAAACACTTTATAAAAGTCATAACTTAAGCACCCAAAACTAGCAATATTAATGGTAGAGGAAGTGATTTGGACCTTACTCTGAGTTATGAATCATTGGCCTCTGCCTACTCCTTGGTTTTAGAGGCCCCATAATTTCCCCACAGAGAAATAAAGCTTTTAAAACCTTCAACATCATTATTGAAGTGAAATTTAAAGTTTGCTTGTACGTTTTTAGACAAGCACCACAAACAAAACTGCCTTGTTGACTCAGGGAAACTAGATTCAATGCAACAAATCATATCTTTTTCATGGTCTGTCACAAAGACTTTGGGAAGTCTCTTGGGATCATAAGCCATCTCCTTTAGTGCATTTACAGACCAACTGTAGAACTCAAACATTTCTCTTGTTTTAAAAACAAGAGATTTTGTGAAATTTTTTTGGTTGGCTGTCATTCCTACAACATGCAATAGGGGGATGTTGCGATTATGTGTTTACTAATTACAATCCAACATAGAAATATGATGGAATTTTTTTGAAAAGCTTTAATGCATCAGGGTTAGCTAATAAAAGGGCCTCCAAGTGACCCTCTCCACTGCACTTTGCTTGAGGAACCCAACCTGAATCACCAAGTTATTCAAAGAGGACCTCCATGAAACTTTTCCCCTTGATTTTGTCTAGCGCTACCTTTTTCTTAGTCTTCTAGATTTTTTGGTTATCATCATACTTGCTGCCATCAATCTTGCTCAATTTTCTTTTGAGTTGAAGTTTATTGAGCCCATCATTCATGCCTTCTCTTAAATTTTCTAAGGACACCCCAGAGATTCTCCTGAGTTGAGGATGCACTGAGGGGTGTGGAGATGATTGATGATTATGTTGATAATTTCTTTAGGAGATTTAACACAAGTATTATGCCTTTGTGTGACTTGCACTTATTAAAAACTTGCACCCAACCTTTTTTGTGTCAGTTTGCCTTGAAGGTTTGGTGAGAAATAGCCCAGAGTAGGAACCATGTCTATCAAAGGCTAAATCAACATATTTATCAAGCTTTGAGTTGAAAACTGTCAAAGAATAACCATGCTTCATTTCCCATGTTTGAAACTACTTTTTTGTCTCTTCCTTAGTAGGAAAGGCTCTCACAGGAGGTGGGTCAAGTGGATATGGCACCAATTAAACAGTTATATCATAGTTACATAGTTACATAGTTACCAGCCGCAGCCACCTACCAGTTTACATCAAATAAATTCAGGAAAAGGCCAGAGTAACATCAAATTTTACTCACCACCAGAGGTCATGTCCCTTTGTGAAATATTTTGTTCCTCAATTTTAACCCTAGATGAGGATGCCATTGGGGCTTCCCAAGTTTCATTACCCAAATCCTTTTTTTCAGCAGGTTTGTTAATAGAACTATCAATGTATTCCTTCAATGCAGCCATGTCATGAATAGGAGGGCTTGCCACTTTTCCCATAATGCAAAAAAATGCAATGGTGCTTCAGTATTCAATCCAACTTTGAATTCAACAACTACAAAGTTTGCTCACTTTTGAGTTGAGAGAGATCAAGTTAACCAACGGGCAGTAAAAATATATTTTTTTTGAGATTGTACTTTGTGGGAAGTTTTTTTTCCAATAGAAATTATTGTGTTTGCGGTTTCACTTTATCATTGCTAGGTGTGGTCCATATTCACACATAGTATGAGTTGATCCCAAATTTGGGTTTATGGAACCCAAATGTGGTCCAGGGGGTCCCAAAGATTCTGGAAAGACCCCCAGGGGGTTGTATGCCCTTTTACACGCGTCTAAATGGTTGTTTATGGGGGTAAAAGACTCAAAAATGCCATTTGATTGGGGTATCAAACCCCCTTGGAGTTGCGGGTGATTGACACAATCCTTTGGAGTCATGCCTGGTATTTGCGCGTGTTTGTAGCAACCCTTTGAATTGTGTATGGGCCCCCATGAATTGGGTGGACTGTTTAGGCCCCTAAAAGACGCCCACACAACAGGGGTTTGTTAATTTATCATTACCCAAAATAAAAATAAAAAAATAAAAAGCAAGACAGAAAGGAAAAAAAAGAAAAAAAGGGAAAGAGAAAGAAAAAAATAAGAATAAAATAAAAGAAGATAAAATAAAAAAGAAGAAAATAGAAATAAAGAAAATGAAAAGAAAAGGAAAGGAAAGGAAAGGAAAAGGAAAAGAAAGAAAAAAAAACAAAGAAAAAAGAAAAAAGGAAAAATGAAAAAAGAAAAAAAAGAAAAAAAAGAAAAGAAAGAAAAGAAAGAAAAGAAAGAAAAGAAAGAAAAGAAAGAAAAGAAAGAAAAGAAAGAAAAGAAAGAAAAGAAAGAAAAGAAAGAAAAGAAAGAAAAGAAAGAAAAGAAAGAAAAGAAAGAAAAGAAAGAAAAGAAAGAAAAGAAAGAAAAAAGAAAGAAAAAGAAAAAGAAAGAAAAAGAAAGAAAAATAAAGAAAAAGAAAGCAAAAGAAAGAAAAAGAAAGAAAAAGAAAGAAAAAGAAAGAAAAAGAAAGAAAAAGAAAGAAAAAGAAAGAAAAAGAAAGAAAAAGAAAGAAAAAGAAAGAAAAAGAAAGAAAAAGAAAGAAAAAGAAAGAAAAAGAAAGAAAAAGAAAGAAAAAGAAAGAAGAAGAAAGAAGAAGAAAGGAAAAGAAAGAAAAAGAAAGAAAAAAAGAAAAAAAGAGAGAAAAAAAGAAAAGAAAAAAGAAAAAAAAGGAACAAAAGGAAAAAAAGAAAAAAAGAAAAAAAAAGGAAAAAAAAGGAAAAAAAGGGGAAAAAAGAAAAAAAAGAAAAAAAAAAGAAAAAAAGGGGGAAAAAAGGGGAAAAAAGGAAAAAAAGAATAAAAAGGGAAAAAAATGCAAAAATCAAAAAAATAGGGCGTATCAAAGTTAACCAAACCCGCCAATTTTGAATGGTGGGTTTCAACCCAAATTGGCCATTTCCAAACCGCCATTAAAAATCAAAAAAACCCACTTATTTTACATCAGACATGTCAAAGTTAACATGAAATAAGTTTTTTTTTTCAAATAAAGTATTTAAAGGCTTCTGCCACCTGTCCACGTCATCCATCTCTGGATTCCCACCCACTTCTACATCCAACCTCATTGGAAAAAAATTTGATTCATCACTCTTCATCTCTTCATCACTATCCTCATCACTTCGTTACTCTCATCACTTTATTGCTTTCATCAAATCCAGATAACTCTCATTGGATCACTATCCTGATCAGTTGATAACTCTCATCTGTTTATTGCTTTCATCAAATCCAGCTAACTCTCATTGAATCACTATCCTTATCACTTCATTTTTCCCATCCATTTATTGCTTTCATCACATCCAGCTAACTCTCATTGGATCACTATCCTTATCACTTCATCGCTCTCATCCATTTATTTTGTTCTTCACATTCAGCTAACTCTCATTGGATCACTATTCCAATCACTTCATCACTCTCATCACTTTATTGCTTTCATCACATCCAGGTAACTCTCATTGGATCACCATCCTTGTCACTTCATCACTCTCATCCCTTTATTTCTTTCATCACATCCAGCTAACTCTCATTGGATCACTATCCTCATCACTTCATCACTCTAATCACTTTATCACTCTCATCTCTTCATCAGTCTTTTCCCATGATCACTCTTGTCACTTTATTGCTTTCATGTGTTGAAGTTAGAGTTAAAGGCTCTGGTTATGATTGAAGGAAAGGATGGGAGGAGTTCTTATATCAATAAGAGGAGAGGATCTGAGGAGTCAGAAGAGGGCACTCCCGTTCATTCTATGTCTGAACAGATGGTTTGTCATTCACATGATAGCAGACTGCTCTAAGTAAAAGCAGGGCTGACTAGTGGTTGACAGATGAGAAACTGTAATGAATAGTAAATATGAAAAGCTGAGCCCAAGGAATCCGCACTAATAGGAGGACACACAGGACAGACTGAGAAGGGAGGCCACTAGGATTGATGACAAAGGAGGTACCGGAACTATAACTAAGCATGTACAGTATAGAGAACTAACTAGGCACAAATCCTCAAGAGCATAACAATGAGAGCAAGAGCTCATACCAAGATGAACTCAAGATTCAGGAAAAACAATCAGATGAAAAAAATTCCAACACGCCCCCTTTCCTGAAGGTTTAGGGAGGTGAAGGCTTGATGGAATGAAAGTACCATAGAACTTAAAAGGCTTAGGAGGTAGCACCCAAACTAGAAACTAAGCAAAAACGGTGTAGGACTTATTAGGTAGCGACCAAACCTGGAGAAGACCTATGAAAAGAATTGAAACAATGGATTTGAGTCATGATGGCTATGAAGCAAGCAGGAGCGTGGTTGGTAAGTAGTAATCAAAACCAAGAGAAAACAAGGCATCAGCATCCCAGCAGCTAGGTTGAAAAAATGAAACAATCAAGAGCAAGACCAATCAAACAAGCGCAAGGTCAAAACTTGAAGCTTGAGAAAACTGAGTTGGCGATGGAAATGCTGAGAGTGGGATTGATTAAATAGGCGCAAGTTTGCTAGTTGACCAGTTGAGCCAACTAACTGGAGTAGATACGAGCGACTCAGCAAGCAGGCAAAAGTGATTGAAGTGAAGCTGATGGACCAAACAACTTAAAGTTGGTGAGGATGATGGGGAAGTCAGGCAAGATTTGAGATAACCAAGAGGCGCAAAGGCAAGCTGGGTTCAGCCCTTGTCAAGTTGAGCAATTAAGTAGGTAAGAAGATGAACCAATCAGAGTAGCAACTTTGATGGTAGCAAGGCGCAAGGCAGAGGTCCAGATTGCCATTTAATGGGTCAACCAACTGAGCAAGTGGTAAAATGGTGATGAGGGCAATAGATTGAAGTAGAACAAGGCAACCTGATGAACCAACCCAACCAAGTAGTTGACAGAAGAAATGGCGTGTTGGGTGGTTCAAGGATGATGGCTGCAAAGTTGCAAGTGAAGGAGGACAGGGATTAGAGAGGCTCCAAGAAAGCAAATGGCAGTTGATGGATCAAACAAGCAGATAGATAATAGTTGAGAGAGCGCCATTAACCTAGGAGGTTTGAGATTGCATTAAAATCGTGTGAATCAGATTTTGATAGTCTCAAATCTCACCACAGACAACCTTGGCAATCTCTATCTTGTTGTGCAATCTCAGAAACCCTCAATGTGGAAGATCAAGTCCATTACTACTACCAAGTTGACTGATCATTGACAAGTGACTGTTATGACTTCTCATTTTTGAATGGGTTGTTGTCGTTGTTGTTCCACTTGGAGCATGATGGGCCATTGAATTGGTGGTGACTGATCATTGACAAGTGACATTTATGACTGCTAATTTGAAAAATGGGTTGTTGTCATTGTTTTTCCACTTGGATCATGATGGGCCCTTGAATTGGTGGATTTAATTATTGAGAGCCATTTCTTGACACTGATTCCAAACGTCAGAGCAGCAGAAATTGTTGACCAATCAAAGCAAGTTTGGAAGCACGTTCATAACCAGGGCTGATGCTGACAATTGGAAAGAAAAATTGAGTAGCCTCTTTGGGTTTAACTAAAGTAGCAAGTTGAGTGAGCATTGATGATTGCCTTCTTTCCCAGACCAAGAGTAATTCTGGTGAACCCAATCCTCCACCAACACAAGGAAACAATTGTGTTGGGCCTTCCAATTGTTAATTGCCTTAAGAACTTGGTGATAAGCAGGAGGATTGGATGTTGTATGATGATCAGGCTGATGATCTGAATTAGTATTGCAAGGCTTGTTTTCATTGCTGATTGGGGCGTTGGTAAGATTCAATTTCCTACAAACCAACTGATGGAAAATCTTGGTAGGGAAACCGGCACAGGCAAGAGAGAGAGAGAGAGAAGTGGGGTGAGGGGGATCCTTCCCAGGAGAGAAGCATATGCAGCCAATCTCACTTTGAGCGGGTGATTTGAGTAAGAATGACATGACCACTTACCCATTTATCTGGACCTTATAAAACTTTGGGAAGTGATTGGTTATGATTTTGATGGTTGTTGAGTGTCAGCTTGCTACTATTGCAGAGCAAGCTGCAAAAGTAACAGAAATAACATAAAAATAATGATAATAAAATTGACCTAAGAAGGAGACGCAAAACCATAAATGTTATTGCAAAAATGGATTTTTCACCCAAAATTAGGTAGGGTCACTCACTGACCCCACCCTTTAAATCCAACTCCTTATATTTTTAAATAATGAAGGAAAGAAACACCAAAATACCATGGCACCACTATTGAACTTTTTGACTGTTAGGAATGTCACTTGTCCCTGCGGCCAATATGCGACTAATTCCTCTTTGACCACTGTCTCCGGAGACCAACCCCCCCGGGGGGTACATGGCGACTCCATAACCTTCCTCCTCCGGGCCCGGGACAATCCTTTTCTTTTCTGGGTTTTCCTTTTCTAGTCGACTACAATTTTCCTTGTCTTCTCTATTTCTTTCTTTGTCTTCTCTATTTCTTTTTTTGTCTCAGTCTATATTCTCTGTCTTCCAAGATTTGCTCAATCGTCAAGTCACTTGCTCATCAACTGGCCAACTTGACTTCCTCAGTTCTACCAATCTACATCAAACCACTACTTGCTGTCATCCCTTGCCTGGTAAGATGATTCGCGTCTCAACCCTATGACCAATCACCTACTTATGTTTCTGTAAAATTAGCTTGTGTCTCTTCCCAGCCTCAGATCCATCTCTTCCAGACCGCTCAGCCTCACCTGTCCAGATTGCTTGTTGGTTGTGTCTTTTCTCCTAAATTCTAATTTCTTTCTTGTTGTGTTTCTGACCTTGAGATTCTAGTCTGTTGGTTCTTATTTCTCAAATCTTTTCTATGAAATCTTACTCCGAATCCTCATGCTTTCATCTTCATCCTGAGAATGCTCCAAGTTGGTGGGTCAAACAACAAAACAAATGGAAGAGCAAAATGAACAAACAACCTACCATCAACTATCACGCGCTGTTAACCCTCTGGATAAACGCCGACAGCAGCCCCAATCTACTCCTTGACTCTGGCGCCAAAATTCATATCTTCAACAATGAGAGGTACTTGCACTCACTCCTGATGCAAGATGAACCGGAGGAGGTGAAAACTGGGAAGCTCGAAGCCAATCTAAAGATACGCGGTACAGGAACTGTGAAAATAGAATGGAAAGACTCAGTCATTACCCTAGAAAACTGCGCCTATATCCTGGATATAGTTGTGAATCTCATCAATCCGGGACTGCTAGCGAGAAAAGGATGTGATCTTACTCAAAGTCGAGATCAATTTAACGTCACAAGGATGGGTCAAACCGTACTCAGAGGATCAATCAGAGACAATCTGTTTGTCATAGAGAAGCCCAAGATATTCGGAAAAGGGACCTCTGTACATCTTATCAATCATTCTCCAAATCCAACTCTGAACCAAGGCCCGTCTTTAGAATATATCCACCGGGTGTATGGCCACGCTGCAATCTCTACTCTCAAGCCCATTCTCAAGGGCCTCTTCACTAATGAAAAACTGGATCGGTTTCAATGCGATGGTTGTGCGAAGAGTAAGATTACCAGATCTCCATTCTCAGCTGTATCTACTCCCTCAAGTAAACCCCTTGAGCAAATCCACCTCAACCTTGTCGGACCAATAACCCCCCAGTCAAAGAGCGGTCATCTATACCTCCTGACTCTAGTAGACAACTACTCCGGCTACTTATCCGCTTTTCCTGTCGCCTCCAAAGATGAGACTCCAAGAGTCATAATCAATGTGCTCGAGATGGAAGCTAAAACGCTCAACTACTACCCTTCTGAGATCTTCTCTGACAAGGGCACGGAGTTCACCAACTCAACTCTCAAGGACTTTTCCAGATAAAAACATATCAAGCTGATAACTTCCAAACCTTATCACTCCCAACACAACGGCCAGGCAGAAAGAGCCAATCGAACCATAATCGAATCAGCCCAAGCAACATTCTCATCCTCTCTCCTACCAAAAACCTACTGGCACATAATCACGAGGAGTTGCTGCTTCATGCTCAATCAAATCCCTTGGGAAGGTAATCACCATTCCCCCTGGGAACTCATGTTCAATAAAAAGCTACCAGCTAACTATCTTAAACCGGTAGGTTCACCCCTCATATATCTCAAGAATTGTGTCCAAAACGGAAGGAAGTTTGATGAAAAAGGGGAAGAAGGGTTATTAGTTGGGTTCAATCCCTCTTTCCACTTGTATATAATTCTTAATTCGCTGGGAGCTATTATTGAAACAAAACATGTTAAATTTCTCAAGACACATCTGGACAATTTTCCTCTTCTAGAATCCACCGGTATCAATCTCTTCTCACATGAATCACAGGAATCCAATGAATCAGACTTCTCCACAATCAACAAACAGTTTACAATCCAAAATCATCCTAGTACCAACTCGGACTCGGAATCCAATCCCAATTCTCCTGAAGCTCCGGACTCCGACTCGGATTTGCTCAATTCTACCCCACAAATCTCTGCTCCCGAACCTTCTCAAAGTGAAGCATATCAACGACCAAGACGCGAAACTCGTAAACCTCAACGTTACGGATTTCACCATTACTACGAACCGCCGTCTTACAAGGCAGTCCGCAACTGTCCTGAATGGCCCAAATGGGAAAAAGCAACTGAAGAAGAATTGGGCTCTATTGAACATCAAGAGGTATGGGAAGACTACTACGAAGAAACTAATAATATCCTCAACACTACCTGGGTCTTCAAAGTGAAGGAAAACTGTCACGGGCAACCAGTAAAATATAAAGCGAGGTTATGCGTACAAGGGTTTGATCAAGTCTTCGGCATTGACTACAATGAGACATGGGCACCCACCGGAAAACTTGGCTCATTAAGAATCGCTCTCTTGTACGGACTAAAAGAAAAAATGAATTTCACTCAATTCGACGTGAAAGGAGCCTTTCTCCATGAACCCCTAGAGGAAGAGGTTATCATCAAAACCCCCGAAGGATCTCACAGAAAAGCTCCCTATCTCAAGCTAAAAAAATCTCTGTACGGATTGAAACAATCCCCTAAAAATTGGTACGAAACGCTGACTGGATGGATAAATTCTCAAGGCTTCCTCGAATCAAGCAGCAATCCCTGCCTTTACTACAACCCTGAATCAAAGGAAGTTCTCTACTTCCACGTGGATGACCTTATTCACGTTGGGAAGAGCAAGATCTTCGAGTCAAACTTCTTATCAAGATTCAAAAACTCGTCTTGCCACCCTCCTAACACGATCCTGGGTATGTTGATGGAAGTGAAGGAGGATGATATCCTCCTAAGCCAACCAAAGCACATAGATCGGGGATTAGAAGAGTTAGGTCTCACTGAATGCAAAGACACTTGCTCTCGTCTAACTCAAAATCTACATCTGGAGCCAGCTACCAATGAAGATCACGCACAATTCACTCAAATGAATATCAATTTCCGATTGGTCACCGGTCTTCTCAATGATCTCGCACAGTATAATCAACCCAATATTGCCTTTGCAGTGTCCAGCCTAGCTAGATTCAACTCCAAACCCGGCATGTCTCATTGGAGAGAAGCTCGCATGGTATGGAAATATCTCAAAACTACAAGAGACAAGAAACTCATCCTCCGATTCAACCCAAATGAGGAAGTGATAGCTGGATACAGCAATGCAACATGGGGAGACGATCCCTCTTCTTGCAAATCTCAGTCTGGATTTGTCATTTTCCACTACGGCAGCCCCGTTGTCTGGAACTCGTCAAGGCAGAGAAATATTACCTACTCATCCACCAAATCCGAACTCAATGCGCTGCTTGACTGTTTCCTAGAAGTCAAGTGGATCAGCAGCTTAATAAGCGAAATCTACCATCTTCCTAATACCAAGCCCGCTCTCTATATCAACAACAAAGGACTCAACAATAAGATTAAACGGTTCGGCTCTCACTCTAAGTCCCGCCACATTGACATCAAAACAAAAGGCCTGAGAGAGGAGTTCCAAAACTGCAAATAAAATCTAATCCTAATCACCACGGAGAACATGGTGGCGGACTCGCTCACCAAAGCTTTGTTGATCAACTCCTTGAATCTCCTTCAAAAATCCATCTTTGACTCCACCCTACCACGACCTCAAGAAATGATCCATCCTACCAGGCACAAGGAGTGTTAGGAATGTCACTCGTCCCTGCGGCCAATGTGCGACTACTTCCTCTTTGACTACTGTCTCCTGAGACCAACCCCCCCGGGGGGTACATGGCGACTCCATAACCTTCCTCCTCCGGGCCCAGGACAATCCTTTTCTTTTCTGGGTTTTCCTTTTCTAGTCGACTACAATTTTCCTTTTCTTCTCTATTTCTTTCTTTGTCTTCTCTATTTCTTTTTTTGTCTCAGTCTATATTCTCTGTCTTCCAAGATTCGCTCAATTGTCAAGTCACTCGCTTGTCAACTGGCCGACTTGACTTCCTCAGTTCTACCAATCTACATCAAACCACTACTTGCTGTCATCCCTTGCCTAGTAAGATGATTCGCGTCTCAACCCTATGACCAATCACCTACTTATGTTTCTGTAAAATCAGGTCGTGTCTCTTCCCCGCCTCAGATCCATCTCTTCCAGACCGCTCAGCCTCACCTGTCCAGATTGCTTTTTGGTTGTCTCTTTTCTCCTAAATTCTAATTTCTTTCTTGTTGTGTTTCTGACCTTGAGATTCTAGTCTGTTGGTTCTTAGTTCTCAAATCTTTTCTAGGAAATCTTTACATTGACCAATTAAATATTTCACATGTATTGTCACGTATAGGTTTCACATCTAAAATTCAGTCAGAATTGAGGTGTTGTGTATATTTTAGGAGTTACAGACGGAAATGTGTTCTGTCAAAATTCCCCCACGCAGCCGCAGAAGCCAAAGCACCCGCGCGCAGCTGAGCTAAAGCTATGTCACTCTTTCAAAGCCGTGTATGCAGCCCCAGGTCTCTGACAAGTATGCAGACGCGGGACTACGGGTTGAAAAAGTGACAGGCGGCCTGAGAAACCTAGGTACTGCGTAAACATGCTACAACCTACAAGGGAACATTCTACATATGTAATAAATGTTCCCGTGGATAGAAGATAGTCTAGAAATACATAAATTTATATCAAAATACTTGAATAACCTTTATACATATTTTTTTTAAGTATAATTCAAAGTACCAAAAATTTTGAAAATAAGATAATGACTACTTCTAAAAATATATTAAAATACTTTAATATTCTATCATGAGAATTTCTAGACATCAAATTTTTTGTGACATACTAAGAAAACTAATGATGTAAAAATATAAAATGAATACCCATGGATCACATTTTTAATTAATTATTTTAGTGAATCAAGTGAAATTCAAAAAGAAGGAGTAAAATAAATATCAAGACTTTACTCCAATTATTTAATAAATAATGAGAATTCATCTGACATCAGAATATCGGTCGGAATGTGTATTAAAATAAGTATTAACTTACTGGGAACATTTACAAAGGACAATTAATTAAATAATAAATAAAAAGGACATATTAGTGTTATTCACACGTCCAAACATCAATTATAAATTAGAATAATTCCCATCCCCTGTGGAATTAGATGCTACCCGTGTTACAGAACCAAGAACACGTGAAAAACTGCCACTGGTTACCCTGCTAGCCTCAGTGTCTATCCCTTTGAGCCCCTGTACCCCTCAGAAGGACAATATTAGGACTCCAAATGCTATAAATAGAGAGCTCTTTAGAGGATATTGATACCCAGAGACCCGGTTTTATTTACATCCCAACACTCTTCCAAGTTAATCGAATAATTATAAGAGATAAGTAAGTGATTTATGGCTTGAGTATGATTAATAATATCCGTCCTCAAGCCTCTTTTTATCAATTTAAACTGCTGAACAACCTTATAACCCCAGTATACAGGTTTAACCCATCAGTGCACGTCCCAAACAGATAACCAAAGGATTTAATAATATACCTGTGATTCTTATCATCCTTTCTCTGTTGTGGCAGCTTGGTTACAAAGCCCTTCCACTGCACCATGTATTTTATATAGATATTATCTTTGGGAAAAATATCCTTTAAACTGAAGGGCCCAAAGTAACCAGGCCTATGTGTTTTCATACTGAGTTCCCTGAAGAGAGGTGTTAAATATCACCAATATAATTGTGGCCCCTCTATAAAAATATTTAATACTCAATTTCTCTATATTGATTAGTAACAATAAACCACATCCAAACCAATTAACCTTGCAATAAGCTTTATCCAAATATTTTACGTATTTTTGCTGCATTTGTTAATAACATATTTATTATTTATTCTATCACCTCTGGTAGCTAAAGGATAGCAAGGGTCTTGGCATCCAGGAGGCTGAAATTGATACATTCCAAGCCTAAGAACCCATTTGACAGATGAGTTTGTTCAACAGAGACAGAGATATCAATGACAATAAGCTTGGGATGTTTGGGAGGGTGAGGGTTCTTGACCATCTTGAAGGTGTGTGAGGGTGAATGAAGTACATGTGGGAATTCAAATTTGAGAGAGTTCACTTGAACAAGATCAGTAAGTTGATGAGAGAGTCAAGGTCTAGTCAAAAGATCAAAGGTGAGGCAGAGGGAACAGGGAGACATTGATTGAAGATGGTTGGATTTTTTTTCAAATCATCTCCTCCCATCTTGTTCCCTCCCAATGATATACTCAGATTGGGGTGAGGATCAAGACGGGATTCAAATCTTTGTATAAAATTTGAGGGTTGTGGAAGAAGAATTGGCAGTCCAGGAAAAGAGGATGAGGTGTGTGGGAAGCAAAAGGGATGGGATATGGATGGATTGGCTGATGTGGAGGTGTGGATGGGTGTTTTGCATGCTATCATGGTGGATGGATGATGATGTATAAATGTCAGGGGTTGGCAGTTTTGATGTTTGAAATCCACTATTTTCACAAAACCTGCCATTTTGAAATACACCAGTTAGGGGGTATGTGTATTTCAGAAACCCACCATTAAAAATGGCGGGTTTGTTAAATAAAAATGGCGGGTTTTTAATAGCAGGTTTGCTAAATTTGATACACCCTAATGAAAAAAAGGGGAAAAAATGAAAAAAAAAGAAAAAGAAAAAGAAAAAAAAGAAAAAACAAGAATAACAAAGAAAAAAAAGGGGAAAAAAGGAAAAAAAGCAAGAGAAAAAAAAGAAAAAAAAGAAAAGAAAAAAAGAAAAAGAGAAAAAAAGAAAAAAAAAGAAAAAAAGAAAAAAAGAAAAAAAGAAAAAAAGAAAAAAAGAAAAAAAGAAAAAAAGAAAAAAAGAAAAAAAGAAAAAAAGAAAAAAAGAAAAAAAGAAAAAAAGAAAAAAAGAAAAAAAGAAAAAAAGAAAAAAAGAAAAAAAGAAAAAAAGAAAAAAAGAAAAAAAGAAAAAAAGAAAAAAAGAAAAAAAGAAAAAAAGAAAAAAAGAAAAAAAGAAAAAAAGAAAAAAAGAAAAAAAGAAAAAAAGAAAAAAAGAAAAAAAGAAAAAAAGAAAAAAAGAAAAAAAGAAAAAAAGAAAAAAAGAAAAAAAGAAAAAAAGAAAAAAAGAAAAAAAGAAAAAAAGAAAAAAAGAAAAAAAGAAAAAAAGAAAAAAAGAAAAAAAGAAAAAAAGAAAAAAAGAAAAAAAGAAAAAAAGAAAAAAAGAAAAAAAGAAAAAAAGAAAAAAAGAAAAAAAGAAAAAAAGAAAAAAAGAAAAAAAGAAAAAAAGAAAAAAAGAAAAAAAGAAAAAAAGAAAAAAAGAAAAAAAGAAAAAAAGAAAAAGAAAAAGACAAAAAGACAAAAAGAAAAAAAGAAAAAAAGAAAAAAAGAAGAATATTAAAAATGAAAGTTATAACATCTTTCAAGAACAAACTCAATTCCAAAATGAAAGGAATTGAAATTTTGAAATACCACAAATTCAAAGATCCATCATTGGAAAAGATAAGAACTTTTGAAAAAAAAGTCTTATTAATTCATTGAATTGACTGATATTTCTGCTGATAAATTTCTATAAAGACACTGTTTGAAACTCCTTCAGCTAATCCATTCCCATCTCTCATCAACATCACTCCAAGCTCAACCTCAAATCTACCTAATCCTGTACCTTGCACTGGATATTTCTCTTGCCTATCATCCAACCTCCACCTTCTTCTCCCAGGTGCACTACCTCCCTGTATGGGATATATCTACATCTTTTGCCATGCACACCTGACCACTGTATCATCTGCTCCACTCAATCATCCCAGGTTCCCCTCTCTGTATGGTGTAATACTCTCTGACTCTCTTCTTCCATGTACAGTTACATGTCCATGATCCAAATTTCCCACAACTTCCAGATCAGTACTCATCAGTCACATTATGGGAAAGACCACTAATAGTGGATATTGAATACAGGATCAAGCCCACCATAAAGTATGAAAGCCCCCTGGGAAATCTGCTCTCCTTCTGGTTCAACCATCATTCAAGGCCTGCCCACCCATCTTGACATATAGTGACCCCTCTCACTCTCTTGGGATGATTCCCCCAAGGAATTGGTATACTACTTCTTACTGGTCAGGCCCTCATGCAGTATATTTCATCCCAGCACAAGAAGAAATTCACCCAGCCTGCTAGACTAATATAAATTTGCCCTGTCCTGGTGTTATTCTCATGTGATTCCACAACTGCTCCCTCAAAAACCCTCTCCTGGAATTCTCTTCCCATTCTCAACATTATCTCCTGTAATTGCTCCATTCTTCTCATTTCAATCTCAATCAATCACCCTTGAATTTTATGAGTAGTAGTTCCTGTGCAATCTGCCTTTTGCATGCCAAAAAGGTCTGTGAAATTCCAAATATATGTAAAAAAAACAAGTTTCACAAGCTACCTTTGATTCAAAATAGATATTTTACAATTTCTTTTAAAATGAATTAAAATTAAATTTATTAAAAATCTTCATTTCAAAACACCAATAACTATGGAAATGAAATAAATCTCCCACCTTGTTGAGGTTGATTTTGGTTCTGAGGTAAAAAGCCAGGTGTATTTTCCAATAATTTCAATGCAGCTGATTGTTTTTTTCAATTGATGTATTGAAAGAATTTCAATAAAATTTATAGAAAGGATTGATTTTTTTTTTTAAAAATAAACTCAAAGCTCAATGTATTCTTAATAATCAATTCATGTTATGGTAAAACTGGGACATAAAAAACACTTTATTTTTAAAATTAACCTTGTAATTTTATTTATAGAATTTCCAGTCAAGCTTTGATTAGCTCTTTTTTACAAATAATAATTCCAAAAACTGACCAATGAAAATATTCTTGGGTGACACTGTAAAATCAGAAATAATTTATATTGAGAATTTGAAGTAAAGCAGATAAAAAAAATTTGACTTAAACCCAGAAATTAAATTATTTTTGATCCAAAAATCAGAAATTTTTAATTCTTTTTCAATTTTTTTTCTAAATTCTTTACTCATCATACTTGCTGTATTCTTCATTAAAAATTTTGAAATCCTATAATTTTGACACATATACTTGAATTTTTTGATTGAATCTGAATAATTCAGTATACAAGAGAAACATAGATTTGCAAATTATTTCCAGAGTCCTCAGAATCTTTTATTATGTAATGGGAAATGTTAAATTGGAACCCTAGGGTTTCAAATGGGTGTGAAAAGATATTCAAACCCCAGATGAGCCATGAACAGAGGTTCAAAACCAAAATGACATTTGAAAAAAAAAAAAAAAAAAGAATATAAATAAAGGCCATTAATTTTCTCACAGGTTCAATCCTTTATTGCATGGAGAATTATGTCAAACCCCTGTTGCATGCCTTTGATGCTACATGGAAAAATACTTTATTTCACAGTACTTTCAAGAATTTTTTCTTTGTGTTTAAGCCAAAGCCTGTATCTGGGGTTCATAAAACCCCCCAAAAAATCTTTGGTAGTTTGGAGCCATTGAAACCCCTTGAAAAATGGAATACAAAAATAAAACAATTCCACAAAAACCAACTTTTCAATGGGTAATTGGATTCTTATTTGGCCCATTGTTTTTGGTTATTTCATTTATTAGAAATTTTGGAAAAAATTCAAAGAACTTCAAAATTTTTCTTTTATATTTTTTGGATGTACCCTTTGACCTTCAACAATGCTGTCAAAAAACCAAAAAAATCAAAAAAAAAAAAAACAATTTTCTCATTGGACGTTTAGATCCTTTGATTTTCATTTTTGGTTAATTTTTTTGGTCATTGAGGCTATCAGAAAGCTAAAAGAACAGTAGAAGAAAATTAAAATAATTTTTTAACAATTTTTGATGTATTATTCACCTTAAAAAAATCCTTCAAAAAACCAAAAAAACTTGAAAGATTTGATTTTCTCATTGGAATTTTGGATCCTTTTTTTTGCCTTTTTGATTATATTTTTCTAATGATTCAAGATTTTTGTAGTGTAAAAAAACTACTAAAGAAATTTTCATTTATTTTCAATTTTTTGTCTGTAGTTTTTTACCTTAGAAAATTCCTTCAAAAAACCCAAGATTAAAAGCATCAAATTTTCTCATTGGAGTTTTGGATCCTTTTTTTTGCCTTTTGAATTAATTTTTTTTGCGGATTCAAGATTTGAGAATTTTTTTTAAAAAAAAATATTTTATTAAAAATAAACAACAAATATGGATACTTATTTTTCTACTTTATTTTCTTGGAGGGAAAAAAACCTCATTACCAAGCTCAAAATATTTATGAATAATGGTTTTCCATGATTTGGAATGCTTGGTCACAAATCTTTTTCAAAGAGGATCTAACCTGGGAGCTTGCAAATTATCAGACTGGAACTTGAATGAGACTATACTTTTGAAATCATCCAAACGAATGAAGCAAATAGGAGAAAATTTGGAATTTGGAGTGGGAGGGGAATTCAGAGGAAGATGAGTGCAAGGCATTAAAGAAGAAAACAGAACCACTGGACACTTGTATGTTTCAGCAAGAAGGAAAACATGGCATGGAAATTTCATCCACATATTTATGGGAGCTGGGACAGAAAGGTGGTTCAGTTGCCTTCTTGCTTCTTGCAAAGTTTCACCGCAGATTTCATCCAGTAATTTTTCATCCTTGAAAATTGGTTTTGAATCAAGATTTTTCACCATTTCCTTCCAGAATTCAATCCAATCTTCTTGGTCCCCCCCCCCTCAACTAATGGATACTGCTATAAAGCCACATTTCCCATCCCCTATTACATCTTGAACATGTGATGTATGTGGAATGGCTGTTTTGGGGTAAAAGAAATTTTTGTATTGGAACTAAAACCAAACATCAGAATTTTTCATAAAAGAAAATATGTTCTATAGGTAAAACTCACTACTTCAATTTATAAGTGGTCAAAGATTCCAGAAGAAGAATATGATAGTGTGCAGGAAACATAGAGGAAATCCCAACAACAATTCAGAAAAAATTAAAAAATGAGAAAATATCAAATGTACTCACTTTCTCATTGATTGTTGGGGCTGCTAATGTATTTCTTTCAGGAGGATGTTCAGGAGCATCACCATCTTAATTGGGTAACATTAGTCTCTTCATTATTGTCCCAGGATTTTATTCAGGAGAAATAACCCGCTTTTTCAAAATGGTTCCAGATCTCTGATAAAGGTTTGAATGAAAAAAATAATCAAAAATAATATCCAAAAAATTAACAAGAAACAAAATAAAATTAAAGCTCACCATCTTGATTAAAAGAAATTCTGCCAGCTCTTCATCTGCTATATCTTCCACTTCATCCAAATCTGGAACCTCTTCATCTTCTGAATATTCCAATTCAGTCAGAAATCCATTGTATGTTAAAAAAAAGACAAAATAGAAAAAACCATTGCAGAAAAAAAAGTAAAGATATAATTTTAAATATTCCTTTGATTTATACTTATTTCTTCCCTTTCCCTTTCCCTTTAGGGCCTTCCACTTTCTTGAAACATGCACACATAGAAAACAAATATTAGTTATGAATTTTTTTCTTTTTTCAAAAAATGGTGACTGAACTTTGAATTTGCTATGGATTTCTTCTCTGGCCCTCTCCTCCTCTTGGTTTCTTCTAAATATCCAAAGCCAGATGGATCTCTTTTAATTGAGGACTGAGAGAGCACCTTGAAATTATTGGCTGCTCCTTTGGGTCTTCCTCTTACTTTTGATCTTTGAGGTAAATTTGCTTTTTGAATCAGGGTAAGTTGATATCTGCCACTGTACAGCTTCTTCCTTTCACCCAGATAATATAGCTGTTCTACAGGTAGAAAATTGCAGAATTCCTCAAAAGTTTGAGTGAAATTGAGGTTTTCATTACTGTCTTGGATTGGAACTTCAAGTTTTTTGCAACCTTCAGTTGCATAAGGCTTCAGATTTAACTGGAAAAAAAAGAATAAAATAAATAAGGAAGTTATGAATTTGAGGTTGAATCCAAATAAAAAAGACAAAAGAAAAAAATTACTGATAAGGGAGCTTTGAAATGCAATTTAGGATGAAAATCTTCAAGTGGGAATATTTCACCTTTTCTGATAGCCAATTTGACTCTGTGAATAGATGGTTTACCCATGTAAGAAGATTAATCACAGTTGTTGCTATTGGTTGAAGATTAAGGAACTTGATGGAATGAGTGAAGTTTTTTGAGGTCCTAGTGGCTGAATTTTCCAGAAAGATGATCCACACAGTGAGGTAAACCAATAAGGTTCTTGAATTCTTGCTGAGAGGCTTCAAAAGCTCTCCCATGGTTTTCGATGCTGATAGAATTCTATATGTGTTGAACTACATTATAGAAAGAGACAAGTGAGGAATCAATGAAACTTTTGACATAGGAGTGAAGACTTTCTATTCTGGAGTTAATTGTGTTTCCAAAGTGAAGGTGATTGTTGGCCAAATATGAGAAAAATTTTCTTTTAAAGGGAATCTAGTTCTCAAGAAGATAATCAGAAGTTAGAGCATTCCAAACCACAGAAAGTTTAGTGAAGTTTTACTGATAGGTTCATTCGAATTTGGAATGGACCAATTGCTTCCATTGTTTCTGAAAAAGCTTCCATTCTTTTATTCTGAAAAAGCTTCCATCCATTGTTTCTGAAAAAGATTCCATCCATATTTAGATTTTAAGTTCTTTCTGCAGTGGGTTTGAATATTTTTTGAAATATTCCAGAGACAGAGAAGATGATGAGAGGGATGGAAAATTGTTTCAATTGAACTGATTAATTCTTGTTCCTTGTCTTTAACAATCACACTAGGTTGTTTATCTCCTAATATTTCCTGAATTTGAGTCAGGGCCCATTCATAGTTCTGTTTTTCTGTTGGGATTAAAAACAGAAGGAAAATGAGAGGCTTCTGGAATAATTGTTTACCCCAAAAATATGAACAAGGGGCATTCCAAACTTGTTTGTTTTATATGTAAAGTCCATTATTTGAAGATTTGGGAATGCTAAAATATGTAGGAACTTACGTGTGTGCCATGTTTGGGTGTAATCCAAATGGGATGAACATACGGGCCTCTATGGGCCATTGGAAAACCACACAGACTGCATAGGGCTGTGTGGAGGTCACATATTTAGGTAAACTGGCCCCAAAAAACGTGAAATAGGTCATTTAGTACAAGGGCAATCATGGCCTGTCAGGAAGGATGGGCCAACCCAGCCAAATGGGCTTTTATGGGCATTATCAGGCGGGCCGGCCTGCCGAAAAGTGTATAAACAAGCTATTGGGATGCACAGCCCGTCAGGGTCATCGCACGCGTTGCAGCCTGTTTGGGGCTGCTGTTTTAGGTGTCTGGCCCGTTTCAGGGACTTTACAACCCACACGGGGTTGTTTCAGGGGGAAGAGGGAAAAAAAATTGAGTCCCCCCACCCCAGTAGTGGAAGCTGAGCCGTTTTCAGCCACCAAGCTGGACAGTGGCCATGGGAGCTGGGAATGACGGTCCCAACTCCCTCCCCTCCCCTTGCTTGACATTGCAAGGGAGGGGCATGTCTTTTGGAAGACCACCAGCCACCAGGACCGCCCAGGCCGGTTGCAGCAAGGAACCGGAATTGGGAGGGAATTTTGTCACCCCACCACCAGGAAAGGTGACAAGAGATGGGGTCCTCTCCCCCCCCCCCCCCCCCCCCCCCCCCCCCCCCCCCCCCCCGTTACCAAGGGGGAGGAGCCCAGGGCTGGGGGGACCTTTCCCCCCCAGCCCACCTGATTGTTGATATGGACCAGGCCAGTTGCAGAAAGGGAACCGGCAGTGGGTGGGATTTAATCACCATCCCACCCATGCAAGCCAGGGAGCAAAGAACAAGTGGGGCACTCTCCACACCCGCCCCCCCCCATTACCAAGGGGGAGGCAGGGCTGGGAGGAATTGATCCCCCTCCAGCCTGTAAATTTAGACTTTCACACAAATTAAAAATTTTACAGAGAAAAAACCACAACCTACCGCAGAACTATACATTATAGACATAGAATATTGAAATATGCTATTATCAAAATACACCTTGTATATAGACTAAAGTTCCCTGCCTAGGACAACTCCTCTCCTCATCAAAGTTGAGGAAAATTTCTGGAATGGGATGAGCTAATCCCTTGGGATATGGTGGGACTGCAGGTAAGTAATCCAATGAAAGTTGAGGACCAGTTGTGGAATGGGATGAGCTTATACCTTGGGATATGATGTGACTGCAAATCCTTTTTCTTTGAGTTATAATAGGTTAAAAGCCCATTTTGCACAAGATTGCTCCCAAGTTGTCCATGTAAACGCTGGTAGGGTGTATGTAATTTTTTAGGGACATAATTGAAGACATAAATCAATCAAGAAACCAGCCAGAAAGCTCTGACAATTAATCCTTATATACAGCGCCTGAAGGAAGATTGAACCCAGATAGCTAAAGCAGCAAAATGAAAAGACCAACAAATCTTACTATTGACTCCCTGATGGAGGTAATATCCAACCTTCAATCCAGGGTGGAACATTTGGAATGCAATCAACCACCCCATCTGCAGGACCTTGCCAACAATTTAAACCAATTAAACACCATAAAAAATAAATTTATTGATGATCCACTTGCGCTACATCAAATGATGAACCCAAATTAGATGGTCCTTGCCTTTGACGGTGCAAACTACGTCCAATGAGAAAGTGCGCTTGAGCATAAAATCTGGAATGGATTTAAGAAGGACGACTTTTTTCTGGGGTAGATTCTTTTTTTGATTCATTGGATTGAAATCAATAAGATGTGGTGGCAATTCTTCTCCAGAATACCATTGATGATACCCTACTTGCAGTGGTCAAAAGCTCAGGTACCAAAGAAGCCCAGAAAATGATAGAACTACTAAAGAAGAAATTTAGTAGAACCAATTTCCAAAAAAAGCTTTTAATTATGGACCGCATCCTAGAGATACTGAAAAACCGGTTGGTATCCAACAATACATAGGTTTCTGCATGGCACAAGGTCATTTCTGATCTCAAGTGCGTTGAAATTTTGGTTGATGAACTTGATGGATTTCTCATGCAGGCTACTGTGACAGCACCAACAGGGATTGATAAAAATAACTTTGAATACACAATTGGGAAGAGTTTCAATGATTCAGTCACACCCCTGACATTTACAAAGGTCTCCACAATCATACAAGCTTTTTCCAATAAACTCAAGGCACAGTTGCAACTGCCAACATGGAAGCTGCCATCAGATGTGGAGATGGCTGTGCAGGCTGTGATCAACCAAAGATCTGGGAGAAACCTTCTACCAGATTGCAGGAATAGCCCAGACAATAACCAAAACAACCCTGGGGAGCGCCAGGGCCACCTCTTGATTGACAAAGCAACACAATTCAAGGGGAGGGTCCAATCCAATAAGTTACTTTGGAAGTTTTGGTATTCCTTCCACCATTGCAAGAAGGCAGGAAACTGGCATGCCTATTGCAATGAGTAATGGGACAATGTGAGGATGATCCTGATATCAGCTCCACCAGAAAAAAATGCCAACAAGGGCTTGCGCTACATGCCACCAGCATGGCCACACAGCCTACCAATTCATGGAGGATTTATGTGCCAGCTAGACCTTGAAGCTGTTGATGAAGGCAAAATTCTGATTGACTTTGGGTCAATAGTTCATGTCAGTGGGCCTTCACTGTTTTTAAAGATGGTAAAGCAGCTAGATACTCTGGTGTTGCAGACCTTGGCAATCCCTACAAAATAAGTGGTGGTTAACTATGTGGGCCAGTTGAACATACCCACAAGGACAGGTGTATTGACTCTTGAAAGTGTGTTCTACTGAGAAGGGATCAAAGGATCAATTATCTCCACAGGGAGGTTTTTCATGGATAGATGGGGTGTGTGCCATGACAGGACCCCACTTGTCATTGTTGATCATAACTCTAGCCAATTTGAGGCAGAGTTCAAGAACTTCTGCTGGACTGTACCACCTCTACGCAATGAATCCTGCTGGGAAATTTCCTGGATACCTTCCATGGACCTTTAAAAGTGGAACTTACAATTAGGTCATGTGTCTGATGTTGATATTCATTTTATTTGTTCTCTTCCAATCCACCATTCTTCCATCTACTCAGTCTTTCAGTCTATACTACAGTTGTGCCTGTCTTGGGTCGTGTCTTTAGTTTCAGTATCTCTCTGCTCTTTTTCACATTGTCTCAGAAGTTGTTGCCAAGTGCGGCAAGTACTGCTCCGGCCACGACAGGTGTCAGCAACCGTAAGCTTTCACGGATACTTCCACCATGGGGAGACAACTTGAACAACTCCTCCAATAATATATTGGCCGTCTTACTTTCAACCCTTGTATCCTCAACCATCCGCCTCAAACTCCAGCCACAATTGCATCAACTATTGACCTGAACCAGCTTGATTGGTTTACAACTTTGACTTGTTCACCAGATTGCCGTCAGCATTGATATAGGAGTAGGCACCCTCCTATTTTTCAGCTCAATCTCCCGATGATCAAACTGATGGGATTCATCCTGGTTAATAAGTCTCTCTATCTGGAAGGATTGGCGTTGGTATTGTCTCTAGTGCTTGAATACTCTACTTAGTCCATTCAAGGGCCATCACCCTTCCCATAGAGGCAATTCTCCTGTTTGTTATTGTTCATTACTATTGAATTTTTGTGTACTAGCTGTTTCTTGTTGCTTACCATTTCCTGCAATCTGAACAGCCTTGTCTAGGTTTATCATTCATTCAATTATTTCACATCTGAAAAAGTGGTGCGGCCATTTCTCCAAGAAAACTTCCCAGATCAAGATAGAATGGCATGGAAGTCTTTTTTCTGCAAGCTTTGTGCCATTTCAAAGGCTGTGGATTCTAAGTCCCTGGGGGTTACCTTGGAAATCCCAAGGGGAGAACTGCTATAACTATGCGTCACTGATGTGATTGGGCTGTTTGAGAAGGACTTGAATGGAGCAAGATTTTGGATGAACTTCAGGGACCATGCAACCACGTATACATTTGGTGCTGCTCTAAAAAGTTTAAATGAGGTCCCAGGGAAAATCATTAGCTGGATTCATCACCTACATAATTACATGGGTGAGTTCCTGGTATTTTTTGATCTGAAAATGCAGCTGAGTACATTGGGTCGCTCCAAAAGCAATTGGATGCTCTGATTATCAAATTGGGGCCTTTGCCACCCTTCTACCACAACCAGAATGGCAAGGTGGAGTGTGTAATTAGGACTATTGGTGATATGGCAAGGAAAATGTTGAAGAAAAGCCAGATGGCGGTTCAATACTGGGGCTATGCCTATCATAACGCAAAATACCTGCAGAACTGGCAGCCTAACACCTGTACAGAGGGATCAAGCCCAATACATCTTCTATTTGGAAAAAAAGTCAAAAACAACATTTTGTATCCTTTTGGAGAAACAGCCATTGTCTAGAAACCAAAGAAGCACCAGACCAGCAAGCTTGAGGAGCACGGGCAACCATGCAGGCTGCTGGAGATGGCTGGCTGTTCTGGTCCCCCAAAGATTGGCAAGCCGTGCACTTGATGTTGGCAGTATTCCCAGATTTCCAACATTTGCCTACTGTGGCCAAGGAGAAGAAGGATAGTATCAACAAAATCCTGAATCAGCTATCTTTGCAACTTGGAAAAGAGCCTACAAATGAGATTTCACTCCTGGAGCAAGATTTTGTCCAGTTTTTTCCAGAAAAATACAACCACCATCTACCACAATCACTGTTGGAGGCATCTTGTGGAAAATTTTCAAAGGAATGGAGGGATTTGGAAGAGTACAAAGTGAATAAATTTGATGGTCTTGATGTCTGGGGACCAGTGAGACCACACCCTGGGACGAAGGTACTGGGAATGCAATGGGTACTGGAAAAAAAAACAGATGAAGAGGGAACCTTGCTGGAAAAGCGGACTTTGCTGGTGGTAAAAGTCTTCAATCAAAGGATGGGTGTGGATTTCAACAAAACATACGCTCCAACTGCAAGCCTGAATTTACAAAGGATGATCCTTGTCTTAGCTCTATCACAGAAAATCCTGATAGCAACCTTTGATGTCTGTTTGTCATATCTTCATAGTCCAATTGCAGAATAATTATATGTTCAGCCACCTATAGAAGTCCAGACAGAATGGAAGGGGATAGTGATGCAATTGAAGAAGTCAATCTTGTTAAAATACGTATGCACTTACGCATGTGCTACATATAAGTGTGATCCAAATGGGATGCACATATGGGCCTCTCCGGCCTATTGAACGCTCACACCGACCATACGGGCCTGTGTGGATGTCACAGATTTGGGGAACCTGGCCTCAAAACACTTTAAACAGGCCTATTGGTACACGGGCCCTAAGGGGCCCGGTGAGGTATATGGGCACATACAGCCAGATGGGCTTGAATGGGCATAATTGGGCTCAAGGTTTATTTTGGACATACTTGGCCAGACGGGCTGGACCTCCAAAGTATTGTTTACCTATTTTTGGGGCTTGGGGCGGCCGATTGGGGCCGCCGCCCGTGTCGCAGCCCAGTTGGGGCTGCCGCCCGTGTTGCTGCCCGCTCAGGGCCGCTGTTTTTGCCTTTGGCCTGTCTATTTGGCCGTTGTTGTGGCCCGCTCAGGGCCGCTGTTTTTGTCTACAGGGCCCAACAGCCCGGGCGGGGCGGTTGCAGGGGGAAGTGCGGCTGCCACGCGGGGTGGCGGCTGGCTGTTGGAGCTGCGGGGCTGGGGCCAACGGCCCCAGCTCCTCCCCCTCCCCTCGCTCCCCATTGCGAGGGGGAGGGGGAAGGCTGGCTGGGTTGAACCAGCCAGCAACCGGTCAGGGTGGGGGGGATTTCATCACCCTCCCACCCAGGAGGAGGAAGTTGTTGCTGGTTGCGTCAAAGCAACCAGTGGTGGGGGGGACCTGACCACCCCTCCACCATCAAAGAGAAGGGGCGCTCTCCCCCCCCTTTTACCAAGGGGGAGGAGGGACGGGCTGGAGGGGATTTGACCACCCCCCAGCCCACCTTACCTTGACGACGCCCTGGGAGTATTGACCCCCAGGGCCCCTGGTAGGGGGATTTGACCGCCCCCTCCAGTGATCTGTGAGAAGGAGGGGGGGGGGGGGAAGCATGTCTGCTGGTCACCCCCCCCCCCCCCATGTGAGTATGAGACTGGACCCAGGTGTGTCCTGGGTCCCACCTGGCCACTTGTATGGCCGGGGGCTGGTTGTATGAGGAACCAGCCAGCCTGTGAGGTGAAACCCAACCAGGGATTGAACAGCAAAGGGGCTGGTTCAGCCCTGTAACAGTGAAGAAAGCAGAAAGGACCGCAATAGGCTGGTTGTAAGGGTACAGGGACTGACGCCATGCGGGCTGATGTAGTCCAAACCAAGTAACAAGGCCTGTAGAGCCTGTAGAGCTCTTTTGGGGCGGAAAATTTGCCTTTTGGCTTGTTGTATCATGGGCTCACAAGAGGCCAATATTTTTTACTTAAGGAGCTCTTCTCCCTGCTGTTTTTCATCATCCATTCATCATCAAATTGAATTCATCACTGATATCATCCAACATATTGCCCCATTTTGAGAGCCCATCAGCAATTATTGACACAAGGTGTCCAGAATTTCTTTTGCTTTAAATACTGCTCATTTTCTTAAGCTAATTGCTTGCCATAATTATAAAAAGTCTAATGCACCAAGAAAGCTTCCCAATCCTGGTGGACATTTTTCAGTGGCCACATGCGTAGACTTGGTTTTGAGGTTCAGGATTTAGAACCATCCTTAAACTTGCTGACAAATGGAGCTGAATTTTTCATTGTTTGGATGCATTTAGATGAAGTTTTTGTTGTTGGGTCCTCACTTAATCTCCTCTGGAAGGTGCGGGGAAGCATGAAGAAGCAGGTTAAGCTGAAATGGCAAGAAAAACCCAAGAATATTTTTTTGATAGCAATCAAATGGGGTGCCAAAAAATTTCTTGACCAAACATATTTTGACCAACTATTGGTGCACCTCCCACAACAAATGCAGCCCCTTACCCAAAAAAACCTGAAGGTGAAAAATGATGATGGGGTTGATCCTGAAGGATGCAAAAGTTTCATTGGTTCCTTGATGTACCTAGCAGCAGGCACAAGACTGGATTTATCCTTCCCTGTAAACTTCTTGTCCCAGCCCGCTACTAACCTGTCAAACCAACATTGGAAATCCCTTGATCATCAAATTGGTTATCTCCAGACAACTCTCATTCATTCCCTGGTACTGGAAATGAATCACAGTGATATGATCCTGTGAAGTGAAGCAAACTGGGGGGGAGAGCACAAGCAATCCACTTCTGGCCACCTCATCAATTACTGTGGATGTCCAATATTTTTTTTTTTCATATAGCCTGGGGCTTGAAAAGGGAAACTTTGGTGGCTCTGTCAACCTGGGCTGCTAAATATGTTGCATTATCCTATGGGACACAGAAAATTCACTACCTAAACAGCCTGATAAATGACCTCATTGGAGGAGTTGCACTCAAAGCTTTCTGTGAAAATGAATCAACCATCTTAATTGCAGGTGATAACAGTTCAAATAGGCATACTAAATATTTTTCACATGAATTTATTTTGTGAATGACTTTTTTAGGAAGAATAAGGAAATTATAGAGTGGAACAGCACAAAAAATCAGAAAGCCAAAGTCTTAACTAAATGCCTTGGCCCAAATAAAATGACTGGTGTGCTGATGGACTTAGGAGTGAGGGGGCACAATTTTTAAGCCGTGGGGGGGGATGAAAAGATAGAATTTCACGTGGATTACAAATTTTACAGAGAAAAAACCACAACCTACTGCAGAACTATAGATTATAGACAGAGACTACTGAAGTATGCTATTATCAAAATACCCATTGTATATAGACTAAAGCTACCCACCCAGGACAACTCCTCTGCTCATCAAAGATAAGGACAAGTTCCGGAACAGAATCAGCCAATCTCTTGGGAAATGGCAGGAATTCAGGTAGTTAATCCAATCACATTTGAGGAAAGGTTCCAGAAAGGGATGAGCTAATCCCTTGGGATATGATGGGACTGCAGATTGTTTTTCTTTGAGTCATAATACATCCCATAATCTTTCATGGCCCGCCTGGGGAAAACTGTGTCCCAGGAAACCAACACGGGATTTGACCACCCCTTCTGGTCACCTAGTTAGGAAAGAGGGGGTGAACAGCATGTCTGCCTGTTATACCCCCCTTTGTGAGATTTAGAACAGACCCAGATGGGTTCTGGGTCCCACCTGGTCCATATGAGGGGCCAGGGGCTGGTTGCATGAGGAAAAAAGCCTTGTGGGTGAGGTCATAAGGGTAACAAGACTGGTTGTAATGGAAAAACAGCCAAGTTTTTGAGCATCAATGGGATTGTTCAACCCTGTAAGGATAGAAACATCAAATTTGACCAAAATAGGCTGACCATAAGGGTACAGGGACTAACACCATGTGGGATGATGTAGCCCAAACCATGTTACACGGGTTGTAGAGCCTGTAGAGATATTTTGGGGAGGAAATTTTCCCTTTTCCCTTGTTTTATTATGGGCCCACAAGAGGCCAATCTTTTTTACTTAAGGAGCTATTCTCCCTGCTGTTTTATATTAATTCATTTGATTCCATCCAATCAATTATCCAATTTATTTCCCCATTTTGAGAGACAATTAGCCTTTATAGACACAAGGTGTCAAAAATTTACTTTACTTTAATTACTGATCCTCCTGACAATAAGCTATTGGTGGCAATAATTTTCACAGGTAAAATATTGGGGAGTTTTATTGTATCAGGTTCTGAAATGAATTGGGAAGTTATTTTTCCATCCACATTGTTCATTTTTTAGAAAAATTAAGAATGACAGAGTTCAAGTATGAGAGATCCAACTGGAGTTTTTTCATCAAGGGAACTCTTTTAAATGTGGTATCTTTTATTGTAAATAATATTGAGATTTTTATTTCCAGGAGATGAAAAGATTTGTATAAGAGAGTTGAGAATTTTTATTGGGGGGACTCCTGCTTTGGATAAACTTTGAAACATCTCCTGTTGCTTGCCTTGGATTCTCTTGCAGATTGGATGAGTGGCAGGATTGGTGCAAGGTGGATGGTTGTGTTCTGGGAATATAATCATTTCCACCCAGAAACCAAATCTTGTGGAAACCTTTCCTGATAATCTGAAAGTAAAATTGGTCTTTCTTGTTTTTTTTTTAAATTTGTGGTATCTTTTCTGTTTTCATATTCCCCAGATTTTTCAAATTTTTAAGTTTACGTAAGTTTCTTACAATTGGAAAATCTGGTAGATATGACATAAACATGAGACTTTGCCCATTATTGGATAGCTTCAACCAACTCCTCCCTCTTTTTAATTGATAGCTCAGGAGGGGGGGGGCAGAAGGGTGGAATCAGGAGTTTGAGTAGATAAAGAAGGAGCAGGAGAAGTTGAATCACTAGTTTCATGAGGTGAGATGATGGTACAAGGGCCTGGTGAAACACCTCTGAATAATGGGTGGATTTTTTCTTGAGCCATTTCAAAAAGAGATGATAATTTTAAAAAACTTAGTGAAGATGGGATTCAATATTTGAGAAATATATTGAGAAAAATTTGAGTGAAGAAAGGTATTCAGAGCCTCAATATAAGAGGGAAAAGTGTTTTTTGACAATACCAGGAGTGTTGAGTTGTTTTTGTTGAGTAGCGGTGAAGGATGATGAGTGGTGTGTGGAGTGGAGTGGTGATGAGTGGAGTGGAGTGGTGATGAGTGGAGTGGTGTGGTGTGGTGTGGCATGGTTATTTGAGGTGATGTGATGTGATGTGTTGTGCTTTGGTGTGATGTGCTGTGTTCTGTTCTGTTATGTTCTGCTGTGTTGTGTTGGGTTGTGTTGTGTTGTGTTGTGTTGTGTTGTGTTGTGTTGTGTTGTGTTGTGTTGTGTTGTGTTGTGTTGTGTTGTGTTGTGTTGTGTTGTGTTGTGTTGTGTTGTGTTGTGTTGTGTTGTGTTGTGTTGTGTTGTGTTGTGTTGTGTTGTGTTGTGTTGTGTTGTGTTGTGTTGTGTTGTGTTGTGTTGTGTTGTTTTGTGTTGTGTTGTGTTGTGTTGTGTTGTGTTGTGTTATGTTGTGTTGTGTTGTGTTGTGTTGTGTTGTGTTGTGATTTGTTTTGTGGTATGGTGTGGTTTGGTATGGTGTGGTGTGGTATGGTGTGGTATGGTATGGTGTGGTGTGGTGTGGTATGGTATGGTAGTGGGTTGGTGTGATGGCGGGTGATTGGAGGGTGGAAGAGGTCAAGGGGGTTGTTTAAAAGATAATTGGAGCGCTCCAAGATGGGTGAAGGTCCCAGGAACAAAATTACAGTCATATTAAATATATGCATGTGAAAGACTCAAAGAAGTGTTCCAAAGCCCAAAAGGGGATTTTATGATGATTTTTTTGGTTATTGAGACACAAATAATGCCTCAAAAAATACCAAAAAAAGGATTTTTGAAAGCTTTAGGTAATTCCTTTGAAAATCAAGCTTCAAATATTTTAGATCATCATAATTTTTATCAAGAAAAATAATCAATAAAGGATAATTAAAGAGATACCTCCCTTTCCTTTTTAGTTATGTTGATTGTTTTTCATAATTTGGGGGGTATAAAATGTGACAAGCAGTCAGAAGAATTTTAACTTATTATTTTCAATTCTATTTTGAAGTTCTTCAGAAAAAAATTGGGGAAATCTTGATGCCAGATGTAATAAAAAAATTGCAATTGATGAGTTAATTTGAAGTGATTATGGATTGTATTCAAAGTTTTGGGGGCCCAGGATACATCCAAAAATTCTGGAAAAAATTTTGAAAATCCCTATAATGGTTGTGTTAAATTCATAAGAGCTTGAATCACAAAAGAACAAATAATCAAAAAGGCCAACAAAAGCATCCAAAATTCCAATGAGAAAATTAAATTTTTCAAGTTTTTTGTAGTGTAAATGATACATCAAAAAATTCTGAGAGAAATTTTAGAATTTTCTTCTAATTTTGATAAACCTTTATGATAGCTTCAATAACCAGAAAAATGAACTAAAAAGCCAAATAAAAGGATCCAAATGTCCAATGAGAAAATTGGTTTTTTTAATTTTAATGGTTTTTTGACAGAATTTTTTGAGGTCAAAGGATACATCTAATAAATTGAAAATATATATTGGTTGAGTCTTTTTATTTTTTTAAAATTTAAAAAAGCTGAAGTAACCAAAAAAATTTTGAAGATAGCCCAAATAAGAATCCAAAAACCCATTGAAAAATTGGTTTTTGCAGAATTCTTTTATTTTTGGACTCCATCTTTGTAGGGATTTTAATGGCTCCAAAATTACACAAAATTTTTTTGAAGGGTTTGGGAATTCCAAATACAGGACTGCTGCATCAAAACTCAAATCAAATAAATTCTTGAAAGTACAGCAAAATAAAGTATTTGTCCCTGTTGCAGCAAAGGCGCGCAGTGGTGGTCAGACATAATTTTCTGTGGAAAAAAGGATTGTGCCTGTGAGAAAGTTGATGCCCTATTTTCATTTTCATTTTCATTTTATTTTTATTTTTATTTTTATTTTTATTTTTATTTTTATTTTTATTTTTATTTTTATTTTTATTTTTATTTTTATTTTTATTTTTATTTTTATTTTTATTTTTATTTTTATTTTTATTTTTATTTTTATTTTTATTTTTATTTTTATTTTTATTTTTATTTTTATTTTTATTTTTATTTTTATTTTTATTTTTATTTTTATTTTTATTTTTATTTTTATTTTTATTTTTATTTTTATTTTTATTTTTATTTTTATTTTTATTTTTATTTTTATTTTTATTTTTATTTTTATTTTTATTTTTATTTTTATTTTTATTTTTATTTTTATTTTTATTTTTATTTTTATTTTTATTTTTATTTTTATTTTTGTTTTTATTTTTATTTTTATTTTTATTTTTATTTTTATTTTTATTTTTATTTTTATTTTTATTTTTATTTTTATTTTTATTTTTATTTTTATTTTTATTTTTATTTTTATTTTTATTTTTATTTTTATTTTTATTTTTATTTTTATTTTTATTTTTATTTTTATTTTTATTTTTATTTTTATTTTTATTTTTATTTTTATTTTTATTTTTATTTTTATTTTTATTTTTATTTTTATTTTTATTTTTATTTTTATTTTTATTTTTATTTTTATTTTTATTTTTATTTTTATTTTTATTTTTATTTTTATTTTTATTTTTATTTTTATTTTTATTTTTATTTTTATTTTTATTTTTATTTTTATTTTTATTTTTATTTTTATTTTTATTTTTATTTTTATTTTTATTTTTATTTTTATTTTTATTTTTATTTTTATTTTTATTTTTATTTTTATTTTTATTTTTATTTTTACTTTTATTTTTATTTTTATTTTTATTTTTATTTTTATTTATATTTATATTTTTAATACAATCTTTTGGATGGATTTTTAGATCCTTATTTTTGGTATTTAAATTGTTTTTTTTTGGTTATTTCAGCTGCCATAAATTTTAAACAAAATTCAAATAGATCTTGATTTCACATTTTTTGGATGTATTGTTTAACCTTAAAAAATTTCCTCAAGAAACACAAAAAATTAAAATAATCAAATTTCTCTTTGGAGATTTGAATCCTTTTATTTTACCTTTTATTTCTTTTTTTTGGGTAATTCAAGCTATCATAAAGTTAAAACAAAAGCTAAGGAGAATCAAACAATTATTTCAGATTTTTTGGAGGTACCATTTTACCTTTAAAAATTCCTTCAAAGTAGCAAAAATTTCAAAAGAAATCAAATTTTCTAATTGTACTTTTGGATCCTTTTTTGACTTTTTAATCAATTTTTTTGGGTTTTTCAAGCTTTTATAGATTTAAAAAAACTATTAAAGAGATTTTTAATTTTTTTCCAGAATTTTTCAATGTCATTTTTGACCTTTGAAAATTACATCAAAAAACAAAAAGAATGAGAACTTCAGTTTTCTCACTGGATTTTTCAATCCTTTTATTGGACTTTATAATTGATTTTTTTTGGCTGATTCAATCTTTCAGAATTTCTTTTTAAAAAAAAATTTCATTAATACTTTTCAAAGATCATCTTCATTCTTGTATACACCTTACAAACTTCATTCAACAAATTAAAAATAAACAACAAATATGGATACAAATATTAAAATTTATTCCACTATGATTGGTTTTATTTTTCTGATGGATTTTTTTGATGGAAAATGACCTCATTAACAATATCAAATGTATCTGAATAATGGTTTTCCAAGATTTGGAATGCTTTTTCACAAAGGTTTTCCAAAGTGGATCTAACCTGAGAGCTGGCCAATTATCAGACTTGAACTTGAATGATACTATATGTTTGGATTATTCTACAAGAATGAAGAAAATAGGATAATTTTTGGAATTTAAAGTGGGAGGGGAATTGAGAGGAAGATAAGTGCAAGGCATCAAAGAAGAAAACAGAACCACTATTTCACAACTGCCCCTGGCGTGTAAGGGGCTGAAGGCACAGGCACTACTGCTCACAGAACTCAGGATTGAGAATTGAGATAGATTGCAATGAGAATAGAAGGATTAATGAAAATGGTAATAACAAAGAGAATCCAGGAGTAAGGCTCTGAAGGAAGTTGAAGGTTCAATCCTATAAGAGTAACACCAGGGGGATAGGTGAGATGAGTAAGGTAGGCTGGGTTTTCATTCTTGTGCTGAGAAGATACCTATTGGAAGGTACTAACCAATAATAAGTAGTATACTAATTCCTTGAGGGGAATTAGTCCAGGAAGGGAAGAGAGGCCAGTATATGTGAGAACAGAGAAGACTCCTTGAGGAGGAATGACTGGTGCTTGGGCTGGGATGCCCAATGGCATTAAATTTTGACCAATTGGGCTTGATCCAGTTCATTGATGGATTGGGTAAGGGGCCTGTCCATAAAGGTGTGGCAGGCACTGAAATAGATAATAAGTTTTCCATCCAGGAGTATGTACTATGGGATTACAGTATGTAATTACCATAAGATATAGAGTTGAGAGAGAGATGAGGATGTTCTGCAAGCCATAGAGAGGGAGAGAGAAGCCTGGAAGATTTGACTAGAACCTGCAGGTCATGCAGGAGGATACTTCAGGAGTTTCTGCATGTAGCCACAGGGGTAGAAGGCGGATTATACTTAAGAATGAGGTTAGCTGAGGGTTGAGTATGGCTGAGGAGACTGATTCAAGCTGTGGTCATGACACACTGGACACTTATATGTTTCATCCAGAAGGAAAATATAGCATGGAAATTTCATCCACATATTTATGGGAGCTTGGCCATAAAGGTGGTTCAGTTGCCTTCTTGCTTCTCGGAAAATTTCACCCTGGATGTCACACAGTAATGTTGTGTCCTTGAACATTGGGTTTGAATCGAGCTCTTTCACCATTTCTTTCCTGACTTCAAGCCAGTATTTTGAGTTCCTCCCCAAAAAAATTGCTGCTGCTCTAAAGCCACAGTTCCCATCTCCTATGACATCTTGAACATGTGAGATATGTGGAATGGCTTTTTTGGGGAAATAAAATTTTTCTATTGAAACTAAAAGCAAAAATCAGAATTTTTTATAACAGAAAATAAGATTACAAAATAAGAATAGGATCATTTGCAGGAACCCTAGAGGAAAACCCAAAAATAAATCAGACCAAATTAAAAAATGACAAAACAACAAATTTACTCACTTTCTCACTGATTTTTGGGGCTACTAATACCTTCCTCCAAGGAGGATGGTAAGTATCTTCACCATCTTCATTGTATAAATTTATTCTCTTGATCCTTTTCCCCACATTGTATTCAGGACAAGAAAACCTTTTATTCAAAATGCTTCCATACCTTGGATAAATGTTTGAATTAAAAATCAATGAAAAATAATATCCAACCAATGAGAAAAAAAATCAAATTAAATGAAAGATCACCATCTGAATTAAATCCAACTCTGGCAGAGCTTCATCTGCTGAATCTTCCCCTCCATCAAAATCTGGAACCTCATCATCTCCTGAATATTCCTCTCAAGTCCAAAATTCACTCTATGTTAAAAAAATGACAAGGACTCATTAAAAAAAAGCTCATTGCAGAAAAAATAAATATAGTGATAAAATTTCCTCTTCCTCTGATTTATAATTATTTTTTTCCCTTCCCTCCCCTTTATTGCCTTCCAATTTCTTGAAACCTGCACACATATAAAAAAAATATTAATTATGATTTTTTTTCTTTTTTCAAAAAATGGTGACTGACCTTTGAATTTGCTATGAATTTCTTATTTGGCCTTCCTCTCCCCTTGTGTCCTCAAAAATATTTAAATCCAGATGAATCTATTTTACTGGGGGACTGAGAGATCTTCTTGAAACTATTGGCTGGTCCTTTGGGTCTCCCTCTTACTTTTGATCTTTGAGTGGAATTTGGCTCGTGAATCAGGGTAAGTTGAGTTCTGCAACTGTAAAGCTTCTTTCTTTCACCCAGATAATTGCAAGAATAAGTAAACTGATGAATTGAATGAATGATTTGGAGGGCGAAGTGGCTGGTATTTCCAGAAAGATGATCTACAAAGTCAGAAAAACCAATGAGATGCTTGAATTATTTCTGAGAAGATTCAATGGCTCCCTCACGGGTTTGGATGATGATGGAACTGTAAATTCTTTGAAATACATTGTAGGAAGAGCCAATAGAAGAATTAATCATTCTTTTTATGGAGGAGGGAGAACCGTATTTTCTTCATGGAATTGTGCTTCAAAAAAGAAATTGTTTGTTTTCCAAATAAACGACAAATTTTATTTTCTGAGGAATCAAGTTTTCAAAAAGGTAGTCAGAAATGGGAGAATTCCAGACCAGAGAAAGTTTTTTGAATTTTTCCTGATAGCTTGATTCACATTTTGAATAGACCAACTGATTCCATTCTTCTGGAAAAGCTTCCATTCATCTTTAGACTGAAAGTGCTTCCTGCAATGAGTTTGAATATTCTTGAAAATGTGACAGGCAAAGAGAAGATGATGCAAGGAAGGGAAAATTTATTCAATTGAACTAATATGTGATTTTTACTTTTCTGTCACAATCACACTAGTTTCTTTATCTTCAGAGATTTACTGCACTTGTGTCAGGGCACAATCATAGTTCTTTTTTTCCTTTTGAGCTAAAAACAGAATGAAACTGAGAAGTTTCTAGAAGAATTGTTTTCCCCAAGAATATGAAGAAGTGGAATTCCAAATTTGTTGGTTTTATATGTACAGTCTATCATAATGAGATTAGGGAAAATTTTAAGAATTTTCATGGAATCAGGGTGCCAAATGAATAATGAAGTAATTTGACCATCCACATTTTTCATTTTTTTGAAAAAGAAGATCTGAAGAGCTCCAGTATGAGTGCTTCCACAGAAAATGTTTCATCAACGGCATTTTTTTGTATTTGGGATCTTTTGTTGTAAATTGTAGGGAGATTTGTATGGATAGGTGATGATTAGTTTTGTATAAGAGAGTTGAGAGTTTTGAAACGGGAAACTCCAGCCTTGGATAAATCTCCATACACCTCCTTTTTCTCCGCTTGGATTCTTTTGTGGATGAGATGAGGGGAAGTATCAATGGAAAGTGGATGGTTGTGCTCTGGAAATATAACCTTTACCACCCACACACTCAATCTTTTGGAAACATTTCCTGATAATTTGAAAGTAAAATTTATTTGTCTTGATTTTTTTAATTGGTGGTATCTTTTCAGGGTTTGTAGTCTCCAGATTTATCACATTGATAATTGTATGCCTGATTATTGCAATTTGATACTCTGGTAGATATTGCATATCCATGGGATTTTTCCCATGATTGGATAGCCTGAACCAGCTGCTCCTTTTGATAAAATGATAGCTGAGAAGGAGAGGCCAGAGGGGTGGAATCAAGAGTTTGAGTATACTTAAAAGGAGAAAGAAGATTTGAATCACTAGTTTGATTGGATGAGATATGGAGGATGGGCCTGGTGAAACATTTGAAACAGTTCAGAAAAGTGGGTGTATTTTTTCTTGATCCTTTGGAAAAAGAGATTTTTGTGTTTGGGATTATCTGGAGTGTTGACTTGTTTTGATGAGTTCTTGGTGGTGGGGTTTGGTGTGGTGTGGTGTGAGGAAGTGTGGTGAGGTGTTGTGAGGTGAGGTGAGGTGTGGTGTGATGAGGCAAGGTGAGGTGTGGTGTGGTGTGGTGTGGTTTGGTGTGGTGTGGTGTGGTGTGGTGTGGTGTGTTGTGGTGTGGTTGTTAGATTACATAATTGCTATGAGCAGTTCATTGACTGGTATGTGCTACCCACATCATAGAATGCTGGGATAAGTACACCTCTTCCGGGGTGATCAGCCAAATAGCTATGAATCAACAGCTCCTTACTCAACAGCGCACTTAGCTCAATTGGTAAGAGCATCACTCATATAAAGAGTCTGAGGTTGTGGGTTTGAATCCCACAGTGTTCATTTGTTTTCATATGACTTCTGACAGTGGTGTGGTGTGGTGTGGTGTGGTGTGGTGTGGTGTGGTGTGGTGTGGTGTGGTGTGGTGTGGTGTGGTGTGGTGTGGTGTGGTGTGGTGTGGTGTGGTGTGGTGTGGTGTGGTGTGGTGTGGTGTGGTGTGGTGTGGTGTGGTGTGGTGTGGTGTGGTGTGGTGTGGTGTGGTGTGGTGTGGTGTGGTGTGGTGTGGTGTGGTGTGGTGTGGTGTGGTGTGGTGTGGTGTGGTGTGGTGTGGTGTGGTGTGGTGTGGTGTGGTGTGGTGTGGTGTGGTGTGGTGTGGTGTGGTGTGGTGTGGTGTGGTGTGGTGTGGTGTGGTGTGGTGTGGTGTGGTGTGGTGTGGTGTGGTGTGGTGTGGGGTGGTGTGGTGTGGTGTGGTGTGGTGTGGTGTGGTGTGGTGTGGTGTGGTGTGGTGTGGTGTGGTGTGGTGTGGTGTGGTGTGGTGTGGTGTGGTGTGGTGTGGTGTGGTGTGGTGTGGTGTGGTGTGGTGTGGTGTGGTGTGGTGTGGTGTGGTGTGGTGTGGTGTGGTGTGGTGTGGTGTGGTGTGGTGTGGTGTGGTGTGGTGTGGTGTGGTGTGGTGTGGTGTGGTGTGGTGTGGTGTGGTTTGGTGTGGTGTGGTGTGGTGTGGTGTGGTGTGGTGTGGTGTGGTGTGGTGTGGTGTGGTGTGGTGTGGTGTGGTGTGGTGTGGTGTGGTGTGGTGTGGTGTGATGTGGTGTGATGTGGTGTGGTGTGGTGTGGTGTGGTGTGGTAGTGGTGGGGGGTGATGGGAGGGTGGAAAAGGTCAAGGGTGTGGTTTAGAAGATAATTGGAGCACTTCAAGATGTGTGGGGGTCACAGAAAAATATTTTCAGTAATATTGAACATATGCATGTGAAGGTCTCAAATAAGGGTGAATTTTTTGAATTTCTTGGTTTTTGGTGGAATTTTTTAATGTCAGAAATGAAATCCAAAAATTCTGGAAAAAATGTTAAAAAGCTCTTGAATAGGGCATATCAAATTCAAGCAAACACTCCATTAAAAAAATGGTGTTTTTCAACCCAATCTGCCATTGAAAATGGCAGTTTTCAACCCAAATCTGCCATTAAAAATAAAAAAAACCCACTTATCTTGCATCAGAGGTGTCAAAGTTAACTGGAAATAAATGGGTTTTTCCAAATCAGGAATTTAAAGGATTTCAAATCTGTGTCAATTTTGACTGGAAATAAATTGGTTTTTCCAAATAAGGCATACAAAGGCTTTCACCTCCCCAACCCATCATTCCACATCATCACCTCTGGCTTCAACCTCCAACCTCATTGGAAAAACTCTACCTCCAATCTCATCCAAAATTTGATTTATTTCTCTCCATCCCTTCATTTCTATCCTCATAACTTCATCACTCTCATTGCTTCATCACTCTCACAACTTTCTCACCTCATTACTTCATTTCTCTCATTGCTTCATCACTCTCATCACTTTCTCACACATTATTGCTTTCATCACATCCATCCTCTCATCACTTCATTGCCCCATCACTTCTTTCATCACATACTTACCCTCATTGCTTCATTGCCTCACCTCTTCATCCACACTTTCAACAAATCCCTTCATCACTTCATTTCTTCATTGATTCATTTCTACATCCCTCTTACTCTTTTCAAATGGCTACTCAGCAAACCTCTCCATGCAAGTTCACCAAATAATCCAAGGAACCAAAGAAAAAATCCCCCTGGAAATAAACATCAAACAATCCTTCCCCATCAGCTTCCAAAGGCTCAAGTCATCTCAAGAGAGCTGATCACGTCATCCTGATAAACTGGCTCAAAATTAACTCCTGTAAAAAGGAAAAGAGCTTAGGCTCAATTGAAGTAAAAGGTAAAAAGGAATGAATGTATGAAACTTGTAATTCAAGCCTAAAGGATCTGGGAACAGGATTAAAAGGAAACTCCATTCGATTAGTTGAATTAATAGGTGGTTCAATTCCACTTGAGAGAACCATGGTTTATATAGAATAAATACAACATTGGCTAACAAGTGGTTGAGTACAAAATGAATAGGCAAAATTAACATAAGCAGTTTAAGTGACATGGTAAGTGAAATGCTATGAGTAAACAATCTGAAAGCTATGACTAAACAGTCTGGTAATCATAATACTAAAGCACAGCCCAGTTATATTTTGCGTCTTTTTTTAGTACTTTAAGTTTAACAACAATAGCATGGAATCAATGCAATCAATGATAGTATGAGCTCTAGTGAAAGTCACATATATAAAAACTCAAATTCTAACAAATCCAACTATGAAAATTGCTTTGGATCTGACAATGAAACAGAAGTTGGCCAACCTCCATCCTCTGACTTTAATGGTTATCTCCTGATGGAAAATGAACTGAAAAATAAAACTAAAGGTAGGCTGGATCTTTCATCAAAACAGATGCGGGAGTAATTCAAGAACTATCAATGCAAATATTGCCCCTTTAGACAAGGCTGACAAGCCCCATTCTTGCCCTGTGTCTTTATTTTTGTAAAATTATCTGCTCCCATCCACATAATACAATTGGGGTGAGGATCAAAAAGAGATTCAATTCATCTTATAAAATTCAATTGAATTGATACCCCATGGGAATCAATTGCTTGATTGATTGAAAATCAATCCAGAAATCAATTGCTAAGTTTATTGTTCAATCAATTCATGATTGATTGAGATATTGATTGGAGATTGATTGAGAGATCAATTTGAAATGGATTGGAAATTTCCATGTCTCTATATGGTTTTCAAATAATCTCCTCCCTTATTGTTCCCTCCCAACTGTATACTTTGATTGGGGTTAGGATCAATAAGGAATTCAATTTTTTGTATAACATTTTGAGGGCAGTTTTCAGCTTGCTACTATTGCAGAGCAAGCTTCAAAAGTAACATAAATAACATAAAAAAATAGTAATAATACAATTAACCTAAGAATGAGTGGGAAAACCATAAATATTATTACAGAAATGGATTCTCCACCCAAAATTAGGTAGGGTCACTCACTGAACCTACCCTTGAAATCCAACTCCTTATATTTTTAAATAATTAAGGCAAGAAAGACCAAAATACTATGGCTCCACTATTGAGCTTTTGGTCAATTAAATATTTCACACACATTGTCACGTATAGGTTTCACACCTAAAATTCAGTCAAAATTGAGGTGTTGTTTATATTTTAGGAGTTACGGACAGAAATGTGTTTTGTCACAATTCCCGCACCAGTTGGTTGTTGAGGATAGGGGGAGGGGTTCCTTTGGTAGAGGCCGTGGATTGAGGCGGTGCAGCAGGGAAGGGGGGGGGTCTGGTGGGCCAACAAGGAGGGATGGGGCAAGGGAAGAGTGTTTGGCACAAGTGCAACAAGGTGCGGGTGCATTGAGAGGGAGGGGGGTGGGCATACCAGGGTGGGCTGAAAACAAAGATGGGAGAGGAAAGGGGGGGTGCTAGCAAGTAAATCAAAAAGGGAGTTGAGATAAGGAGACTTAACTGGAGATGGAGACAGCAATGGTGTGTTGGTGGGTGTGGTGAACTTGTTTTTGGTGGTGAGTTGTTTAGTCCAATGAGTGGGTGAGGAGGAGGAGGGTCACTGGTGGATTCCAATGACTGGGAGAGGAGGAGGAGGAGCACAGTGTAGGGGGTGACTGGGCTTCACTTGTGGGTAACTGAAAAGATCAATTTTCTGGCTTGGTAGGAGATCTCCAAGGCTTGAGGGTGAGAAGCGGTGGTTGAAGGGTTAGGATGATGGTGAGACATGATGATGAGCAAGGATAAATTTTTTGAAGTTTGAGATATTCCAAGTGAGACATGTATGGATTTGCTGATGTGGAGGTGTGGATGGGTGTTTTGCATGCAATGGATGGTGGATGGATGATAATGGCCGGTTTGATGTTTGAAACCTTCCATTTCCATGAAACAGGCCATTTTGAAAGACACCAGTTAGGGGGTATATGTATTTCAGACACCCGCCATTGAAAATTGCGGGTTTGGCCAAACAAATGGTGGGTTTCTAATGGCGGGTTTTCTAACTTTGATATGCCCAAATAGCTATTTTGAAATTCTCAAAGCTTGAAAAACCAAAAAAATTAGTCAAAACATAAGGATAAAACAAAATCCCAATGAGAAAATTCAATTTTTCAAATTGTTTTCTTTTTTTAAAGGAATTTTGAAGGTAAAACAATACATCCAAAAAATCTGAAAAAAATATGATATTTGAATTCTCCTTAAATTTTGGTTTAAATTTTTGATATCTTGAAATACCCAAAAACAAAAATAAAAAGGAAACTGAAAGGATTCAAATTTCCAAATAGAAATTTGATTTTTTTGATTTTTTGTGTTTTTTGAAGGGAATTTTGAAGGTGAAAGGATACACCCAAAAAAAATGAGGAAATTATTTTGAAGATCTTTTAATGTTGTTAAAAACTGATGGCAGCTGAAATAACCAAAAAAATACAATTAAAATAGCCAAAATAAGGATCCAAAAACCCATGCATAAAATTATTTTTATGGAATTTTTTCATTTTTTGATTGCATTTTTGAAGGGGTTCTAATGCCTCCACATTTACCCTAGATTTTGGTTAGTTTTTTAAGAACACCTTTTACAGGGCTGCGGAGTCAGATTAAAAAAAATAATAATTCTTGAAACTTGTGAGAAATAAAGTATTTTTGCGTGAAATATCAAAGGGGAGCAACTGCCCAACAACAACTTCAAAATGCGTGAAATAAAGGGTTGAATGCATGAGTAAAATGATTCCCCACTTTCAATTTATTTATTTTATTTTTATTTATTTATTTTTTATTTTTTTTCCAGTGGAATTAATCCAAAAAAAAAAAAAACTTTAGCACCAAAATTCTTGTTTTTGGAGGCATGCATCCAAAGAAAACCATTTTGGGCAAGGGTTTTTTTTGAAAGAAAAAAAAACCCTTGCACCAAAATGGTCATGTTTTGAGGCAAAAATCCAAAGACAAGGAATTTGGTGCAAGGGACCTTGCCCATCCTTCCTCCCCCTCAGTAAAGGGGGAGGAGGAGGGGGGGGGGGGAGGGCCCCTGTAGGTGGGAGGGTGGTCAGGTCCTCCCCACCACCAGTTGCTTCAATGCAACTGGCATGCTCCGGCTGTCACCTCCCAATGGCATGCTCTGTCTGTCACCTCCCTTGCAGCAATTGAGGGAGAAAGTTTGGGGCCCCCCCGCGGTTGCTTTTTTTCAACCAGCCCACTAAAAAACCCTTGCACCAAAATGCTTGTGTTTGGGGGCATACCTCCAAACACAAGCATTTTGGTGCAGAGCAACTTTGCTGTCCTTCTTCCCCCTCATTAACGGGGGGGAGAGACTGCCCCTGTAGGTGGGTGGGTGTTTAGGTCCCCCCATCAGCTGTTGTTTTGATGCAACCTGCCCGCTCTCTTTGTACCCGCCCTTGCATCAATGGAGTTAGCAATTTCTGTGCTCCTCCTTCCAGTTTCTTTGTTTCCACCAGCCCTCTTTTTTTGTCCTCTGCCTTGAAGCAATAGGGGGAGAAATTGTTGCGCCCCCCGCCATTTGCTTTGATTCAACGAGCCCACTCCATTTTTCCCCTCCCTTGCGGCAATTGGGGGAGAAATCCTTTTGCCCCCCCCCACTGGTTGTTTCAATGCAACTGGCCTGCTCCATTTGTCCCCTCCCTTGTGGCAATGGAGGTGAGGGGATAGAGGGAGAAATCTTTGTGCCCCCCCTGCCGCTGAAATGACTGAGCCAGGTGGAGCAACTCCAAATGAGTCCCCCAGCCCCCCAAAATGGTCCCTTGCAGCCTTTCAGGCCCCAAAGTGCGAAAAAGACAATTAAAAGTGGCACCAAGTAGGCCACAACGCAGGCAATGGTCCCAACGCGCCATCCAAGCCCAAAATGGAGAAATCACCACTTTGGCAGGCCCCCTAGGCTGGCCAAGTAATTCCATAATACAGAGGGGGCCCAATAATGGCCCCTGAAGCTCATTTGGTTGGTATGGACCATCAAACACATCAGGGAAACAAGGGCACATGTCCCAAATGACTGATTTAACATTTTTTGAGGCAAGTTTCCCCAAATCAGTGATATCCACACAGGCTCATATGGTCCTTTTGATTTTTAAATGGGCCTTAGAGACCCATATTAGCATCCCATTTGGAACAAACTCATATGTGGAACACATTTAAGTTCCTATGTATTTTAGAGCCCATTAAACCAGTCTATCAATTCCTTATGTTGAAAGATGAATTTTATAAAGTTTATTGATTGAAATTTTAGTAAAAAGAAACTAGATTGATTATAAAATAACTGAATCCCATTTGGAATAAACTCAAATGTGGCACACATTTAAGTTCCTATGTATTTTACAACCCATTAAACCAGTCAATCAATGCCATATGTTTAAACATGACTTTAATAAAGTTTATTGATTGAAATTTTAGTAAAAAGAAACTCAATAGATGATACAATGACTGAAGTATTTGAGATATTTTTCATTTGTTTATTATGGGTAAATTTGTTGAATATGGAATTTACAATGTTCATGAACCCTTTAAGTAGTATTTGAATGATTTGAAACAAGTGCACCAAGGGTGCATTGTTGAGAGTGTAATCTATTTTGAGGGAAAAATAATTTTTATAACAAGCTGATTCCATTAAAAGTTGAAAGGGAATGTAATTTGGACCATGATGGAAAAAATAATCATCTTAATATGTTGATTGATGGTAAAGTTATCTATGATGAAATCTCTATGGATTATGTCACAGAAATATCAACGCAGCCCAGAAACCTGGTTAAATCACAATAATGGAGAAAAGGAAAGAAATTATGAGATAAATAAACAAAAAAATTAAAATAAATTATTTTGTATTCTATTCCAAAATTTCCTATACAGATAAGAATAGAAAGGAATATCAGATAAAATGAATATTTAATTTTCTTTGCACTCCATGGTAAAAAAAAGAAACCAAGGAGAAAATAATGTTTCAATTAATTAACTCTTGGCCTGTATATAGTCATATTGGTGAGGTAGATCTTGTATATAAAATACCCCCTCTACCCAGTTTTATTGCCCCTTCATCAATACATTCATAGTCATCCATTCAATACCTTGAATCAATCAAATATTAAGAATCCATTGAGATATAATTATACTTAACTACCAACTATATTGCTATTGCCAATAAATTATCAGTACCATCTATCAACCTGGTTGGTTTAATTATCTTTCTGGTTTTTTGTGTTGGTGACTCTTTGTCACATTTGGTTCTTAGTGGCCGTATTACTTGTTTCAATTTGGTTGCATTGGCTGTCTTACTTGCCTGGATTTGGCCTCAATGGCCGTCTTATTCAAAATTTTTACTGTCCCCATTGTTTTTGTGGTGGCTTATTGCCATATTTGGCCTCATTAGACATCTATATTGTCCTTGTTTTTTTGGCTAAAATTCCTCATTTTTTTGTTGGTGGCTAATTGCTGCATTTATTCTTGTTTTATTATTTCAAAAGAAATATTACCTTCCTTGTTGTCATTGGTGTGATTTTCTTGTTGGATAATTTCTACATTCAATCTTGTATTTGTTGTGATTTGGTTTTACAGGAAATATTATTTGTAATTTTCTTGATTTGGTTGTATTTACCATCTTACTTGTATTTTGTTGGCTTACTTTTCTTGTCATCTTGATTTGGTCTCAATCAGGCCAGCTATTGCTTATATTATTTGGAACAGTCATATTGAACTCCTTCAACCCTTGTATCTTATTTTTGATTTCCACCACTTTCCGCTTTCCATTGTTCATCTTCCTTCTCTTGCTTTCCTCATTGCCTTTTTTTTTGAAATAAATTCATTTTTCATTGCTTGTATCTCTTTCCTTCTCCTCCTGCTTGTTGTTGTTTGATCTTTTGCAGATCCCATTTGTGCCTTGCATATATTGTGCTTTCCAGCCCTATTCATTACTTGTATTGGTGAATTAAAATCATCAATCATAATAGCAAAGATCAGAAAAATAATAAAATTCAACAAAAATTGATATTAAAAGGCTAACTAGAAGACTATTACTGACAGAAAAAGACTATTTCACTTGGACTACCACCATGGAGTCCAAAATTGATGTTATTGAAGGCTTTCATCTCATAATTGGGAATTGTCCTACTAGAGCTGAAATTAACAATCAATTGAATAGAAATTCATACAGTCTTATAGTCAGACACTTGATTGAATAAAACTTTGCTTATGTATCTAGTACACTTGACCCATTACTTGAGAATAATGGTCAAGCACTTTTCAAACTCTAAAAAGAAAAGGAAATGGCAAATTGTATTTCCAGTCAAGCATTAGCATTTTTTAATATTACAAAAATTGAAGTTCAAGAAAAAATTAGTTTCATTGAAGATGTTGGAGCTTCTTTCAGTAAAATTAGACTTGTTGGTTTCAAATTATAAAAGAAAGCCTTGGTCATTATGATCACCCGAAAATTACCTACAGAATTGTAATTATTTTTTAGGATTATATCACATCAAAATGAAATCAATTCTATTGATTATGTGTTAAAGAAACTTGAACAGGATCATATTAAATTTGAAATCTCTGCTGAAAATGATAAAATCAGAACCATCATTTTTAAATAAAAATGGAAATAAGATTTGCAATTATTGCAAAAGAAAAATTCATTGTGAAGCATACTGTTGTAAAAAATATCCAGAAAAAAGTCTGCAGGCACATTTCTCCAATATGGACAGTGATAGATCTTCAGAAATACTATATGAGGTAGCGACAACTCTTTAAAATAGAAAAAGTTACCATTTAAATTTTTTTACCCCTATGAGATTAAGGTGAGGTGTTGAGATTGTAATCTACTTTGAGGGAAGAATAATTGTTATAAAAAAAGGATTTTATTACCAATTCAAAGTCAATATGGTTTGGACCATGATGGAAAAAAGAATAATCTCAATATTTTTATTAATGATAAACTTATGAAGGATTAATTCTCTGCAAATTGTGTCATAGAAATAATCAACGCAGCCCAGAAACCTGGGTACATCATACTAATGAAGAAAATAAAAGAAAGTATGAGATAAATAAATAAAAATTAAAAGAAATACTTACCTCCTTTATTCTGAAATTTCCTATACAGATTAGAATAGCAAGGACTATCAGAGAAAATGAAAATTTAATGTTCATTGAGCTCCATGGTAAAACAAAAAAACCAAGGAGAAAATAATTTTTCAATTCATCCCCTCTTGGCTTGTATATAATTATATTGGTGAGGGAGATCTTGTCTATAAAAGACCCCCCCTACCCATTTGTATTTCACCTTCATCAATATATTAATATTCATCCATTTAATCCCTCAAATCAATCAACCATTATAAATATATTAAAATATCATAATACTTACCTAATGACTATATTTCTATTGCCAATGTGCATGCCTCAGAGTATGAAGGTTTCTTGGAATTCTTTACATGTGAAAATTTTGACCCCAGCCTGAGATTATCTATTGATCAGTGGTTGTTGGACTGTCTCTGGTTTGGTGGCATTGAACCTCTTTTTTGTCTGAGAATAAATCTTTTTAAGGTCATTCACACCATTTTCCTATTTGAGCTATCTTGTGGTCATGTTTTATTTCAATTTTTTATTTTTTGGTTCCAATTGATTCACTGGTCAGCCCATGATCTCATTTTGGCCCTGGTGTTAAATGAGTTTGACTTTCAATTTCCACAAAAGTGAAACTGGACTGACTTGTATTTTCAACAAAGGTGAAAATCACTTGAATTTTATTATCCATCAAGGTAAAATCCAGAATAAACCCTAAATATTTCAAGGTGAATCACAGAATCCATCATTGTTTTTTCATTGTGAAACTTTTGATACTTATTTGAGACAACATTGGCCACATATAGTGACTTCATTTCACTGGTCATCCAGAGACCCCAATGTGGCCCTGGTAATACCTTCTTTAATTAGCACATATTTTCATGAATCCCATGTAAACTGTACTTTTTTACACTTTAAATTCCCAATTCAGAAAGCACAGACCTGTGGCCTTTCCCCAATGTAGTATTCATTCTATCCCAATGTAGCAAAACTACCTGAGTAGTCCTCCCTGTTACCTAGACTTCTCTTGTCATTACATATGTAGTCTAAGCCCCAAAATGTTATGCATCTTTTTTAGTTCCAGCAATTTTTCCATTTAAGCTGGCCTCCTGTTCCTCCTTCCTGATTTTTCCTGAAGAAATTAGGTGACTACTTCTTACTAGGAAATACATCCCAGAAAGTGTCATCCAAGCACCCTGATCTTACTCTATCAACTGCTCTGCTCCTTTTAGCATTCTTCCTTAGCCTTGAACCCAAGGCTACTGTGAGTAGAGCCCCCTTGCGCCAAGCCCTACTTGCATGCCAGAAGTCTTTTTGAAATTAAACTGATTTATTCCTCAAAAAATCAACCTCACCCAATCACACTATTTAATCTTATTAATTGGGAATCAAATCTTGCTATTGAATTTGTGGAAATTTTTTTCATCTCATTTCTTTTACCCCCCATCATGTATTTGAGTGGCTATTCAATTTCTGGCCATCTTATATACCTCCTTCTTTCCACCCTGCTTACCTTTCAATCTTAAATCATTTCCCCACTTCCTGCTTTGAAATTTTTGATTTTCTTCTTTGAAACTTTTATGCTTTGACACCTCAACACCATACTTTGAAGCTTCAAGGATTTGGAGCCCAACTGAAGGCCCTAATTCAACAATTTTCAGCCCTGCTTCAATGCCTCAAACTTGAGCCACCTATCAATCAATTAAATTGGGAATATTCTTTACACCTTTTGCTTTCATGGGTACCATTATTTTTTGGGTCACTTGTTTCCTATTAGGCAATCAAATTCCTCCTTGACATGCATTTTTATCTGATTTCTCTTCCCCAGCTGTCACATGTAGCTTCAGGGGGAGAGGAAACACTGAACCAGCTGACCACATTTAACTGGAAGAAGCTTCTCAAACTTTGCAGAACCAGAAGATAGAAACTCCACTCCAATGATCACTGGCCTATTGGATCCTGTTCCCCAATTTTCCATTTCTCCTATTCCATACTCTGATAATCCTAACCTTCACAGGGTCACAGAACAATTCCAAGAGTCTGGCTACCATTGTTTGGACTCTCCTTCTTTTGATTCCAGTTTGTTCCCAATCCCAGGAGATAATGAAGAACATGATGAGGATGAGGATGCAGGATTTGATTCTAGAAGCTTGAGTTTTTTGAATTTGCCTTCCCCAGAGGTTAACTCAAGCCCTAACTCTAAGACAACTGCAATCCAATTAAATTACTATACTTCTTATCCTCCTGATCCTTCTCAGGGTCCTTCTACTTACCCTGCCCAGCTGGACACTCTTCAGAAAATGAACAATCCAGTTACTCATCTTTCTAAACCTGCTCATAATTATCCTTCCTGAAAGTTTAAGTCACCATCCATCAACACCCCTGAAATGATTGATGGTACCAAATCAACCAAGCTTTGACCATTCCTTCATGCTTGCAAACTCATCTTTTCCAATGATGAAAAGTTGTTTTCTAATGAAAGAAAGAAAGTGTTTTTTTGCAGTCTCATACCTTTCAGGAAACACTAGTGCATGGATCCAACCTTATCTTGCTCACATTGGTAACCATAAACCAGAATTCCTACTCAAATCTTGGTGCTTATTCACCCAACAGCCCCACACTCTTTTTGGAGATTTTATAGAGATCCAAGGTGCTGAAAAGGAGTTAAATCTCCTTAAAATGAAAGAAAAAGGTTATGCTTCTAACTCCATCACTGAATTCAGAACCCTTATGACTAAGTTCTCTGGGTGAGGTGATAAATCTCTCTTCTTTCATTTCAGACAGGGGCTCCCTTCCAGGCTACTGGAAAAATTAGCTGGATAAAATGGACCTCAATAGAAACTAAAGGAGCTAATGGATATTGTTCTTAAATACAATTCTTTTTAACATGGAAGCATGAGGGAGAAGTCCCTCAGCTTTTATCAGGCCCCACGAACTAGAGCTAGTTCCTCAACTCCTCCAAGGACTCAACAGCCCAGCAACCAGGGTAGCTCAAAGGGGGAATCAAAAGCTGCTCCTACTAACCCCACTCCAACTTACCATCCTAATCCCAATGTAGGTGAAGATGGAAAACTTAAACAAAATGAGAAAGCAAGAAGAGAAAAGGATTTTTTGTGTAAATAATTTGGAGGAGCTCACAAATTTACCTCTGCAGGAAGCTTCCAGACTTCAAACCTGCCCAAAAATCTACTCCAGCTTAACCTAAGAAGGTAAAACACTAGGTGATGTAAATGTGGTTCTCCATGACCATAACCCCTCCAATATCTAAGTGCATGATTTGGAAGGGAAAGCATCTGAATCATTAAATAAAGGATTAAATTTGATTTTTTTCTTAATAACCAGGCTTTTAGTTTACTTTTTGATTCAGGAGCAACACAATCTGTTATTTTAAAATCTATGTTTTTTAAGTTTTCTTTATCTCCTAAAATCTGACTACTCCTATCTTCCTATTTACCTTCAGCCCCTCCAACTTGCTCTCACAGGAGAGCACTCATAATGCTTCCTTCATCTTCTCTTTGAATTATTTTCCCAAATTAGAATGGGATTTCTTGGATTTTGATACTCCCCCAAATCAAGACATCATTTTGGGTATTGACTTCCTCCACTTCTGAAACCCTGAGGTAAATTGGAAACTGGGATTAATCACCCCCAAAACCCAACCAAATTTAGATCAGTTGCCCTTTGTGGCACTCAATTTGTCCACCACCTACCTTCTGCCAGTGAATATGCAGACCACTTCCCCTGTTCTTTGTTCAGAATCTATCCAACCACAACACATTTCCTTGAGTTTGACACCTAATTCTGTGAATTGGATATTCTTTCAAAATTCTCTGAAGTTCTTGGAGGAAATAGAGGATTATCTACCCATTCAAGTTTTTCATATGATTATTTCCACTTCTGAATCTTTTCCACAGCAGTACTCTGCAGAGGGATTAAATGAGTAAAAGTAAACTGATAAAATAGAAAATGGGATGGAGAGAGTTCCAGAAGCTTACCATGCCTTTTTAGATTTGTTTTCTAAGTTCAAAGCTGATAAGCTCCCTCCACACTATTCTTAAAACCACCATATCAAATTGGAAGGTCTTATGCCTCCATTTGGGCCTATATACTTTCTCAGTCACCATGAGAAGGAGGCCCTACACAACTGCATAGCAGAAAATGTAGAGAAATGTTTCATTTTCTCCAGCACTTCAAGAACTGTTTCACCTGTCCTCTTTGTTAAAAATAAGGATGGTGGGTTGCAATTGTGTGTTGACTATTGCAAGCTTAACACTGTTACTCAAAATAAACAGTATCCTATTCCTCCCTTGACTCACTTTTTAACAGTCTTATCTTGCTCAACAATCTTTTCTAAAATCAACCTCAGGGGTGCTTATAATCTTCTTTGCACAAAAGAAGGGGATGAATTTCCCACAGCATTCAGGACCTGATTTGGGAGTTTTAAATATTTTGTTATGCCATTTGGACTGACCAATGCTTCTGCCTCTTTTCAGTTTTTAGTTAATGACATATTTCTTAACCTCCTAACCATTTGCGTGGTGGTATACCTCAATGATTTTCTTATTTTTTCCAAAAAATTAGATGAAAACACCATCCATGTGTTTTAAGTCTTGCACAGGCTTTGGAAAAAACCCTTTATGCAAAAGATTCTTAGTATGAATTTCATGCTTTTCATGCTTCCTCAGTGGATTACTTCTTTTACCTGATCTCTACAGATTGAATTGAAATGGAAAACTCCAAGGTTTACAAAATCTTGGATTGGACAGCACCAATGAATAAAAAGGCTCTGCAGCAGTTTTTGGGTTTTTCTAACTTTTATCACAGTTTTATCATTAATAATTCTAGGAAGGTCCACCTTCTCACTGCCCTCACTGGTTCCAACCAAGTTTTTCCCTGTCTCCAGGGGCTCTGAAGCAAATTTGTGACCTTTAAATTGCCTCTATCAAGGCTCCTATCCTTAAAAACTTTGATTTTTCCTTAAAACAATTTATTGATCCTGAGGCTAGTGACATGCCCTAGGGGCTGTGCTCACCCAAGTCTCTCCTGATAGGTCCAAACACCCAATTGCTTGTGATAGCAGAAAATTGGGTAGTGTTGGAATGAAATTCAAAATCCACAATAAGGAACTGCTAGCCATTGTATGTTCTATCAAGATATAAAGGACTTACCTTCTAATCCTTGCTTCTCCTTTTGAAGTTCTCACTGATCATTTTAACTTAAAATATTTCATGATTTCCAAAGTCTTAACTTTTTGTCAAGCCCTTTGGGCTGAGTTTCTATCTGAACTTAATTCAACTATTTTATATTGACCAGGGAAAAAATCAATTGTTCCTTATGCCTTATCATGTTGATGCAAAGTTTATCTCAAATCAGGGATACCCCATGCAGAAAAGAATCAATAAAATTTCAAAAAACTCTTGAAACAGACTGAATTTGAAACTTCTAGAGTTTTCTTCCTTTCTAATAAGCAGGTTTATGTACTCTTGGAAAACTTGATTCAATCCCAGAATTCCAACAAGTCAAACCTAAAGATTATTCAAAATTTACATAAAAAGTTAAAAGTAAAGAGTTATCTGATTGATCTGGATACTGGAATTCTTATTTTAAAAAATATGATTACAATCCCCAAGGAGGACAAACCAATCCAATTAGAGTTACTTCAAAAAAGACACAATTTTCCACTCTCTGGTAACACTGGAAAAGACAAGAAAATTGACCTAGTAATAGAGATTTCCATTGGGAAAATATGACTTTCTTTATCAAAGATTATGTTTCCTTATGTTACTCTTGCAGCACAAAAAAATCCAGTCATCACAACAAATTTGAACTCCTTCAACCTCTACAAATTCCAGATACTCCCTCGACTTCACTCTTTATGGAATTTAGCTCTCAGTTCCCACTATTTAATGGATTTGATTCAATCCTTGTGGTGGTTGAACATTTTTCAAAAATTTCTACCTTTCTAAAAACTACAAATGAAATATCTTATTTCAAATTAGATACTCTTTTAATTTCTGACATCTTTTCCAAGCATGGCCTCCCAGCTGATAATTCTAGCAACAGAGGATCTTTTTTTGTTTTTTATTTTTGGAAAAATGTGTGTGAAAGATTACAGGTAAAACAAAATATTTCAAAAGATTATCACCCTGAGACAGATGGTGAGAAGGAACAGTTAAATCAAATCCATGAATAATTTCTCAGGATTTATGTCAGTTATCACCAAGAAGACTGAGATACCTGGATCCATCTTGCCAAATTTGCCTACAACAATTCCACCCACACTTCAACTAAGAAATATCCCTTCCTTAACATTTAGGAAAGAAACACCAAATTTGACAGCCTACATGTAGTGTATGAACAAACTTCCAGCCACTACAAAACTCAGATCCACCAAAATCAGAAACAACTATGAATCCAATTGAAAAAGTGAATTACAGTCTATAGGAGATATTCTGAACTTGAAAGAAGTGATTATCCTGATTTGTTTACTGTTGGAAAGAAAGTATTTATCTGTTTTAAATATATCAAAAATAATCCTCAAACACATAAGCTTTCACAGCAATGGCTAGGTCCTGTTGAAATGAATTAAAAATTACACAATCCTTCTCATCAGTCCAGGCCACTCCTTGTCATCAGGTCCCTGTCATCAAATTATCACAGCCTTGTTGAATTTATGGTTGAATGTTGTTTCTTCCCATTCATTCTTGTTTGTTGAAACTCTGGTCCTGTCAAAGTTGTTTCCTTTCCGTTTTTCCTTTTTTTTTTCCTTCTGGTGACTGCCTGTCACTTTTTCCAAAGCTGAGTGTCAATACTCTAGATCTGGAGGGGTCAGCCCTAAAGTAAACCAAGCTATGCTGGACAACTAACTCTTGGCCTCTCAATCAACCAATCATTGACACACCATCCTCAAACATCAAACATCTCAACAATCAGCCAATCAAGACCACCTGCAGCCAGCTCAAACAAAGCAAGGAATAACCACAACTCTTTGCTTGTGAATCTGACTAACCACTCTCACTACTTTGTCCAAGGCGCTCCTCTGGTCTCATTTGGTCAACTTTGTTGCTGGTAGTTTCCAACTTGTCTCCAACAAGACTCCCATTGTTATTGCTTCCTTTTGGGTTCCCTGTTGAGAGATGTTGTGTCTTATTTCATATCCTGATCTCTTTCTCATTTTAATGCAGTCTGGTTCTGGTTTCCCAATAAATCCTGATTCTTCTCAAGCCTGTCACAAGCTTTGTCTTCTACCAGCCGTGCCTCCATTCATCACCATTCCACTCCAATCTTCTTCTCTACCACTTGTTATCAATCTACTCCCATCTTCCTCTCCAAATTTCACCTTCCTGAATTGCAATCTCACCCAATAATGTTTCCGCTTCTCCATCCATTCTCTTCCTCTTGTCCCCTCCATCTTTCTCTATATTTTCCTATATTTCTTTTTTATTCTTTTCTTTACCAAACCAAATATCCACTCCTCCCGGTCGAATTCTATATTTCAAGATCAACTCACTCAAGCTCTTACGTCTCTCAGTCTCAAGAAAAGACTCTTAGGTTCTTCTTCACATATTTGGTGAGAAAAAAAGGCTTGTTTAGTATTTTTCTATCCTTAATTCATTCCTTTCTTCTAAACTTCTGGTATGTATTCTTCTATCCTGTCCTCCTGAATAGCTTTGCTATTCCTGCTTGATCCTTACATCAGTACTTGATCTAAAGCATGTTCTTTTTACAACTCCTCACTGTTATGTATCTGCTTGCTTTTCTCTAATTTTTGTTGGATACAGTCTGGTTCTATCTTCATTGATTCTTTTGAAATAAGATTCTTTATTTTTCTCAAAATTAACAGTCAAATCCAGAACACCTGCAACCATCCATCCCTTAACCAGATGCAAGCATGGACCTCATTAATTGCGCTATTCTGAAATCCATGATTGAAGCTATTCCTTTACTCAGAAAAGACAACCTGACTATATGGTAAACTCAAATGCTTGCCTTACTCAAACTGGATAAACTCAAGGACACTATGGCCTCAGCTGAACCACTTCTTCCCAATGATCATACCATCCTGGGGTCAAACATCATCTCTAAATTTTTGCAAGCTGTTCACTCAAGCATTATTACCTCTGACAACAAAGAAGATGCTAAGGAAATTTGGAAGTCACTGCTTAAGCACTGTGTTTCAGCCAAACCTGCAATCCGCGCTTGTGTTTAAAAAACCTTCACCTTCATAACTTTTGACAAAGCTAACATTCAGCTATTCATTACAGAGATCAAAACTGGCTTGACTTGTCTTCAGGAAATTGGCATTCACTTACCAAGGGACATCTTAGCCTACATCATTCTTAACAAGCTTCCTTCTACTCCTGAAATGAAAAGTATACACCAATCCATCACCCATTTACTGATTGAAACTGATATCACTCCCAATGCGGTTCTTGATAACCTTTGGATCCATCTCAATGATCAAAAAATGTCCAGTTATCTTGATTCCAACAGCACCTCCCTATCACTTTTCACAGACTCATGCCAGAAGTGTAAACCCAACAAGCACAACACTCTTGCAAATCATCCATAGAACCACTTCTGGATACTTTATCAACATCTAGGGCCCAAGACCCCGGCAACTTCTTGTGGAGATCAAGTCAGCTACATGTCCAACTCTCAGGAACACAACTCCTTACTCTTTGTCCTTGATTCCTGCTCTTCCAATCAGATGATTGCTAATCTGGAAATATTTGATTTTATAGACTGAGAACACCAAGGGACAATAAACACCAGCAGCAGACCCGGTGCACTGGTGATAAAAGGGATAGGGGGATTTAAACTACTGGCTAGCTCTGAAACAATTTTTCTCAATAATTTGCTTTGCGTTCCATCTATCACCGCCAAAATTTTGTTGCTACAAAATCTCATCTTAAATAACTTCCATGTTCTATTCCTGCCTGACCAAGTTCTTTTGAAAAGGGACTCAATTAACATTTTCAATAGATTATCAACCACATTCCTTACCTTAAACTTCAAACTGCGTCCCCTATCTCTTCATTCCTGAAATCTTCAGAGTTCCTTCACAATCCTTGGGGCATGTTATATATGATTGAATCAAAAATAAGCTCAAAATTCTGATAAAGAAAGAATCCCCCTGCAAATCCTGCTCCATAGATAAAATCACCAGAGCCTCCTTTAAGGACAGGAACTCCCGGGCTAGCAGAATTCTGAGGAGCTTCATATTGACACTGTTGGGCCTCTTCCCAAGTCATCTGCTGGTCACAGGTACTTTCTAACTGTTGTCAACTCTCACCCTTGGTTTTGCTGCACCCTTCCAATAAAAGGAAAAGATGTAATGGCTGAATGTCTTATCTGCTGAACTGAGATGGAAGCTAAAAGAATAGGGTATTATCCCTGTGTTCTTCACTGAGATCAAGGAAATGAATTTGTGAATGTAAAAATTGCAAACTTCTGCCAAACCAACCACATAAAGCATTGCCTTGCTGACCCCTACACTCCCCAACGAAACAATCTAGCTGAAAGATTGAACCACACTATCCTGTGTTGAAGTTTAAAGTGGTCACCAAGACCAGACTGTGATTTTAATTTCAAACATGAAGAAAATGAGTTTCAAGCAACAATGACAGGAAACAAAAGAGATCAACAAAGAGAATAACCAACTGAGGAATGCTATTGGCTAAACAACAGAGTCAAGGAGTTTGAAATAGAGATGAGGAATAAAGACTCCTAAAATTTCAGTAAGGAATGAACGTAAGTGCCTGGCAACAATTGAGGAAAGAAATGGATTTAGATTCACTGATAGTCGATTGAGATTATTGTCGAAGCCAGTTTGAAATGAGTCAAGTGATGACCTTGAGCGCCTTAAGCAACTATTGGAAAACAAAGGTGAGCGTTTGATGAATGTTTATTTGACGCGGATGCCCTTACAATAGAATGAACTGGCTGCCATGGTAGCTTGATTGAGGAGGATTGACAAAGTTGGTGAGGAAGTTGCTTGCAAGTTTAGCAAGATTGGCAAGTCAACAAGACAATGAGATTAACGGAAAGGAGATCAGGATCACCAATGGCCAATCATAGATTGGCAGAGATTGATTTAGAAGTAGACGTCTGCGCATCTTGGAGATTGGTGTGTCTGCACCGGCGGTTGATGATGGGAGTCCAGAGGCCATAGCGCGCAAGATGAGAGGACATTGAACAGAGGAAAGAAATAAGAGAACAGAGAATGAGGAAATGAGAAAACAACAAATGAGCAGTACGCACCAATATGGTTGGATGCTCCTGACAACACATGGATGAAATGACTGAAATCTGTAGTACCACCATTCTAAGAAAGAAAATAACAGATCAAGGTACCATGAGTTACAGTTGTGACAAAAATATTTCAACATCCTGGACTCACTTTGCACTATTATACTAGACTCTGGATTTTCATTATTTTTGTGGAACAAACTGATACTTTCTTCCACCTTCACTCTAAACAAAATTCCAACTGTTAAATTCAAAAATTAACCTTAAAAGTTATTCAAGGATTTCTCTCTTCCCTTTGCCTATTTTCATCCTATTGGGAATCCTCTTTCAGTCCTCTTACAACCAAAATCTACTTGAGGAAAACTGGATCCCCCCCGCTTAAAAGGTAGACTCTTGGGTTATAACCCTGAGCTCCAATCTTATTGTGTCCTGGCTGACAATGGAAACATAGTAGACATGAAGAATTTAACCTTTCCCAAATTCTCAAAATCTTACCCCATTTAACAGAATCCTCTAATGATTTCTTTGTGGCCATCAAAAAATACCCTCTTTCCTCCTCTAGCCTTGAGCCCAAGTCTGAATCTGTGTAGGAGTCCCTGGAGGCCAACCCCATTCAAGCCTTGGATTCAAAAGACACTGAGTTTACTCCTGAACCTTCTCCAACAGAGGATTCCAATCCTCCTGAAGCTTCCTGAATTCCGGACAGAGTCCTGCACACCTGGACTCCCAAAATCCAAAAAGCAAAGAACAGCTACTACACTCCCTCAGATAAGACCAACAAAATCACTCCTGCAAAGCTTACCAAATTAAAGAACATTGAGGATCACAATTTGTGTGAAGATTTCTGTGGCAACCCAAATCACTCTCTCAATACTACCTGGGCCATTTGCAATAAACCATCCACCCTATCAACTCCTGCAAAAACCCAAGCAAGACTGTGTATCCCAGGTTTTCTTCAAACTACTGGGGTTGAATTTAAAAAGACTTTTGCCCCTATGGGAAAATTCTCCTCACTTCTTCTCCTACTTATCTTTGCTCTTGAAAAAAAACTAAGTATCAGGCAATTTGATTTTAAAAGTGCATTCCTCTACATGCCTCTCTCAGAAGAAATATTCATCAAAACTCCTAAAGAATATCACTGATTTTCCCTTTTGTGATTAACTCAATCACTCTATGGTCTGTGTCAAGCCCCGCTCAATTGGCATGAAACCCTCATCAAATTGCTGATATCCATAGGTTACCAGAAATCTGAATCTGATGCCTTCTTCTTCATCAATAACTCATGCTGTTCTTACCTTTTTGTTCACATCAATGATCTAGTTGTGGCTGGAGACATCTATATTTTTCAGTCTCTCTTCCTATACCGCTTCCCTGATTCCTCTGCCAATCCTCCCAACTCCCTGTTGGGAATGGGTATTCAAGTGAACAACTCCAGCTGCACACTCATTCAGACTAGGTTTGATAAAGAAAGGGCTCAAACTATTAAAGATAGAAAACTGCAAACCTTTTCTCACTCCTCTTACTCCAAACATTGAACTTACCCCTGCAAATGATCAAGACGCCAGTGCCTTTGCCAATCTCAAAATCAACTATAAAAGCTTCACTGGGATGCTAAACTACATTGCATGTAGGAATTGTCCCAACTTGGCCACTGCTGTCTCAATTCTGTCTTGCTTCAATCACCACCCTGGCTTATCCCACTTGAAAGAAGTTAATCACTGCTGGAAATACCTCAAACACACAATTCACCTTTTTCTGACCTTGTGTTGCAAGGATGACAACTTTAATCAACTAAACTTCTATTCCAACGCCACATGGGGAAGTTATCTTCATGAAACAACCTCACAAAGTGGATCCATTTTCTTCTGGAAGTTGTCTCCATTACTCTGGATCATTAAGAAGCATAAACTCATTTTGATGTCCTCCACAGAATCTGAAATGAACTCATTAACTGACTGCATTCAAGAAAATGGGTGGCTTTTCCACCTAATAAAAGAGCTCTGGGGCTTTTCTCCTGATCCTTCTGTATTCCATATCAACAACAAAGGCCTCACTTTGGGTCAAATTCCAAGACCAGCACTTAGAAATCAAGATAAAATACATTTGCAAGCAAGTCAAACTAAAAACAAATTGTGTTGAAATCATCAACTCTTCAGCTATGATCACCAATTCTCTCTCTAAAGCATGCAAATACCAATCCTTGTTAAACTTACTAAAGCCATGTTTTCTCCTCTGGTCTCTGATTCTTTTCCTCACCAAATATCTGGGAATGTTGAAATTAATTACAACTCACACACTCCTTCTCATCAGTCCTGGCCTCTCCTCCTCATCACTTCCCTGTGATCAAATTATCACAGCCTGTCACAAGCTTTGTCTTCTACCAGCCCTGCCTCCATTCATCACCATTCCACTCCCATCTTCTTCTCTACCACTTGTTATCAATCTACTCCTATCTTCCTCTCCAAATATCACCTTCCTGAATTGCAATCTCACCCACTCCTTTTTCCGCTTCTCCCTCCATTCTCTTCCTCTTGTACCCTCCCTCTTTCTCTATCTTTTACTTTATTTCTTTCTTATTCTTTTCTTGACCAAACCAAATATCTAAGCCAACCATTGAAATTATATATTTCAAGATCAACCTACTCCAGCTCTTATATTTCTAAGTCTCAAGAAAATACTCTTAGGTTCTTCTTCTCATATTTGGTGAGAAAAAAAAAGAATTTTTTAGTATTTTTCTATCCTTACTTCATTCCTTTCTTCTAACTTGCTGGTATGTAGTCTTCTATCCAGTGCTCCTGAATAGCTTTGCCAGTCCTGCTTGATCCTACCATCAGTACTTGATCTACGGTATGTTCCTTTGCCAAATCCTCACTTTCATGTATCTGCTTGCTTTTTTCTAATTCTTGTTGGATACAGTCTGGTTCTATTTTCATCAATTCTTTGAAAATAAGATTCTTAAGTTTTCTCAGGTCCCTTTTTGATTACAGAACAGATTGGAAAAAATTTGTTCAAGCTTCAAATTCCTTGCAAATGGTTCACAATTCACCCAGTGTTTCAATCCTCCTTAATTAAAACATATCAGAACAACTCTTTATCTTCCAGACACCAACCACCTACCAAACCAGTTTAAATAGGCAGGGAAGAGGTATGGGAAGTTTCCCAGGTATTGGATTCCAAGATTAGGAGGTTGAAATTAATGTATTTTTTCAAATGGAAAGGCTTTCAAGAAAATGAGGAATGCACCACTGGGGAATCTCACTCTAATATTACCAACTACCCTGCCTTGCTTCAAGATTTGCACACAATGTAAAAAAATAGTATATGATAAACTATATATTCTTCAACCAACCTATTCTTTCTATTCATCTAAAAAAAGAAAATAAAGGAAAACATATAATTAAATAAAATTAAGAAAAAGAATCATCATAAAAATAACATCAAAAATATAGATGTATAAACAACTTATCTTCTAAATATCTCCAAAAATAATTCTTCCAATTCTTTTATTCTAGCAATATATGAATTAAAAAGCTTTTAATTTCTAGATTTATAATAGTTGGGTCCCCTAACAGAATTACCCAATTCAAAAGTTGTACCAGCTAGAGAAAGAATATCAGATAATCTTTTCTTTATTTCTACACTCCTCTTCTTTCTAGCCTCCAAAAATCCAAAATTTTCCTTTCTGATTTCACAACCCCATCCTTTCATCAAACCTCCCTGAAAATAACAATTCAAAGCTTTAGAACTCTTACTATAAATATCTAAAGAATGGTTTACTTGCTCTTCATTTCAAACTGAATCTTCCTTAACTCTTCTCTCCACCACAGAACGTTCCATAATGTCCAATAATCTGTCTCCATTTGCCAACTCCTCCAACCATGCCTCTGAAATATTCCTTCCACTAGAAACACCCTCTCCTGTTATTTTCTACTAATCCCTTTCTTGTTATTAATTCTGTCTTCAATAAACTTCATCTTCACCTCCAGTTCTTTCATTTTTAATATAAGATCCTCCAACTGCAGAGAATCATTGGATCTGCCCTCCTCTTTGACAATGATTAACTCTGTTTCTTTTCCCTTAATCTTATTTTCTTCTTTTTTTCTCTTTGTTTGTGATTTTATCTTTTGAATTCTTGCATTATTTTGCTCAAGTCCATCTCTGAGCTACCCTCAGCATCTGTATCATCTTTGACACTTTGATGTCCAGGTTCAACGCTTTGACAACCACCTTTGACATTTTAATGGTTGATTTTGATGCTTTGAAAATTGGTTCCAATGCCTTGTAAATCTGGCTTGACACCTTGAAATTTGCTTTGATGCTTCAACTGCCTCCTTTGATGGGCTGTGCACAAGTTTAAACAACCTGGGGGGGCAAATTAACACTTTGATGGTTGACTGTTACCTTTGACAGGTTTACAAGACCCTTTGATGGGTTCATTTGATTCAACTATGTTGCAACCCCTCAATGTTTTTTGTGGAAATTTGTTTTCTTCTTCATCCAAATCCCTAAGGGCAGTTCCCCACCTAATGAACACCCCTCTCATCTTTGCACAGCCTTGACAAAATGTCTAACACTAGCTTACCCATTTAATGCAGGTTATCTCTCTTGGCCTTGGTTCTCTAAAGGGGCTCCTGCAACAATCAAACTAAGAAAAACTACTATAAGTAACCTGAAAAATGAAACAAGATCCACACATACTCAGCTGACTCCTCATCCAACCTGAAAGAGCAAGCCAATGCTATGGTATCATTTTTTGGGGCCTCCTTCACCTCAAAGGGTTGGCTCTTCTCCTGAACCCATAGGGTTGGCCCCAGGGCCTTTCTATTCTGATTTTATATCTCACAAGCTCTTCCATTCTGGTGGAAAATTTCAAATTTTTCTGATTGGTGCTTGATACTCCAAGTAAAAATTATGACCATCTTCTTGCATCTATCACAGCTAGGGTAGTATTTTTGAAATGGGTAATAATTGTTAGTTTTTGCCATGGTATAGGTTGGTGTGGGGGTTCTTTTATTAAAATATAGAGAAGGCAGTGGTGTGGATGGGGGTGATGGTTGTAAATATGTGGAAGGGAACCTCAGGTAAGACATGACTGGTGGAAAGAAGACTAAATGGCCTTTTCAACCTGCTCTTTTTATGGTCTTCAGTAAATTCCCTCCTTTTAACCAAGGGGTACTGTCATACTGACACCTAACTCAGTCTTATCCTCAGCCTAATCAAGTAGCTAAGGAACTTTGACCTCAGGTCCTCAGGGTACTTATCCCAGTATAACTCCAGCATCTCAATATCCTCAGTATTTTCATGCCTTAGATATCTACATATAGTCTAACCCCATACATCATACAGATAGACTCTGTAGGGATAGACTCTATACCCTTTCACATGTTGGAGTATTGTGTTTCTGCTGCTAGTCATGATCCTCTACTGTCACATAATCTTCTTGTTCAGATGTCACAAACCTAGTGTTACCATTATCTCTGTGATTTCCTTCCTTTCACTTGTTCTCAGTTACTACTCAAACCTTTTTCTGAGGCCCAGTAATGAAACCTCATTGACTTTGTTTCTTTCAACTTTGGTCCTCAACTTTCTGAGTTGAGTAAGAGTCCCTGATCTGATCATCAACTCCAACAGGTTATGAGCCCACAGCACCACCTATTGTGCTGTCTCTGTTTTGCTTCAAGTAAATCATCTTAGTACAGTAGCTCTCCAATTATCCTATTGTTAATTGCATCTACCCTTTATTAAGTGACCTTCATTTGCCATCCTTAATCTATGTTGGTAGCTTAACAGTCTTTCTATTACTGATTGTCCCTGCCTTCTCATCTGAATTGATTGTATTGATCACCCTTATTAGTCACCTTCATGGTTGTCCCTGGTAGCACTACTGTCTTTCCATTACTGACTGTACCTGCCCTCTCATCTAAACTGATCCTATTGATCACCTTAATCAGGAACCTTCATTGCTCTTACTTACCCTTACTTCAACCCAGCCATTACCTTGGCTCGATCCCTTTGTTCCTTGATCATCCAGCGCCAACACCAACATCATTCATCCTCAACTCAACCATCCATCTCAATCAAATCCCATCCAGCCACTCCAACATCAATCTCAAGATCTTCAGCCCTTAGATCCATCCCAATCTAACTGGCTCAAATCAAGACTGGAATCAATCATTAAGTCTCTCAAGTTGGCCATGAAGCTCTTCGACAATCTCTACTACCTCAACCTACTCAGTCTCATCAGGATCCCTCAATCAACCAAGATCAATCCCCAAGCCCTAACCGCAATGAATTGATCTACCTCTACTTCCTATGGATTCTGCTCAAGTCGTTCAGTACATTGCTACTTTTGGTCCATCCGTGCCTCAAGTTGTGCCCTCGCTAGCTCATCCAACCCTTGAAGCCAATCATCATTGCTCTTTGTCCAATTGCTTGTATCGCACTTGGGCCGGCCATCCCTGTCCTTCTTCCGCTTCTTCCGCCTCATCCCATCTAATGGGCCTCTGTCTTTCTTTCAATTGGTCCGCCTTCAAGACTCTCATCCTGAAAACCGGCCTTCAACTCTTTTGGCGAGGGGTGAGATGGGATGAGCCTTGTCATTAACAACCCAGCTGATCCTATCCATCCACCTTGACGCTAGGCTCTAGTCACCAACTCAAGAAGCAGGCTTGGAGCCCGAGGGCAGCCTTGAGGCCAAATACCGATTGATTGATACCCAAGATTCTTGATTTGATCCAGCTCATTCTGAACATTCACCCCTCCTTGATCCTCATCACTCCGTCTTGCTCGAGATCTCCAAGTCCAGATACCTGTCACTTCCACCACAATCTCAGCAACCTCTTACTCTCCCTTATCATCATCCTTGGTCTATTCATCTCCTACCTTCCTCAACATCATTGTATCATCTCCTCAAAATCCTCAAAGGGTATCAGCCCATGGTTCCTTTCACTAGGCTCAACCAGCTCCACCAGCAGTCTCGTCAATGTTGTCACCAACCAATGGGGTGTCCTCCGCTGCTTACGTCCGAGTTGTACCCATCAAAGCCAGAGATTGATCAAGGTCACCTTTCGAGCTGGCAACCTCAATTGCTCGCACATTATTGCTACTCGCCCTTGCTTTATCACCGTCTTCTGCATCCAGTCAATTGCAATGTTGCTTGCACCTCTTTCCCATCCCATCTTCTTCCCTTCCTTGACCTCATCCATCTCTCTGATCCACATCGCTCCTTGCGTGCCATCAAGACCTCTTTGCCGTCCCCTCTGTCGTCTATTGGCCTCAATTGTGTTCCTTAGTGGTCTGCTTACTTCCATCCTGCTTTCTCGCGACGTTGCCATTGATTTCCCTCCGCTGATCTTTGAGCCATCAATTCCGTCATCCAATCTCGGTTGCTCTCTTTCGATCAATTCCTCCTGTTCTATTTGCTTGGTTAATTCGTCAAGTCGCTTGGTTGCCATTTCATCAAGTTTTGATCTTGCTTGCGACCTTGCCTCCTCAGTTTGCCGCGGCATTTGAGCCAACTTTGCTATCCATTTGATCGACCTTGCTCCCTCACCGTCTTCGCCATGAAATAGTAGCTGTCGCGCTTGCTCGGTCAATTGTTGTCCCTTAAAATCAATCCTTGTGCCCGCCGGTTTGCTTTTGCTTTTCAACCTTGCGTTCTATGGTGGCCTTCAGTACATCTCTTGCGCCCATTGATGGTCAAATTGTCGGTCCGATTGCTACTTAAGTTCAGCTCCCCATCCATCGGGTCCTCGAGTTACATCTCTGTGCCATCTCGGGCGCTGTCTTGGATGTTGAGCTTTGACCTTGCAAGACCAAATGATTGTTGCAGTTCCAACCTCTCTTGTCTTGTCGCGTCTTGTATCCAGTCTCACATGTTTTTGTATTCCGTTGCTCAATCCCTCAAGTTTGGACCTAGCGTCATCTTGGTCGCTCTATCTTGAATATGCTTTGACTTTGCCTTCTCAACTCGTGCCTGCAATCGCTTGCTGTTAAAATACGTACGCACTTACGCGGGTGCTACGTATAAGTGTAATCCAAATGGGATGCACAAATGGGCCTCTAAGGCCCATTGGACACACACACGGACCATACGGGCCCATGTGGATGTTACAGAGTTGGGGAAACTAGCCTCAAAACGCGTGAAACAGACCCATTGGTACACGGGCCCTAACGGGCCCGATGGGGTATATGGGCAAATACGGCCAGATGGGCTTGTATGGGCATAATTGGGCCCAAGGTTTATTTTGGACATACTTGGCCAGACGGGCTGGCCCGCAAAAGTAGTCTTTTCTCACAATTCGGGCTTGGGGCGGCCCATTAGGGTTGCCGCCCGTGTCGCGGCCTGCTCGGGGCCGCTGCTCGCGTCGCGGCCCGTTCGGGGCCGCCTGTGTTCCTCGGCACGGCCCACGCGGGGCCCGACGGCCCGCGCGGGGCTGTTGCGCGGCCGAGGGATCCCGCGCGGTGCGATGCCGCGCGGGCCCGGCTGGTCGCAACCGGCTGGTCGCAACCGGCGACCAGCGCCGCGGAGCCGGGGCTCGCGGCCCCGGCTCGCTCCCCCTCCCCTCGCTCGCCGTTGCAAGGGGGAGGGGGCAGGCTGGCTGGGTTGAACCAGCCAGCAACCGACCGCGACAGCGCGGTCGGCCAGGGCAGGGGGGACCTGACCACCCCCTTGCCCAAGGAGGTGGCGGCGCCGGCCGCAAGGGTAGCGACCGGCAGGTGGGGGGGAATTCATCACCCCCCCACCATCGATCGTTCGAGGCGACCGAGCAGGGCAGGGACGCTCTCCCCCCCCCCTTACCAAGGGGGAGGAGCAATGGGCCTGGGGGGACCTGATCACCTCCCAGGCCAACGTACTTGACAACGCCCTGGAGGTATCGACCCCCAGGGCCCCTGGTGAGGGGATTTGACCGCCCCCACCAGGGATTTGAGAGAAAAAGGGGGGGGGACAACATGTCCGCTGGTCACCCCCCCCCATGTGAGTCTGAGACCGGACCCAGGTTTGCCCCGGGTCCCACCTGGCCCATTTGAGGGGCCAGGGGCTGGCTGCATGAGGCAACCAGCCCGTAAACAAGGCAATAAAGGTCATCATGGCTGGTTGTAAAGGACAACCAGCCAAGGGGATTGAACAGTTAAGGGGCTGGTTCAGCCCCATTGAGGTGGAAACACCAGAAATAACCAGAATAGGCTGGTTGTAAGGGTACAGGGACTGATGCCATGTGGGCTGATTTAGTCCAAACCAAGTAACAAGGCCAGTAGAGCCTGTAGAGCCCTTTTGGGGCGGAAAATTTGCCTTTTGGCTTGTTGTATCATGGGCTCACAAGAGGCCAATCTTTTGTACTTAAGGAGCCCTTCTCCCTGCTGTTTTCCATTCATTCATTCATCATCCAATCGAATTCATCCAACATATTGCCCCATTGTGAGAGCCCCATTAGCCATTATTGACACACAGTGTCCAGCATTTCTTTTGCTTTAAATACTGCTCATTTGCCTAAGCTAATTGCTGGCCATAATTATAACACTTGCAACTGTCCCCCTGACTGCCTCTCAACCCTTCAAGTATCAACCTCGCACTCTTGCCACTACCGCCACCATCTATTTGCATAGCCATTGCAATGCAACTGCTACCTCACTATGTTTGCCCGGTTACTACGTCAAGTCATGATTGCAATTCCATTGATTCGTCATTTCTCATGCCCAATGTTTTCCTTTTTCATTGGTTTTTTAGCCTGTGTTTGTCATAACTCCTTGTCTTCCCACTTAGTCTCAAGCCTACCAGCAGGGGGGGTGTTGGAGTATTGTGTTTCTGCTGCTAGTCATGATCCTCTACTGTCACATAATCTTCTTGTTCAGATTTCACAAACCTAGTGTTTACCATTATCTCTATGATTTCCTTCCTTTCACTTGTTCTCAGTTACTACTCAAACCTTTTTCTGAGGCCCAGTAATGAAACCTCATTGACTTTGTTTCTTTCAAATTTGGTCCTCAACTTTCTGAGTTGAGTAAGAGTCCCTGATCTGATCATTGAATCCAACATGACATACTTAATCTCCCAGGTCTGCATATCCTCTAATCTTACTCACCTTTCTATCCCATACTCCTACATGGTTTATCCATTGGTAATCCTTATGTACATCCTCCTGCAGATTTTATTACATAATCTCTCTACTAAGTATATAGTTTTGTGACTGACATGTACACTGTAGATCCATCCACTGTAAATTGCTAACTCAAACAGCACAAACCTGTGGCCTTGCCCCAATAGTATTCAGCCTATCCCAATGTAGCAACACTATCTGACTAGTCCTCCCTGTCAAATTGACTGCTCTTGCCATTACATATGTAGTCTAAGCCCCAACCTGATATACCTCTTTTTTAGTTCCAGCCCTTAGTCTATTTAGGATTGCCTCCTCTTCCTCCTTCCTGATTTTTCCCCAAGAAATCATTTTACTACTTAATACTATGAAATCTATCCCAGAAAGTGTGGTAGATTAAAACTCTATTTCTATAATTTGGCCATGGTTAAGCCTTCAAAATTATGACACCAATAATTAAATCAGTTAATGCAAAATAGTAGTAAAACACATACACAATCAAACAATGCCAAGTTATTATAAGTAAATAGCCACACCTTAAACCTTTATAAAAGCAAAGGGGCCTTGCTTTAAATGAAAAAAACTCAAAGGAGCTTTGCTTATAAATAATCTGAAACCCTTTATAGTAGTAACACACAAGTTTTACTACTCCAGTTTAGACCTTCCACTCAAAATTTGAGTTGCAACAAAGATTATTAATTGAATATAATACCAAATTTTTTAGCCCTGGTCAATATCCTCTTGAGATTAAGTTTAATGGGCTTGTTAACTCTTTCTACATTCTCTTACTTATAAATAAGAATATATAACTGAGGAAGTGGCTGTAGGTTAAAGAGCCTCCTCTTTCAAGGGAACAGAAGCCCTCAAGGGACTCAACAGATCATTGGGGGAGTGCCAGGCTCTCCCTGGGTTTGTCCTCAAGGGCTCAGGACCCCATTACATCATTAAAAATGAGAAATAAGGTACTTGTTGTGGCAGTCCAAACCTTTCCTAAACTCATCAAACTCACTTTTATAGCATATCAAAAGCTCAAACCCTTAAATTTACCTCAAAAATGGATTCTACCTCAAAAATAACCCATAGTCACTCAGCCAAAGTACCCCTCTATCCTTCATGGATTAGAAGGTAAAGCCCAACAAACCTCCAACTATGGCAAACTCATACCCAAACAGTTGTCACAGCTCTGTGGAAGGCATAAAGAAATACCTTGGAAAGACTCAAGTAAATACCAGTAACAGCTTACCCTCAACACCAGAACCATGCACCAACCCTTTCACCTCAAACAGAACCAAACATAAAAGCAAATATACATACAGGAGGCTGTGCAGAAGCACACAGGAAAAGTATAGGCAGGAGAAAGTGGAGCCAGTCTCAAACAGAAAAAAACAATTAAGAAAATATACATACAGGAGGCTCTGAAGAAGTATACAGGAACAGTATAGGCAGGAGAAAGTGGAACCAGTCTCAACCAGAAAAAAAAAAGGAGAAAACACACAAATAGAAGGCTGTGCAGAAGTATACAGGAACAGTATAGGCAGGATAAAGTGAAACCGGTATCAACCAGAACCAAAAAAACTACCATACACCAACCCACCATGGTACCACACAGAAATTTATGCAGCAAGTAGCATTTAATAACAAACAAGCTATCAGTACCAACAAAACCCAGCACCACATAGCAATTTATTCAGCCAGTAGCATGTGATACCAAACAAACTACCAGTAACAATAACCCCCAGAACCAAACAGCAATTTATGCAGCCAGTAGCATGTGATACCAAACAAACTACCAGTACCAACAAACCCCAGCACCACACCAAAATTCATGCAGCCAGTAGCATTTGATACCAAACAAACTACCGGAGAAAGTGCCACAGGGATACCCAGCAATATATGCAGGCATTCAAGAACATGCAGCACCAAAAAAACCACCAGTAATGCACAGAAATACATGAAGGTAGAAGCAAGTAGAACCAAACAAACCACCAGTACTGCAAATGAATACATGAAGGTAGAAGCAAGTAGCACCAAAAAAACCACCATTACTGAACAGGAATATACTGTATCTGCACTACACAGAAATTTATGAAAGGCTGTACATGCATGAAAACCCTGTACAAGCTTTTTCCAACCAGCAGAAATTCCTCATGTAACTGTATAACATTTTTCCAACAAGCAGAAATGCCTCATGTAAATGTATCTCACTGTTCCTCACCAGAACAGGGAGAAACCTCAGGGGAAGCCTTGAGCACCCCTGGGGGAAGGAATTTTCTATTTAAGGAGGGCCTTTCTGCCCTATCCAAGTTTTATCATGCCATCAGATCACCCACCTCTCCTCATATATCAGGCCCTCAGGCCCAATCACCCATCACCTATAAGGCCCTCTTGGCTCAGATAAAATATTTTCAGTGAACCAGTTATAAAGGAAACAATAAATAATAAACCAAGTTATTACCCATATTGAACCAATTCAAGCACCCAACAGGTGCTTGAATAAGGGTCCTTCTGTGACCTAAAAAATTCAGCACCAAATTATAGAAAAACAACCCTTCAATCAATATATAAACCTTAAAAAGAAAGAGAGCACAACAAAAAGAAACCACCAAACATTCCTGTACTAAGCCCCCTGTGGGTAAACCCATCCTTGGGTCCTCTCCCAAACCATCCCTTTGATAAACCCTTGAACCCTTTGGTATTGCAATATTGGTTAAAATCAAATACATCTGATAAACCATTAATCAATAAACCAATAAATCTGGTCTTATCTTCAAAAAATACTACCAATAACAGTTAATAATTAGTATATTTCTGATCTGAGAACTATATTAAGTCTCAAAGAAACAAGCCATTCATTTAAAAAAATTATTTCTCAGACTTACTATAGTACTAGAATGGAAGGCAATTCAAAACCACTCTTATTACATACTAGTACTCCAAAGGAGTAGAATTAATACTAAATTCCCCTTCAAGGACTGCCAGAAAGCTATTTTGCTACTTAATTTTATATAATCCCACAGGAGTCTCTACTCTATACTCATTGTGGGGGATTTTCAATGTAAATTTTCCATTTACATAACCAAAGGGTTAATTAATTGGTCCTAGGACTTTAAAAAAAAAATCTGATTGAAGGTGTAAGATTCCTAGAACACCTCAGAATGATTACATAAATTCCTCACATCTAAGTTGATAGCCTTGGCATGCATGTATCTCTTAATTCCTAGTACCTTGGCAGATATTATACATATAGAGTTTGTATACTCTTGGAAATTATATTACAATTTTTATAACTTAAAACTAAGCTTAAGGGCCCTCTGAGTGGAAGTTCTCAAGGCTAAGTGGACTATATTAAAGTTTTTATAAATCCCAAATATTCATAAGATTAAAATTATGAAATTTATCTACACAGAGTAGAGATTATGGTTTAATATAATTACTATTAATTATTCCCAAAATAATGGAACATATTTGTAGCTTCTATACCAATAGTTGGCACGCAGCTGATTCCTCATTACTTAATTTAAATTTATATTGGATCTCCATCTTTACAATATGTATTATCAAGGCTTTAATTTGATAACCAATACTCATAAAAACATACTTACAAATTATTACAAAACATTATCAAAGTTTCTTTTTTAATTATAAAAATTTCATCCTTACTTATTCTTGTCCCTATGGTGGTTGAAACAGCGACCTTGGTGTAAGATAATAGAAGATGAGATCATTTCACAACTACTATACCAGCAAGACATATGAGTTTTGCAGAAATTTGGAAACATGTAGTTGTCTTGTGGCTGACACTCCCTACCACCAAAAGAAAAATTACTCTTCATAGGAATTTTTACTCCTCTTAGAGGCTCTATATTTCCTCAATACTATATCAGATTCTTTAATTTAATTAGTTTAAATCCATAAGTAAGTATCAGCTAATTTATTCTCAAAACTGACCAAATAAAGTCTTATAGCTTTTCACTCCCTTTGAATAAATTTATGGTTCAATATCTTGGGAGGTAACTGACCCTCAACATCCTGCAGAGGTGGGATTGAAACTACTAGTGCCTTTCTCAATTGAAACTTCTCAGTGGGATCTATAAATTTCTTTAAAAAACTGATTGGGAAAATTGGATGCTTCCTGTGAAATTCTTTTCTCAGAATGACTTCCAATTCATTCTTCCAATTCATAGCCTTCACTACAAATGGTCAAAAAATTATTCTTTCAGCTTTTTATTTCCTGCTATATTGAAAAAGTTCACTGTTGAAATTAAAACCATTGCTCCAATCTTAATGTCATAATCTTTTTGAGATATATCCCATCTATTCTTGTTGTAATTCACTTCATCTTTGAAAAATCTGCTTGCAAAGTTCTCAGATTTAATCATCATTTCTCTAAAAAAATCAGCCAATGGATTTAATGTAATGATCTTTCTGAGAAGCATGTCTTTAGGCATGTGTGGAATCCAACCTATTTCTGATTTAAAGGGCAATATATTAGTTTTAGAGTTCTTCCTGGAGTTATAAGAAAACTGCAAATCTGTTAACAATGATTCCCAATCATGTGTGTAACCATCATTCTATTTTAAACCAATACCATGTGCACAATATCTTCTGGTCATAACCTCTAAATTTTGTATCATTCTTTTAGCTGGGCCATCATTCTGGCATGGTAATCTGTAGAGAACAAAAATTTTGTCCTTACCAGGTCAAACAAACTCTTTCAAAATTCAGAAGTGAATTTTGGATCTCTATCACTAACTATATTTCTTGGAAATCATACATTATTTGAAAGTAGATCAGCAGGATTCTTCATATCATTAGGCACAGCCCATCCTGATAAAAATCTGTATTCTTATATTCCAATCCTTTCATGTGTAATATTTTGATAGAACATCTCCATCCATGTATGTCAATCTGGAAGCTCAAAAGCCTCTGTTGGGTTTCTTCAGGTTTCAAACTGGAATTAAGAGCTTTAAGTTAATTAATTAATTGAAGTCAACATCTATGTAAACAACAACATAATTTCAATAAAGCTCAAATTCAAAACAAACATTCTAACTGTGATGCACCACATCATTTTTCACTATTCTTAAGTTTTCTGGATATAGAAATATGGGTTTTACAACTGGTTAATCATCTGAAATCTGACCTGCTGGAAATTGGCTCCTACACCCTCCATACATTCATCCACATCCAACTTGAATGCTTCTTTAGGATCTGGATGAAACATTAATGGTACATTTGCAAACCATTTCCAGAAACTCTTATCCTTTGACGCTTTCCTTAGTCATTTAAAAAGAAACATTCAAAGAAAAATTGATACAAGAAGGAATCTATGATTCAAATTTTCTAATTTCCCATCTAAAATTTTGTTCAAAACTTCAAAAAATATTTTATTTACTTGGAATTACTGGAAATTCTCTTAAATAAGACAGCTTCAATTTTTTTTATCTATCAAAAGAGATCATCTACTTATAATTTTCAAACTTCAATGAATTCAAACAAATAAAAATTTACTTGATAGTATTTTAAAAATCATATCATCACTTTGATATTTTTTCAATAATTGAGATTTGATCTTATTCTCCTCTCATGTTCCTGAAATTTTAATGATCTGATTTTTATATTCTTTCAAAATTGCTTCATAATTATTTGTACTACAAGATTCTCCTGATTCTTCCATTTATTACAAAAAAAAATTAAAATTTATTTTAATTAATTCCAAAGTCTTTTTTCATACTGTAATTCATTTTAGAAAACTTAAAAATGATTTTGTTTGTTTATTTTTTCATATTTTTCAATTGATACTCCTGAATTAAGAACAAACTTGAAATGTATATCATATATTCTCATCCAAAATATTCTCCAATTATTCTACCAAATTTATCAATTAAAATAATATTTTCAATCAATTGACATCATACTTTAATTACAATGAAGACTATCATTTTACTCATTGCATTCAAAAAACAATAAAAAACAATTTTCCAGACTCATATTTCAAATATAAATACTGAAGCATTATTTTTATTTATTAATGTTCTATTTACTTGAGAATCATCATTTTATGTATGGTCATTTTTTGTTTTATTCATTATTTCTCAAAGAATAAAATAACAATAATTAATTCTTGTAGCAACTGCTGGAAAGATCTTTGAGTTATCATCATTGCCTATTAGTATCTGTGCTGTTGCTTTTGATAAATAAAACAAAATTACAAATACTAAAAAACAAAGGAAAAATCTAACTATTGGATTAAACCCAAATGCTTTTCAATAGTTGTTTTTTATCAAATTTCAATTTTGGAGCTTTGAGCTTCATAATCATAGCTAAAGCCCCGAGATTTGAGATTTAAGCCTTGAGCTTTGAGTGACAAGCTCAAGCTTTGAGATGCAACTTGCAAGCTTGATCTTTGAGTCAAGCAAGAGCTGTGAAAAGTGATAGCAAGCGCTGTATCAATATTGTAACCATATTTCCAAGCTCAATTGATGTATTTTAGTAATTTTCTTTTTGATAGATGCTCATAATTCTGGTGTTGAAATGTTGTAAAATATAGGCACCACTAGAGAGTCCTTAAAGATAGCAGTATCTATATCAATGCATACCATTCTCCATTCAGTAGAAATGAGGTTACTAGTCTAATGGTCATATTTCTTGGATCAAAATTGACAAGTGGATTGCTGATGTGTTCTAGAAAATTTCAACCCAAAAAATGAGTGGTAAAGACCCTCAAGCAGTTAAGTTTTAAAAAATTCTTGATTGGAATTACCATTTTGATTGCTTCCAATCACACATCCAAGAGAATATCTTGTCAGGTCACCTCCTGAAGATCTTCCTTGCATCAATAATTATATCACATTCCAAAACAATCTTTGTTTAGTATTTATTTGCTCCTTTGCCCTCAATAATGTGGGTAATAATACTGCTTCAATGTATGAAATTTTTCAGTTTCAACCAGCTAGAAAACTCTGCAATGGTTATTTATTCAATCAGGAGGGTGTGACCATCAGTACAAAAGGTTTCAGCCTTTCAATTTTTGAGGAAAGTGTGGAGACATTTTTGTCTATTAATATGGTTTGCAATTTCTATGCACATCCTATGCAGCCATATTAGGATGAGAAAAAGTGTGCAGCAATGAATCCTGAAACCACTTATCTATATCAATCATCTTCTCATCATGTTGGATGATCTGGAGCAGCAAGGAGCCATCATACTGAATTCTCTATTGCAAAAACCATTCCAAATCCCTTATTTGAATCAAACTCCAGATTCTTCCAATGCGTGTTTGCAGCTATCAACAATCTCAGGCCTCTCAGGCTTAATTAAGATAAGATGGGAATCTTGTTGATTTTGGCAATTGTTCTGCTTGGGGTAATAATTCTCTGTGGAACCACCACCATGGAAAATATTCTATCATGTTCCTCAAGATATAGATAAAGATTCCTCTGATGTCATTTCTGAATAATTTGTAGGATTTCCAAGCTGGCATTCAACTAAAGCTCTGAAATGGTTTCTCAAGTTCCAGGGAGCTGAATCATTAAATGGAATTGAACACTACAACAGGCAAGCTTTGGCTATTGGGATTAAAATTAACAGTGGAATGTAAAACCACAAGGCCCTAGCACTATGTATGCAGAGATTTTCCAAAATACTATGTTTTCCTTTTGGTGGATAACTGCTTGCCTCTTCCCATTGTGGAAAAAAAATATTCCAAAAAAAAAAAAATCAGTTTTTTTTTTTTTTGATTTTTGTGATTTTTTTTTTTTAAAAAAAAATAATAAACCAGTTTTATGGCCAAAACAAATATGTAATCTGAATAAAAACAAAAATGGTCTTGGTTTCTAAAATTTTGACACAAGGTGGTAAAAAAATCATACTTTCCTCAACTCTAACAGAATATAGGATTAAAAAGAAAAATTCAAAAAAAATATATTTTTTTTCTGTTCTATGTATCTTTAAAAATTAAAGAAAATAAAATTTCAAAACAGTCTTTAGTCTGTTCAATTTATTTTATAATATTTTAGTTTTCATTTATCAATACAGAATTATTCCTGTTGCAATGGCATAGAAATACACTGACAGCAATTTTCAAAAATACAATTTCAACATTTTTCTTTTTTTTTCAATATTTTTTCTGAAAAGAAAATATATTTCAATAAAAAAAATGGATAAAAGTAGACAAAAATACATACTTAAACCATAAAAAACTCTGCTCAAGGCTACATAATTTGATCAGGCCCTCAATATTCAGGTATATAGCCTCTATTTCTATACTTGGGCCATGGTTAAACCTGCAAAATTAATACAAAACAAATAATTATATCATTTAATTAATTAAATAACAAAAAAAGTAGCAAAAAGAATACACAATCAAATAATAAAAATTTTTTAGGAGTACATAGTCACATCTTAAAGCTTTATAAAAGTAAATTTTCCTGCCTTTAAATAAATAAAGCTCAAAGGAGCTTTGCTTATAAATAAGCTAACACCCTTTATAGTAGTAAAACAAAAGGTTTACTACTCCAGTTTAGACCTTCCACTCAAAATTGGAGTTGCCACAAAGATTAGTAATTGAATATAATGCTAAATTTTATAGCCCCAGTTAATATCCTCCTGAGACTAAGTTCAATGGGCTTGGTAACTTTTGCTTTATTCTCTTACGTATAAATAATAATATATAACTGAGGAAGGGGCTGTAGGGTAAAGAACCTCCTCTTTCAATGTAACAGGAGCCCTCAAAGGACTCAAGGAATCATTGTGGGAGTTCCAGGATCTCCCTGGGTTTGTCCTCAAGGGCTCAGGACCCTATTACATCATAACCAATGATAAATAAGGTACTTGTACTCATTTGGGGGCATTTTCAATGTAAAGTTTCAATTTAGATAACCAAATGGTTAATTAGTTGGTCCTAGGACTTGGAAGTCAATGTGATTGATGGTGTAGAAGTCCCATAACACCTGAGAATAATTACATACCTTTTTCACATGTGAATTGATAGCCTTGGCATGCACCTATCTCTTAATTCCTTGTGGCTTGGCAGATATTATACATATAGAGTATGTATACTCTTGGCAATTATATTACAAGTTTTATAAATAGAAACTAAGCTTAGGGCCCTCTGAGCGGAAGCAATCAAGGCTCATTTTATTATATTTAATTAATAATACATCCCAAAGAGTTACAAGATTTAAATTATGCAATTTATCTATACAGAGTAAAGAGTATGGTTTAATATAATTACTATTTATTATTTCCAAAATAATGGAACATATTTGTAGCCTCTATATCAATATTTGGGACGTATCTGAGTCCTCATTACTTGATTTAAATTTATATTGGATCTCCATCTTGACAATATATATTATCAATGTTTTAATTCCATAACCACTACTCATAAAAACATACTTATAAATTATTACAAAACATTATCAAAGTTTCTTTTTTAATTAAAAAATTTCATCATTATTCATTCTTTTCCCTATGGTGGGCTGAAACAGCAAACTTGCTGTCAGATAATAGAAGATGAGCTCAGTTCTTAATGTCAGCTTGCTACTATGTACAGAGCAAAACTGTCAAATAGTAACACAAAATGTGAAAAATAAGAATACCTCAATTAACAAAATAAGGAGTGAGAAATCCATAAATATTATTACACGAATGGATTCTTCACCCAAAATTAGGTAGGGTCACTCACTGACCCCACCCTTGAATTCCAAGTCCTTATATTTTTAAAATAATTAAAAAGAAAAATACTAAAAATTACAACACCTGTATGGCACTTTTTGGCCATTCTAATATTTCACACGTATTGTCACGTATAGGGTTTACACCTAAAATTCACTCAGAATTGAGGTGTTGTGTATATTTTAGGAGTTACACGCGGAAATGTGTTATGTCACAATTCCCGCGCGCAGCCCCACATCATTACATAACCCTACGTACTAGTAGAAGCAGGTTCCCGCGTACTAGAGACCCGCGCGCAGCTGATTCTGCTACGCACGCAGCGGATCCTACCCCGCGCGCATCTGTACTAACTGATCCCTGCGCCTGGATCAGTCGTGACTAATCTGACAACCAGGTACCGCTCAGAAGAGCTACAACCTAGGTAGGGTTGCCTAGTATATGTAACAAATGGACATACGCATTACTAATGATCTAAAAAGATCAAAAATTAAATAAAATTAATGAATATTAAGCTTTAAACATTTTTTTAATAATAAATCAAAGATCAAGGACTACCACATAAATCACTGATCTTCATCTTTGAAGACCACAAAACACTACAAGAAGTGTTCATAAAAATTATTAAAAATTATCTACATGATCAGCAGACGATGGAAAATCAGCAAAAATCCACATCTGCACGCTTTAAAACAATATCAATAGTAAAAATGAAGGATGAGTACAGAATGATCAAATTTACCCCATAACAGATTAACAGATCCTGCGGCTAAAATAGTACAGAAATCCAGCAGATCTAAGGACAGCTGATTGACAGCACCAAGTGGACGTGCTAATTTTGCCCTGACTGGCTTGCCAGCCTCAGCCCACGAGCAGAACCCTCTCTACGTGCCCTGAGAAGACCAAAATAAGCACAAAAAGGTATTTATACAGACCTCTTTGGATCCATTATTCCATCATCGGTTTCCAGGAATTATTTATTATCAATCAGACACCGTGTCATTGTTGATCAAATGCTTATATGAAGATAAGCAAGTGATTTATGACTTAGTCTGTAGTAGTATTATTTACCTTTATTAACCAATCAATCATTGAAGTTTAGTCAAGCAATCTACCCCATCTGCTCCTAAACCCTTCCAATTATTCCAGTATTTTCGTGGTAAAGTGCTCAGAGTGAGTGCTACCCTTCCTGTCTTGGCCAATTGTGCTGTTAAGCCTGGCCATTAGCGGAATAAATCCTTTATAAGGCACCCATCTTTATTCCAAGGTTCTTAAACTTCCTAAGGAGGCCCCTTGAAGAGAGGTTGCTAGTCTGTAAAGATCCCCAGTAGTATAATACTGTGGACCCTCTTTTATATTATATTGAAAACCATTTACGACCAAACCAATTAAACCTTGCAACTGCTCTTATTAAATCATTTATTTGAGCTTCTAAGCGTTTATTATTGGAATAATAATTATTATTATCATCCAGCATTTTTATCACTCTCTGTAGCTAAACGACTGCAAGGTTCCTGGTATCAGAGAGCTGAAACTTAACCACTATACCAGCAAGACATATGAGTTTTGAAGACATTTTAACAGCTGTATTTGTTTTGTGGCTGACAGAAAGTGTCATCCAAGCACCCTAATCCTACTATATCAACTGCTCTGCTCCTTGTAGCATTCTTCCACAGCCTTTCCCCCAAGCCTACTGTGAGTGGAGCCCCCCTTTTGCAAAGCCCTTCTTGCATGCCAGCAGCCATTGTGACAGTCTTCAATATGGCAATCACCAAAGGCACTAGAGCACTCTGCCGCCACAGCTGACCCTATTTTAGGTAAAATTTTCCTGCTTCACGCCTAGCCCACCACTCAGCCAGACCTGTTGTACCTTCTGGAAATGCAGATTCTGCATATAGGTGCATAGAATCATGTAATGCCCTTACTGCTGGAGTGGTAGCTGGATGCCTGCTTCCATAACCTCTTACCAAATGACCAGAGCTTCCAAGTTGAGAGGCTTGGTGCCTTCAAACAGATCTTCCCAAGTTAACTGCAACAGGGCTCTGGGCATTTTGAATGCTTTACCCAAAACATGCACAAAAAAAAAGAGAAAAGATGAAGTAATGCTACCTACCTGATCATGGAATTGTTTGGCAGCGCTGGAAATTTCATCATCCAAGCAAAAGCCCCTGCGTCCACCAGAATTTAAAAATGAAGCCGCCACCAAAGATCTTGAAGCCTTTGCACAATTCCAACTTTTGCAGCAATCAGAAACTGTCTGTTTCTGTGAAAGAAACAGACTCATAGAGAACTGGCAAATCCTTCCCATCCTCCTCTTGTGTCAAAACACCCCTCACCCCAAACTCACTTGAGTCAAACGCCAACCATATTCCTCTGGCTTTTTAGTCAAAGTCCCAGGGCAAAATTTTGTGGCCCAAAATCTCCTTGATTTTCTGGAGCACACATTTGCAACTGGCCAGGAGTCCAGTTCCATTGTGTCCCCTTCTTCCTCAGCCTCCAGAGCAGAATTTCCACCTCTGCAAACCTTTGAATAAACATGCAGATGCTTCTACACAACCCCAAGAACTGGAGGATGTGCAACACTGTTTGGTGGGTTGGCCATTTGAGAACCGTGTTCCGCTTTTCCTTGGAAATATGCCTTCTATCAAAAGTGAAAATTTGGCCCAGGACCTCCAGTGCAGGTATTCAAACTGCCAACTTTTTCCAAAATACTGCAAGCCCTGCTTCTTTTACCCCAAAAAAGCCAGCATCTTTTTTTACTCCAAGACAAAATGGAAAATGGTGTGTGCCTCAGCCAAGGCTGCGCCTTCATAATCCATCTTTAGAACTTTAATTCCCGCATTGTCAATGAAAATCTGGACCCCCTCTGAAAGATTGTGCCTCAAGATCCAAGTCATCTGAAACTGATAAACTGCCATCAAGTTAGTTGTGCCTTGGGGTGGCCATTTTTTAGAGACTCCAAGGGATAAGGGATTTTTTGTAGAAAACAGTTTGATGGCATTAAATAGAAGGAGAATTTAGTTTCCTACTACTCTTGAATAAAAAGATATAAGCTAAAAATTTTTTTAGTTGCCTTCCCTTCTCAACTATAACAAGTTTGCACAATAATTATTTTAATTTATGGCTTTTTTTCTTTGAGACTTAACATAGGTCTCTTATCAGACCTAGATTAAATATTTATGGAGTTTTTTTTAGGAATTGAAAGACTATTCCCAGCTGTATTGGATTATTAGAAATCTTCCACCAATTAATAATGAAGAATTTTCTACTTTTTCTGACAATTTTTTCAAATTCAAATGAAAGGATTAAAGTTTTCACTAAAGGGATTAAACCAGTTGGAGGACCCAAGGATGGGTTTTCCCACAGGGAGCTGGTTTGAAAAAGCTTTTTTTTTGGGTTTTTTGTTCCCTTGCTTTTGTTTAAATTTACTGATTGAAAAATAGGATTTTCCTTCTAATGATAAGTGCTGAATAACAGGTCTTTTTTTGAAGAACCCTTATTCAAAGACACCTGGGACTGGTTCAAATGGTCAATAATGATTTTTTGTTTGATAATTTATTTCCTTTTGACTTGATTCTGGTTCACTGATAATCTGGTGCTAGGTAGGTTGGGCATAAGCCATGGGCAGGTGGTCTGATCTCCTCTGATTTGATGTTCTCCTACAACTTGAATAGGGCAAAAGAGCCCCCCTTGAATAGAAAAATAATTCCTCAGTGAATACATGGGGCTTCTCTGAGGAATTTTGTATCCTCTATCTGCACTTTTGAAGCACATGAAGTTACAGTTACATGAGGAAATATCGCTGGTGAGAAAACATGTGAAACAAGCCAAAAGATAGCTATATTGTTTAGGATAAACTTTGATAGACTACCAAAAATATGAGGAAAAGTCTAAAATTTGTGAGTCATGGAAGATTCTGGGTGCATATATTGTATGAAAAATTATGCAGAAGTTCCCTGAATCTTGAGTTAATTCTTCTGGTTGTGAAAAGCATGAAACATGCTTGGCAGCTGAAAGCCCTCTTTGGTAGCTGACATTGTATAACTTGTATGGTTGAAGTGGTGGAAATTTCCTTTTTTGGGTTTCTCCAAAGACACTTCTGAGCACCCATCTTTTATAGGATGCTGCAGGGGCTACCTCCATGCTGTTTGAGTTTGGTATGTGTAGATAAATACATGAGAGTTGCTTGCCAGGTGCCTGCATTGTTTTGTAACTAAAAGTATATGGCTTGGGTGTTGTGTACTGGTGGCAAATTACTTGCTTGGGTCGCTCTGAGGAGGCTTATGAGCCCTTATCATGTATATGGTTTTTCAGAAGCTATATTCATGCTTCTTCAGTTGAGTATGTATAGATAGAGACATGGGCCATGCCTTGTTACTACATGCACCCTTGGGTGACTAGAAAGTATGGCTTGCATGTGATGTGTGGTTTAAATGGTGGCAAACTGAGTATTGGAGTGCTTTATAGAACGGTTCAGGGGCCTTATATGGTGGTGATAGTTTCTTAAAAGTCTTGTGTACTGAGTTTTTATTTCTGGTTTGTGAGAATTGAGGAATTCTTGGATGCATGAGCTCCTACTTCTGTTGGTGCATACATGAGTGTTTTATGGTTGAAATGGAGGCCAAATTAGTATCAGAGTGCTTAAGAAGATGTTTAAAAGTCCTTATCTGGTGGTGATATTTCCAGAAAATTCATGTGTACTGAGTTGGTATTGCTGGTTGGTCAGAATTGAGACATACCTGGCTGCATGAGATCCTACTTCTTTGGGTGCACATGTGGGTGTTGTATGGTTGGAATGGATTCAAAATGAGTATAAGAGTGCTTCAGAGGACAGTTAAGAGGCTATCTGTTTGAAAGAGCTCCAGAAATCCCATGTGTACTGAGTTTTTATTGCTGGTTGGTGAGAATTGAGACATACTTTGCTGCATGAGCTCCTACTTCTGTTGGTGCATATATGGGTGTTGGATGGTTAAAACGGTGGCAAACTGTGTATTGGGGTTCTTCAGAGGACGTCAAAGAGGCCTTTCATTTCACTTAATTATCCAGGAATTTACTGTAATGTGGTGTAATAGTAGTGGTGGTTGTGTAACTGTCAGCTTGCTACTATTCCAGAGCAAGCTGCAAAAGTAAAAGAAATAACAGAAAAATAATAATAATGAAACTAACCCAAGAAGGAGAAGAAAAACATAAATATTATTGCAAAAATGGATTCTCCACCCAAAATTAGGTAGGGTCACTCACTGACCTCACCTTTGAAATCCAACTCCTTATATTTTTAAATAATTAAGGAAAAGAAAGACCAAAATACCACGGCACCACTATTGAACTTTTTGGCCAATTAAATATTTCACATGTATTTTCACGTATGGTTTTCACACCCAAAATTCAGTCAGAATTGAGGTGTTCTGTATATTTTAGGAGTTACAGAAGGAAATGTGTTCTGTCACAATTCCCGCATGCAGCCGCGGCAGCCAATGCACCGGCCTGCGGCTGAGCTATAGCTCTGTCACTCTGTCAAAGTCATGAATGTAGCCCCGGGCCTCTGAAAATTTTGCAGCCGCAGGACTATGGGTTGGCAAAGTGACAGGCGGCCTGAGAAACCTAGGTACCACAAAAACATGCTACAACCTACACAGGAACATTCTATATGTGTAATAAATGTTCCTGTGGATAGTAAAATACATAAACTTATATAAAAATACTTAAATAACCTTTATACATATTTTTTATTAAATATAATTCAAAGTACAAAAAATTTCAAAAATAAGATAATGACTACTTCTAAAAATATATTAAAATACTTTAATATACTACTATGAGAATTTCTAGACATTCAAATTTTTGTGACATACTAAGAAAATTATGATGTTAAAATATTACATTAATACCCATGATTTACATTTTTAAGTAATTATTTTAGTAAATAAACTGAATTTCGAAAATAAGGAGTAAAATGAATATCATGACTTTACTCCAAATATTTAATACATAATGAGAACTCACCTGACATCAGAATATCCATAGGAATGTCTATTGAAATAATTATTAACTTAATGGGAACATTCACTAAGGATAATTAATTAAATAATAAATAAAAGGACAGATTAGTGTTATTCACACATCCAAAAATCAATTATAAAGTAGAATAATTCCCATACCCTGTGGAATTAGACGCTACCCGGGTTACAGCAACATGAACACGTGACAGGCTACCACTGGTTACGCTTCTAGCCCCAGTGTCTGTCCCTTTGAGCCCCTGTACCCCTCAGAAGGACAATATTGGGACTCCAAACTCTATAAATAAAGAGCTCTTTAGAGGATACTGATACCCAGAGAACCAGTTATATTTACATCCAGACACTGTGCCAAGGTAATCAAATACTTATAAGATATAAGTAAGTGATTTATGGCTTTAGTATGATTAATAATATCCATCCTCAACCCTCATTTCTCAATTTAAACTGCTGAGCAACCTTATAACCCCAGTATACAGGTTTAACCCATCATTGCACGTCCCAAACAGATACCCAAAGGATTTAATAATATACCAGTGAGGCTTATTATCCTTTCTCTGTCGTGGCAGCTTGGTTACAAAGCCCTTCCAATCCACTGTGTATTTCATATACATATTATCTTTGGGCAAAATTTCCTTTAAACTAAATGTCCCAAAGTAAAAGATAAGAAAAGAACAATATATTAAAAGGAATAAACCTACTGATTGGGAAGCTTTAACTCAAGCTGAGCAACTTAATATCTCTTCTGCATGTAAACACTTATATAAACTCCTTGAAAAAGAAGATCTTGAGAGGCATATCAACTTCCAGGCCCTATTAAGAAAACATAAAGCTTGGAATAAATACAATATAAATTACTTTTAAAAAAATAAAAGTAAGTATAAAACTTGTATTACCATATTATTTTTATTGAAATAATATTAATATATTTTATTGAACAATCAAATAACCTTTTACCACCAGTGGACCCTCCTATACCAGAAACCACCACCACTGAAACTGATTTATTGGATCAAGAAGTCCCAGATATCTCTGGAAGCCCTGAAAATATTGATTGGACAGGTGAAGACCTCATTGGGACACACCAAGACCCCATAGGATTAACTATTAAGGACCAATTTAATCCCAATAAAGTACTGGTACCTTTGAATATCAACTTAAGTGAGCTTTAAATAAAAATTATTTTTACGGATTTTTTTCTGTATAAAAATACTTATAAACAGTTTATTCAATATGAATAGATGTAACACAAGAGCCTCAGGGAGAATTCCCTCCTATGGATCTTTTCCAGGAGCCCCCATTAACCGTGAGAACACAAATAATGACAACCGTGAGTGGACTGGAACCCTTGAATAAAATGTTGATGGACAAGCAACAGCCCCAAGTACTTCTGCCCTCCCCCAACCTAGAGCTGGAGAAGGTAGTAGAATTAAGCCCCACTCCATTACAAGAAGATTCCCTGCAGCCACCCCAGCAGAATCTGGCCAAGGAAGCCAGGATCAAAGACTTAGTCAGAGAGCACGTGAAATATTGGGAAGAGTTCAAAGAAGCCCAGGCCAAAGAGGACATGGTATCTATGAAAAAGATAATCTCCCAGGTAAAAGCTACCCAGATAGCTCTTCAGGAAATGATTCCAAGGAAAGAGGTAGAATCCTACATAGAATAGTGAAATCCTTGGGATCAATTAGCCCAACTGAAAGGCAAAGGATCAGGAAAGAAGAGATCTTCTTCCCATCCAAAGCCAAAGGGAAAGAAGTATTGGGATCAGATAATATCCTTAGCTCAAAAGTGGAAAAAGGTGTACAACAATTAGCCTCAAATTCTGAACCCAGTAACTTGTCTAAACTAACCTCTGACATAATTACTTCCTTTTCTAATGATATGTGTTATAATTTCAAGATTTTTTGTGGAAATTTGGATGGTTTTTATACCCAGATGGATAAGTTAACCTCAGTAGTAGCCAAATTAATTAAAAACCAAACAAAAACTGTAGGAATGGAAGATATTAAAGAACATTCAGAAAAATTATTGGAGACAATTAATCAAGGTAATGTGATAATTATGGACGGAAATTAGCTTAAGCAAATGAGCATTATTTAAAGCAAAATAAATGCTTCACACCTTGTGTCAATAATGGCTGATGGGCTCACACAATGGGGCAATACGTTGGATGATATTGGTGATGAATTCAATTGGATGATCAATGGATGATGAAAACAGCAGGGAGAAGAGATCCTTAAGTACAAAAGATTGGCCTCTTGTGAGCCCATGATACGACAAGCAAGAAGGCAAATTTTCCTCCCCAAAAGATCTTGACAGACTCTACAGGCCTTGTTACTTGGTTTGGACTACATCATCCCACATGGCATCAGTCCCTGTACCCTTACAACCAGCCTATTCCGTTCCTTTCTGGTATTTCCACCGTTATGGGACTGAACCAGCCCCTTTGCTGTTCTATCCATGACCTCACATACTGGCTGGTTGCCTCATGCAATCAGCCCCTGGCCATACAAATGGCCAGGTGGGACCCAGGACACACCTGGGTCCGGTCTCAGACCCACATGGGGGGGGGGTGACCAGCGGACATGCTGTCCCCCCCCTCTTTCTCACAGATCCCTGGAGGGGGCGGTCAAATCCCCCTACCAGGGGCCCTGTGGGTCAATACCCCCAGGGCATTGTCATATAATGTCAAGCTGGGGGGTGGTCAGATCCCCTCAGCCCAGTCGCTCCTCCCCCTTGGTAGAGGGGGGGGGGGGGAGAGCGCCCCTTTGCTTTGATGGTGGAGGGGTGGTCAGGTCCCCCCCACCGCTGGTCGCTTGGTCGCGACCAGCTACCTTGTCACTTCCCCAACCACCTAGGGCTGGTGGGGGGGTGGTCAATTTCCCCCCACCACCAGTCGCCTTGATGCAACTGGCCTGGGTGGCAAGCTGGTCTCTACCAGCTGCCCCCACCTTCCCCTTGCAATAGCGGGCAAGGGTGTGAGAAGTAGATGATTGGAAAAACCAGAACCAGACTAATATTTCATAAAAAAAGGAAAGATCAGAAACAAATAAAAACAGAAGAATAAATAATAAATAGAGAAAAATGAAAGTGACCAACGGGAGGCTTCTGCAAGTGATACATCAGAAGTGACAAACTCAGACTAGTAAAATAGGAGACAAGGAAAGGACTAATCAAACCAAAGAGAGTGTCAGATGAGAGTTGAATAGATATTTGTGATTCCAAGACTATTTACTGGAAGAAGCCTGAAACTTGGATAAGGCCAGCAATGACAATGATAGGGAAAGATTGGAAGAGCGCCTTGAACGAGTCTTGTTGAGCTGGCTGCTGATGCCGGCATTCTTGGTGTGGTCTATACTGGATCTGTAGTAGGTGTCGAAGGAAGTCTTTTTGGTGAAGTCTTAGATTGTCCAAGATGATAGTCTTGATGATCCTTGTTCACAGTTGATGGATGAATCCGGAGACAAGGGTTGCGCGCACTCCAAGAATGGAGTAAGGGCACCCTGAGTAACTTGCCGCAGTGAACAACCCGCGGTTGAAACAAAAGTCGCAGAACAACACAGAAGAACAAATTAGATCAGACATAAGGAAAAGAAACAAAGAAAAAGAAAGAAATATGGGACGCACAGGTGACGGTCCAAGAATGAAACAGAGGAGCCATAGGCATAATTGGCAAAGTAAATACATGAGCTAAAGAGCAGAAGATAAAGATTAAAAATCAGATTCAACACTCCCCCTTGACTCAGACGTTAGTGAAAGGAGGAGAAGAAATAATTCACAAGTCTAAGGTTGGAACTTATGTTGGCCGCTTTTGTTAAGGCATTGGCGGTCATGGATTGAGAGGGAATGAGCATCACATCAATTAACCCTTTTTCGTAGTCTTCTTGTAGACTCTTCATTTTGATATTGATGTGCTTGGCTTTGGAATTTATTCCGAATTTTTTGACTTTGTTGTCCAAACCTTTGTAGTCAATCAGATGCAACGGGCACTTGAAATTGTTGCAATAGATTTCAGTTATTAGCTGATGTAACCATCTTCCTTCTAAGTGACAGCTGGATAGAGCTACACATTTGGATTCGGTTGAAGAATGTGTGATGCACCATTGTCAACAACTAGTCCAATACAATGGACTCCCCTTGATGGAAAAGGCCATGCCACTTTGAGAGATTCTGCTGTTGGGATTGTCACCCCAGGTAGTGTTGCTGTAGCATATAAGCCGGTTTGAGATCAATCGAGGTCCCAGAGAGAGGCTGACGTTCTTGGTTGCTGATAGGTAGCGCCAGACATGCACAACTTCCATCCAGTGTGTGTAGCCGGGTTTTTTGGAGAAGCGTGCCAAACTCAACACAGCATAGCTGATGTTGGGTCTGGCCAGTCCAGCAATGAAGTTAAGTCAACCAATTGGGGATTGATAATTCACTCCAAGAGATAGAAATTTTTTATGATCTTCCTTGGTAGCAGGGGATAGATGGAGACCAGTCGTTCTGGGAGTGGAAACGGGCTTACAGCCGGTCATTTTCATTTTGGAGAGACCTTTTTCAATGTGGAGAGGTAGGCTGAGGTGCAGAATATTGTTTTCTCTGGTGACTTTCATGCCTAATGGCCTATTTGGAGGATGAGCAGATGAGTTTTTGAATCTTTCTAGAAATTTTTCTTTGAATTGAGAGGTGTTCCTGGCCACAATAAGGTCGTCTACATGGAAGAAGAGGACGGACGAGTCATAATTGTGGAGAAAGAGACAGGGGTCACATGATAACTTAGAGTAGCCTTGTTCTTCAATCCAGGATGTTAGAGTTTTGTACCAATTTCGTGGTGCTTGCTTGAATCTGTACAAGGATTTTTTTAATTTGAGGAACTTCCCTTTTCTTCCCAATCCAGGAGGATTGAAGATATAGACTTCTTCATCCAGGTTGGCATGGAGAAAGGCTCCTTTTACATCCAGTTGGAGAAGTTTGATTTTTTTGTCCATGGCAAAAGTCAGCAGGGCTCGTAGGGATGCTATTCTTCTGGTTGGAGCAAAAGTTTCTAAGTAATCAAGACTGTATTTTTGATTAAAACCCTGGACGCACAGACGGGTCTTGTAGGTGGGGGACTCGCCATGGGCATTTTCTTTGATTTTGAACACAGGTACAGTTTTGAGCGGGTTTGTGACTTTGTCCTTGTCTACTTCTTCCCATACTCCTTGATCCTCGATTGATTGGAATTCCTTCAGAGTTGAGGTCTTCCAGACAGGGATGGTGAGGGCTTCTTTGATAGAGTTTGGAATTTTATCAGCGTGATCGCCGTATCGGTTGGGTTTGTTGAGGTTTTCACAATTTCTCAGCAAAGGTCTCAGGCTGGCTGACACGGCTTCTTCAGCTTCAGCTTCATCATTGGTTGAGTCAGAATTTTCTTGTTCTTTGATTGAGTCGTAGGAGGTAGGAGTCGGAGAATTTCCTTCTGAAAATATTTCAAAAGGATTGGTTGTCTTCAGGTTAGACGGGTTATTTGTCACGTTTGCTGTGATATCCACAGTATCGTCTTGTAGGTTCAATTTGGAATAGGAGAGTTTGGAGAATTTGACATGTTTAGAGTCGATGATCCTCCCTGAGCTGGAGAGTATTTTGTAGGACAGTAGAGCAGTATTGAAACCAAGAAGAACTCCCAGATCACCTTTTTCATCCAGTTTGGATTTGATCTGAGGGTTGCTCAACCAATACATTAGTTGGGAACCTATTGGCTTGAGATAGTTGGTGTGTAGTTCTTTTCCATGCATAAGAAACCAAGGCGAATTACCTCCTCTCTCTTTGGTAATTTGATTGAGCAGAACACAACAGCCCTTGATGACTTCATGCCAGTACAATTTGGGAATTTGAGTTTCAGAGAAGATCGATCTGGTCGACTCCATAACTGTACAATTAGCTCTTTCCACATGTCCGTTGTGTTGGGAGTGATAGGGTTCGGAGATAATCTGATTGATGTGTCTCTCTCTGTAATACGCCGCCAGTTTATTGTTAACAAATTTGCCGCCTTCATCAGAACATACTTCAGACGGGTATCGTCGATTTTTCCTATGTTTGTTTTCCAGGATGAAGATTAATGTGCTTCCAGCTTCATCTTACAATCGGAGTGGAAAGCATGTGGTGTAACCCGAGAAGGAATCCACGAGGTTGAGTGCGAATCTATATCCTCCCTTGGCCGTGGGATTGAAAGGACCCATGAGATTGACGTGGATTCCGTCGAGAACTTTGTCGGCTGGTTTTTGAACCTGAGTAAATGATGACTTAGTTATTTTACTCTTGTTGCAATCCAGGCACTCGAATGTGCGCTTGTCTTTGGCGGAGATGGATTCATTGAGGAATTTTTCCATTTGTCCAAGACTAGCGTGACCTAGGGTTTTGTGTAATTCAGGCAGGTTGTTGCTGGAGTACAGACCTAGATTGTTTTTCCAGGCCATGTCTATCACAAAGAGGCTGTTGAGTATTTTCCCTGACAACAGCGTCTTCCCATGGAGAGAGAGGGAGAATGAGCAAGGTGAATTGGAAGAATTGACTCTTAAGCTCGCGCCTTTCTCCGCAAGAGCTCCAAGCAAGATTAAGTTGACTATCGCGTCCCGTACCCAAGCTGAGTTGCTTAGAAGAATATTTGAGTTGAAGGATGGTATGAGTGCACTGCCTATACCTTTAATTTCGATGTCTGCATTTTTCTTCCCGGTTTGGATGGCACCATTTACACTGGAGATGGAGATTGATTGAAAAAGAGACCTGTCAACTATCATATGGATTGAGCACCCCAAATCAAGAATAAATCGCTTGGAGAGTGTTCTGTCTGAGTTGGTCAAGTTCATTCCGCAGAAGAACAAGTAGTAGTGAGCCTCTTCTCCCACCTTTTTCTTGCTTTTCTTACCTTGGAGATGAGCGGGCTTCAGTTTAGGAAACTCCGCCCAGCAGGAGTTAGCTGGATGGGTAGTGACAGCGGGGTTGTGTTTCGCGTTTTCGCACCTAGGCCCGTTGTACAGTGCCGTGTTGACCGTTTCGTTTTGAGATTCCTGAGCAGTAATTTCATTCTTGTGCTGCGTCAAGTGATCCAAGACAATTTTGATTCTCATGTTGGCCTTCGAGTGCATGATTTGGGTTTTCATATTCTGCATCAATCCCGGAAACTTGAATAAGACGAGGTATGCTATGATGTCTGTTGGTAGTTCTATTCCAACCTCGGTTAGTTTCTTCAGATAAGTCTTGATCATCGTGACAAAGCTTTTGATGTTGGAAGACATTTGGAGGTGTAGGAACCCGTTGAATACCCTGGCTCTGTTTGCCAATTGAGATGATGCGAAGTGTGATTGTGTTGCTAACCAGATGAGTTTGGCGTCATCTTTGTTGTGGTTTTCAACAATGTTGTTTTAAGTGTTTGTATCCAGTTTGGCAATTAGGTAGGCAACCATTTCTTGATTAGTTTCCTCGTCTAGTTCCCCGGATTCATCGGAAGTGTTCATAAGCTTGTAAATCCCACGTAGTTTGAAAAGATTTTCCATTTTCTTTCGCCACATGCTATAATTATCCTTGTTTATGAGTGGTGTCGATTCGATGAGGACTTTCATAGCTTGGGCTTTGAAGTTGGTGGAATCTCCCCCTGGTCCTGGCTTCGAGGAAGGACCGGCTCCTTGCATTTCGTCGTTCCTAGGCATTCGGCTTTTAACCGTGTGAGAAGTGGATGATTGGAAAAACCAGAACCAGACTAATATTTCATAAAAAAAGGAAAGATCAGAAACAAATAAAAAAAGAAGAATAAATAATAAATAGGGAAAAATGAAAGTGACCAACGGGAGGCTTCTGCAAGTGATACAGCAGAAGTGACAAACTCAGACTAGTAAAATAGGAGACAAGGAAAGGACTAATCAAACCAAAGAGCGTGTCAGATGAGAGTTGAGATTCCAAGACTATTTACTGGAAGACGGCTGAAACTCGGATAAGGCCAGCGATGACAATGATAGGGAAAGATCGGAAGAGCGCCTTGAAAGAGTCTTGTAAAGCTGGCTGCTGATGCCGGGATTCTTGGTGTGGTCTATACTGGATCCGTACTAGGTGTAAAAGGAAGTCTTTTTGGTGAAGTTGTAGATGGTCAAAGATGATAGTCTTGATGATCCTCGTTCACAGTTGATGGATGAATCCGAAGACAAGGGTTGCGCGCACTCCAAAAATGGAGTAAGGGCACCCTGAGTAACTTGCCGCAGTGAACAACCCGCGGTCAAAACAAAAGTCGCAGAACAACACAGAAGAACAAATTAGATCAGACATAAGGAAAAGAAACAAAGAAAAATAAAGAAATATGGGACGCACAGGTGACGGTCCAAGAATGAAACAGAGGAGCCATAGGCATAATTGGAAAAGTAAATACATGAGCTAAAGAGCAGAAGATAAAGATTAAAAATCAGATTCAAAAAAGGGGAGGCAAGGGAGCCGGGGCCGTTGGCCCCGGCCCTTGCGGCACCAAAAGCCGTTTTCCACCCAGCGCGGCAGCCAAAATTGGCTCAACAGCTGCAACGGCGGCCCCGCGCGGCCCTTTGGGCCCCATAGACGGGCCAAAGGAAAAAACAGCGGCCCCAAACGGGCTGCGACACCATGTAAGACTCCAAACAGTGCTAGGCCCTGGAAGTTCTGTGGAGGGGAAAAGTGCTGTTTAGGCTTCCCTCCTGAGTGTTACAAAAATATTTAAATGTAACCAAGATCAAAGTCCAGAACCTGGTAAATGAGAGACCAAACAGTAAAGGATGAAGATGATAGTAGTTGGTAGCTGGGAGAACAACACTATCTGAGGCAAGATGATGCCGGGGAAAACTTGAATAGAAGAAGTCAAGGATTTTTCAGAGTTCAACAGGGAAAAGGCAATTGCAAATAACAACACCCACAAGCTAATAGCTCTGTTTGTCAGCAGAAACTCAGGAAAGATCAACTCAATCCCAAACAACCTCCAGGTTCTCAATGTACCAGCCCAACTCTCCGCAATCAAGCGCTTGAAAGGTACCAGATAACTGTGGGTGGATGCACAAGACAAAGCTAATTTTTTGATGAAGCTCTAGAAGCAAAACAATAACTGATTCAAACAAGAATAATCCAACACCTCTCAAAGGACTCAAGAGGAGTGTGGCAGAATTCACCTTCAAAAAGAAATAAAGGGAGGTTTAACACTTCAGGTTTTAAGCTTAATAAAACCTTTTTAGTCAAACGTGACTGGTTCCGGAAAGATAATGAAAGGATGATCAGGACCAGTATGGTCAGATAAAGGGATCAGGAGTGGTGTAACAGAATCAAGAATTCAATCAGTCAAATTCTTCTTCAATCAGCAAGTCTATTGGTTGGTGATAAAGATTAAGGATCAGGATTTGAGTATGGCGGCTCAAAGATCAAGGGGCAATCATGGATATACCCAGAATTTAGTCTCAGATAAAGGGGAATGAGACCCCCACGGATGATTTACTTCAGGATGATAATAATGATATTTCTCTCATAAGATACCATATGATACCCGCCCCCTTCATGCCAAAGGGCAGGGTAGAGCCCTCCTGATATGGGCAGGAGGCCCTGTTAGACTGTGTACAAGTGATTCTACAAATAGAGCGTTTTTTTTTTTTTTTTCTTTTTTTTGCCAGTAGCTGATCAGAAAAATAGATCACGGGGGCCAGTGGAAATCCGGCCTCCCTCACTGGGGTGGGATCTTTTCTCATCCCTTCACCTCTCTTGCGTCTGTCTGCGGACAGGCGCGCGCGACAACACAAAGGTCACCCACCCCTCACCCAAAGGCGGAAGGGGTGGGAAAAAAAAATGAACCAGACCGCCCGCGGATGTTTGCGGGCGGTGGACAACGCTTTCCACCCCCACCCAAAGATGGAAGGGTGTGCAAGCAATTGACGGATTGGTGTCTGCCAATTTGCGGACCAAGGGGGGGATCAAATGGCTGTGGCGGCTGTGGAAACGGATGGCAGAGGTGGAAGAGTCCCAGGATGAGACTTGGAATGGGAAGTAGGAATGCCTCCAATGGGTGTGGGTGGGATTGGAGGACTCGGGTTGACTGATTGCTGGACTTCAGCCTCAGTGAGGAGATTGGGAGAGACTTCCTTGGTGCAAAGTTGAGCGGCGACCCTGAAATGAGCCTTTGGATGGGGCAAGAAGTTGGCTCCATTGACATGCTTCCTTTGGACAGTCTTGGGGCCCATGTTGGGGGAAGAACCGGTATGATGGTGTTGATGATGATGATGATGGGAGGCATGGTTGGGTTCACTTTTGATTATAATCAATTTGCCCATTGAGCTCAAGCCACAACTCTTTCTTGTCCTACAATCCTTGAGGGAGGTGGCCAGATTTGAGTCAAAGGGTTGATGATGATGATGGTTGGGTGACCCATCATTGTAATTGTTGGTGTTAGATCTGAGTAGACCATCAATTGCTCCTTTGATTTTGATTTTGAGAGGGTCAATCTGATCCTCATTGGTTGATTGGTGGAGACCGTTGAGGATCATGAGATGATGAGAAGAGGTTTGGTTAGGGAGTAGAGTAGAGTAGGATGGGGATAGGGATATCTTGGGCCGAGCAGGTCTCAGCCCGCGCGTTTGGCCAAAAGGAAGGGGGGAACAAAGAGATAAGGAATCAAACGCAATGCCTAGGTGATGAGACCAAGAGAGGCCTGTCCTAGACCACTGGGACAGAGGAATTATTGGCAGGATGAGGAAATTGGAGGAGTGATACTGATACATAAAAATTCTGATTTTTCTTTTTGTTTTTTTTTTTTTTTTTTTTTTTTTGGAATGAAACCTAAATAAAAGAATCTTAAAAAAAATTGAATTTCCACATCTGCTCCAGGGTGTCCAGATTTGGTCACCACATCTATCCCCAACTTACAGACTGTCCCTAGTCTGCATCTGAGCTTGATGTCATAAAAAAAAGAAAGGAAAGATGATTGAACACAAGAAATGGCCATTTGATCTTGAGGGTGATTGAAAATAATATCTTTCTCCATCCAAAGAAAATCCTATAGTTGACTGCAATAAAATGAAGAAGACGTCCCAGCTGCTCACATATGTGGCATACAATAGAGTTTCACAACAAAACGCCCTGGTGGTGCACAATTGGGAGGACTTACTTCTGATTGCGGTTGCCTCCACAAAAATGAAATTTCTTGACCTGATCAGCAGAGAACCTTCTGGTCATCTGGGTACCATCCAGTTCTTCCAAAAAATATGATACACCTCTGACTTGAGGGACCACTGGATAAGGACCATTCCATTGATTGGAAAAAAGCTTTCCCCACTGAGTTTGCAAGGATCAATTATAAGCTAAAACTAGATCACCAGGATTAAAGGGATCCCTGAATTGATTGGAATGCTTATCCTCCCAATACTGGACTGATTTTTCCCTTGACTCCATCATTTTCTGATAAGCTTTGTCACAAACATCTTCAATTTGCTCCAGTTGCTTGGATCTGGCAACTAATAGATCAGTGGTGGAAGAAACCTTTTCCCAAGAAATACCTAAGAAAGAATCAATTTCCAAATCAAGAGGAAGGACAGCCCTCTTTCCAAAGATGATTTTGTAAGGTGAGTAGCCAGTGGTTTTTTTAGTTGAAATTTGATCAGAGAAGAGGACCAGAGGAAGAAATTTGTGACAATTCTTTCCGCTTTCACCAGCCAACTTGACAAGAGCAGCCTTCAAAGTGAATGGCCTCTTTCCACCATGCCTTTTCCTTCAGGATAATAAGGAGTGGTCACCCTATGTTGAACAGGAAGCGATTGGATCATTTTGGCCAGTTTGCCACCAAACTTAGAGCCACCATCAGTTAAATAAGATTGAGCAAAGCCATAATGCATTGTCAAAGTCTCATAAAGGAAGGCCGCTACTGATTCAGAGCTGAGTTTCTTAAGAAATTTTGCTTCAACCCATCCAGAAAAATCATCTCTAGCCACAATGAGGTACTTAGCTCCACCAGCCTTTATGTGAACCACATCCATAGAAATCCTTCCAAAGACAGTGGACTCTCCAGTGGGATAACAAATTTCAGCCGGCTGCCTAAGATTGCGTTTCTGACATACTTCACAACTCTTGCACCATTGAGAGACTGATTTCTTCAAAGATGGCCACCAGAATTGTTTGGATATATGTTGATAGGTTTTGGTTTCCCCACAATGCCCAAGGCCTTCATGGAGACTTTCAAGGATTGAATCTTGTTTATAGGAGATAGTGACAACAATTAGAGCACAAAGATTGCCTCTTTTCATAAGCCTAGTACCTTGGACAAAGAAATTGGAGGACTTCCTTTTGAGTAATCAAAAATCTTTAGCAGAGGGATCAGGAGGCCTTTGGAGAGTGGAAAGGTACTGCTCTAATTTTAGCCAGAAACCTTTTTGGAAGCCAGAATAATCTTGGGAGGAAAAGGTGAAGACTGGAAAAATTAAAGGCTCCTCCTCATCAAAGTCCACTCCAACATCTGATTCTTCATCTCCAAGGGGGAGTCAAGATAAACCATCAGGCATGGTGAAGGATTTTCCAGGCCTATGAACAATATCAAAAGAGAAAAGTTGGATAAAGGCCACCCAGAAAGTGATAGGAGAATTTGGGAGGCTGAGAGCATTGATCATTTTGATGATGGATTGTGCGTCAACTTGTAACTTGAAGGGTTGACCCCAGAGGACAGTTTTGAGTTTCTTCAACATTTGAGCCATGCCACAGAGCTCCAGTTTTGGTTGGGAGTACCTGGATTCTACATCTGAAAATAAAAAGGATTCATAGAGACCAGGACGGTCGCAACCATTTTCATCTTCCTGAGTGAGGACAGCCCCAACAGATTGATAACTAGAACCAACAGCCAGTTTGATCTTGCCAGCTCCAGTTCGATAAGCAATCTTATTCAAGACTATGTCTTTGCCAACCATCATTTTAAGTAGCTGAGAATAATGTTCACAATCTTGGGTCCAGATCCACTCAGCATCTTTTCTGGTAAGACAACGTAGAGGAGCACAGATTTTGGATAGAGATAGGATAAAGATTTGAACATAAGTAACAACACTTAGAAAACCCCTGACTTCAGTTGGATTAATGGGAGTAGGCCAAGGGAGGATTTTGTTGAATTTGGATGGAGCCATCATTCTTCCTTCCTTGCAGACCACATGACCAACAATTTCCAGAGCAGGGACACAGGAAGCCAATTTGGATCCAGAGACAGTGAGGCCAGATTCTTTGATTTGGAACAAGATCCTTTCCAAAGTGGTTGCATACTCCCAGATAAATCAACGGATTCCTGAATGCCAGGGTAAGAGCTCATTGTTATAATCAGAAACTGGTCCTTTAATTTGGCCATTGTCAATAAAGATACCAGAATGATCAGGGATTTCATCCTGGAGGATCCAAACCATCTGAGCCTGATAGACTGAAACCAAGTTGGTGGCACCTTGAGGCAATCAAGTAAGTTGGAAACAACCAAGGGGAGTATTGAATGTAGTGAGAGGGCAAGAAATTGGATGTAAGGACTGTTTGTCATAGCCACCCATAATGTCACCTAGACCATAGCAAGCTCTCCCAGAGAAGGATTCAAAAAATTCTTCAGTAGCAGGGCGAATACCAGAGTCTTTGATAGTAACCTTATTTAGAGGCTGGAGATCATGAACTATTCTAAGTTTACCGGTACTTTTAAAGACAAAGAAAACAGGACTGGAATAGCTAGAAGTTGACTGTTTGCATAAACCAGTTTTGACTTGTTCCCAGACCAACTTGATGAATTTGTCAACTTTGGAAGCAGGGATCGGGATATTTTTCTTTTGCCAGGGATCATGTTCTACTACAGGGATGATATAAGGCAGACCATAGGATTCTTTCAAGAGAACTCTCTCTTCTTCACAGAAAGCAATAGCTTTTTCCCTAAGAGCTAAGACATTTTTGATCAAATACAACTAATCAGGTAGAAGCCATCCATCTGGTCCAAAGTTGACTACTCCCAGACATTCTTCAGTGACACGACCAGAGGGGATGAATGGACCAGTGAGAGATTGAGGTAAACCACAGTAAGGATTGCAGGATAGAGGAGGATGCCTAAGAGGAGGGTTGAGATTGAGAGGAATTGGTGGGTTGACTGGTTGGATTTTCTTAGAAACTGGTTTATATTTGGAGGCAAAAGACAGCGGTTCTTGTTTTTGCCAAGAGTTGACCAGAGAGATCTGACGATGTGGATTGAGACCAAGTTCTAACGCCTTCCAAGTTTGATGTTTGGCAATGTTTTCAAAAGGTGCCTTTTCCATAAAAGAAGTCCCAGGAGATAATACATTGCTCACATGTGTGGCACAAGGTAGGGTTTCAAAAATGATAGTCGTAGGATACCCTGGTGGTGCACAATTGGGAGGACTTACTTCTACCCCAATTTGCCTCCACTGAAGCCCATATTCTTCCATACCAAAGCCAAAAAAAATAGGATTGAGATTGGGATCTAGTTTAGACTCATTGCGGATATTGGAACTGGAACCAAGAGAAGATTGATTAGGAATAAGAGTACAAGGAAAAGAAGAAACAACAGATGAAGAAGAAATATTTTTGGATTTTTCCATTTTGATTTGTTTTTGATTTTTGATATTTTTGAGATCAGAAGAAAACGTTCCAAAGAAAGTGAAATAAGCCTCTGGGATGAGAGTTGACCCTTGAGTTGAAGTTTGAAGCTGAAAAGAACTACAACTATTAGTAGGATCAACTACTCCCATAAAAAATGAGAGGAACTAGAATTATCCTTCTGTTTTCCTTTTAGAGATGACTTAGGAAAATGACCAGTGAAATCTCTTTCCCAGCAACCAGAATCCAAAGAACAAAGAGGAACCTCAATTTTTCTACCATCAGAATCAGGGAGGAGGATTCTCCCCCCAACTTGATTGGAAAACATAAGAGTTGCTCCAAAATTGATTAAGAAAGGTTGACCCAAGATCATAGGTCCATCCAGGCGTTGTGGTTTCATTATATATCCTTGGGTTGGGAACTGCGTTGCAGCCTGCGCGCTTGGCATCTGGTAGGTTAGGCTCAGCAGCGGGGGTGCGCCGGTTCTCAGCAGTAGCCGCTGCGGGCTCAGAAGCAGCTGCTGCAAAGCTCAGCAGTAGGCGCCGCAGGATCAAGCACGCGGCTGCGGGCCGGGCCTGACTAGGGGAGGCGGGCCGTGACCCGCTTGGGTATCTGACTCATGGATGGAGCCGGGCCAACCAGGTTCTTGGGCGGTTAGTCAGGGGAGGAAAAGGCGGGGCGACCGCGGGGCTATACACGTGGACGGCTGCGCGCAAGCGCGGGCCGGCCACGGGACTAATAAATTTGCAACGGCGCGTTTGGCGGATACGGGAAAGCGCGGTGAACTTTGGGTAGCGCGCGGCGGAGGGCCGCGCCACGTAAGGACAAACCGGATGTGCGTAATGGCAGGCAAGCTGAAGGGATAGGGTATGGGTTAGGGTTCTGGGTCTAGGGTTTCTTCTTTATGGTTGTCAGTTTGTCTTTGTGCTTGTACTTAGGTTAGGGCTGAGGGGGGGGGATTCATATTTTGGTCTCATGGATTCTCTCTCACGGATTCTCTCTCATTCATTCTCTCTTCTCTGGAAAAAAAAGGAAGCATCCTTGAGTCTTACAGATGCTAGAACCATCTACTCCATAACTAGGGACAACTTTGTGAGGGAAAACATCTAAAGTTTCCACAGCGTGTGATCCAGAAATGAAAAGTCCCAAAAATGTTTGGGCCAATCCAGACTGGAAAATCTTCAACAATTCCAACCAATTGGAAGGACTGGTTTCCTATTTCATACACTGAAGAGGAGAAGCTGATCCTAGGGCTGAGTTTAAGTTTGCAGGCCATAGCATCTGAGATCAAGTTGAGCTGAGAGCCAGAGTCAACAAGGAGTGAGACTGGTTTTGCTGATTCACCTAGATAGCAAGGAAGAAAACCAAGAGGACAAGAGTAAAGACTAGACTCAGATGAGGGATCTGTTCCACCAGAATCCTCCATCAAAGTTCCAGAGGAGACCTTGAGTTCTTCAGGACCAATTTCCACACGTCAACAAGAAACCCAATTCTTCATTCCTTCAGCAACAGATGGAGAGATTGACAGGAGTTCAGCCACAGATAGATCAGGAATTTTAATATCAGAAATTTTCTTTAATACCCCTTCCACAGCATTGGGGTGATCTTTGGAAATTCCCCTCTCAAACCAAACTTTGGGCTGGGTGGAGGGAGGAACATCGGGTGAAGCAGGAACAGGATCAGGGGATCGAGGAGGTTTAATAGATGAGGGATGAGGATCAGGGTTATCTTGAGACCTTTCCATGAGTGGTTCTTTTTCCACCTCCTTGTCTTCTACATCAGAAGAGGGCTCAGGTGAGGATTGTTGTTTGGGTGGTTTTTGGAGGATTGAGGTTGGCAAGGAAGGAGCTTTATGAGGTTTGGGCTCCTCATGTTGCTTCCTAGCTGGATTGGATTGGTAAGTACCAACCAGAGAGGAGGAGGAAATAGCTGGGGGATACCAGGGTTGAAGAGTACCACAAGAATATTGGAAATCCACAGAAACCAAGGATGCCTTCATAGAAAGGGGTGGCTGGTAAGAGGCCACCACGTGAGAAATGGGGAAAAACAAATCAAAGGGGATTAGGGCACCATCAGGAAGGAAAAAGTTTTTCCCTTTTTTCTCTACCAATTTCTTGTCTTTGTCCTTCTGGAGTTTGAGACATCAACCAGTTCAATGGCCTTCCCTGTGGCAATAATAGCAGACTAGAGTATTTTTAGGAAAAGCACTAGAAGGTTTAGGAACAGCAAAAGAGGAAATATTTTGATCCATTTTGTTCTCAAAGGTTTTGAGAAGTTTAGAGATCTCTTCCATCATAGCAGTTTCTTGGTTAGGCTGAGGGTTCTTGGGCCTGCAATCAGATTCCATTTTATTCATAATCTTGTTTGACTCTTTGAAAGAAGGAGCATGGACTGGTTCAGTGGTTTTAGATTTTTCAAAAGTGAGGGCTTTTTGACCTTTCATAACTTTATCCACCACTCCCCTAAGGATAAGGAAGACAGGGAGCTGGAATCAATTATGCCTGGTAGTGATCATGGATCCAGACTCAACCAGTTTGTCCTTGATCCTTTCCTGCACTCCAAGAGAAAAAGATTGGAAAAATCAGACTTAAATTTTGTCCACTGTGTCAATGTGATTGTTTCAGACAAGGTAGGATTGGAGGGGATCCCAAGATTTCCTAAAGGACTGATAATCAGAAGCTGAAGCCACAGCACCATTGGAGATCCACTGGCAGACAAGGTTATCTAGATCCTGCAAAGTAAATTGTGCTACATCTATTTTTTCCCAATAGGCCAACATTGCTTCCCGCAGCAGGGCCCAGTTATGCCATTCAAAACCTTTGAACAACTCAATGATTTCCATAACATCATCAGAGGAGATAAAAAATTGTAACTGGTAGGACATATCAAATTTGCTAGCCTTGTCTACCAAAGTAGCCATCTTGTACGAGTCCAAAAGGTGTTCCACATTTGTCCCATTGAATCCTAAGTTCTTGTTCTGGGGATTGATCTTAACCATCTTAGGACAAGCAGAAGAGGCGCTGGTAGATTCCATTTTGACAAAGTTTCCTGAAAGTTCCAATGAGGAGATGTCCAAAGTGGCTCACAAATGTGGCAAGAGTAGTCTTTCTTGAAAAACAACAAGTATCTTGCCCAGATGGTGCACAATTTGGAGGAATTACTTCTATAAAAAGTTGCCTCCACGGATCTACATGATGACAGAAAAATAAAAGAAAGAGATTTGATTTCAAAGTTGATGATTCTTGGGACTGTAAATCCCAAGGTTGCTGGTTTGATCCAGGCCTGGGTGACCAAATGGAAGACTCCAAACGGTGCTAGGCCGTGGCAGTTCTGTGGAGGGGTAAGGTGCTGTTTAGGCTGCCCTCCTGAGTGTTACAAAAATATTTAAATGTAACCAAGATCAGATTCCAGAACCTGGTAAATGAGAAACCAAAGAGTGAAGGATAAAGATGATAGTAGTTGGTAGCTGGGAGAACAACACTATCTGAGGCAAGATGATGCCAGGGAAAACTTGAATAGAAGAAGTCAAGGATTGTTCAGAGTTCAACAGGAACAAGGCAATTGCAAGTAACAACACCAACAAACTAATAGCTGTGGTCGTCAGCAGAAACTCAGGAAAGATCAACTCAATCCCAAACAACCTCCAGGTTCTCAATGAACCAGCTCAACTCTCTGCAATCAAGCGCTTGAAGGGTGCCAGATAACTGTGGGTGGCTGCACAAGACAAAGCTAATTGTTTGATGAAGCTATAGAAGAAAAACAATAACTGATTCAAACAAGAATTACCCAACACTTCTCAAGGGACTCAAGATTAGCGTGGCGGAATTCAACTTCAAAAAGAAATAAAGGGAGGTTTAACACTCCAGGTTTTAAGCTTGATAAAACCTCTTTAGTCAAACGTGACTGGTTCCGGAAAGATAATGAAAGGATGATCAGGACCAGTATGGTTGGATAAAGGGATCAGGAGTGGTGTAACACACTCAAGAATTCAATCAGTCAAATTCTTCTTCAATCAGCAAGGCTATTGGTTGGTGATAAAGATCAAGGATCAGGATTTGAGTATGGCGGCTCAAAGATCAAGGGGAAATCATGGATATACCCAGAATTTAGTCTCAGATAAAGGGGAATGAGACCCCCACAGATGATTTACTTCAGGATCATAATGATCATATTTCTCTCATAAGATACCATATGATACCCCCCCCTCCATGCCAAAAGGCAGGGGAGAGCCCTCCTTATATAGGCAGGAGGCCCTGTTAGACTATGTATAAGTGATTCTACAAATAGAGCAGATTTTTTTTTTTTTTTGACAGTAGATGATCAGAAAAATAGATCACGCGGGCCAGTGGAAATCGGGCCTCCCTGACTGGGGTGGGATCTTTTCTCATCCCTTCACCTCTCTTGAGTCTGTCTGTGGACGGGCGCGGGCGACAACACAAAGGTCACCCACCCCTCACCCAAAGGTGGAAGGGGTGGGAAAAAAAAATTAAACCAGACCGCCCACGGATGTTTGCGGGCGGTGGACAATGCTTTCCACCGCCACCCAAAGATGGAAGGGGGTGCAAGCAATTGACGGATTGGTGTTGGCCGATTTGCGGACCGAGGGGGGGATCAAGTGGTTGTGGCGGCTGTGGAAACAGATGGCGGAGGTGGAAGAGTCCCACAATGAGACTTGGACTGGGAGGTTGGAATGCCTTCGATGGGCGTGGGTGGGATTGGAGGACTGAGTACAATGGGGATGGGGATATCTTGGGCCAAGTGGGTCTTGGCCCGCGTGTTTGGCCAAAAGGAAGGGGGGAATGAAGAGAGAAGGAATCAAACGCAATGCCTAGGTGATGAGACCAAGAGAGGCCTTTCCTAGACCACTGGGACAGAGGAATGCTTGGCAGGATGAGGAAATTGGAGGAGTGATACTGATACATAAAAATTCCAATTTTTTTTTTTTTTTTTTTTTAGAATGACACTTACATAAAAGAATCGTAAAAAAAAATTTAATTTCTGCATCTGGTCCAGGGTGTCCAGATTTGGTCACCACAAAGGGTGACCGCCCCAATGGGCCCCCCTAAGCCCAAAAACTAAGTAAACCATACTTTGGCGGGCCAGCCCATCTTGCCAAGTATGTCCAAAATAAACCTTGGGCCCAATTATGCCCATAAAAGCCCATCTGATTGTATTTGCCCATATACCTCACCAGTCCCTTTAGGGACTGTGTACCAATAGCGTGTACCAATAGGCCTTTTTTACGCGTTTTGAGGCCAGTTTCCCCAAATACGTGACATCCACACAGGCCTGTATGGTCTGTGTGAGTGTCCAATGGGCTGGAGAGGACCATATGTGCATCACGTTTGGCTTACACTTATATGTAGCACACGCGTAATTGCGTATGTATTTTAACAGTTAAAATCAGACAGACTCAAACAATTAAGAATAGGTTATCAGGTATCCAAGAAGATTTTATTATGTCTTTTCAACCTTTAAAAGAAGAATCCGTAACTACCACTAACAGCTCCATTCTGTCCCTGAGTCAGAAATTAGATCTGCTTAATAATAAAGTGGACCTGAAACTTAATCTGATCAAGAATGATCTTAGAGACTTGAAATTCCGTCTGACCAACCCTATGGGGAGTACCACAGAGGAACAAAAACCTCCAAGACAAACAGCCACACCTTGTGCACTACCCTTACTAGTAAATCAAAGTAGTGACAAATTCAGGCCTATTCCTACTCCTGAAATGGAACAAGTCCTCAAACGTTTTCCCCCAATTTCTGAATGGCCTAAGTTCTCCGGTGAAGGAGAATACAATTATATAAATTTCATCAAGTCCATTGACTATAATATCAACTCTTATGACCTACCAGAAGCTATGGCTGAATTCAGGCTTCACAGACTATTTGAAGGAGTAGCTTTAGACTGGTTTATCAGTAAAAGAGAAGAAGTAGGATCCTTACCATGGAATTTTTGGAAACTTCTAATTAAAGAAAAATTTGGTTCTAGAATGTGGAAAAGAAAAATGATGAAAAATTTTCAAAAATTCCTCATTCGATCCCTCCAAAGATAAGCCTCACAAATGGTGCTTGGAACAGAAGAGAAGAATAGATTGATTCTATCTGGATGCTGATAAAGAGGAAGTAAATGAAAGCCTCCTCAACTTGTGTCCTGGAAATCATAACCATAGTTTAAGATGCAGGATGAGTATGGATGCTAACTTACCAACTCTAATCAATGTGTTAGAAGAACTCATAGACATGAATGGGTTAGACAAGAAGGTTCCTTCTAGACCTAAAGAGAATTTCAACATTAAAAAAACCAGACAACAACCCCCTCTGATAAATACCTCTGATAATAAGAAACCTGATGATAAAAGGGACAAAGATAGAACGCCTGGAACTTGTTGGAATTTTAACAAGACAGGGCATATGAGACAAGACTGCCCATTACCAAAAAAGAAACATAGCAGTCTTGGAAGGAGAACAGGAGGTTGAAAGGAATCAGAAATATGAAGATATAGCTGATGCTGAAGGATCCCTTTCTTAATTTGAATTGATCCTGACCAACCCTGTTAATGTTAAAGAAGGAGATATAGGCACTTCTATAGAAATCAATAGCATCTATGGGGACTCTAGTTTGTCCCAAAAATGGTATCCTACCATAATTCCTAGACATGCCATGGATGTTAAACCATTAACAGTTAAACCTATGAGTGGTTAGAGTTATACTACTGGTCAAACTTTCTATGCAATAGGATTGTACAGACACAGACCTATAAGGTTATTAATGGATAGTGGAGCTTTCTGCTCATGTGTCTGTACTGAATTCTTAAACAAATTGGATCCCAATGGGAAAGAACACCTTCTGCCCCTCCCAAAAGCCAAGTTTAGGTCTTGCAACTCTACCATGAATGCTATTGGAGTATGGACTCCTCCTATAATATTAGCCCATACCCAAGGATCTTTGAAAATACAAGTGGAATTTGTGGTATTGCTCAACGGATTATGTGAATACCTGATAATAGGTAATGATAATTTATTTCTATATGGTATAGATGTGTTCCCGAGTAAAGGGAGATACTTTACAGTGGGTGTTAATTTGGAAAAGAAGTTTAAGATATGCACCATCCAATCTAACTTCTCCTCTTCCACTTATCAAAAGCATTTAGAAGACTTTAATCAAGAATAATTCTCTCAAGCAGCTCTTAATATGAAACTTTCTGAGGAACAGAAGAAAGATATATTTACAGTCTGCTTTGAGAACCAAAATGCTTTTTGTACTAAAGATCATCCCATTGGTTATATCAAAGGACATGACTTGGTATTAAAATTGAATATCAAGCCTCCTTATCCTCCAAGCTTAAGAATATCAGCTTATCCATCTAGTCCTAAGTCTAGAATAGCTCTTGAGGAACATATCCAAGAACTGATAGACTTACAATTACTGAGGAAAGTAGGGCACAATGGGCAGGTAGATGTGACCACACCTGTAATCATAGCTTGGCATAATGACAAGTCAAGAATGGTAGGAGACTTCAGAATGCTCAATAATTATACTCAGGAAGATTATTATCCTATACCCCGGATTGATCATGCTCTACATAACTTGTCCAAGGCCAAATATATCACTACTATGGATATGCTTAAAGGTTTTCACCAGATACCTATAAACCCTATAAACCAGGAAGTTTTACATTTTGGGATGGTCTCCTTTACTACAGACACCAACATTCCAGTGTATTAGTACTAAGCAAAAAAGAACATATACAACACATACTGCAGGAATGCCATGAAAACTGTTCATCAGGGCATCTATCCACTGAAAGAACCTTGGATAAAGTAAAACAAACTGCTTGGTGGATAGACTGGAAAGAAATCACTATTAAATATGTTACTAGCTGTGAGACTTGCCAAAGATATAATAAAACTACTGGAAAAAGGTTTGGACTCCTACAGAAGATCTCTGAACCCAAAACTAGATGGGAAATCATTAATATGGATTTTGTCACCGGCCTCCCCCCTGGAGGTACTCATTCATATAAATCTTTCCTTTTTATAGTTGAAAGATACTCTAAGAAGGCAAAATTCTTACCTAACCACAAAGAAGATAGTGCTATGGATGTAGCTCTACTATTTTGGAATAGGATCATAGCTGATATTGGTATACCCAAGATTATAATCATTGATGGAGACCCCAAATTCACCTTTGAGTTTTGCAGGAATCTAAATGATATACTGGGTAATACTCTAGCATTTTCTACAGCATACAATCTCCAAACTGATGGATTAGCTTAAAGAATGATACAGACCCTAGAAGATATTTTAAGAAGGTTCTGTAGCTTTGGTCTAGAATACAAAAACTCAAATGGTTATTGCCATGATTGGGTAAGCCTACTCCCAGCTCTAGAGATGACTTATAACAGCAGTAAACCTTCTACTACCAAAGAAGCCCCTTACATACTAGAAAGAGGATGGATTCCAAAACTCCCTAGGAATAACTTTAACTATAACTTAGCCACCATTCATCCAACACCTCTTGACTTTAAGAAAATGATAGATCTGGAAAATAATCATGCTTAAAAATGTGTAGAAGAAGCAGTAGAAAACAAAAAAAAAGATGGGACAAATCACATAGGGAACCTGACTTTAAAATAGGAGATCAGATCTTGATATCAACTACCAACTTCAACAATCTAGCAGGTAAACAAAAGCTGAAACCAGCCTTTGTTGGACCATTTTTTATCAAAAAGATGCATGGTAAAATTGCTGTAGAATTAATCTTGAGTGAAGAATTATCAAGAAAACACCCAGTATTCCCTGTTAGCCTAGTAAAACACTTTCAACCAAGAGAAGATAGCAACCTCCCTCCAGCATTAATCCCAATAGAACCTGACCCTGTTAAAGAAAAAGGGAAAGTCAGCAGGATATTGAGAGACAAGAAAGCAAGAGTGCAAGGAAAAGATGTTATAAAATACTTAGTAAGATAAAAAGGAGAATCTGCAGACAAAGATGAATGGTTACCAGAGAATAATATACCTGATGGACCAATACATCTTAGAAACTACAGAGCCAGCAAAAGGAACTGAAACACACATGGAATTAATTTTTTCCCAAAATTCTCCAGATTTTTTTCAGATATGGCCTTATCTTGGAGTGGGGGAACGTCAGCTTGCTAATATTGAAGAGAAAGCTGAAAAAGTAACAGAAATAACATAAAATAATGATAATAAACTTAACCTGAGAAGGAGAAAGAAATCCATGAATATTGTTGCAAAATCAGATTTTCAATCCAAAATTAGGTAGGGTAACTCACTGACCCCACCCTTGAAATCCAACTCCTTATATTTTTAAATAATTAAGGAAAAGAAAGACCAAAATACCATGGCACCACTATTGAAATTTTTGGCCAATTAAATGTTTCACATGTATTTTCAAATATAGGTTTCACACCTAAAATTCAGTCAGAATTGAGGTGTTGTGTATATTTTAGGAGTTACAGAAAAAAATGTGTTCTGTCACAATTCCCGCATGCAGCCGCGGCAGCCAATGCACCCGCGCGTGGCTGAGCTACAGCTTTGTCACTCTGTAAATGTTGTGTACGCAGCCCCAGGCCTCTGACAAGAACGCAGCAGTGGGACTACAGGTTGAAAAAGTGAGAGGCATCCTGAGAAACCTAGGTACCACTTCAACATGCTACAACCTACACGGGAACATTCTACATGTGTAATAAACGTTCCCGTGGATAGTAGATAGTCTAAAAATACATAAAATTATAACTGTGTATTTTATATACATATTATCTTTGGGCAAAATATTCTTAAAACTAAAGATCCCAAAGTAACCAGGCCTACGTGTTTGCAAACTGAATTCCCTGAAAAGATGTGTTAAAGATCCCTAATATAATTGTGGCCTCTCTATAAAAATATTTAATAATCAATTTATCTATATTGATTTATAATAATAAACCATATCCAAACCAATTAACCTTGCAATAAGCTTTATCCAAATATTTTACAGATTTTTGCTGCATTTATTAAATGATATATTTATTATTTATTCTATCACCTCTGGTAGCTAAAGGATAGAAAGGTCTTGGCATCCAGGAGGCTGACAGTAACATTTGGCTGATATAGTCTTAGTCCTGCAGTGCACTGATGATATGGGGTATGGTGCATTGTTGAGTGGTTTATTTAAGAATACTTTCTGTTATTGGATACTGATGAAGGTTTTGATTTATTATCATCTTTGAAATACTTTAGTCTGTGCCAGGTGTTGGTTTGTTTTTGTTCAATTTTTGATATACTTAGAGGGGTTTATCTGGTGATGTATTTTGGCGTTTAAGTTGGTTTGGGTTTCTGAGTATTGTTTCTGAGGGGTTTTAATTGATTTATGAGTTTAATTTGATGAAATCATAAATAATTAATATAAAAAATGATTCTGATGACTATTCAATAGGTTTGTTTCACCATAGCATAAACTGCATCCTTCCAAGCCCAGTCTCAAATGCAGTTGGGGGTTTCAACAGGCGCTTAACTTCCTGCTGGTCATACCAGCACATCACATCCACCAATCCATAACATGCATGCCATGCCATTGACTCCAAGAGCCTGTTGATGCGCAGGGGTAAACCTGAGTCCCAGATCATAAAAACATTGAGCTTTGAAAGATCATAAAAAATCATCAACAACTTACCATCCTTCTTGAACACTGCAGATATTGGGCTAAAGGAGCTTGACATCAACTGTTCATAGAGCCCTGTCCTCATGCCCTTGCAAACCAATACCAGGATGGGTTCCTGGACTGTCTGTAGTATTGGAAGTGGCCAAATATTCCAAGGCTCATACAGAACAATTGGTATCATGTAGGGATCAACTATATCACCCTTCAGAAGTCCCTGATGTTTGGGCCTTCTTGTGTAGCACTAGCACCATTGCCAGCAAGTATTGTTCCTCTGCGCTAAACCAACCTTGAAGCCCAAAATTGAGAGCCACAAACTTTTTCTTCATGATCCGTGTCAACCAAGTCACTCACCCAAACTTCTTCAAATGAATTTCCCAGGGATCCCAAAACCAAGTAATTGTTCACAGAGGTCCTTAAAATCCTTGCGGCATTGGCTTGTTCCAAGGCCAGACTTTCCACACAACCAATTTTTATTGCCCAGTGTTTCCCCTTGCCATCCACATGCATTCAGCTTTTAAGTGCTGTTTATCACCAAACCACAGCTTTTGAATTTTCTTACAAGTGTGGTACAATGATATAGTTTTTAAAATGTGGTACCTCCTCAAGATGCACACTGAGGAAAGGAACTTACTTCTGCCTTATGTGCCCTTTGCATGCCATCTTCCAACCGCTCATTTCTAGTCAAACGTCCCCCCAAGGCTGGAGCTTGCTGCAAACAGTGTCCTTGGAAGACTAGGCTGAATCCTTGGTAGGCTGAACATCACAGTAAGCCGCTCTGTTGGAATTGCCTTTTTTGCCAATTTCTGGTACCTGAACCCACTTCCCCCTCCTTTGATTGCACATTTTGGTTTCAAACCATACGCTGGAAAAGTCTTCCACCATCAGTGCCTATGTGCATGTCTTTGAATCAAAAAACATTTGCACCCAAAAACCAAACATGAACAGCCACCCCAAGATAAAATCTCTGCATTCCACCAAGGGGAAAGACAAGGTTCTCTGGAACCTTTCAAACTTGACCTCCTCCTCCTTGAAAACCCCCTTCAAGCAACATTCTCTGACATTCAAAATCTGGAGTCCCATTGTGCACTTATGACCAACCAAACCCAATTTTTTCACAAGCTTTGACTGCAGAAATCTCACCATTTCCCACAGTTTCCTTCCCTCTACCTTCATTTAGATGTAAGGAAGTGGAATTGAGACTGAATTCAAGCAGAAAAACTCATGATTGGCCTTTTCCTGAACCATGTTCACCCACTTTCACATGGAAGGAATCCATCCCTGAGTGCAATCCTGCAGATCCTGGACCATTTTTTTGAAAAAAACGGGAGAAACCACCACCAATTCCTTCAATTTCAAGGGTATTGGGTCCTTTTTACCCATAACCCTCTGCAACATTTCACCGGCCTTCTTCATCCCGAAAGATTCTGTTGGTTTTCCCTCTGAAACCGGGCCAAGTGCAACTAATTTTGGGAAAGAATTCAATCTTCATTCCTTTGTGTTCACATCAATCTTATCTGAAATCATTCCTTTGTCCATCACCAATTTACTTACTTCAGCTTCCACTTGTAGAGCATCCCATGACCTGGGTTCTGTGACAATTACAAGAAACACTTGGGCAGTCTCCATTGTCCATTGGCCATGTGCCCACACTTTCTACCTGGGGGTGGGCTGATCTACTTCCAGAAAGATCCATTGGCCCATTGGGAACATGGACCTTTTTGCCATTGGAGAAAGCAATCCCGCATTCAAGTCTTTTGTAAACTTTTTTTTCCCCAATCACCGTACTTATTTTCACTCCAGTAATTACAGACCTAGGCCATGAACCAATTTGCAGGCATGCTAGGAGGCTGGAACCCTTCCACCATGTGGGGAGCCAGTCCGGGAAAGAATTCTCTCACCAAAATAAAACCAATCTTCAGGTACTTCAACAGTCTGTTTATCTTGCTCACTGTTGGAGCCCTTGCTGGTTGCACTGCCAGAGCGCGCTCAGTTGCAGGTGGGCCCCTGTCTGGTGCTTTCACTGGGGCCAATGGAGGAGAGGCTGAATAATTTGCAGCCGCCAGAAACAATTTTACTTTTTCCTCATGAGCTTTTCCAAGAAAATGTTGCTCTCAATGGGCTGTTGGATGATTACCAATTCAGGGAGGAGCACAATTTTCCCATCCAATGACCGGTTAACATATTCATGGATGTGCAGATGCCTTTGCACCCACACCCAGGGCTGGGGTCCAAGTCTGCCCAAGAACACCTTCTTCATCACATCCTTCTGACCCAGAACCACCTTGTTCTTTGCCAGATACCAGTAGATTTGATAAAAATTTGCCATTTAATCCATCAAATCTGCTTTCTTTGGGACTCCACCGTGCATGCTTGCCTCCAATGCCACTCACTTGCTCAAAGTTTCTTCCCTGGTGTGGTGGCATTTTATAGACATGGATTGGTAACTGGTTGCAGCCTACATGCTCAGAAATGAGTGCAAGAAGGCTAAGCATTTGGGAAGAATGCTCAGAAATGAGTGCAAGGTGACTCAGGATGCAGGAAGCGCTGCAGGGTCAGCAGCTGCTGCTTTGTGCGCAGATGGCTCAGCATTCTGGATTGTGGACCAAATCATGGCTACAAAAGGCATGTTGGGTGGTTATCGTAAGTGTGGGGGGCTGTGAGTAGGGCAGGGAGGGCTTCATGAGAAGGAAAAACCAAATTTTAGCGGGGGAAAAAAGAAAAGGAGGATTTGTTTTACCATGGACAGGCATGGGGGGCTCTAAGTAGGGTGTGGCGTATGCCATGAGAAGGACAAACCGGATGGACGTAGTGGGTGCAAGTATTGGGTAGGGGGATAGGGTTGGGCTAGGTTTTCTATTTCTTAGGGTTCTTTCTGTTTGTTTTTGGATTTTATTTGTGCTTTTACTTAGGTTAGGGTGTGTGGGGAAGGGTAAAAATATCTTTCCCCCACCGCCAAGTTAGGGGGGGGGAATCTCAGAGGACACT